>CM046874.1:477521901-478121901 GCA_025667525.1 Glebionis coronaria
GTTTTTTACAATATAAAAGGGTATTTTGCTTCATGTTTTAGGGTAATTTGTTGATAAAAGGATATGAGTTTAAGCTCATATCAAATTCCCCTACACTTGAACATTGCCATGTCCTCATGCAATTTTATCTTTCAAGGCTTAAAAATTTACATTTCCCTCATAATTAATCCACCTTGGCCATATGAGATGCATCTACACTACTCTAAACTAGATGATGCATGATTTTGACTTTTAACAATGCAATGGATTAAAATACAATCTTATCTATATCTTTTTGATTTTTCTTGAAATGGTTTTGATGGAAATAACTCATAAAGAATTCAATGACTTGGATTAGGGCTTGGGTACCATGGACACTTATCACCCTCAAGTTTCACTTTCCCCATACCAAGCTAGTGAATGGGATCATTGCATTCACAAGTAAAAAGTGCATCAACTTATTCATGACAATTAAATGTGGAACCGGTTATTATTTGAGCAAATTGCTTGTGAGCAAATTTGTCATTATTCAAGCGTGAAATATAAGAAATGTAAAATCCAAAAATAAGGAAGCACGGTTTTAATCCTAAGTAATCTTCTCATCCATTACTTGAAAAACCGCTCACAATTAATACAAGTCCGTATTAAGAGTAATAAGTCATTCGCCTTATGTGTAAAATCCTCATGCCATGCTTTCATAAGTAACTACACACTCGCTAAGGAAAGAAAAATAAAACTCACGCAATAATTTACATCCGCATCTTTTTGAGATTTTGGATCTTCAACCCCGCAACCCGTCAAGGTAATATTGGATTGGAGCAATCTATTGAATCCCCGCAACCCGTCAAGGTAATATTGGAACTCAATAGTCACTATAATTAACACCACACTGCCCCTCTTGGGAGTCTTGCATTAATATTTTTTTTTTTCTTTTTCTTTTTTTTTTTTTTCTAGCCACTCATTTTTTTTCATAAGCCGCTCTTATTTTTCTTTATTCCTCACAAAGAAATTTGAAAAGAAGAAAAGGAAAAACACCCGCTAAATATGGAGCATGACACAATTCTAGTACACATAAAACGTGCTAACTTAGAATCTTAAGACGTACTCATATCAACCATAAATGATTAGCCAAAAATGCATAAGAGATTACAAACCAATTAAAACCGTACTTGATTATTTATTAACAATTATATACAAGCGAAGAAAATAGAGGTAGAGAAGAGAAGGGTTTAGCCACAAGTAATTGCCATGAAGTCTATCTAGCCCTTTTACACTTGCTTCAACTCTATCATTTCCCATTCTCCACAAATTTAAAATTTCAAATAATGAAATTGGTGGAAGCTTAGCCTAATAGACCAATGAAGGACTACATGGTTAAGGATACTAGCTAGAGAGTGCTAAAATAAGCAAACTCGGGTTGAGTCAAAATATCCATGGCGGGCCTAATATGTCAAAGAAGTCTAAATTTGTTAAAACCATGTTTTATTATATTTTTCTCTTTTTATATATTTTTGATTAAAAATAGAAGAATATATACAATGCAAATGTGATATGCAAATGAAAAATGATTGATGCAAAAATTATGAATGCATATTTTTGTTGGCCAAAGTAGATCAAAAATTTGAAAAGTGTTTAAAAAAAAATAATTTTCCCAAGTTATCATGAAGTTAAGGCAATGGTCTAGGTAAGGTCACTTCGATAGAAGTCTCCCCTACACTTAAGATAAACATTGTCCTCAATGTTTAAGAGCATGGGAGTAAACTCCCCTACACTTATGACATTGATAACCTTGCTTAACCCAAGTTAAGGAAGAGACAACTAAAGGGAATCCATTTTAAGCACAAGTGTTTAATATCACGATAGCAAAAACTAAGCGAAGTGAACCAGATACACGGGCCTCCTCCATAAGCTCCAAGCATGAAATGTGTGAGCAACCCTACAAACAAGTATGAAGACAAAAGAAGGTCTCCCCTACACTTATCTCCAAATCTATGCCCTTATTTCTAACCTACAACACTCTAACCTAGTTATACGATGCTTGAGTTAATGAGTCTCTAGCTCGACTCGTCCCACACTTAAAAGTGTCTAAAACCTATCATGGAGAAGAAAATGTTTGCCCCTTTTTAAGAAAAATCTCCATGATGAGGGAAAACAAGTGTTCATATATCAAAACTCCATAAATATCCCCCAGGATCAAATACATAATTACCCTCCCACTCATAACACAAACCAACAACTAGCTTCCCAATCAATGGTGAAAAGAGTGAGGTGTAGTTCTCTAAAATAGTTTCCCATATGTTTTTCCCAAGGTGATGGTGTAAAGCTCTCAAAGTTTTCACAAGGTTTCCTTTTATTGCATCAGGTGGATACTGAGATGGTTTAGCAAGCTCTATGCCAGGATCAAAAATCCGTTCCTTGATGGGAAAACAACAAGTGATGATTGCCTTAGAAGACGCTCCTTTGTAATTCACATGGGAAGAGAAAGGTTGTAGAGTGATTGGTTGTAGAAAGGTTGGGGTGGACAAAGGAGGTAAAGGATCTTCAAGCAATAAAGATTCTAGATAGAGTATGTCCCCCTCCTCATCAAGGTAACCAAAAGTATACTCAAAAGATATATCCTCCAATAAAAACTCATCACTCTCATCAATGATAGAATCCTCCTCATCACCATAAACATCATAGATTGGTCTATCAAAGATGGGTGATCCCTCAAAACCAAAGGAAGTATGATCATCAATAAATGGAGAGTCACAAGTAGAAAGCTCATCATCATAATAGTCATCATACGTTGGTGAATCACAAAGAAAAAATCCCTCATTACTTAAGTCCTCATCAAAGTGATTAGTATGGTGGAAAAATGGGGTGTCATATGGAATTTCACTAAAGTTTAGCTCTTGAGGTTCATGAAAATCCAAAGAGGAAGTAATGGAAGCAATGGTCTCAATATGAGGGTAATCAAAGTCTCCACTTGAGCAAGCTTCATAAAAGTACTCATCACAAACTTCATCAAGAAGATCATCTTGTGTTTCCTCCTCATGTACAACATCAATATGTTTTACCGCTTCGGGCTCATTAGACTTTTTGGACAACTTTCCCATGTTAAACACTACTCTCTCATCTCCTACCCGCATTGTAAGTTCTCCTTCCGCCACATCGATTAAAGTACGTCCCGTTCTCAAAAATGGCCTACCAACAATCAAAGGCACTCTAGGATCCACATCATAATCAACTACCACAAAATCCGCGGGAAATGTAAATCTATCAACCCCAACAAAAACATCCTCCGCAATTCCCACCGGATAAGCTATAGTACGGTTAGCCAACTCAAGAGTCATCTTAGTAGGAGTAAGCTCGGGAAGTGAAAGTCTTTTCCAAACCGATAAAGGCATGAGATTTATGCTTGCCCCTAAATCCGCTAAAGCCATACAATTTTCCACCCCCGGGAAATTGCAAGGAATCAAAAACCGCCCCGGATCTCCAAGCTTAGTAGGCAACTTCTTAAGCAACACCGCGGAACAATTTTCATTCAAAGAAGCATTAGGCAAGTCCACCAATCTTTCCTTGTTAGAAAGCAAATCCTTAATCATCTTAGCAAACTTAGGCATATTGGCTAAAGCTTCCGCAAAGGAGATGTTGATGTTAAGTTGCTTGAACATCCTCAAAAAGTTAGAAACTTGGATATCATCCTTGTTCTTAAGCTTTTCTTTTCTCAATCTTGAGGGATAAGGAAGACTTGGTTTTGGTTGTGGTTGAGGTGTGGATGAAGGATTTTCCTTATTGGGTATTTCATGAATAGGCTTTGAAAGTGGAGCAATGGGAGCATTTTGAGGTGATGAAGTAGAAGTAGAGGGCTTGTCACACGTAGGAGCACAAGTGGGTTGAACAATAGTAGGTTTAGGAGGTGAAGGATCCTTTGTTGTTGTACCACTCCTTGTTGTAATAGCATTGACATTGGCCCTAGGATTTGTTTGTGTGTTTGAGGGTAAAGCCCCTTGTGGTCTTTGATTAAATGCCATCAAAAGCTTATTGAATTGGTCATTCATTTTCTTGTCTATAGCTTGAAATTTCTTTTCATTCTCTTGATTCATCTTTTGCAAAAGATCCATTGTATTTAACTCTTGTGGCACATAACCTTGAAAACCTTGAGGTTGGAAAGGTAAAGGTTGGGAGTTAAATCCTTGATTTGGTGGATAAAAGGTACTTGCTTGAGGTTGAAATTGATTGGGTGCCTTGTAATTATTTCCTTGGTATGGTTGTCTTTGCCCTTGATTCCTTGCTAAAATTTGAGGAGGATTTTGTTGAATTTGGGTGGGTGGTTGGGGTGGAAAGCCGGGTGGAGTAAGGTAATTTTGGGATTTGTAAGAAAGGTTATTAGGATTGATGTTAGGCTTGAAGTGTTCACGGTGTTCCTCTTGGTAAGCATAGCATTCCCCTTGATAACCTTGCACCTTGTCACATTGTTCATAAGAGTGAGGGCCTCCACAAGTAACACAAGAAATGGTGATGGCATTCACATTGTTTGAGGAATTGTTCAATGTCAAGCTCTTCAAGGCTTGAACTAACTCTTGAGTCATTTCTCGTTGTCCTTGTTTGACTTGTTGAAGGATCTCTTGGTGGTATTTAAGAAATTGATTATCACAAGGTGTTTGAGAGGTGTTTTGGATAATATGAACTCTTTCTTCAAATGGATCGTTTGTTTGAACCATTGCCTTAGTCTCAATAATGGTCAAAGCCTCTTGGTATGTCTTGAAATGAATACTCCCTCCCGCGGAAGCATTTAGTGAATCTTGGTGGTGAGGTTTGAGGCCATTGTAGAAAGTATCGATTTTGCTTAGATCATCCATTCCATGATTAGGGCATCGCCTCAACAACTCACTATACTCTTCCCAAGCATCACCAAAGGATTGACTAGGTTTTTGTGTAAAGCCCATAATCATATTTCTCAAAGCCATAGTCTTTTGTGGAGGAAAGAATTTGTTCAAAAACTTAGTGGTAAAACCATCCCATGTGGTGATACTATCGGGTGGTTGAGTGTCTAACCAATGCTTAGCACTCCCATCTAGTGAAAATGACACTAACAACAATCTAATGACATCCGGTGGAACCCCATTATGCTTAATGGTATTGCAAAGTGAAAGGAATCTCTTAAGATGAGCATGGGGATCCTCATTTTGTTTCCCATAGAAAGGTGATGCAGCAACCATATTGATCATAGATGTATGTAGCTCAAATGTGTTAGCGGGATAGTCGGGAATCTTAATGGCACTAACAAATCCATGAATGTTGGTTTGCATACGTTCAAACAAAGTACGGTTATCAACAGCCATGGCTCCTTGTGGTGGTGACAAAGCACGATTCTCGTGATCGGCTTGGTGGACGATGGTGGTCTTACTCTTTCTCTTCTTCTTCCTTTTCGGAGGAAGAGGTTGTACACCAATCGGTATTTGTGCACGCCCGCGAGTGAGCATGCAACTCAATACGAGGAATGAGAGAGAAGCTCTCGTGTGACTTTGAAAAGAATAAGATTATCCTCTTCGAGTTTCGATATTAAATATCCACAAGAAAGTAACAATATATGTAATACTACTTTGGGTGCAAGACCCTCAATGAAGCTTTCCTTCTTAGAATACTCCCAAGTGAACGGGGGGTTAGGTGGCGCGAAGCACTTAAGTACCTATTGACCCTTAGATGGCATTTTATAGCACATCGCCTTTCTATTCACTTAAATGTTCGTATTCTTCGAATTATTGCTTATTGAGAGTATTTATCTATTCTTGCTTTATTTTGTTTGATCGATACGCGTGTCAAGGACCGGAGCGCCCCTCAACACGGTGTATTGCCTCGGCAATACTTATGGAAGATATGTAGATTGATTGTTCTTATACGTATACGTATGTACTTATAATAATATATGGAAAATATTTTTGTATTTATGAGTTTTTAAAGGAAAATACTATATGTACATAAAAACCGAGAGAATCCAATAATATATATTTTTGGGTGCAATCTCTTAGGAAAAAGATTGCTTTTTGGATTTTTTTAATTTTTTTGGTCAATTCTTTAGGAAAAGAATTGTTTTGTTAATTTTTTAGTTTTTATATATTTTTATATTTTTGATTTTTTTTTTTATTTGTTTTTGATTTATGATACGTAAAAATAACGTTCACAAAGTGAACGGATCCCAAAAGCCAATGAAAACCGTCAATCGATAGTCTCTCGTGTAGTCAAAGAACCGGCAGCGGCGCCATTTGAAACGTAGATTGTGCAAGTTCGTTTTCTCAGTTCTTAACTAATAGAAAGTCCAATCAATATCAAATTTTTAATTGTTTTTGGTTGTTCAAGCTTGCTTGGTAATCTATTGCTAATTCAAACAACACTAAGTAAAAATGAAAAATATAAACCTACTTATACGTAAAACAAATTGCAAATTCCAAATTTTATTCAAGTAAAATATTAAAATGCAAATTATAAAACTATAAGGACTAAAAATGTAATTTCTATGAAATGTAAATGCTTGAAATGTAAATTCTAAAAGTTATAAGGACTAAAAATGTAAAGCAATTAACTATAAGGACTAAACTTGTAAAAGATTTAACAAACTAACCAAAAATTAACAAACTAACAAACTCTTAAACTGAAATTTAACTAACTAACAAATGCAAGGACTGATTATTGCAAATACCAGAAAATTAGAAAGATTAAACTAGGTTTAAACACTAATTGAAATCCAGGGACTAAACTGCAATTTTCCAAAACTTTTAAACAAAAACGGGCTCAATGAAACAATAAGCTCGTTTGAGCTTATTTCTCAACCAAATAAGCTGAAATCACTTGCAAAACTTCTAAAATCCTATTACAACTATGTGTGTTCAAGGAAATAAGCTAAAAGTTCAAGATAAGCAAAAGGGAGCTTATCAATAAGCTCAAAATAAGCTATAGCATAATCCAGACATCCACAACTTGATTTTTGTAAAGAAAATGAATAAGCACTTGATTTAAAGCAGGGGAAATCAAACTAGAACAAATTTCATCCACTAATAAGCCAGATATTTGAAATTAAGCTCAAATGTGCTTATGTTGACCAAACGTTGACCAGATTTTTGAAAAAGCTCAAAATCTCAAAACTTCATATCCAAACCTTTCTAAACAGAATTGTGAAAGAAAACAAGGACTTTTATGAAGTGGATTATTAGAACTAGTAAAACAGTAAGGAACTTATATCAGAGAATGCAATTTGCTAAGGTCTGAACTAATAAGCTGATTTCTTGCTTATTTCTTGATACTGTAGAATTTCCTCCTAGATACTAAAAGATTATGATGTAAGCTTTAACTAGAAACTAATTTGAGCAAATTTCATTAAGATTTGAAAGAGAAATAAGCAAATGAATCTGACAAGTTTTGAACTAAAAGCTGTTTAAAGGAATGACCCAAACTTTTTATCAACCAATTGCCTCTTTGACTATTATACTGACTTACAAAAGACTCAGGACTACTTGTTAACTTCTAATGACTGCAAATGTTCACTTAAAATCCAATTAACAACACTTGAAAACTGATTAACCACTAGTCCCAAACACTCCTTATCTGGTTTTGATCAAACTATTTCAAAGGATTATTGAGCTATGATTAAAACTGAACAAAGAGCTATAGCAAACTAGTTAAGGAGATCCAAATGAGATGTATACAAGCCAAATACAAGTAATAACCAACACTAGAACTACAAGTAGCTAATGGACTAAAAAGAACTGAAAATGAGCTCAAAACTATAAGACTGAACACAATAGCACAAGATTGAAAAAGCTAAACTACAAACACTCAAACAATATCAATCAGCAACTAATCAAATAGAATCAGGCAGCCATCAATCATTACACTAGGGAATTGAGCATGCAGGAACTGTTTAGAGGAACTTAAATCAGAAACTCAGAAACCTTTTGTAGTTATCCTTTGGGTAGAAGAGGAGCGCTGAGCTCTCTTGCCCTAGTGATACCACCACCTATCACTATCTATCAACTCAAATCAATCACCAAAACAGCTACAACTCATCATTCTGCATATGAAACTTCAAGAACAATGGAAAGGACTGAAATTCTGATCAAACAGCAACAAGTCTTCAACCAAGTCAGTTATGATCAATGTATGATCATAACAAACTTCTAACAGCAACAATTGAATCCAATAACAGCAAGAAAGTAGCAGGAATTGAAGAACAAGAATTGGCGGGAAAACTGGAATTTGAAATTTTATTAATGAATTCTGTTACAAATGGTAGTTACAAGGTTCTAACTAACTAACAAACTCAAGAGGTTGTCAGTCTCTTGAGTTGTTAGGTGAAAAGGAGGGAAAAAGGAGAAAAGTAAAATTGAGAGAACTAGGTGTTTTCTGAAAATTAACTACTACTCAAAATGAAGAACAAGTTGTGTATTTATAGGCTAAACTTGAGAGTTTGTTGGAGATGTGACGTGTTCAGGCCAATCATTACTTGACACGTGGAAGAATTCTGCATTCCCACTTTTAAGGTGATGAACTCATTTGGGGGTTTTTGATCCAATGAATTATATGTTAATTAAGTAGCACTATTGGATTCGTCTCTTCAAAACGAGCAAGATTGATGTTTTGATCTTCTTCTGAAATGCACTCTATCAAAAACGCGATCCTGGAAAATATTTTGGTGAAAGAGAGAGACACGTGGCAGCTTCTTATTGGTGGAAAAAGTGTTACACGGATCACACTGTTATGATTGGGTTATTAAATGTGGCGGCTTGTAGTGGGAATTAAATGCTCAATCCGTGTGAACTCCTTTCTTGCTTCTCATTGGTTAAAAGCCCTTTCACTTGGATTAAACATGAATAACTTTCCAAACTTGGCAATTTAAGTCCCTTAACTTGGCAGAATTCTCTTTAAGGCTAGAAACTTCATTTCTTTGACAATTTTGGCCCTTCAACTTTGATTCTTCAACAAAATGACCCTTTGACTTGATTGACTTTGTAGTTGACCAAATTTGACTTTAATCTTGACTTTTCTTTATTTGCACTTTAAGTCCCTCAACTTTCAAGACTTGTCAAGATAGGTCCTTGAACTTTGAAAACTTGTCACTTGTGATCCTTCCTTGTCTTTTTCATCCTTTTGAGCTTGGTTTTTCCTTGTTTGCTTGAAATTGTATCCTTTTACCTACATAAGATCACACAAACACAAACATACCACATAACACTGTTTTTTACAATATAAAAGGGTATTTTGCTTCATGTTTTAGGGTAATTTGTTGATAAAAGGATATGAGTTTAAGCTCATATCATATATATATATATATATATAGATATATATATATATATATATATATATATATATATATATATATATATATATATATATATATATATATATATATATATATATATATATATATATATATATATATATATATATATATATATATATATATATATATATATATATATATATATATATATATATATATATATATATATATATATATATATATATATATATATATATATATATATATATATATATATATATATATATATATATATATATATATATATATATATATATATATATATATATATATATATATATATATATATATATATATATATATATATATATATATATATATATATATATATATATATATATATATATATATATATATATATATATATATATCAAATCAAATCAAATCAAAAACCCTTATATAGGAAGGATGGTGAACCAATGCCTTAAATACAAAATTCTAGAAAAATAACACATGTAATTCATTAAAGGGTTCCCATAAAATTTTTTAAAAAGAAAATAGAAATTACAAATGATTCCTTAAATACAAAATTCTATAAAAATATATATAGGAATTACAAAGGATGCCTTAAATACAAAATTATATAAAAATATATAAGGAATGATGGTGAAAAAATGCCTTATATACAATATTCTATAAAAATGATTTCATAAAATGGTTAGAAAGAAAATAGGAACTACAAATGATGCCTTAAATATAAAATTCTATAAAAATATATATAGGAATTACAAATGATGCCATAAATACAAAATTCTATAAAATTATATAAAGAAGGATGGTGAAACAATGCCTTAAGACAAAATTCTATAAAAATGACACATGTAATTCATTAAAGGGTTTCCATAAAATGCATCAAAAAGAAAATAGGAATTACAAATGATGTCTTAATTATAAAATATATATATATATATATGAATTATAAATGATGCCTTAAATACAAAATTCTTTTAAAATATATAAGGAATGATGGTGAAACAATACATTAAATACAAAATTCTATAAAAATGATTCCATAAAATGGTTCAAAAAGAAAATAGGAATTACAAATGATGCCTTAAATATAAAATTCTATCTATTTTATATAATAAAACAAAATATATTACAACTCTTTAAAACACAAAAATTAAATGCAAGAATTAAATTGGTTTCTTTAAATAACTATCATGTACAACATTCTAATGCTACTAACAATTCAATATATTTCCTAAATTAACTCACTTAATGTGTGAATAATTATGCAAATTGTTTTTAAAAAAATCCTTGTTTGTTACGTTTCATAAATGTATTTTTTAAAAAATTTTAACTGAAATTTAATTACAAACGTTTTTTTGGAATGTTTATAAAAAATAAACGCGTTTCATAAATTGTCATAATGCACCAGTCTTCCTATACAAGACTCTTACCTCACCTATAATTCAACTTGCTATATTTTATTACCCATTCCTACAATTCACGATTCAAAAAAATCAAATTCTTTTCAAACCAGTTTATGGATCAACAATCAAATCCTCTCAATCGTGCAATGATTCCATAATTAAAAATGAAACAGTCATGTCGTTTTCATCTATTAAAAACACATTGAAGATAGTCTTCAATGTAATTAACCATTTGAAGAATCAGTTAAGCCGCACCTACAAGGTTTGTTTCTATGATCTTGAATAATTATGTGTCTGAGTCTTTTTTTTAATTTAGTTTCAGTCAAATCCTTGCAAATAATTAGTATTTTGTTTTGATTCAATTATATCAAATAATAAATCTATTGATTATGGTTGAATTTGAATTTAATTTTTCTTATACTTTCTTTTTATTTCTTGCAGATCACACTTGAAATCTTTTTATTCATCTATACACTGGATTAAGTTTAGAGGTCTATCGCAAACTTTATTACAATGGTAAGTCTCTCATCTCTTTCGTCACTTTTTTCAATTTCAAACTTTTATGTTATGGATTCTTTGTGTAATTTTGTATTATTACAATCATATTAATAACTTTGGTATTAGTTAATATTTACATATGTTCTATTTAGATTTTGATTCACCTTTAAGATGTTTACGAGTCATTTGGTTTGAAGGCATCAAAGGTGTTCGATGGAATGTTTAAGAGAAAGAAAGAACGTGTGAGGTAATCACTTATTGATTAGTAATTTGATCATTTGAGCTTTCAATACTTGCAAATCTAATCTCTTATGATGTACATGTCCATTTCTCACACCTTACAAAGCAAATTTTTAAATAGAAATATGCAAATTAGGTGGTTTAGGTGTTTGTGATGTCAAGTACCTTTAAAAAATTAGTGTTTAGATGTTATATTGTTATTGATGTACTACACTTCTACAACTATGTGTATTTTTTTTCTATATGATCTAATGAGGAATTGATCCCCTGAGCATTGCAATGAGACCATGTTGTTGGTTTCAAATATACTATAATAACGTGTAGTGTTACTTATATCATTACATATATTTATAAAAAAAGACTAACACTATGTGCGATTAGTGCATTGTTAGTACAAAGAACATAAACCATGGTTTTTATTAGACTACTTCGTAGCCAATGACAAATTCTATCATTTCAGTTTATTATGAGTCTGCTACTACTTCTTAAGCAAGTAACCACTATATCCTCAAACTAAAAAGGACACATACATATTACATATATATGATAAATGACATTGGATTCAATATATCATTTATATGTTGGGACAAGTCATGCATGTTCAAGATCATCTAATGCATGCGATTAACTATTTAATTAGGTTCTTTTTGAAAAGGTCGCTCACAACTGTGTATTGAATTTTGTGTAGTGTTTTGAAGAAATCAAAGAAGCTTTAATGGATGATGGCTTCAATACTTGGACTACAAAATGGGTCGATAAATACTCAGGTATCTATTATAACTTTTAATCCTGTGCTAATATATTTAGATACATTTTTAATATAATGTTAAAATAATATATTTAGATATTTTTTTTGATACTACGTATAAAGTTAAAATAATTATGTTTGATGGGTTTAACTTCATGTATATGGCTGCCCATGCCTTTAATCACATACTGGTAGTAATATAAAGTTTGCTTTTCCAAAATAAATGAATGATAGTTGTGCTATTTTCACACATGTGTTATTTTGGCTTACTTTGGTGACTAAATGTTTCTTCTTCAAGCTCGCACATGAATAAAATCGCTACTTCTATCTTGAACACTTAAAAGGCATATTCGCATGTAAAATTATATAAAGGTAGGGCCAATGGACAGAGTTCTGAAATGATTTTAATGGGGTGATATTTAAACTATAAGTTTAAGTGGTAAGAAATGAACCACTATAGATTGGTTATTAACTGTCGTAACGGGTAAAAGAGAGCAGGCTTTTATAGTAAACGGGTCAACATTTGTTTATATCTGAAATGCTAATGTTCTTATCTCCCTAACTTAGATTGGATTTAATTATGATTCTGAAATGATTGCAATGGTGGTGATATTTATACTATAATTGTTACCCGTGAGAAATGTACCACTTTGGATTGAGTTATTAACTGTCAAAACGGGCAGAAGAGTAAGCTTTTAAAAGTAAACAAGTCAAACATTTGTATATATTTGAAATGTTAATGTTCTCTATTGAGAATGATTTAGTTCAAGTTTTGTGATTTAATTTGCATGTCAGAAAGGGTTAAAATGTGGCTTTTGGACATGTTATTAAAGATGCTATATAATACATAAACGGTGTGTGTTAAAGCTATATTAAGTTTAAATGCAGTGGAAATCTTATTGCCTAATGTTTTAGTAAGTATACATATTTATTTGTGCTAAATATAAGCTTGGTAATGTAGGTAGGTGTTCGCTTATGGTGTAACAATTAGCGGGAAGACCCATACTTTGAATACTCTTAACTTTGTTCTGGTAAGTCTTTTACTTTTTGTCCTTTACTTTGAATACTCTTAATGTAGTTAATCTATATTCCCAAAACGACTCTTTTTCTATTGTTTATGTTATTAATTAATCAAGTTTAAACCATATCCTACATTCTTTCTCATGCCACGATATTAATGTTACAGACACCTTTTTCTATTGTTTATGTTATTAATTAATCAAGTTTAAACCATATCCTACATTCTTTCTCATGCCAAGATGTTAATGTTACAAGCACAGAGGGTAATATTGAATGATATTTTGATAGAACATTCTTTTTAAGTTATAATTTTCCTATGATTAGTCAAATTCAGAATTTGGAAATTAGCTATAACTTAGTCGGGTCAAACAGGATGATAAATAATATAAATTGAATTAAAAGTTTTAAAATTTCAGTTAAACAAATGATGGTTTAAAATTTTTAAGTACAAGAATCTATATATTTCAATAATATTTGGTTGTAGGTATGGTGTGTCGATTAATACGACACACCTAGTTATAAGATGTTGTATGATACGTTTAACGAGGCAACTCAAAAAACATGTTATATACAAATTTAGTTATTTTTTTGTCAGTGGATATTGACGACTAAATGTTTTGATTTGTAGCTAATTGGTGAGGACCTCAATTTCTTAGGTGCTAACTGTGATTTTATAGATCCAGAAATATGCTCGTGGGGAAGCTTACAAGACCAAGAAGTACTTGCCTCTTGATTAGCGCCCAAATAAAACTAGGGCCATATGTATATCATAAAGATTTCATACGTCCTCATTCTGTTAGCAAGGTATTGAATGTAATTAGTCGTAGCACTTGTGAAAATATGAGTCGTGTTTATGTATAACATTTACTTATGTGTCATTGTTTATATCCTGCTAATGTAATCGAGATAGTATAGTGATAATTAGATACGTTATAGGGTAAATTAGAAAATTACCTTTAGGAAAAAGTAATAGTCTAAAATTACCAAAGACGGATTCAATTAAACACGTGGTGAACCAAGTTCGTTGTACACGAAGATCGAGTGAATTTGAGACGTTTTGTATCGATTTGGACAATTGATTCGAATTGGTTTTCGGTTTTTAAACTAAAATTAAATTCTACAAATTTAAATCTATTTAATTTTATCCTAAAGTACATGAATCGTAAACCCCGAATTATTTTAATCTAAACACAATTACTAAAAAATTTAAAACTCTCAAACTATTAAAAATAAACAATCTATTTAAAAATTAATTATAAATTTAATCTATTCAGTTAAAATACTTTTACTCTATTTAAAAATCTATTTAAAATCTACTTTACTTTTTATTAAACAAAATCTATTTTTAAAACCATTTTTATTTAAATCTAAAATAATAAAAATCTAATTATTTGAAATCTAATTAAACTATTAAAATTAATAAAAACATTATTTTTTTATTTTTTTATTTTATTTTTTATTTTTTATTTTAATTATTATTAAAATTGAAATTTATATAAAAGTAATAAAACTATTTAAAAATGAAATTAAAATAAAGATTAAGTATATATAAAAAACTGACAGCTATAATACTAGTAACTATATTAATTAATGTGACAGAAATTAAACACAAGAGAGCAAGTAGCTCAAATGGTTAAGGTGCTTGGTTGTGAACCGCGAGGTCGCGAGTTCGAGACCCATAAGGGCCATATTTTTGTGGTTATTCTTTTGGCAGCGAAAAATCAACACCAAAGTCACAGGAGTGACTTTACACAGAATTGATGGAACACTGATAAGGATATCAGCTATTGATTTAACAGATTAAAAGAATCTGTTAAACTTTTAAACTAAGCAGAATGAAAAAAAGTAGTGATTCAAACAAAACTCAGCTTAATCACAATACAACTAGCCCAAAAATCAACAGTCAAATAAGCTCAAAATCAGCAAGAATTAGTATCATATCAGCAAAACTACTAGGCAGATAGCAAAAACAATAACCAGATTCGACCAATTACCCAGCAAACATCATAACACTACTAAAATCTAGCATAACATGGAAGTATTCCAATTAAACTTATGTAGCAGAAAGAACAAATGCAACCTGAATTACCCCAACTCTCCTATCTAATTAAACAGTTCAAACATTAAGATTTACAAATCCAGTTATATCAAAACCATTAAAATAAAACATCAGGTCATCACACAAAATCAAGTTTATCAGCAGGCTAAGATTGGATGCACAACTAGATCTGTTTAAAATGTTTTACAATCTCGAATCAGTCTACTCAAGTATGCAGCTAGTAAATTCTACCCGAACATCAGCAGCATACAATTATCATTCAAATTCAATCTCAAAAACTTAATATTACAAGAACATATAAAATTAAACCAACAAAACTAGAATTAGATTTTAACAAAAGCTAAGCAGATTCACTAACACACATCAACTAAACATCATCATACAAACTTAATCCCTTTAACATTCAATTCATTTAAATCACTTAAACAGATTCATCTAAAAATATAAACAACATTAAGATAAAGTAAATGAAACCTTTTGAAGATCCCGTTGAGCAGAAGCTTAGCACTGTGCTACCTTTGAACCGAAACGAAAACACCAATCACCATTGATCGAACCACATTCACCATCAATCGAACATCATCAACACAATAATATCCGGACCAGTTTTTTTTATACTTTCTAGTAGGGAAAGCTTTATTCCCAAATTTAGTCTTAAGAATATTTAATACAAGCTATTATTTAGCTCAATTAAACATTCTTTTAGTATTATAACCAATCAGTAAACAGAATAAATTGCAAATACTTAAGTTTGAGCAGAAAAGTAGATCACGAATTCAATCAAAACCAAATTAACTTTCATTGATTAACGAAGATGCGTACAAAACTGAAAAAGAAATACAATTATCCTAAAACTAATTTAAGCATAATAACATTAAAAGTAAAAAATGGGATACAATTATTGAATAAATGAGGGGTATTTATACTTGAAGGAGAGGTGAGGGTGGCTGGTGATGAACGATTTGTAGCCCTTGGATCTTCAATATTCTTTCTCTTTCTTGTCAGGTAAGCATCTACGGTTGATATTCACACACTAGCACATGGATTGCCAACGTGGCATCCATTGTGCTAGTTGTGCTACTTTGATTGCTGAGATGTACACCAATGATTGGTTGATGGAATGGAATGAGGTGTTGTCTCCAATGATATGCTGCCACGTACCACTTGTCTCTCCATCTTCTCTTCCTTAAAACTTGGGGATTCATTATCTTTTTGTGTGAATCATACGTGTGAACAAAAAGCCCCATTTAATTTGATTGAATTAGTAAATTAGGTTTTGGATGAACAGTGTAGGTTGCGTCTGGTTATTGTGTGAGGGGGGGGGGGGGATGAGAAAACTTTGGTTATATCAAAGAAAATGATGAGGTGTGAGTTATAAGTAAAAGTGTTTGACCCAAGACAATTAATAAACCCTTTTTATTTCCTTAACTGACCAACTTCGTCCCATTATTTATCAAAGAAAATGGGCTTTTACTGGACTTTAACCACAAGCTAAAAACTCGTTTCTCAATTCCTTATTTCGTCTTTTGGGCTTTTTGGTTTCTACATCCGTCTTTTGCAAATATTCATGGGCCAAATTTTGGGCTTAATCTCAAATGTGAAGAGTACATTTCCTCAAATGGGCTTTTGGGCCCATTTTCCAAACTGTGGGACCCACTCGTCTTCCAACTTCATAGATGATGAAATCCGCTAAAAAAAACGAGCTTGATATTGGCTTTGTCGATCTTTTCTTCATTCTCGTGTCGATATCGCCGGTTTTCGTGAACCTTGGTACCTACACACATAAAACAACAAACAAACGAATACAAGGCCATATTTAAACATTTATTGCATTTATTCATCGTTTTTAGATAATATTGATATGAGTAAAATCGCTCATATCAACCCCCCCCCTTGCTAAGCAATTGCCGTGTCCTCACGCAATGATAAAATAAAACACTAACTACACCATTATTCAACTTTTGACATTTTATTTTGCAAATACATAATGTATTGCATTCATTATTTGAAAGTTAACTTTTAGGATCATAAAACTCAAATAGATTCATCGTCCCCGACTTTTCACTTTTCCATGCCAAGTGCAAAAACAAGATCATTGTCAATCATAAGCCCCAAAATTAAACCAACTCATACAAGTAATTTGTGTTAAACTCAATCTCCAATTATTCCTAGTTGTATCTCTAGATTTTATTTGTCATTCACCCAAAGGCTCATTTGACTTTATTTTGATATTTATTAGTCCAAAAATGAAGGCAAGAACGGTGTAAACTCAACACTCAAAACCTAACCTCGACTTCAAAAACCGTTGTAACTAAAGAAAGCCCACATCAAGGATAACTTAACACGATTTGAGGGATAAATCCCCGGACCCGAAATTTGGCTAATAGGACTACTTAAAAGCAACAATAAAAACCTCCAAAGTCAATTATGACCTTATTAATGGAGTTAGCAACAATTACATCATAACACCTTGTGGCTCTTTAAGATGCAATTGTGCTCCTTATTTAAAATCCACACCCGAAGGCTCATTGGACAAAAATAAGGGAATTGACATCACCATCCCACCTTATGGCTCATGATGATGAAGCAATTTTTATTCAACACGTCCCCTTGCCATACACCCTAAGGCTCTAATGACAAGGTTAGTGCTACATGACTCCCACCCGAAGGCTCCTAGAGAACATGTTTTTACTTATTCTTCTTTATTAATATGATATTTATAGTAAGCCAAATTTCCGCAATCCCATGATCAAAAGTCCATGACGCTGACACCCTTAATGTGTTCTCACTTTAATTACAAGGGAAGAAAAAGAAGGAGTTACGAGTTAAGATATCAAGTCTAAACCGCTAAAAACTTCATTTATTAAGCAATTATTATTCAAGTGTGGAAAATAAATACGAGGAGATTAAATCAAACATAAAAATACTTGCACAAAGAATAGTTAATCTTAGAAACTTATGATTAAACTCTATCATCTCTTGTTCTCCATATTATAAAATTTCAAGAATGTGAAATCAATGGATACTTAGCCTATTAAATCAAAGTTTTGGGTTTTCAAGTCATCTATAGGATCTTGCATCTTCTTATACTTTTTCAAGTTTTAGAATTTGCGTTTTAAAGTTCCCTTGATAAACGACTTTCTAGGATCAATTATAGGAACTTGCGAAAAGTTCTTGTTCTTAACCCGTATGAATTAAGACTTTCACATTTTAAAGTCCCTGTATAAAAGCCTAGCAAAACTTAATTCAAATACGTTAAGGAAAAGCTAAGGTAAAAACCGAGTCGAGTCAAAAACTATTTTTATTTTCACCAACAGAAAGCCTACATTTATGTCAAAAGCACTTATTTTCTTTATTAAAACTTAAAAATAACACGAAAAATTTAAAATTTTTATGAAAAATGAGAAAAACAATACGTTTGGACACGACAAAAGCAATTGCAAGCGATTATATCGATTGACTCCCCTATGCTAAAACCAAACATTGTCCTCAATGTTTCTTAGCTCAAGAGTAACACCCCCTTGCTAAAACACGAAGAGTCTAATGCAAAATCCTAACATGGTAAGAGCACGCAAATCTATAAGCCGTTTATTAATTATGCCTCAAGATAAAACGTTAGTCGATAAAAATCAAGGGATAGAGAGTGTGCCCCTTTTGGGAATCAAAGATTGGAAGACCAAGTGGACCGGCAAAAACCGAACATGAGAGTCTTCAAATATAAGGGTCATACCTAAGATTCACAACACAACAAAACACAAGCACGAGCTTGAAAGATCAAGCCTTATTAGTTGTTAGAAAATAGAAAGAAGATAGAATGTTGATGAGATGGAATTTATACATGATCTCATCGTTCTTTTCGGGCTTTAAATGCATTAAAATGTCATAAAATACCATATATATGCTTGTATTTGTTTACTTGTGTGTTTAGGTATGGATATCATGAAAAAGACAAAAGAACACAAGAAACAAGGAAAAACGGACACGAGAAACGAAGCCGTACAAAGAACCGGGCCCTAGTTCATGAATTATCCAAGATTAAACCTTGAAGACTGGAAGATATGCAAGATTGATCCTCAAACAATGAAGAAATGACACTTAAAACCCTTGTGAATTCAAAATTACAAGTTTGGTCCCTTAAGTTTGTCAAAATTGCAAAAGGTCCTTCAACTTTGAAGAAATGGCAAGATTAGTCCCTCAACTATTCAACATTGTCAATTATGGTCCCTAATGAAGGAAAACTTCTATTGAAGACCTTTAAAGATCAACAGTGTCCAAGATCAGCCCTTGAATTATGGAAAAAGGCAAAAATAGCCCTTGAAAACCTTTTGCCAAAGTTTTGGGGCAAAAGTATGAAATTCATAACTTCAACAACAAAGGGAACACGTTTTGTGGGCTGAAATACTTCATATGCATACTTTGCCAAAGACCAAGGGTTACTACTGCCAACTTTGAAACATTCAAACGAATATTCCGCCAAACACTAACCTTTCCCCCATTTTCGGATCAAAAAGTTTACTATTCACCGTTCATCCACCCAGAATTACCATCACTTAAACCAAAGGGTTAAATCCAATTACCCTGGCACACGTTTGATTCACCTCACTCTAAACCTATCCCAACAATAAAATCCCTCTTCTCCACTCACCAAGGACCCCACACCCAAACCCGTTCCACCTATCACATGACAACTTCCTCACTAAGGAATGCCACCTATCAAGATCAACGATTTACATTCACTCCTTGGCCCCAAAGCATAAATGAACACTCAGGATAAAATTGGACAGCTCATATCAAGGATTCGTCTAGAAGCACTCAAGGGTAATATTGAGAATTTACATCTAGGGTTTATGAATAGTGTTATGTAAGCATTTGCCTATAAAAGGAGACCTCAACCTGTGAGAGTCCCTTTGTTCCAGTTTTACCTTTTAAACATTGTAATTCCTTTTTGAAATTTATAAAAGTTGGTATTTTGAGAAAATTGTAATTCCTTTTTATGTTTTTGAAAGTTGGTGTTGTTTAAGGGTAATTCTGAGTTCCATTTGATGTTATAAGTGTGCTTGAATCATTTGGTTCAAGGACGTTTATGTTTGGTAAGGTTTTCAAGTTTGAAAAAAAAGCTTGAAAAGGTGTTTCTGATTTTGATATTTTGTTGTACTAATCCTTAAGCAAAAGCTATAAGCTCTTGCAAGCTTGTTGACACCAAGCTTGTGAAGTGATTAGGGCCTTTGGTTGGGCTGTTTGTTCATTGTGTTGAAGAAATCAAGCCCTTGAGTTTCTGCTTTGAAACATCAACCAAGGCATTCATCCATCTTTCTTGTTGAAGTACCTTGGTCTTGTTCTAGTTGTTGAACAAGGTCCAAGGAGCATTGCTGGTCCTCCTAGGATGCTGTGGAGGACAGGTATAACCTCTTGTTAAGTTTCCTCTAAAAAATAATATGATATTGTCTGTTTTATGATTTGGTATTTGATTAGGTAATTTTGTGTTTGTGCTTTGTGTTTTATGGTTGCAATCTGTTAGTTATCACCTAGTGTAGCTATTTGATCTATAAAATCAGTAGGTTGTGTTTAAAAATCACAAGTTGCTTTGAAAAGTTGTGGATTAAGGACTGTTTGGGATTACTAGTTCATAAGGCCTTGTGGCCTTGTGCCCTTGGTTCTTAGGGTTTGGTAACTCTAAACAAGTCATTTTGAACAAGTTTCAGTCATTGGTTAAGTTTCTGAAAGATTGGGAAAAGGATTTGAGGTTTTGCAAAAATCTGATAAAAGTGTTTTTGAAATTGGTCAAACACATCAGATCAAATAACTTTTGTGTTAGTTGGATCTAAGGTCTGAAATCAGGTTTGGGAATAGTTTGGGTGATAAGCTATCTATTGGTTATCTGGTTGTTGAATTTGGTAGCTTATTGTGTTTGCTATACCTTATCAAAGTTGGCTGAAGTGGTCATTTGCATCAGCAAAGTGACCACCTCATTTGGTGCTTGCATTTGTAATCCTAGTGATGCCTTGTTGTTTTGTTGCTTGGATCCTATTTGTGTGCTGCTTGTGAGGATATTTGGCTATTTGGATTGCTTTGTTGATAGCTTATAAGCTTACTGGCTTATTGGCTTATTTGTGCCAAAACTTATCAAGTCTACTCAACTGGTAGGCCTTGATTCACGAGGTTTGCACTCAAGCCTTGACCAGCAGGGTGAAAAACAAGTCTCAACACTTCATTAAGTCTGTCAACGTCCAATTTGTGCTTGTCAGCGTTTGATTTTCTCTTGTCAGCGTTTGACTTTTGGTCAAACTTGGTCACATAGCTTATTGAATCTATTTTGCTTATTGGTACATGCAACAACTTGGTTTTTGTAATAGAACTCATTTTTCTCAGCTTAATAAAAAGTCTGGAAGGTTACAAGTCTTTTGGTTAAGCTTTTGCTAGGAAACTAGCTTATTTGGCTTTTTAGCCAGCTTATTGGTTCATACAGCTTATTCTACTTGGCTTTTTGTAATTTTCTTGATTGATTATTCTTAGTTAAGCTATTTATGAGCTTTTGCAACAAACCAGAGCTTCTGAAACAGCCTAGAACTCAAACCCGACTATTTTGTCTTTTAGTAGATTTGTACTTGGCTTATTTTTGGCTTATTGAATGTGCTTTTTCAAAATTTCTTTTTACAGATCTCTTTAGTATCCCAAAAGAAGGTTGTGTGTCAAATTAGAGCTTATGGCATTGGCTTATTGCTTAATGGGCTTATTGATAAGAATAAGCTGTTTGTTCATTAAGCTGTGATAAGCTCACTTTCAGCTTTTGGGCCTCCAGAATTTTGTGTTTAGAATTGAATTTTGAGTCAGATAGGGCTTTTCCAAGTCATTTGGGCTTATTTTGACTTTTTGGGCTAAAAAGCCCATTAAGCTTGATTGTTTTTGCTTTTGGCCCATTTGAGGGCCCAATAGGGGTATTCTGGTCTTTTCACTTTCATTTTCTGATTATTAGGTTAAAATAAACTAGTTGTCAAGTTTTTAGAATTTTTTTTATAATTTTTGGATTTTTAATATTATTTTAATATTATTTTATTATTATTTTTCAAATTTCACATTTTTGCACTTTTTATATTTTTCTTAGCTTAAATACATTAAAATAGGATTTTCGTAACTCTTAGATTAATTTTATCATCTTTAGATTAATTTTTAT
This sequence comes from Glebionis coronaria, assembly GCA_025667525.1. Taxonomy (NCBI): domain Eukaryota; kingdom Viridiplantae; phylum Streptophyta; class Magnoliopsida; order Asterales; family Asteraceae; genus Glebionis; species Glebionis coronaria. Next base: position 477,544,312 of record CM046874.1, read on the forward strand.
AATTATTTTAAGTTTTAATAGTTTTTAAATCATTTTAAATAGTTTTTCTTAGTTTAAAAATTCAGAAAAATAGTTTTTGATCTTTTTAGGTCATTTTAGAGGTTTACCAATTGAAAAATCTTTATTTGGGCTTTTTGATAATTATTTTGATTTTTAGGGCTTTAATTAGCATTTAAAAATTAATATTTATATAATTAAAAGGTTTGAAAAAGTTTTGATCATTGGTAAACTCTCAGTTTATTTATCTTGATTTTTGGTGAAGTTTTGGTAATTTTTAGAATTAATTTTTATTTTTGTGCTTTTTACGATTTTACGTTTCGTCGTAGTAGTAATTAATTTCACGTCTTCGTCATTCTCTTTTCTCATCCCCTTCTATCCAATATTAATCTCAAATCTTGCTACATTTTAGTCACACACATATACCTCCTTGGGAAACGAACTTGAACTTTTACCCTTGGGTCATTAGTGCTTAATTTTCTTAAATCATCACTAAATACTTACCGCTCATTTACGCTCTTTTGTTTTCCTAAACAAGAGGTGTAATTTAATACAATCATTTTGGCGCCGCTGCCGGGGAGGTGTTTCGTGATTAATTTGTCTTGTTGTTTTTAATATTAACCATAAGTAGTATTTGTATTAGTAGAAATCTACTAATACGTATTATCGGTTTTTTGGTTTTTCTTGTGAAATTATTATTACTATATTGTATTAAGTATCACAATCAATACAAAATATCTCCAAAAGTGTGAAAACACAACCTTAATTGGGATTTGATCTCCTAATTATTGTATTCGAATCTCAAACAAAAAGAAAAAGGAAAAAATAGATAAATACTTTCGTGAAGCTCGATTTTGAAAAATACGAACTATAAGGTGGGTATAAGGCGGGTATTATAAAATATACCCTAAGGAAAAAGGCTCTTAAGTGCTTCGCGCCGCCTCGTTTCCCCGCTTGCTTGTGAGTATTTTGAGATTGAAGGCTAATCGAGGGTTTTGCCGCCCAAAGTATTATTACGTATAATATATTTGCTTGGTTTTTTTGTGATTAAACCCTCTTGAACAATTTGGTTTTCACCAAAGTTCTAAAGTCATTCGAAGACGTTCACTCCACGTGATTGTTTTCATTATTTTGAGGCTTCTTTAATCAAGAGTTTGATTCGAGGAGAGATTTGGTAGATTGTTGTCTACGAAGATACACCAAAATCCAAAAAAAATAAATTAAAAACAATCAAAAACACAAAAAAAAAATTGAAAATTCACAAAACACCCAAAAGAATCTTCTTTGCTCACCTCCCATTCTTCGTGAAGTTTATGATCACTCGTAATCAAGCAAAACGAGCTCGTAAACGTCTTCAAAAGCAAGAAAATCAAGAGACGTTGATTGAAGAACAAACTCCAATTGTTGAACCTATTGTAGAACAAGAAGTCGTCATGGCTAATCGTACTATGATGGAGTTGCTGCAAGCACCCACCGAGGGTTTTGGAGAGGCCATTGTGATTCCCGCTATCCGTGCGGAGAATTTCGAAATTAAGACGGGTTTAATGTCGATGTTGCAAGCTAATAAGTTTAGAGGTCATGAGAAAGACAACCCGCATTACCACATAAGGAATTTTTAACGTCTCACCGCAACTAGCAAATTTAAGGATGTTCCACATGACGCCATTAAGATGAAGTTGTTTCCATACTCGTTAGATGGACCCGCTAAAATTTGGCTTGAGAAAGAACCGCCAAATTCAATTTTGACATGGGGTGATCTCGTTTCTAAGTTTGTGAACAAATTTTTTCCACCATCTAAAAGAACACATTTGAAAAATGATATTTCAAGATTTGTGCAAAGAAATAATGAAAGTTTTTCAATGGCATGGGAACGCTTTAAAGAAATGTTACATGAATGTCCACACCATGATTTTTCGGAATTACATCAAGTTGATACTTTTTATAATGGGCTTAATGATCATGAACAAGATTACTTGAATGCCGCCGCGGGTGGTAATTTTTTGTGCAAAACGACCGATGAAGCTTTAAAGATTATCGAGAATAGATCTAAGGTTTATAGCCCTCGTAACACACCGAGTGTTGCCAATTTGGGTTCGTCATCGTCGTCATCGTCTCGTAGCATTAATGCCTTACATGATGAAGCTAATGAGGAAAATCGGTTTTTCGATAGATTTGCTAATCTTATGACTCATTGGAAAGCTCAAGAGGCTTTGAATTCTGCTTCGGTTAAAGCGGTTGAAAAGAGTTGTTTGTCTTGTGGTGGAGCTCATGATCTTTCCGAGTGCATTACCGCCGGTGGTAACAGTTCGAGTGCTTACGTAGCAACGGTAACTTATAACCAAAACGGCCAAGGTTCCCGCCCAAATCAAGCTCCACCAAATCAAAATGCTAATAACTATCGAAACAACAATCAAGGTGGTAATTATCAAGGCAATTCACGTAACTACAACAAAGGGAATTATCAAAGTGGGAATGGACAAGTCATTAATCAAAACCAAAACCGTGATTTTCAAAACACTACACAAGGTTTTCAAAATGCTCACACTAAAAATCTTCAAGGAGAATTTTTGGATTATGTTAAAGCAAATGATGCTAAGTTTGATAACATGCAACGTGAGATGATTAGTGATTGTAGTAAAACACGACTCTTGTTTAGGAAAACAAAAGAACGTATATGAGCGGTAAGTATCGACGAGTGATTTAGGAAAACCACAAGTAATGACCCACAATCAAATAAAATGAGAGAAAGATTCGTTTCCCAAGGAGGTATATGTGTTGTGAATTAACTTGTATTTCTTTGAGATTAATATTGATGAGATGAAATGACGGTTTCGTGAAAATTACACTATGACGTAAAAACGTAAACGTAAAGCCGTAGAAAAACACAAAAATTAAAAATTAAGCTAAAGCCAAAAACAAAATCAAGAAAAGATTAAAAAGGTTAAAACAAGTCTAAAATAATATAAATAAAGTTAAAAATCCAACAAAGATATTTTAAAAGCTTTTATTAATTAAATAATTAATTTTAAATGCTAATTAAAGCCCTAAAATCAATTACAACTAATAAAATATTCCAAAATATGATTTTATTGAAAAATTACTTGACTTATATTATTATGAGACCAAAAAGTAATTTTCTAAAAATTAAAACCTATTAAAACTATTTTTAAAACTCTAAAAATGATTAAAACCTAATTAAACTTAAAATAATTATAAAAATAAATCTAAAAGTTATAAAAATATTCTAAAAATGGAAATAGTCCTAATTAATGACAAAGAACCTAGGAAAAATGAAAAAGAAAGAAAAATAAAATTTTGAAAATTAAATAATAAAATAATATTAAAATATTACTAAAAAATAAAAGTTTCTAAAATTTGAAATAAAAAATTTCTAAAAATCCTAAATAATATAATTAAGAGAAAAACACAAATCTAAGCTTCTAAACCTTTTTTAATAATTTTATAAAAATCCTTAAAGTTTATAAAAAACCTTAAAATATTATAAAATTAAAAATAAATGTTTTTGAAACCAAAATAAGATGTAAACCTCAAAAATATATTTTAAAAACTAAAAACTATTTTTCCTAAAAATAAAAACTATTTTTGGTATTTTTTATTGATTTTCTAAAATTCGTCTATTAAATAAATTCTAATAAATAATCTATTAAATGGAAAAATATGAAAACTGGCCAGAAAAATCAATAATCTAAATAAGTTCCTAGGAAAATTGAAAAGAACAAAGTAAGCTTATTAAATAAGCTAGAAAAAAGAAAATAAGCCACGGCTTTTTAAATATGCTAAAAATAAGAAACGGGTTAAATAGAAAACAAAACCACACCCTAGTAGTCAAAGACCCTAGGGCGCAGTGGTAGTGTTGTGTGTGTGTGAACGTGGAGACCAGGGTTCGAGTCTGCTAAACCCCTTTTTATCACTTTTTTATTTTTTTTATTTTTTATTTTTTTTTATATTTTTTTTTTGCTTTTAAACTTTTGCCAACCAATCAGACACTTAAACAAACTTATAAACCAACTCCACTTTCCTTTTTTAAGCAAGATTAAGCACAAAAATGAATCAAAAACGTGCCCTGGTTAAACTTGAACAAAGCAGATAAGCACTTTTGGTTTGTGCTTAGGAATATGGCCAAGAGGACTTGACCTTGGCTTATTTGGTGAATATTATTGGCACAATGGGGCACTCTTGTGATCCTTTGATCACAAGAAGTCAAGACAATCAAAAGCAAGCACTCAAGCACACCCAATGATCAAAATCAAAGCACACCAAGCCTATAGCATGTTTCTGTGATATAGCAGGCAGGTCTGGGAGCTTATATGCTTCTAGCTTGCTAACTAATGAACTTTAATGGCCAAGATTAGGTACACAGACTCACACAATGATGCACAAACAAACTGCAATCCTGAAACACCCTAAATCTAAACAGATTTCAAGTAATCAAGCTCCAAAATATCATCAAAACTGGCAGAATGTGGATATGCAGGTTTTGCTACTCACTTTTACTTAAAACTCACCAAACTGACTCCAAACTTGCTCAAATCTATCCTAAGGCTAACATGTGACCTAACACAAGCCTTTAATCCCTGATTAACACCTTTTAATAATCACTAATCAAAACTATGTCCTGCTAAAACCTAATGCCAAACACCCTATAACTTTCTAAAACCAAGATTTTACAAAGCAAATCCTTTCAAACTTTACTAAATCTGATTCATATGTCTACTATCATGCATAACACATCAAATAAACACCAAATCTAACAGCTTAACACACAAAAGCAACAAATCAACCAAGAGCATACAACTACCTATTTTATGAACTTTTTCAAAGAAGTAAAGAGTATTACCTCAAGGTTTTACATCCAAAACCTTGGTGGATGTATAATCCACTTCCAAACCAGCCCGGGCTGGTGCAGATCCTTGGATCAACACCTTCTTCTCCTGCTTGAACACAAAACAAAGAAAACAAGGACAAAACAATATGATACTGATTTTTTTTCTTCTTTCTTAAAACTCTTCCAAAACCTTTTCCAACTTTCTAAAAAACGTTTTCTAAACTCCTAAACACCAATAACTCTGATTTCTTAACTCACAAACCTTGGACAGATTCCTTACCAAGAATCTTCCAAATTTCCAACCTTTTGAAAATTTTTGAAACACAAATTTCCTTAACCAAATAAAAGAGTGGAACTCAGAATCAATCTCCCTCACAACACACAATCTTTTAAAAACAATAAAAAAGGAATTACACTTGAATTATTCAAAAACCAAACTTTTTATTTCTTTAAAAAGGAATTACAAGTGAGAGAATTGAAACTGGAACAAAGGGATCACCACAGCTTGGGTCTCCTTTTATAGTGCATACAGAACATCCTAGAAGCATAAAAACACTAACCCTAATACATAAGAAATTCCAAAATTGCCCTTAAACGTTTTTGGTGCATTTTGTCCAAATATGATCTTGGCCGTTTGTTTTTGCTTTGAGAGTAAGCTAAAAAGCTGAGTGGTTGATTTGGGACACGTCAGTGTGCTTGGAGCCCAAGGAATGATATGATTGGTGGATTGGGGAATTGGGGTTTTGGTACACATGCGTGGGATTGGGATTTTTAGGAGTGGGTTAGGTTTTCACATGTGGGAATTAAACGTGTGAGAGTTTAATTGATTTTTAACCCAGGTTTAATGAAGGTAAATTCTGGGTGGTAAGAAAAGTATTTAGATCCGAAAATGGGGGAAACAAAAGTGTTAAGCGGGGTTTTCTTTTGAATCTTTCAGCTTGGCACATTTGGTCCCTTTCTTTTGTTATTTTTGCCAAATAAAGTCTTTATGCCCTAAAACGTGACTTCACTTGTAAATAAGTTTCACCAATTGGCAATTTTGGCACAAGACTTTATAAAAAGTGTTACAAGGATGATTTTTGATACTTTTGAATATTTCAAGGGCTGTTTTTGGACATTGTTGATCTTCCAAGGTCTTCTTTGTATCTTTAACTTCATGAGGGACCATAGTTGACAAATTTGATTTGTTGAGGGACCAATCTTGTCATTTCTTCAAAGTTGAAGGACCTTTTTGTAATTTTGACAAACTTAAGGGACCAAACTTGTACTTTTCAATATACAAGGGTTTTAAGTGTCATTTCTTCATTCATTGAGGATCAATCTTGTTTGTCTTCAAGTCTTCAAGGGTATTTGATGAAATTTCCATGATTAGGGCCCGGTTCTTTGTACGGCTTCGTTTCTCGTGTTCGTTTTTCCTTGTATCTTGTGATCTTTTGTCTTTTTCACGATATCCATACCTAAAACACACAAGTAAACAAACACAAGCATATATATGGTATTTTATGACATTTTTATGCATTTAAAGCCCGAAAAGAACGATGAGATCATGTATAAATGCCATCTCATCAATTAGCTTAAGATCCGAGTTGAAAAACGAGCTTAAAAACGAACTTGCTAATGAACTTAAAACTCATGCTAACAAAATGGAAGGAAATGTCCAACGTCTTCAACAAAATCAACAAAAGATGGAACAAGGACAACATGAGATTAAGCAAGAATTGTTAAAAGCGGATTTAAGGCAATCAAAACTTGAAGATCGAATGGCAAGAATGTTTGAAGCAATCATGTGTAAACCCTCTTCCTCGGGTGGTCTTCCTAGTGATACCATTGCAAACCCGAAGGGAGAAATGAAGGTTATTACTACACGAAGTGGTAAAACTTTCAAGGAACCAATCTCTCGTCCAAGTACTTCTACGAAGAAGGAAATCGAGAAAGAGCCCGAGGTGATGGTCAAAAAGGAGCATATCACAAGCCTACGAAGTACCGCTCATACCACACCTACGGTACCGGTTGAACCAATACCAATCATGGAACCCGAGATTCCAAGGCCGTTGCCTAATGTCCAACCCACACCACCTTTACCTTACCCTTCGAGACGTAACAAGGAAAAGGCACAAGAACGGAATAATTATCAATTTGAGCTATTTATGAAAATGTTTCGTGACATAAATTTTAACATAAGTTTTGCTGACGCTCTTATCATGATGCCTCGATTCGCCGCAAACTTCAAAAGTATGCTAAACAACAAAGAGAAGTTACAACAATCGTCTAGTTGTTCATCGATTTTTCTTAGCCGCATACCACAAAAAGTCGGTGATCCCGGTAAATTTTTGATTCCGTGTGCAATTCAAGATATGGAGGAATTCTACGCCTTGGCCGATCTTGGTGCTAGTATTAATTTAATGCCTCTTGAGATTTTCAAATCGCTTTCGCTTCCGGTTCTTACTCCTTCGAACATGTCTATTGAGATGGTCGATCATTCTACGATTTTAGCATGTGGAGTAGCCGAGGACATTTTCGTTAAAGTCAGAATGTTTTACTATCCCGTTGACTTTATCGTTGTAGACATTCCTATCGATCGAAAAGTTCCTCTCATTTTGGGTCGTTCATTTTTGGATACATCAAGAGCACTTATTGATGTTCATGCTCGAAAATCACCCTTCGTTTCAATGAGGAAGAACTTGTCATCAATGCAACATAAAACTCCAATCTTTCTCATGTCTATTCTATTGCAACTTTAAACCATGGTAATTCAACCAATGTCGTTTGCAAAGAATTTTCACCAAGAGTTTTAGGAAATGTCGCCAAAAACAATTTACCATTTCCTCCGCCGGTAGAGGTTATGAGTGTAAAGCCTACAAAGAAGAAACCATCAATACTTGAATCGAAAAATCCTTCGCCTCACCTCGAACATTCATTCTTGAAAAGTGTTGATAAGTTTTCGGTTTCTATGGAAGATCTTCCGAATGACGAATATGTTGACCCCGATGGGGAGGTTTTCTTTGTCGATAAACATTTTGAGAACTTACCACCATCAAAACCAAAACGGTTTTCAAATGTGAGAATTTATAGTGTGACTAACATCGTCTTAGAAACACCAAATATTTTCGACATAATCAAAAAGGGTTTTCATAAGGAGAGTTTAAAAGGTAAAAAAGGAAAAGATTTTAAATGTGATTTAATTGATTTTTCTACAAATCTAACTCCGTCATCACCACGTGTTTTGAGTGCTACAAGCTCGTCTACTCCTTTTGACGATGCTTTGTGTGGTTTTAGAATGGGGGAAGCCCCTTATGTTCCCTCATCCTTGTCCACCGAGGATGAGATATTTGATCCTGGAATCTATTATAAAGGGAAATCTCGGTCTTCCACCGATGCAATAAATGGAAACTACATCTATCTGCTTGGCGCGAGTCTACCTCGAGTAGCTCAAAAGTTTGTCTTACCAATTGTCCCACCCTTCTATTTCTTCTCATCTATTTTCTTTAAACCCTTTGGGTTTGTGTTGACACATGATGAAGTGGCGTTGATTTGTTTTTCCAATGAAAACGAGAACGCCATCTTTGTTCCGGTATTTTGCATCATTAAAGGACTTGTTCCTTAATACCGGTTGATTTTTGGGCCTCGTTTATCATGTAAGCCCCACAAAAAATTGACCATACCATGATTATCCCTAAATGATCATTTTGAGGGGATCGAGTCGAGCTCATGACTCGGTAATCAAAAACTAGGTGCCTCGTGGGGGAGATCCCATGCTTATCCTTTTATGCTTACTAATAACTAATGAGAGGGGATTTGTGCCCTTCCAACTCGTTGTCTCGTGGTTGTTTGTGATTGTGTTATCTAGATCATCATCATCATTTACGATTGAAGACTCTCGTGTTCGTTTACGTGAGCCTCCATCGTTTGCTTGAAGAAGTTTTTCACGAATCCATGAAATATCCTTTATTGTTCTAACAATTATTCTTTTAGCATAATTAATAAACGGCTTTAGATATATTGTTGATCACCCTTCCATGCTAGATCCTAAGCATTCGATTCTTCGTCTCTAGTATAGGGGTGCTCCACCTTTAGACTCGAAACATTGAGGACAATGTTTACTTTTAGTATGGGGGGGGGGGGGGGGGGGGTGAATAGATACTTGCTTTGCTACGACCTCACGTCTTCCAACTTTCAATGTTTTTGTTGCTAATAAGGCTAAAAATGGCCAAATTTTAAATTTTTTCTTAGTTTTCATAAGTGTTTTTAAGACACGTATGTATATTTTCCGATGGGTAGAATAAGAGGTAATTTTTGACTTGATGGGCATTTGGAGCCATTTACATTCCTTATCTCAATTCAAGTTTTGCTAGACTTTTATATAGGGTACTTTAGAACGCGAAAGTCTTAGCTCATTCGGGTTAAGAACAAGGACTTTTCGCAAGTTCCTATAATTGATCCTAGAAAGTCACTTATCAAGGGAACTATAAAATGCATTCTATAAACTTGAAAAAGTCCAAGAAAGTGCAAGATCCTATAGGTGGCTTCAAAACCCAAAACTTTGATTGGATATAGTCTTAATGAAAGCTAATCCAAATTTGGCTTAATTTTGACTTGCATGGCTAAGTATTCACGAGTCTCTTTAATTAGAGGTCTTTATATAGTGAAGAACAAGAAGTGATAGAGTTAGACAAGTGATCATGCTAAACGTAGAACATGAAAATGTTCTTTCAAAAACTTATATGTTTTTAATTGTGGCTTTTTCTTCCCATAAGATCAATGCATTAAGAATAAAAATAATTGCAATAAGTAAGGCCCTACGATTTGAATGGTTACTTAGCCTCTAGCGCAAGATCGTTTAAAAGTTGCTCGGGGTTGAATAGAGTTCATAGCCAAGGCATAACTTATTGAAGCGGGACGCGAAGATTGGTGAAGATCCAAAAAGGCCCTAACAAGGCATGAGGAGCTCTATTTTGTTGCTAAAGATCCAAGATGATGTGAAGTATCATTATTCCTAAATCAATATGAAGGATCGAGACACACGACGAAAAGCAATTAATCCCCTGAAGATCATGGAGAAAGTCTATCCAAAAAGATCCTTACAAGGTATGAGGATAAATATATCCAAGTCCAAAAAGGAGGCGGATCGTTGTATATCAAAATCCAAAATAAAGATTGAAGAAAAATGATGAAGTCGTGGTCCAAATATGAAGAATCTCTCAAAAATGTCAAGTGAAGAAATTCCATATATATGAAGAGAAGACCATAATTTCAAGAACGTCTTGCCCAGATTTGAAGTATGAAGTACATGCCAAATATCGGTCCGAGAAAGGTCTCAAATCGTGAAACGAGTTATGCCAAGATATGAACTTAAGGAGATACACGAGAAGCCGTTTTAAAAGATTTTGTCCTTCGGCTAACTATCGATTAAATCATGCTACTTTGCTTTCGGACTAATAAATACTCAAATAAGTCAATATGAATCACTTGTGATCCATGAAAAATAGTTAAAAAATGCTAGTAACCCATTTCCTTTTATAATAACTAGGATTGCGGGGAGAAAAAGTATTACACAATTTGGACGTATGAGTAGTGTTAGCATTGTGACTTGTACCAACAATGATCTCGTTTTTGCACTTAGCATGGAATGTATGACAATCAAGGATGACGAAATTTACTCTAAGGGACATTTACTTGTTTCTATTCTTTGACCCTAAAAATCACATTCGTGATGAAAATCATACATTATGTCTTTACACATCTTCGTAGTATTGTTGCAAGTCTTTTACTTTTCAATAAAGGGTAATAAAATTGAATTTTGGTGATGAATAGATACTTTATTCTAGCATTGCGTGAGGGCACGACAATGGCTTAGTATGGGGGAGTGATGAGATGGCATTTATACATGATCTCATCGTTCTTTTCGGGCTTTAAATGCATTAAAATGTCATAAAATACCATATATATGCTTGTATTTGTTTACTTGTGTGGTTTAGGTATGGATATCGTGAAAAAGACAAAAGATCACAAGAAACAAGGAAAAACGGACACGAGAAACGAAGCCGTACAAAGAACCGGGCCCTAGTTCATGAATTATCCAAGATTAAACCTTGAAGACTTGAAGATATGCAAGATTGATCCTCAAACAATGAAGAAATGACACTTAAAACCCTTGTGAATTCATAATTACAAGTTTGGTCCCTTAAGTTTGTTAAAATTGCAAAAAGGTCCTTCAACTATGAAGAAATGGCAAGATTAGTCCCTCAACTATTCAACATTGTCAATTATGGTCCATAATGAAGGCAAACATCTATTGAAGACATTTGAAGATCAAGAGTGTCCAAGATCAGCCCTTGAATTATGGAAAAATGGCAAAAATAGCCCTTGAAAACCTTTTGCCAAAGTTTTGGGGCAAAAGTATCAAATTCATAACTTCAACAACAAAGGGAACATGTTTTGTGGGCTGAAATACTTCATATGCATACTTTGCCAAAGACCAAGGGTTACTACTGCCAACTTTGAAACATTCAAACGAATATTGCGCCAAACACTAACCTTTCCCCCATTTTCGGATCAAAAAGTTAACTATTCACCGTTCATCCACCCAGAATTACCATCACTTAAACCAAAGGGTTAAATCCAATTAACCTGGCACACATTTGATCACCTCACTCTAAACCTATCTCAACAATAAAATCCCTCTTCTCCACTTACCAAGGACCCCACACCCAAACCCGTTCCACCTATCACATGACAACTTCCTCACTAAGGAATGCCACCTATCAAGATCAACGATTTACATTCACTCCTTGGCCCCAAAGCATAAATGAACACTCAGGATCAAATTAGACAGCTCATATCAAGGATTCGTCTAGAAGCACTCAAGGGCAATATTGAGAATTCACATCTAGGGTTTATGAATAGTATTATGTAAGCATTTGCCTATAAAAGGAGACCTCAACCTGTGAGAGTCCCTTTGTTCCAGTTTTACCTTTTAAACATTGTAATTCCTTTTTGAAATTTATAAAAGTTGGTATTTTGAGAAAATTGTAATTCCTTTTTATGTTTTTGAAAGTTGGTGTTGTTTAAGGGTAATTCTGAGTTCCATTTGATGTTATAAGTGTGCTTGAATCATTTGGTTCAAGGACGTTTATGTTTGCTAAGGTTTTCAAGTTTGAAAAAAAGCTTGAAAAGGTGTTTCTGATTTTGATATTTTTGTTGTACTAATCCTTAACCAAAAGCTATAAGCTCTTGCAAGCTTGTTGACACCAAGCTTGTGAAGGGATTAAGGCCTTTGGTTGGGCTGTTTGTTCATTGTGTTGAAGAAATCAAGCCCTTGAGTTTCTGCTTTGAAACATCAACCAAGGCATTCATCCATCTTTCTTGTTGAAGTACCTTGGTCTTGTTCTAGTTGTTGAACAAGGTCCAAGGAGCATTGCTTGTCCTCCTAGGATGTTGTGGAGGACATGTATAACCTCTTGTTAAGTTTCCTCTAAAAAATAATATGATATTAGCTGTTTTATGATTTGGTATGTGATTTGGTGATTTTGTGTTTGTGCTTTGTGTTTTATGGTTCAATCTGTTAGTTGTCACCTAGTGTAGCTATTTGATCTATAAAATTAGTAGGTTGTGTTTAAAAATCACAAGTTGCTTTGAAAAGTTGTGGATTAAGGACTGTTTGGGATTACTGGTTCATAAGGCTTGTGGCCTTGTGCCCTTGGTTCTTAGGGTTTGGGAAGTCTAAACAAGTCATATTGAACAAGTTTCAGTCATTGGTTAAGTTTCTGAAAGATTGGGAAAAGGATTTGAAGTTTTGCAAAAATTTGATAAAAGTGTTTTTGAAATTGGTCAAACACATCAGATCAAATAACTTTTATGTTAGTTGGATCTAAGGTCTGAAATCAGGTTTGGGAAAAGTTTGGGTGATAAGCTATCTATTGGTTATCTGGTTGTTGAATTTGGTAGCTTATTGTGTTTGCTATAGCTTCTCAAAGTTGGCTGAAGTGGTCATTTGCATCAGCAAAGTGACCACCTCATTTGGTGTTTGCATTTGTAATCCTAGTGTATGCCTTGTTGTTTTGTTGCTTGGATCCTATTTGTGTGCTGCTTGTGAGGATATTTGGCTATTTGGATTGCTTTGTTGATAGCTTATAAGCTTACTGGATTATTGGCTTATTTGTGCCAAAACTTATCAAGTCTACTCAACTGGTAGGCCTTGATTCACAAGGTTTGCACTCAAGCCTTGACCAGCAGGGTGAAAAACAAGTCTCAACACTTCATTAAGTCTGTCAACGTCCAATTTGTGCTTGTCAGCGTTTGATTTTCTCTTGTCAGCGTTTGACTTTTGGTCAAACTTGGTCACATAGCTTATTGAATCTGTTTTGCTTATTGGTATATGCAACAACTTGGCTTTTGTAATAGAACTCATTTTTCTCAGCTTAATAACAAGTTTGGAAGGTTACAAGTCTTTTGGTTAAGCTTTTGCTAGGAAACTAGCTTATTTGGCTTTTCCAGCCAGCTTATTGGTTCATACAGCTTATTCTACTTGGCTTTTTGTGATTTTCTTGATTGATTATTGTTAGTTAAGCTATTTGTGAGCTTTTGCAACAAACCAGAGCTTCTGAAACAGCCTAGAACTCAAACCTGACTATTTTGTCTTTTAGTGGATTTATACTTGGCTTATTTCTGGCTTATTGAGTGTGCTTTTTCAAAATTTCTTTTTACAGATCTCTTTAGTATCCCAAAAGAAGGTTGTGTGTCAAATTAGAGCTTATGGCATTGGCTTATTGCTTAATGGGCTTATTGGCCCAATAAGAATAAGCTGTTAGTTCATTAAGCTGTGATAAGCTTACTTTCAGCTTTTGGTCCTTCAGAGTTTTGTGTTTAGAATTGAATTTTGAGTCAGATAGGGCTTTTCCAAGTCATTTGGACTTATTTTGACTTTTTGGGCTAAAAAGCCCATTAAGCTTGACTGTTTTTGCTTTTGGCCCATTTGATGGCCCAATAGGGGTATTCTGTTCTTTTCACTTTCATTTTCTGATTATTTAGGTTAAAATAAACTAGTTTGCAAGTTTTTAGAATTCTTTATAATTTTTGGATTTTTAATATTATTTTAATATTATTTTATTATTATCTTTCAAATTTCACATTTTTGCACTTTTTATATTTTTCTTAGCTTAAATACATTAAAATAGGATTTTTGCAACTCTTAGATTAATTTTATCATCTTTAGATTATTTTTTATAATTATTTTAAGTTTTAATAGTTTTTAAATCATTTTAAATAGTTTTTCTTTGTTTAAAAATCCAGAAAAATAGTTTTTGATCTTTTTAGGTCATTTTAGAGGTTTACCAATTGAAAAATCTTTATTTGGGTGTTGATGCAAAAGTTGGGTGATCCTTGCTAGACCCGAATTAGGCTTGATTCGGGCTGGCTGGGCTCCGGCTCCTGCACCAAGTGAACTGTATGGTTGGGATCCTGCACACTAAACAACACGCGTTAGACTTACCGTGGGAATGTTTCCCACGATTAGACTCCGGCGTGAGAGTAAGTAATCGGTTAGGGTTTATAGGAATCGGATGGGGTTGAGAGTGTATAGAACGTAATACCCTTGTGGAACCCTTGGGGGTTCCTTTTATAGGCAGTGAAACCCTAATGGGCTGTCACTGATACTTCGGCCCCAAGGAAAGGATAAGCACCACAATTAGATTGATTGTTATCTTCTAAATATGGTGAGTGAATATCCTCTTCATTGGGGCAAATCCTAATCATAGACAGAATATGATTCTGTCTAACCCTGTACCGGCCATGCTGGGCCGTGGGCCGCACACGTGTGTGCGATTACTGTTCATCCAAGCCTATAAGCTCAAATGACATTATTCCCACCCATCTGTGATGGGCCGGATACGGGTAGTACCCGTGGGCCGGGTTCCTGACCCGGCTGGGGACTATACGTCATCATGTCCCCCCAGTCTAGTTGCTACAGCCATAGGCGTAACCTCTAGACGATCAAGACGCTCTCCGGACATACCAAGAAAGACCTAGGGAATGATAAATATTTAAGATTTTGCTTTGGCCGCACGTGGCTGCCTGTCTAGGAATGTTATTCCAATAGAACCTCAGCCGCACGTAACGGCCGAGACAAATTAAATGTAGCATTGAATATTGTCTTACGTAAGACCGTATATCCCGACACAAGAATAAATGCATTAATGGTAGTCAACTGGCAAGCCGCATTTCTGCAAAAGTGCACCATTAATGCCCACCATTGAGCCACGTAAAAACTGCTAAGAAGTGACCCGTGGGTCCCTTCTGACGTTTCAGAAGTGTCAAAAATCCCATCTGTTGGATAGGCGTAGTGGCCTACACGTGTCAAACATCCACGTTACCTCGGAAACCAAGGCAACCCTATATAAGAGTTGGTGTGTGTGTTTGTTACACACACAGTTCAAACTCTTTTCCGCCATTATTATTTCCAAGCTCCATCCTCCAAACTTTTGCCTTCTATTCCACGGATTTCCTCCGCCGCAGGTTAGATCATCACGCCTTACAAACCCTTTTTATTAAACATGGTAAAGGACAACCCTCTTATCACGGATGTCCTGAACGTGATATCTGTGGAAAAATACATAGACTTTTTGTCGAAGTATTACATTCCCGAAAGCGTACACCCCACCTATCCAGGTGAAGATGAGGCAATTACGGATGCACCAAAGGGGAAGATAGGCGTGTACACGCGCCTATTTGACTCGGCCAAATACCGTATCCCCCTGTCTAAATTCCTGGTAGATCTGCTTATATACTATGACTTCCACATAACCCAGCTTCACTGCATAGGGGCGTGTAAAATCAATCAATTTGAAATTACATGCCATACATGCGACGTAACCCCGACCGTGAACATATTTAGGGAGTTTTACTCCCCCCAACTAGTGAATGGGTGGTTATCATTTAAAAAATGATCCGGGAATGCCCCCATGACGTATAGGAAGCCCTTAGACTCCCTTAAGAACTGGTACGACCATTACTTTTTTGTGGATGAAAAAGTATTCCCCACTCCCTTCGTCCTTAAAACCAGGGTACCCAAAGATTCTCCGCCCAAATCCAAAGACTATAGCAGCAGAGACCTGAAAATACTAGATACCCACCGCACAGAATTCCATAAGGGGTTGCCGGAACATTTTCTGTGCTTAGTGGGATTCAGCCGTCGTTATTATGGGAGGGAGAACTTATATCCGTGCTTTCTAACGGAGCGTGGAGAGGGTAGATTTACCTTATACTTTGTAGATGTGATAAACGTCATTTGTATTATAGGACCGTACTGACCCGTGTATTTATAAATGTCCGCAGAAATGAACCTACACGGATTATTGCGCCAGGGCGACCCAATGAAAGTGCCTGAAGGATTCCGCCCATTGAAGGAGAATGAACTCCCCCTTCTCGATGCGACCGCAGACCGTACCATTCCACTCGAAGAAACTTCCGAGCAAAGATCAGATGAAGAGGAGCCTTTCATTGAGAAATCCCCTTTGGATTTCCATAATGAAGATGGTGGAGAGCTGCCGTTAGAGGGCGACGGGACGCACCAGGAAGATGAAAGTGATTTCCTCAACCTTGAGGATGAAGACATCACTCAAGCCTCCGGGTCCGCCAAGCCCTCATCTAGAAAGAGAAAGACCACCAGGAGGGTGGCAAAGACAATAGGGGATGAGGCGGGGGCCTCGAATGCTCCCTCAAAGAAACTAAGGAAAGATCATCCTCAATACCAAGAGGGAAGTGGTACTGCGACGGCCTAGGCCAAACCCACACCGCACATGGATGAGCATGTCTGGCGAGCAACCCCCTTGAGTGTCGTAGTTCCTACCGCCCCAGAACCTGCGACTGGTACCACGTAAGCACCCCTCGTCTTTCAGTCTTTCCTTGTCTTTTTGCTTGTTAAATATAGAATGCCTAAACAAAAGTTGCATATGTCAATAACAGGGCAGATCCGTCGACTGTAGCTCAAGAGGAAGAGGTGGAGAGGAACCCTTCCCCCATAACATTAATCAGACCCCCATCCCCTGCCGCGACACACACCGAGGAGCCACTCCCCGAAGGACCAGAAAATAGCCTGCGCCTAGCCTGGAATCTCTCCAGTTTAACAAGGTTGGAGGCGGAGTCTGAATGTTCGGAATTTATCGAGCATATTACCCCTCCAGCCCTTGCACAAGACTTAGACGAGCTGGATCATGAATCCTTGCTGGAGCAGTTTGATGTGTCGTCCGCTCATCAAGTGACGGTGGGTGCCGCTTTAAGACGCCGCCTGATCAAGGCCCTGGCAAATGTGAAGCGTGCAGATAAAAGGATAGCTCGTCGAGAAGCACTGGTTGTAAAGAATGAGAAGGCCATTGCTTCCTTGCAAACAGCGTTGAGTACGGCCGAGGCTACAGTGAAGGAGCAAGCCCATCATGCCAATAACCGAGAAAAATGTGTCGCTGAGCTCGAGGCCCTCGTAGCCGCATCTAACGAGAAGGTATGTTACCAACAAGAATATCTCATTATTTATATATTTTTTTTCAAGAAAAAAAAACATATTATCTTTGTGATAACTCTAAGTTCCATATGCAGGTGTCCGCGGCCGAAGCCTCTACCAAAGCCGTAACCGTACAAGCTTTTAACGTCGCCCAGGAGCGCGATGCGCTGAAGGACGAGCTAACACAAGTGCGGACTAGTTTGGACGAGCAAGCTGCAACAGCTGAGGAAGAGCTAAGCAAGATGGTCACAGAGTGTGCTGAAAGGATGTGTCCTCCTTTGCTATCTGCCATAGCTGGGCGCAGGTGGATGATTGGACAAGGAATGCGCCTTTCCGTAAGCAAGGTTATGGAAGCTCCGCACCTGCTGCAAGCATTCGCCGGGGTCGTGTCGGATGGGATCGACCGTGGTAGGCATGAGGGCTTGGTCCAGGCTGTGGAATTAATAAGTAAGAACGAAGATATTGTGCAGCATCCCTATCATAACCCTTCAGCCGCGGATAAGATGACCACGTCAATGGATGCACTTGCGGAAATCCAACACCCTCTTTTGGACGAGCTGGAGGCGTTAAAGGATGCTCCTAACGAACTGGTAATGTCCAAGCTCACTGCGGATCCCATCCAACTGACCTTGCCTACTTACGACTCCGTGTCAAAAGTAATGAAAGGTGAAAAACTGCTTGCTGAGGCGTTGGATGCGACTGCAATCAAGGCGCAGGATGGAAAGGACGCTCGCGGAGAGGCCCTCCGTGCTCTGATCGAAGAAGGGAAGAAGGACATAGGGGAATTCCTACCTCCGCTGTAATTTATCTTTTAAACATTTGTAGCTTTTATTCGTCCGTGCATGTACACGGCTAATACATTTGTGAAATAACTGTCTTTTGTATGTAAGTCCGTGATAACCACGGCCATTTTGTTATGATTTGGAAACTTGTGTATTTTTATTTTGTTAAATATCGTATACCGATACTGCATGACATGTCACGTCTTACACAAAAGAGAAAATACATTCAAGTCTATAATTTACTAGACATGCGACGTGCATCTTTACTATGCGAAGCACTGCGTGAGTACGGCATACGGAAACTTACCACAACGTCTTGTGAGTAAGGTGTCTAGTAAGGATACATGATCCGCGTCGCTGGGGTTGCATCCCTCTTACGCGACAAGTTGAATTAGTAGGTTCACTTAATCCTCTTACCCCGCCTGGAGGTGTATAGTACATGTATGGTGATTGAATGAATGCATATGAATGAGACATGGCATATTATAATAATAACTAAAAATCACCTGACTAACAAAATCCTAAGAAAAATAATTTGCACAAAACAAGCCGTGGAGCTAGCTAGGCACCACGGCATTTTATTAGAACGATTACATTTTTTGTTTGAACAAGAATGGGAAGTCTTAAAACAAAAAAGGAACCTAGAAAAAAAACATAAGAAATAAAACAGATAGAGTACATGGATCTTCATTAAATCCAAGTGTAGCGAAGTATCCATGCGGAAGCCGTAGCTTTCAGAGATAGCACCTTTTGAGATTGGAGATGTTCCATGTGCGTTCCAGATCGCGGCCATCCATGTCACGTAACTTGTACGCGCCTCGTCCTAAGGCTTCCGTGACCTCATACGGTCCTTCCCATCTAGGGCCCAGCTTCCCTGTATTTTCCGCTCGACTCGCTTCGTTAGCACGATAGACATAATCTCCCGGTCGAAAAGAAACACCTTTAACCTTGGCGTCATAATAAGCTTTCATTTTAGCCTTGGACTTAGCCTCATTGATGGCTGCTATCTCCCTTTTTTCTGCCAATAAATCCAGGTTGATTCGTAGTTGCTCGTCGTTCGTGACGACATTAACCTCCGCTGTGCGGATGGTAGGCATTCCAATTTCTGCTGGTATAACAGCTTCAGTGCCGTAGGCCAATGCAAATGGAGTGTCCCTGTTGGCTGTTTTGATCATAGTCCTGTGCGCCCATAGCACATGTGGTAGTTCATCCACCCATTTGGCACTTCGTTCCTCCAGGCGTGCCTTGATGCCGTTTCCCAAGCTTTTATTTGCTCGTTCCACAAGGCCATTTGTCTGCGGGTGCTTAACAGATGCGAAGCGCCGTTTGATATTCAATGATGCGCACCAGTCCTTGAATGGATTATCCGCGAACTGTTTACCGTTGTCCGAGATGATTTCTCCTGGTAAGCCAAAACGGCACACAATGTTCTCCCAAACAAACTTTTTAACTTGTTTGCCTGTGATGGATTTAACTACCTTGGCCTCTATCCATCGTGTAAAGTAGTCCATTGCGACAATCAAGAACTTAACTCCCCCCGCAGCTACAGGAAATGGTCCTGCGATGTCGATTCCCCACTTATAGAATGGCCATGGGGATGTAATAGGTGTAAGCTCCTGCTGCGGATGTCGCGGCACTGGTCTATGCACTTGGCAATCACTACACTTGTGAATTATGTCGCGTGCGTCCTTATGCATGGTAGGCCAATAATATCCTGTACGTAGGGCTCGAGCTACCATGGATCGTGGACCTGCGTGCATGGCGCATAACCCTTCATGTATCTCACTGATCACATAAGTGGCCTGACGTGGTCCAACACACCACAACCACGGCTGCAAGAAAGAGCGCTTATAAAGGATACCTTCTCGAAGCTCGAAGTGCTGCGACTTCCTTTTGACGCGCCGTGCCGCTTTTTCGTCGTCCGGAAGGGTTTCATTAGTCAAATAGTTGACGATCGGGGTCATCCATGTAGGTCCATCCTCCTCAACTATAGTAGCGACCTCCCCTTCTGTTATAGACTTTTCCTTGAGTATTTCCACCAAGACTTGCTTGGACAAGTGGGCGAAACTTGTAGATGCAATCTTGCTAAGAGCGTCTGCCTTCTTGTTCTCACCTCTTGGTACCTACTTGATAGAAAACTTGCCGAAAGCCGCGATGAGTGACTTGACTTTCTCCAAGTATCGGACCATGTTATCCTCCTTAGCCACATATCCACCTAGAATGTGGTTCGCGACAAGCCGTGAGTCTACGTAGGCCTCAAGGTTGCGGACTCCCATTCTAGCGGCGATTTTTAAACCCGCAATTAATGCTTCATATTTCGCCTCATTGTTGGTGGCAGTGAACTCAAAGCGAAGGGCGTAAGTAAACTCCATTCCTTCCGGATTCTTAAGGATGAGGCCAGCTCCTGACCCATCCGTAAACGAAGATCCGCCCGTGAATAATACCCATGGTTCTGCTGGAGTTTCGTCTTGTTTTACGATTGGTCCTTCTTTATCCGGCTTTTCTACCAAGAAATCCGCCAAGATTTGGCCTTTAACAGCCGTCCTTGGCCTATAAGATATGTTGTGTTCTCCCAATAAGATGCTCCACTTTTGTAGCCTACCTGCCACATCCGGTCTAGAGATAACTTGTTTTATTGGTTGGTCAGTAATGACTACAATTGGATGCGCCTGAAAGTATCGGCGCAACCGTTTTGTAGCAAACACCTGTGCCAAAACCAACTTTTCCATAGAGGAGTAATTCAACTTCGGCCCTTGTAATGTTCTACTTATGAAGTAGACTGGAGTTTGCACCGTGTCCCTATCTGTCATGAGTACCGCACTTATTGCTCCCTACGTGGCTGATAGATACATAATGAGCTCCTCCTTTGGCCAGGGAGCTACTAGCATGGGGAGAGATGCGAGGTGTTGCTTGAGTTGACCAAAGGCTTCCTCAGCTTCCTTTGTCCACCGAAAGTCTCCCTTCTTCATGCACCTCTTGAGTGTTTTGAATAGGGGGAGCGACTTTTCTGCGGACTTCGATAAGAACCTATTTAACCCGGCCAGCTTCCCATTTAAGGACTGCACCTCTTTCCGCGTCTGAGGGGATGGTAGCTGTATTACTGCGTCCCTTTTTTCTGGGCAAGGTTTGATGCCATTTGGATCTATCATATATCCAAGGAACATTACTTTCCGAACGTGCATTTCTTTAGATTTAGCTTCATATTAATCCTCCTCAGTGTGTCGAACGTCTCTTGGACATCCCGGAGAAGTACATCCTCCGTATGACTTTTTATGACTAAGTCATCCACATAGACCTCCAGGTAGAGGCCTATCTGTGAGTCAAAGGCTTTGTCCACAAGCCGCTGGTATGTAGCCCCGGCGTTCTTTAGTCCAAACGGATTATTGTATAACAGTATACGCCCTGATTAGTGTGGAATGCCGTCTTTTCTGCGTCCTCTTCCGCCATCTGGATCTGGTGGTATCCGTTATATGCGTCTAAGAAGCACTTAAAGGGATATCCACATAGGGATTCCACCTTCCAGTCGATCTCCGGTAACGGGTAACAATCCTGTGGACAAGCTCTGTTCAGATCCGTGAAATCCACGCACATGCGCCAGCTTCCGTCATGCTTTTTGACCATAACTGGGTTGGATAACCACTCATGGTAGTATACCTCGCGCATGATGCCTGCGTCCACTAGTTTCCGTACCTCATCCAGTATCACTTGGCTGCGTTCAGGTGCCTGACCGCGCTTCTTTTGCTTGACGGGTGGGTATCCCTAGCGGATTTGAAGCCTATGTTCTGCTATCGTGCGTGGTACGGCCATCATATTCTTGGGCTCCCATGCGAATACATCCAAGTTTGCCTTCAAAAGAGAGCACATGGCCCTTTTGCCGCTATCCGAGAGCGTTCCCCCTATGGATACCTCCTGTTCCAGATAATCAGGATGGATTGCCACCCCTCAATTGGGAGGCGGTGATCCATCCTTGGGTGGAACAGGTGGAACCGGTGTTGTAATGGTGTGACACTCGGATGCTGGTATGATTGTGTTGTAAATGGTGACGATTCCTCCTTCCACGGGGAATTTGATCATTCCGTGTGTCGTGGAAGGTACCGCCCGTATGGCCAGAATACCTGGTCTGCCTATGATCCCATTGTATGGAGAATGTGAGCGTATCACCATAAAGTTCATCCACGCAGTGGTGGAGTGTTCCTCGTTCCCAATGGTTACAAGCAGACGCAGCTGCCCTATCGGCCAGATGGTGTCTCCACTAAAACCAATGAGCGGCACCGTGGCCGGTACCAATTGGCTTCTTATTTCTGGGCGTAACTGCACAAAACAGTGTTCGTACAGTACTTCTGCTGATGACCCTCCATCCACATACATGCGACGAACATTGTGTGTTCCAATGCTTATCTCAATAGTGAGAGGCGCATCAATCACATCGCTTGCTGTGATGGGAGGGAATGAGATTTCCCTGCCGCGGGAAAATTTTTGGCCAATTTTCTGCCTCGTGCGGCGTTGTCTGGATTAGATCATGTATATGGTCGAAGGTTTGTCCTTCTGGGGATCCTTCTTGTCATACTTCTTATTGTCTTTTCCATCCTTCTAATCCTTAACCAAATGCTTGAGTTTACCTGATTTGATCAGTGACTCAATGTGCTTATTGAGCTAGATACACTCCTCCGTGCCATGGCCCTTGTCGTTATGGAACTCGCATAAACGATTTCCTTGGCGACGGTCCAGCGGAGTCGTCATTGGGGGAGGCCTCGGGAAATTGGCCCCTTCCGTTAGCAAGATCTCCCGGTAGGACATCTTTAGAGGGGTAAACTTATCGCCCGGCCGTCCTCCTTTGTTTTGGCTCTTGTAATCTGAGCCCCTACTATTGTTCTGGTTGCTTTGGCCGCCCGACTGTCTCCTGGACTGGTCGTTCGACCGGTAGCCATTTCCTTTTGAAGGGTAGGCCGCGACAACCGCTGTTTCTCCCTCTATGAAGTTTCTGACCCTTTCCATGAGGTCGTCATACCTCTCTGGGCGCTTGTCATTGAAACGCCTGATTAATTCCCTATCTGTTATGGCATGCATATAGTCGGAAATTTTCAGGAGTTCCGGCATTGTCTTTGTGCGTGTGCACTCGTCATTGAAGCGCACAGTGAAGGCTTCCATAGATTCTCCCAGCCATTGTTTGACGGTTGCCAATGAAACAGGGTCCCTATTATACTTCTTCCGCTGAGTATAATTATTCTTGAACGCAGTGCGTAATTCAGTGAAGCTATCAATGCTTCGCGGAGGAAGTCCTTCGAACCAGTCGCGAGCATTGCCAATCAAGGTTGAATTGAACATCTGGCACCATATAGGCATGGGCCATCACTCAATTTTCGCCTGCGTATCAAATATTTTGAGGTGATCGTCCGGATCACCCGTTCCGTCATAAGTCTTGACACACGCCGGCATGCGACGTTTTGTGTCCTCGGAGTAATTCCGTATGCGGAGAGTAAAAGGATCTTCCCTGGGATCCGCCCATGGACGGGTGAGCCTAGGGTCACACCACGGTTGGGAAAGATCTTCTGCTTCTGTCTCTCGGTAATAAGGACCGCCATAGTACTCCTCATCGTTTGGTGGCGGTGGAGGAGTACGTCTAGGTCGGCGGCGCTTGGGCGGATGATCATCCGAATCCTCTCCTGATGGATCAGGAGAAGGAGGCGGTGCCCCATCTCTGGGGCGAGGACCGCTCTTATGAGAAGAGACAGGGGCCTTCTTCTCGATGTTCATCCTATCCCACACACTCGTGCGGCGATTGGCTCTGGTCAGTTCCTGATCCTGTCGTTTAGGTGAACCGTCAGACCTCTCCCCCTCGTCTCGAGATCGCACTAGTTCCTGCATGAGACAATCCCCTATGCGTTCGAACACATTTTTAGGTTGTGGAGTTTCCTCGAAGAGGCTCCGCTCCTGAGGTCGGGTCCTTCTCTTCCTCTGATTTTGGGAAGAGGTGATTGGTCCGGTATTGCCAAAGTTGAGTCTAGATTGGAGGTCCCTCCCTTGATTCAACCTTGATGCAATCCCTGGGACGATCCTATCAAAGTTCTGCGTGAGAACTCGAATGAGATCCTCCTCGCTGAGTGGTTGGACTTCTACTTCTTCCTCTATCGACGGTCGGCGTGGCTCCTTGTTAGGGGGATTGGGCGCACTCCCCGGGTCAGGGTTGTCCAGGGTCGAAGTAGGTGGAGGAGTCACGGAGATCGTGCTCGTCACCCCCATAGACTGAAAACCACTGCGGTTGTTTTGTCCACCCGTTGGACGGCTAGGGGATTGATTGGGGATGAGTATCCCTTCCCCTTAGGACTTCCGATTTCCAGGATTTGTGTTCCTGGGGTTAGCTTGCGTTTGCCCCTTCGTCATTGAGAGTTCAAGATGAGATTTTGCTCTAGCTTAGTGTAATGGGTCCCACGGATGGCGCCAACTTGTTGATGCAAAAGTTGGGTGATCCTTTCTAGACCCGAATTAGGCTTGATTCGGGCTGGCTGGGCTCCGGCTCCTGCACCAAGTGAACTGTATGGTTGGGATCCTGCACACTAAACAACACGCGTTAGACTTACCGTGGGAATGTTTCCCACGATTATATTCCGGCGTGAGAGTAAGTAATCGGTTAGGGTTTATAGGAATCGGATGGGGTTGAGAGTGTATAGAACGTAATACCCTTGTGGAACCATTGGGGGTTCATTTTATAGGCAGTGAAACCCTAATGGGCTGTCACTGATACTTTGGCCCCAAGGAAAGGATAAGCACCACAATTAGATTGATTGTTATCTTTTAAATATGGTGAGTGAATATCCTCTTCATTGGGGCAAATCCTAATCATAGACAGAATATGATTCTGTCTAACCCTGTACCGGCCATGCCGGGCCGTGGGCCGCACACGTGTGTGCGATTACTGTTCATCCAAGCCCATAAGCTCAAATGACATTATTCCCACCCATCTATGATGGGCCGGATATGGGTAGTACCCGTAGGCCGGGTTCCTGACCCGGCTGGGGACTATACGTCATCATTGGGTTTTTTGATAATTATTTTGATTTTTAGGGCTTTAATTAGCATTTAAAAATTAATATTTAATTAATTAAAAGGTTTGAAAAAGTTTTGATCATTGGTAAACTCTTAGTTTATTTATCTTGATTTTTGGTGAATTTTTGGTAATTTTTAGAATTAATTTTTATTTTTGTGGTTTTTACGATTTTACGTTTCGTCGTAGTAGTAATTAATTTCACGTCTTCGTCATTCTCTTTTCTCATCCCCTTCTATCCAATATTAATCTCAAATCTTGCTACATTTTAGTCACACACATATACCTCCTTGGGAAACGAACTTGAACTTTTACCTGTGGGTCATTAGTGCTTGATTTTCCTAAATCATCACTTATTACTTACCGCTCATTTACGCTCTATTGTTTTCCTAAACAAGAGGTGTAATTTAATACAATCAAATGTATGGGACTCCCCCACAAGTCACCTCGTTCTTGTTCACCGAGTCATGAGCTCGACTCGATCCCCGCATTCATTGGTCCTTAAGGAAAGTTTGAAGATCCGGGACAACCTCCGTAGGTATGTCCCCTCCAAAGTAGTGTTTCACACGATGACCATTCACCTTAAAGTTAGGCCCGTCTTTTTGAGCTAGCTCAACGGTGCCATAAGGGAAAACTTGTGCAATGGTGAATGGTCCGAACCAACGGGATTTAAGCTTGCCCGAGAAGATCTTAAGTCTAGAGTTGAATAAGAGGACTTGATCACCAACATTGAAAATGCGGTTTTTGATTTTAGAGTCATGAATCCTCTTAGTCTTCTCTTTATAGATCAAAGAATTTTCATAAGCTTGATCCCTTAATTCACTTAGTTCATTCAATTGAACCATGCGATGATCACCCGCGGTCCTCAAATCAAAGTTACAATGCTTACGAGCCTAATATGCCTTATGTTCGAGTTCAATTGGCAAGTGGCATGCTTTTCCGTAGACCAACCTAAATGGTGTACAACCAATTGGCGTCTTGTAAGCCGTACGGAAAGCCCACAATGCATCGTCCAATTTATCCGACCATGAAGTGCGATTCTCTCCAATAGAACGCTCCAAAATCCTTTAAGAGCTCGGTTTGAAACCTCCACTTGACCACTCGTTTGAGGGTGATAAGCCGTCGAAAGTTGATGAGTGACACCATATTTCTTTAGAACTTTTTCAAATTCTTCATTACAAAAATGGGTCCCTCGATCACTTATAATAGCCCGCGGAGTTCCAAACCTAGCAAAGACTTGTTTCAAAAAGTTCACCATAACTCGAGCATCATTCGTGGGCAAAGCCTTAGCTTCAAACCATTTAGACAAATAGTCCACGGCTACGAGAATGTATTTATTTCCTTTCGAAGATGGAAATGGCCCCATAAAATCGATCCCCCACATGTCAAAGATTTCACAAACTTGGATAATGTTTTGAGGCATTTCATCCCTTTGTGAGTTCTTTCCTTGACGTTGACAAGCATCACAAGTCTTGATCAAGTCTTGGGCATCACGATATATGGAAGGCCAAAAGAAGCCGACATCAAAGACTTTCTTCGCGGTGGCGTTGGCACCATGATGTCCCCTGGTGGGTCCCTCATGAAAATATTTAAGGATATCTTGAGCTTCTTTGCCAAACACGCACCTACGAATCACTTGATCCGCGCAAACACGAAACAAATAGGGGTCGTCCCAAAAGTAATAGGATATATCCTTGAAAAACTTTCGTTTTTGTTGGGACGACATACCCTTGATCACAAACTTCCCCGCATGGTAATTTGCGATGTCCGCAAACCATGGGGTACTATCATCACCACGAAAAGCAATCATACCAAGCGTCTCGAGAGGAAATGTTTCATTGATTTCCTTGTTCTCTTGATCGCTTTGGTGAGGATTCTCAAGTCGAGATAAATGATCGGCCGCGAGATTCTCGGCTCCTTTTTTGTCTAGAATTTTGACATAAAATTCTTGAAGGAGGAGAATCCACCTGAGCAACCTCGGCTTGGCATCTTGTTTATTAAGAAGATATTTGATAGCCGAGTGGTCCGTATACACTATGGTTTGAGACAAGAGGAGATATGGTCTAAACTTTTCAAAAGCATACACAACGGCAAGTAACTCCTTTTCTGTTGTAGTGTACTTTGTTTGAGCATCCGTCATAGTCTTACTTGCATAGTGTATAGGCAAGAAGTGTTTTGACTTACGTTGCCCCAAAACCGCACCTACCGCGTAATCACTAGCATCACACATAATCTCAAAAGGTAGGTCCCAATCCGGAGCAACCAAGATTGGAGATTCGGTTAACTTCCTTTTAAGCATCTCAAAGGCTTGAATACACTCATCCGAAAAGATGAAAGGAGTCTCTTTTTCCAAAAGATGGGTCATAGGCCGAGCTATCTTAGAGAAGTCTTGTATAAAACGTCTATAGAAGCCGGCATGGCCGAGAAAACTCCTAACTCCCTTAACGGTGGTGGGTGGAGGTAATTTGGCGATCACGTCGATTTTAGCCCTATCAACCTCAATACCGGCCTTAGAGATCTTATGTCCTAACACAATTCCCTCTTTGCACATGGTGACATTTTTCATAATTAAGCACAAGATTTGTTTCCTCACAACGTTGCAACATTCTTTCAAGGTTAGAGAGACATGAAGTGAAAGATTCCCCCAAAACCGAAAAGTCATCCATGAAGACTTCCATGTTTTTCTCGATCATATCATGGAAAATGGCCATCATACACCTTTGGAACATCCCCGGAGCATTGCATAGTCCAAAAGGCATGCGACGATAAGCAAATGTTCCATAAGGACAAGTGAATGTGGTCTTTTCTTGATCACGAGGGTCAACGAGGATTTGGAAATAGCCGGAAAATCCATCCAAAAAGCAATAGAATTCATTCCCCGCTAGTCTCTCTAACATTTGATCCATAAAAGGTAATGGAAAATGATCCTTCCTAGTGGCATCATTAAGTTTCCTATAGTCAATACAAACACGCCAACCGGTCACAAGTCTAGTAGGAATCAATTCATTATCCTCATTAGTAACAACCGTCATTCCTCCTTTCTTTGGAACACAATGCACGGGGCTAACCCATGGACAATCCGAGATAGGGTAGATCATGCCGGCGTCTAGAAGTTTAGTGACTTCCTTTTTAATCACCTCATGAATCTTTGGATTGACCCTTCTTTGATTTTCGATAGCGGGTTTATAATCATCCTCCATTAGAATTTTATGAGTACAAAATTTTGGATCTATACCCTTAATGTCGGAGATTTTCCATGCAATGTCCCTTTTATGTTTCTTAAGCACTTTAATAAGTTCATCCTTTTCATTTTTCTTTAATCCCTTAGCAATAATCACCAATAACTTATCCGTTCCCTCAAGAAAAGCATACTCCAAATGAGTGGGAAGTTCCTTAAGTTCTAATTCGGGAGCTTCCTCAATAGATGTTTTCACTTTAGTTTCATTTTCACTCACAACTTTTAATTCCATAGGTGGTGATTCAAAAGGATCCATATTCAACAATTTTTCAATCAACGCAATATCTCCCTCGGGATCAAAATTCTCACTTTCAAACTCACTAGGATCAAATGGTGTGCTAAGGTAATCATCAACTTCCTTATCAATTTTTGAATAACCATTATTCTCAAGCTCTTCAAGAACGAAGTCACCTCCCTTAAATGGAGTGAGTGGAGGTTTAGCCAAAGAGATAATAGGATTCGACGAAGTGGGATTGCCACTTTTAGAAGAAGCCGAGAATCCAAGCACTTCTTGAGAATATTCTTCACAAGTAACATCAATCACATCGATTTGATTAATTGATTCCTCGTAATACTTGGAAGAATATTTAGAGATATGACCAATATCAAACGTGATATTTTCATCATCAACTCTTAAAGTCAATTTCCCCGCTTTCATGTCAACTAAAGCACTAGCCGTCATAAAAACGGTCTTCCTAAATTAAGTGGTACACGAGAATCTTCGGGATAATCGCAAACTACAAAGTACGTTGGAAAGACGAGTTTCCCTACTTTGACAAACACATCCTCGGCTATACCTTTTGGTAAGGCGATCGATCGATCCGCTAGCTCGAGAGTCATCTTAGTAGGTGTAAGCTCGGGAAGTGATAACCTTTTCCACACGGAAAAAGGCATCAAATTAATGCTAGCACCAAGATCGGCTAAAGCTAAGCATTCTTCCATATTAGGGAAATCACATGGTATCACAAACTTGCCCGGGTCTCCAAGCTTTTTGGGAAGCTTTTGTGTAAGAACCGCGGAACAATTAGCATCTAAAGATGTAGACACTTCAACCAATTTCCCTTTATCATTCATCAATTTCTTAATTGTCGAAGCAAACTTAGGCATGTAAAGCAATGCATCCGCGAAACTAACATTAATATAAAGATTCTTAAACATCTCTAAAAAAGTAGTCGTTTGAGCATTGGACTTTTCTCGGAGCTTCTCTTGGTTAAGTCTTGAAGGGTAGGGTAGTGTGGGTTTAGTCTTCGGAAGCTCGGGCTCCAGAATAGGCAATTGGTCTACCTTTGGTGGAATAGGAATTTCCTTTTCTTTAACCACCTCGGGTTCTTGCTCCACTTCCCTCAGCGGAGAGGTACTCACATGTGGAAGAAAAGGTCCGTCTAAAGCTTTCCCACTACGTGTGGTTATAGCTTTCATCTCACCCTTCGGGTTTGGAATGGTGTTGCTAGGTAAGCCACCCGAAGACGAGGAAGGTTTGGTCATAAAAGATTCAAACATCGAAAGCACATTATTTTGACCTTGTTCCAAACTTTGTTGCATACGATTTTGACTTTGCTCTAATCTTTGCTCTAAACGGTTTTGGTTTTGTTCAAGTCTTTGTTGATTAAGCTCAATCTTGTTATTTTGCCCTTTAATCGTATTTTGAAACTCATTTTTCAAAGTTGCCATTTGTCCTAGAATGTTATTTTGAAAAGCTTTCAAATTTGCCTCATTTAGCTTGACAAATCATTTTGGTTATTGCTTTGAAAACCTTGATTGTTTTGATTAGCATTAAACCCATTTCCTTGATTATAATTCCCTTGGTTACCACGGTTAAAATTATTCCCATTGTTTCCGTTGTTGTACCTATTTTGAACCGATGGAAAACCCGCTGGAGCAACATGATTTTGACGAGGAACTTGACCGTTGGAGCCATAAGTTCCCGTCGCGGCAAAAGCACTAGCTGATCAAACCCGTGGTTGAACAAGCATAATTAGGATGTGCTCCACCACATGATACACAAACATTCTCAACCATATTAATCGGTCCATGAGGATTCTTCCTAAGCTCATTCAAAATCGTGTCAATCTTAGAGTCTAATCTAGCAATCTCGGGATTAAATGAATTCACATTGGAAACACCCGGTGTGTTTCGTGAATATTGTGCTCTATACTTATCCTCAATTATACCCCACGCGTCTCTCGGAGTTTTTCTTAAAAGATTACCACCTACGACGACATTTAAAGAATCTTGTTAAATCATATTAAGCCCATTATAAAAAGTATTTATTTGATGCAATTCCGAGAAACCGTGGTGTGGACATTGTCTCAACAAATCTTTAAATCTTTCCCAAGCAACCCCAAACGATTCATGCACTTTTTGTTCAAATTTAGTGATCTCGTTCTTTATGTAACACCCCATTTTGATAAATGGAATGTCACGTGAAATTATGGCGTGTCATCAAAGCATACAAGGATAAATGTCTAAAACATTACATGACCATAGGGATAACCGGAATCAAACATCGGTTCCCAAACATAAGCCCAAACATAATAAAGCAAACGAAATGAATGAAAGACTAAACAAGCATAAGTATATGAAGGCAAAAGGAGAAGAAGTCCATGGCAGCTTCCATCCTATGCATGTCCTCTAAATGCTCGAGTCCGTCCTTGGGTACCTGCCGTTTTGGGACATGGAAAGGAAAGTAACGGCTAAGCAAAACGCTCAGTGCACGGATATAGACATAGTATGAATGACTAAAACATAATAAAGACTTAATAGCAGCAGAATTGTATAAGTCCTGGAAAACCTGGAACATGTTCATAAAACTGGTTTTATAGTTTGAAAAGCCTTATGTTTATCTTGTAAAAAGTGTTTAACGTATTTTACCATTAGCTAATATAGGTCATGAAAATCCACCGTGCATGAATACTTGGAGGGGTGACCTCATCATGCAAATTAAAGGGGCTGTCTCTAATTTAATATACTGGTTTTGGGCAGGAGGGATCAGCTCCTTGGAAAGGATGCAAGGCACACACCACATTCACCATGAAATCCTGACTAAAAACATGTAACTAGGATGCACCCATAAGCCCCACATGATAAATATAATATAAATGGCCAAAAGCTGAAGGGACGCCACGAGCAATCACTCCGCCGTGGTGAAGTCATAACATTAGTGCCTCTAATGTTATGCTTATGGTACCTCCATAACTAGGTGAAACTGGTCATGCATGTATATGGCTTTAGGTATTCTAATTAAACATAAGCAATTTAAAAACATATAAAACAAATACTGGGAAAACAGTTGGCTGCATACGGGGAATCCTAATAAGGAAAGAATGTCCATACTGAAAGGACGGGAATCCGTACCTTATGTCCAGTGAACGAAGAAGATGAACTGAGAGGAATCCTACTTCCGTATCACTAGTGCTACATAAATACATACATGAATAAGTATCTGCTTACTAAATACGTAGCTGGTTTTATGTCATGCCTTAGCTTATTTTATATGTTCTTACCATGTTTTACTGGTTAAAGCCTTAAACTGTGTTTATCTTATATTCTGTTTAATCTGATTAAGTATTTCTGGTATTTCATGCATTATTATACTTACTGTGTAATAATAAGTAGCTTTCCAAAAATAACAGGTTTCCTAAAAAAGAAAGTTTCCAAAAATAGAAAGTTTCCAAAAATAGAAAGTTTCCAAAAATAGAAAGTTTCAAAAAATAGAAAGTTACCAAAAATAGAAAGTTTCCAAAAATAGAAAGTTTCCAAAAATAGAAAGTTTCCAAAACTAGAAAGTTTCCAAAAATAGATTTACTGCTTAAAATAGATAAGTTTCTAAAAAAATAGAAAGTTTCCATAAATAGATCAGCTGCCTTAATTAAATAAGTTTCCATAAATAGATTAGCTGCCTGAAATAAATAAGTTTCTAAAAATAGAAGGTTTCTATAAATAGATTAGTTGCCTTATTTAATTAAGTTTCTAAAAATAGAAGTTTCCATAATTAGAAATAAGCTGGTAAAGCTAAGTATATAAGCCTAAGTGTTTTCATGATTATTTTCTAAGTCATATGATATAAGGTATAGTTTATTAATTATTTCATGTAATAAAAATAAACTATAGGTTAAAATATTTAATTAAAGTATAACATGTTTTTAATTAAATAAAGTTAAATACTTAGGTTAAAACATGTATTATTATTTATTAATAATATAACCTAAGTCATGTTAATTAATTAATTATAACCATGGTTTTTAAATAATTAATTAATTTATAAGTCTAAAATATAAAAATAATTAGGTTAATAATTTCATGATTTTAATAATTAATATAACCTAAGTCATGTTATTAAATTAATCATGTCATGTTATTAATTTAATTTTTAACATAAGATCATAAAAATAAAAATAAAAATCTAAACATACACCTTGAACCGGATCTTGACTAAGAACCATGAACCGGACATGTAATCGACACCATACCCCGAACCAAGTCAGGGTTACCCTTGTCTTGATGCTGCCGTGGGACCCACACCAACCAACCGGGACCATATGGTCTCGGTGGTGGTCAAATGGCCAAACCGAGACCCTCTCGGGTTCGGTTTAGGCGCGACCAAGAACAAACACCCCTAAAACATTACTTTTTTTATTTATTCCAAATCCAATTCCATGTTAGATCTATGATTTAATTAGGTTTTATAAAAAAACATAACATGTTCTTAATTATTAAAAGATTAAATCAAAAGAAAAAGGGTTCAATGATTTACCGAATACGTGGATCTAAAGAACGAGGAACAAACACGAACACCCACAACAATTCCAAGATCCAAGACCAACAAACACCCCTTTTGGTGTGTTTGAAGGTGGCGGCCAAAAAGAGAAAAAGAAGGAGGAGGAGGATTTTAGGTTTCTGTAAAATACTTCTGTAGAAAAAAATGAGTAGTGTAATTTTCCTTAACCTCCTTTTAGTAAAATTTGATGGGCTAAGCCCATCCTCCCTCCCTACCGTGTTAATGGGGCCCACAAGGGGTAACCCGAATGTTTTTCCGTGTCTAAAATATTGGTGTGTTCTCGTGTTCGTGTTTTACGTATTCTCGTTAAATATTAACCGTGACTTAATATATTTATTCGTGTTCGTAATAAATATATATACGTAATTAATATTATCTCGTGATTAAATTACGTTCATGATTTCATGATCGCATGTTCGTGACTAATTATTGCCAAATAATTATTGCGTGCTCATGCGTTGTAAATACTTATCGTGTTCTAACACGTATGTAATACGTAAAATCCTAACACGTAATCGTAATCATGCTATAATAGGAAAGTTTTAACCTAGTACGTACGATCTTAAGGGTACTATTCATGGTAAAAGCATGCGGGTTTTACAACTCTTCCCCCCTAAAAAGAATAATTCGTCCCCAAATTATAGATAACGTAACTGAAAAAGAAGAACATACCCGAATCAAACTGAAAGGGTATGTACGATGATATAGGAGAATGATGTGTAGCTTCCAGTAATTACCTTCCACGTAGCATACTCGTTCCATCCTTTCTCTTCCTTAAAACTTGGGGCTTTTATTCCCCTTTGTGTGAATTAATTGTTTAATTAAAAAGCCCCAAATAATAATGAGTTTATTGTGACTTAGGGTTAGTGAACAGTAACTAATTGTTACTGGTTTTTAGGTTTTGTGAAATGGGGAAGAAAGGAGAAACGCAGGTGAGAGAAAAGATATAGAATGTATCGAAAATATTTAATAAGTGTGTGAAAACGTGTGAGTGGGTGAGGTGTAAATGGGGGTAGGTTTATTTATTTGTTTATTGTGTGTGTGACGGGTAACGTTTATAAAAAAACATTTGAGTGGAATGTGAGTGGATGACGTTTTGTTTTATCTATTTATTTGTGGTGAGGTGGAAGAGAAAACACGTTTTCAATAAATGTGTGAAGGTTATTATATATGAAAATTTTTGAAACAAAAACCCTAAAGGCCCAGTAACTTATTCGTTTCCTTTGAGGTTGTTGGGCTTTTGGCCCAAAATTTATTATTTCCATCCGTTTGTTAAAACTTCCATATTGGGCCATTTTGAATTTTCAAACAACACAAAATACTATCTTGAATCTTAAATGGGCTTTTGAGCCCATTTACCCCATTGTGGGACCCACTTGGCCCATAAACTTACACAATTATTAAATTCACTCAAGTCGAGCTCGATTTTGGTTTCTTCAATCTTTATCATCAAACTCGTGTCGATATTTGCCGGTTTTCGCGAACTTGGTACCTACACACATTCAAACAAGAAACAAGCATATACAAGGCATTTTTGATACATTAATAGCATTATTTCATTTTTTTAAGATACAAATGATATGAGTAATTACACTCATATCAAATTCCCCCTTGCTAAGCAATTGTCGTGTCCTCACGCAATGATAAAATAAAACACTAGCTACACCTTTATTCAACTTATGGCACTTATTTTGCAAAGACATAATGTATTGCTTTCATTATTAGAAAAATAACTTTAAGGATCATAAAAGCTCAAATAGATTCATCATCCCCGACTTTTCACTTTTCTATGCCAAGTGCAAAAACAAGATCATTGTTATTATAAGTTAGCAAACTAACACGAACTCATGTGGCCCAATTATTCACTTAGACTCCCTTATTCCTAGGTGTATCTCTTATATTTTATTGTTGTCTTGAATGATCACGAGGATGCATTGTTGACTTATTTCGATAATTTATTAGGCCAAAAATAAAGTGAACGATTTAATCAATAGTTAGCTAAAGGACAAAATCTTTTAAAACTGCTTCTCGGGACTTCATAAAGTTCATATCTTGGCATAACTTGCTTCGCGATTTGAGACCTTTCTCGGACCGATATTTGGCAGCGACTTTATACTTCAAACCTTGAGAGACGTTCATGAAATAATGGTCTTCTCTTCATATAGGAATTTCTTCACTTGAAGTTTTTGAGAGATTCATACTTGGACCACGACTTCTTCATTTTTCTCCAATCTTTATTTGGGATTTTTGATATACAACGATCCGCCTCCTTTTTGGACTTGGCTTCATTTATCCTCATACCTTGTTATGGTCTTTTTGGATAGACTTCTCCATGACTTTTGGGGAGTATTTGCTTTTCGTCGTGTGTCTCGATCCTCCATATTGATTTTTGATAAATGACTCTTCACATCACTTGAGATCTTTAGCAATAAAATATAGCCCTCATGTCTTGTTAGGACCTTTTTGGACTCGCCAATCTTCGCATCCCGCTTCAATAAGTTATGCCTTGGCTATGAACTCTAATCCATACCGAGCAACTTTTAAACGATCTTGGGCTAGAAGCTAAGTAACTTTTCAAATTGTACAACCTTATTTATTGCAGATAAATTTATTAACAAGCGATGGGAGAATAGGCTTATAATTAACTCGCATAAATTCCCGAAAGAATACCAAACTTATAATTGGCTCTATCATCTCTTGTTCTCCATATTGTAAAATTTCAAAAATGTGAAATCAATGGATACTTAGCCTATTAAATCAAAGTTTTGGGTTTACAAGTCATCTATAGGATCTTGCATCTTCTTATACTTTTTCAAGTTTTAGAATTTGCGTTTTAAAGTTCCCTTGATAGACGACTTTCTAGGATCAATTATAGGAACTTGCGAAAAGTTCTTGTTCTTAACTCGTATGAATTAAGACTTTCGCGTTTTAAAGCTCCCTATATAAAAGCCTAGCAAAACTTAATTCAAATACGTTAAGGAAAAGCTAAGGTTAAAAACCGAGTCGAGTCAAAAACTATTCTTATTTTCACCAACGGAAAGCCTACATTCGTGTCAAAAGCACTTATTTTATTTATTAAAACTTAAAAATAACACTAAAAAAAATAAAATTTTATTGAAAAATGAGAAAAATAATACGTTTAGACACGACAAAAGCAATTGCAAGCGATCATATCGATTGACTAACGTGGCATCCGTGTGTTAGTTGTGTTTCTTTTGAGGCCTATGATTGGTTGATATAGGAGTATGATGTGTAGCTTCCAGTAATTACCTTCCACGTAGCATACTCGTTCCATCCTTTCTCTTCCTTAAAACTTGGGGCTTTTATTCCCCTTTGTGTGAATTAATTGTTTAATTAAAAAGCCCCAAATAATAATGAGTTTATTGTGACTTAGGGTTAGTGAACAGTAACTAATTGTTACTGGTTTTTAGGTTTTGTGAAATGGGGAAGAAAGGAGAAACGCAGGTGAGAGAAAAGATATAGAATATATCGAAAATATTTAATAAGTGTGTGAAAACGTGTGAGTGGGTGAGGTGTAAATGGGGGTAGGTTTATTTATTTATTTATTGTGTGTGTGACGGGTAACGTTTATAAAAAAATGTTTGAGTGGAATGTGAGTGGATGACGTTTTGTTTTATCTATTTATTTGTGGTGAGGTGGAAGAGAAAACACGTTTTCAATAAACGTGTGAAGGTTATTATATATGAAATTTTTTGAAACAAAAACCCTAAAGGCCCAGTAACTTATTCGTTTCCTTTGAGGCTGTTGGGCTTTTGGCCCAAAATTCATTATTTCCATCCGTTTGTTAAAACTTCCATATTGGGCCATTTTGAATTATCAAACAACACAAAATACTATCTTGAATCTTAAATGGGCTTTTGAGCCCATTTACCCCATTGTGGGACCCACTTGGCCCGTAAACTTGCACAATTATTAAATCCACTCAAGTCGAGCTCGATTTTGGCTTCTTCAATCTTTATCATCAAACTCGTGTCGATATTTGCCGGTTTTCGCGAACTTGGTACCTACACACATTCAAACAAGAAACAAGCATATACAAGGCATTTTTGATACATTAATAGCATTATTTTATTGTTTTAAGATACAAATGATATGAGTAATTACACTCATATCAATAGGACATGAAGATGACATGGTAGAAGGGAACGTGGAACGTGACATGTCTCGAAAGGACATGGAACGTGACGTGACTGAAAGGACATATCTAATTGATAAGAGAAAAACGGATAAGAAGTCCGGATGAACTTTTCTGTTTCCAAGTGGCCTCCCTCTTGGAACGGTTCCTTCAGAAGATCATGACACTAATGATAAATCTTGATCCTCCTGACCTTGACTTGGAATACGAAGAAATTCTTGGTTATCAACGGAAGGTAGATCCCCTAAATTCGATCGAGGAAAAATAAGAGTTAACGTGCAAGGGTAACTGAAACGTTATGATGCAAGACAATCTGACTTAACTGATAATTAGAAACGATGCGCGAGACATAAGGAAACGTAGTACATGAAAAATTTTGAACGTGATACGTGAAAAATTTTAAACGTGCTACGTGGAGATATGGCGAGTGTAGTATGAGTAAACATATCGTGATCCATGATACGTGTAACATATCTTGATCAGGATATGAGGAACGTGGAATGAACATGACATGTGAAACATATCGTGAACATAGAATATAATGGCGGTAACGCCAAACGCTACAAGGTGAGACCTGGAATATGACGTGAAACGTCTATCTGATGATGGAGAGTTATACTAAACTTGGGTCTGGTCTCTCAAGTTCTCGCAAAACTTCTCAGAACGAAATGAACGTAAAATCGTAAGCCCAGATACGATCATGAACGTGAATAGTGTCATGAACGCGAGCGCGAAAGCAAGTCGTGGAATCAGAATGAAGACGTGAAGTAATTTAGGAGTACAACTATGAATCTTTGTCTGACCCGATAACTAAGGAATTGCCAAGTGATCGGATGAGCCTTGGCTGGAACATGTCTGATCAATCTGTTTGTTCTGAAATCCTAACGGATGTAAGGATTCTGTAGACTTGATCAAACTGTTTGCAATAAACAGATAGCATCATGCTTCTTCTGAGTTTGCGTTAAACTGGTAACCAAAATCCATGGAGATCTTGTCTCATTTCAGTTCACCATTTCAGATTATGAAAAACATCCCAGTCTGTTGGTGTCCTATCTTAACCTGTTGGTATGTCAGGTACTTAGATATGAACGTAAGTGTATCTTGCTTTGTAGAACTTGATACATAGGAGTTTGCGAAACTCTGAGTCTCTGAATCTAGACTTCTCCTAGCGTAGGATTTTCTAGAAAACCTAATGTAGTGTAGGGTTCTCTCATTTACGCATAAGCTGGGTCATAGTAAGATTAACCGTAGAAATCCATGTGATTTAGCGTGTCACTGTAATCAAACAGAATTGATATTGGAAAAAATTTCTAGGGTAAAATTTCTCTTGTCATAGAATTTGCAACATAGTTGAGATATGGTCTTCCTGTTCTTCTCTGGGCTTAAAGGAAATCAGGTTATCCTCAATGAAAACACTGATGAACTTGCTATGAGTTCATGGAAATTCATTCTTATAATGCCGTTGGAGCATTGATGAGACTAATTCAAAATTATAAATCTAGCATGACCGAGTCGTGTACGAATAGCAGTCATGGACATGTCCTGCTCTTTTACCCGTCACCGTTGGTAGCATGATCATGAGTTCAATCTTGGAAAAGTGATTAACACTATAAGGTCGATTGGACATGTTGTCAATACGTGGAGGAGAATAACGGTCATGAATGTTGATGTGTTTACGCCGACGGTAGTAGACACATAAGCTCATGGTACCGTCCTTCTCCTTGTAAGTTCTTCTGGAATGTATGGGAAGATTTTGGAATAATCAACTGGCTATGCGTAAACGACTTAAGTGGTCGTGTCTTACTGACAGCTAGAAAATTTTAGCGACCATGGCTAACAACGCACATGCTTGTAAGCATAGATAATTTGTACAGATTTTCCTGATGGAAAATCAAGCTGAATGTATTCAAGAGCCTGAACATTACTGTACATAATTATGAATCGTAGCATGGTGTGCTGTTCATAGTACATAATTAGGATAAAATTCATCTCGTGTCTTTCCGAGGAAATGCGTTAGCAGCTTGTATCTCATCATTAAGCTGAAGGAAAACCTTCGTATACGTGGGAATACGAAAGGCGTCCTTCGTGGTCATGAATATATGAACCATGGTGAAAGAAATGAAAGTGACATCGGCAACGTGACAGTTCTCACTGATGCGCCGACAATGGTATAGAAATTCTTGTGGCCTGATTAATACATGGCACAACAAAAATAGATATACCCTTGGAGGGTACCCTGAATTTCTTAGAAATGTTCCATAGTTGGACGTGAGTCATGTGTCTTGACTCGTTTCTTGGAACTATAAGCATGACATATGTCTTGACTGGTGTCTTGACATGTGTCTTCAGAAAGTGTACGTGAGACATGTGTCTTGACTGATGTCTTGACATGTGTCTTCAAAGGTATACGTGAGACATGTGTCTTGACTGATGTCTTGACATGTGTCTTCAAAGGTATACGTGAGACATGTGTCTTGACTGATGTCTTGACATGTGTCTTCAAAGGTATACGTGAGACATGTGTCTTGACTGATGTCTTGACATGTGTCTCTAGATGTAAAACAATAGAACTACAATATTAGGTTATTATGCCAGAATTGGCGGATCGATTGGACTACTGATCATTTGTATGTCTGATCACGTCCGCGGCCGGAGCCTCAGTTGCGATTTCTAGGATAGTTTCTGTCATAGTAGTGGTTACTATCGTCCTGTCTGTCAGTTCCATGACGGTCAAGAACTAATCTAAACCAAAATCAACCAAGTTTTTAATCAAACATTAAACCAAACTAACCACCAATCATCCACTAATGATAAACATCAATCCAAATTAATAAAGACACAAAACCCACTTACTTTTAAGGATCAAAACCAACAAAAAAACAACTTAGAACTTTGAATCAACAAGAAAAGAAAGAAGAAGATTAAATGAAAGATGATATTGAAAGATTAAGGTTTAACAAACAAAAGGAAAGATTAAAACTTACAAGATTTGTGAATGAATTCAATGAAAAATCACCAAACACCTTAAGGGTGTTGGTGGGTTTCCTACGAAACAAAAAGAAAGAAAACAGGAAAAATGAAAAAAAACTAGTTCTAATTTGTGAAGGGGATTCCTATTTATAGGCCTTGGACTTGGTTGGTGAGTGGGCTTTTCTCCTTTCTTTTTGTCTTCTCGTCTTTTCAGTAAAGTTGACGTTTTCGATTCTGATTCGGGATTTGTCGATGAATAAATTCAACTCGTCTTTTAACTTCTTCGTTTAATAGACTTGAGTTCTTCGACATATGTAAATCTTCCATCTTTGGTCCTTTTCTTCGATAAATCTTCAAATAGGCCCATTGACTTCAAATCTTTTGCATCTCTTGGACTATAGACTTCGTCTTTTCGTCTTTTTCTTCGATAAAACTCGTGCAATCCCATGTTTTCTTCAATATTTATCCGATTGGCTCTGAAAACACAACAAACACACAAACCACGCATAATTCCAAACAAATGACATTAAATACGCGTTTTGGTCTCGTTTTAGCAAGAAATAAGTGGTAAAAGGATTGGTGTTTTCACACCTATCAAATCCCCTAGACTTAACCATTGCAATGCCCTCATGCAATGCATTAATTTTAAAGCACGGTTTACATTTCTCATCATAAATAACCCACCTTGGCCTTTATTAAATTCTAAACACTAAGGAAACCAAAAGAACAAAACAAGTAAAGAATTCAAAGACTTACATTGGGATTTTAGGTTGTCATGAATGTTCATCATTCTCAAGTTTCATGTTCCCCATACCAAGCTTAAAAACGAGATCATTGTTATTATAAGTTAGCAAACTAACACGAACTCATGTGGCCCAATTATTCACTTAGACTCCCTTATTCCTAGGTGTATCTCTTATATTTTATTGTTGTCTTGAATGATCACGAGGATGCATTGTTTGACTTATTTCGATAGTTATTAAAGTTGAAAACAAAGTGGGACGATTTAATCAATAGTTAGCTAAAGGACAAAATCTTTTAAAACTGCTTCTCGGGACCTCATAAAGTTCATATCTTGGCATAACTCGCTTCATGATTTGAGACCTTTCTCGGACCGATATTTGGCAGTGACTTCATACTTGAAATCTTTGAGAGACGTTCTTGAAATTATGGTCTTCTCTTCGTAATAGGAATTTCTTCACTTGAAGTTTTGAGAGATTCTTCATATTTGGACCACGACTTCTTCATTTTTCTCCAATCTTTATTTTGGACTTCGATATACAACGATCCGCCTCCTTTTAGGACTTGGATCTATTTATCCTCATACCTTGCTAGGGTCTTTTTGGATAGACTTCTCCATGATCTTTTGGGGAGTACTTGCTTTTCGTCTTGTGTCTCGATCCTTCATATTGATTTTCGATAAATGATCCTTCACATCACTTTTGGATCTTTAGCAACAAAATGTAGCCCTCATGCCTTGTTAGGGCCTTTTCGGACTCGCCAATCTTCGCATCCCGCTTCAATAAGTTATGCCTTGGCTATGAACTCTAACTAATATCGAGCAACTTTTAAACGATCTTGTGCTAGAAGCTAAGTAACTCTTCAAATCGTACAACCTTATTTATTGCAGATAAATTTATTAGCAAGCGATGGGAGAATAGGCTTATAATCAACTCACATAAATTCACGAAAGAATACCAAACTTATAATTGACTCTATCATCTCTCGTCCTCCACAGTTTAAAATCTCAAGGAATGAGACTCGTGGATGCTTAGCCAATTAAATCAAAGTTTTGGGTTTTCGAGTTATCTATAGGATCTTGCAAATTCTTAGACTCTTTCAAGTTTAGAATTCGCATTTTAAAGTTCCCTTGATAAACGACTCTCTAGGATCAATTATAGGAACTTGAGAAAATTTCTTGTTCTTAACCCGTGAGAGTTAAGACTTTCGCGTTTTAAAGTTCCCTATATAAAAGCCTAGCAAAACTTGACTTAAACACGTTAAGGATACTAGCTAGAGTAAACTTAGATAAGTAAACACGGGTTGAGTCAAAAGATTCACAACGTTTGAAATTTTTTTTAAAACCACTTTATTAAACTTTATTTTAGCAAGGAAAGAAAATAACCATAACAAAGCAAAATACAACTATAAAACTAGGACAAAATAGATTAAAAATTTTGAAAAACGTCGAAAAATCAAATTTTCTGGTTAAAATGAGGACAAATTAATGGAAAAGTCCACTTATAACTTCGATAGAAGTCTCCCCTACACTTAATATAAACATTGTCCTCAATGTTTAAGCATGTGGGAAAAGTCTCCCCTACACTTATGACATTGTGCACGTTGGTAAAATCAAGTTAAGGAGGAGACAACTAAAGAGATCAATTTCAAATGTGAGTATGAAGAAAATTGAATCAAGATAGTTGAGAGATAGAACCGGAATTGCGGATAACATGGGAGCACGTTCTTCAAAGATTCCAAGAGTGCATTTAACCCTGTAATCACATCACCATACAAACACAAGCAACCTATATAGCTCCCCCTACACTTAGGATGAAAAACGGAAAAAGGGGGATAGATACTCGGGTTGCCTCCCGAGGAGCGCTTGTTTTTGTTAACCGAGTCATGAGCCTGACTCGGTCCCGAACTAATTCATAGGAAACGTGGTGAGGGATGGAATCATCTCATGAGAGATGTCCTCACCAAAGTACAACTTCAAATGCTGGCCATTCACCTTAAAATTGGGCCCATTTGGCTGAGAAAGCTCAATGGTGCCATATGGGAAGACTTTGGCGACGGTGAATGGACCAGACCAACGGCTCTTCAACTTGCCCGAGAAGATCTTCAACCGAGAGTTAAAAAGTAAGACTTGATCACCAACGTGTAACTCTCGGTTCTTAATCCTTGCATCATGGATGATCTTGGTCTTCTCCTTGTAGATCAATGAGTTCTTGTAAGCTTCATTCCTCAATTCATTAAGCTCTTTGAGTTGAATCTTACGAAGATCACCGGATTTGTTGATGTCAAAGTTAGCCCACTTCAAGGCCCAGTATGCCTTATGTTCTAGCTCGATAGGGAGGTGGCATGATTTCCCGTACACAAGACGAAAAAGTGTAAAACCAATCGGGGTCTTATAAGCGGTACGGAAAGCCCACAAAGCATCATCTAACTTATCGGCCCACGCGGCACGATGCTCTCCCATAGTACGGTCCAGAATTCGCTTCAATCCACGGTTGGAAATCTCAGCTTGACCATTGGTTTGGGGATGATAGGCGGTGGAAAGACGGTGATTGACACCATACTTAGCCATGACTCTTGCAAATTGATCATTGCAAAAATGAGTCCCGCGGTCACTGATTATAGCACGAGGAACACCGAATCGAGCAAAAAGTTGCTTCAAAAAGTTCACAACCACCCTCGCATCGTTCGTAGGGAGAGCCTTAGCTTCAACCCATTTAGAAACGTAGTCAACGGCTACGAGGATGTACTTGTTCCCTTTAGATGATGGAAATGGCCCCATAAAGTCGATGCCCCATACGTCAAAGATTTCACACTCTTGGATAAAATTTTGAGGCATCTCATCTTTATGTGTGATTTTTCCTTGTCTCTGGCAAGCATCACATTGTTTAACCATGTCGTGAGCGTCACGATAAATGGCGAGCCAATAAAATCCAGAGTCGAATACTTTCTTTGCGGTGTAATTAGGACCAAAGTGACCACCTGTGGGTCCTTTATGGCAAGCGTCAAGGATTTGTACCGCTGCCGGCCCATCAACACATCGACGAATGACAAGATCCGCACATTGTTTGAAGAGGTAAGGGTCGTCCCATAAATAATGTTCAATATCTTTAAAGAACTATTTCTTTTGTTGGGACGTTAACCCTTCCTTGAGATTTCCATCCGCTAAGTAGTTTGCAATGTCCGCAAACCACGGGGTGTCATCAAGATTGGAATCTATAAACATTAAGGCCTCAAGGGGAAAAGAGTCATTGATCTCTTGATTCGGATGATCCCCTTGATAAGGATCCTCAAGTCTACTTAGATGATCCGCGGCTAGGTTTTCGGCACCCTTCTTGTCACGAATTACGATTTTAAATTCTTGAAGGAGAAAAACCCAACGAAGAAGTCTTGGCTTAGAATCTTGCTTAGTCATCAAGTACTTCAACGCGGGATGATCGGTATACACGATGGTGGTAGAAAGGACAAGATAGGGGCGGAACTTTTCAAAAGCATACACTATAGCTAAAAGCTCTTTTTCGGTAGTGGTATAATGCAATTGAGCCCCCGTCATTGTCTTGCTAGCGTAATGGATTGGTTGGAAGTGTTTGTTCACTCTTTGGCCCAAAACCGCTCCAATATCAAAGTCGCTAGCATCACACATCAACTCAAAAGTTAGCTCCCAATTAGGGG
Source organism: Glebionis coronaria (assembly GCA_025667525.1). Lineage (NCBI taxonomy): Eukaryota > Viridiplantae > Streptophyta > Magnoliopsida > Asterales > Asteraceae > Glebionis > Glebionis coronaria. Next base: position 477,589,020 of record CM046874.1, read on the forward strand.
TAACCAAGACCGGTTCCTTAGTTAGCTTATCCTTAAGAAGATTGAATGATTCAAGACACTCTTTGGAAAAGATGAAAGGAGTATCTTTTTCCAAGAGGTGGGTCATCGGGCGAGCGGTTTTAGAAAAATCTTGGATGAATCGGCGATAGAAGCCCGCATGACCAAGGAAACTTCTCACACCCTTCACGGTTGAAGGTGGAGGTAATTTGGCTATGACATCCACTTTAGCATGGTCCACTTCAAGAACGGCTTTTGAGATTTTGTGTCCTAGCACAATGCCCTCTTTTACCACAAAATGGCATTTTTCCCAATTTAGAACAAGGCGAGTGTCTTCACACCGCTTAAGCATACGTTCTAAATTGGCAAGGCAAGCATAGAAAGAATCACCATAAACCGAGAAATCATCCATGAAGACTTCCATAGTTTCTTCAACCATGTCATGGAAGATAGCCATCATACACCTTTGAAATGTCCTAGGAGCATTGCATAAGCCGAAAGGCATTATTTTGTAGGAAAATGTTCCATAAGGACAAGTGAATGTGGTTTTCTCTTGGTCTTTGGGATCGATGGGAATTTGACAATACTCGGAGAAACCGTCTAAAAAGCAGTAATAGTCATTACCCGCTAGACGTTCAAGCATTTGCTCCATGAAAGGAAGGGGAAAATGATCCTTTCTCGTAGCATCATTGAGTTTGCGATAGTCTATACAAACTCTCCACCCTGTAATGAGACGAGTAGGAATCAACTCGTTGTTTTCATTGGGCACAACGATGATTCCGCCTTTCTTAGGCACACAATGGATTGGACTAACCCATGGTGAATCCGAGATAGGATATGTAACACTCTCAATTTTCGTATCGGTACAGCGGAAGGGTCTTTTAGAGTCTTACGGGATAGCACAATAACTCCAATCATAGACAACACATAAAAATGGTTGTACAAGGTTCAACATACATTCATTCGATAAAAAGTTTTAAAGTGTACAACATGTCCCAAATTATACAGGTCATTTAGTTTACAAAACATAGATCGAATGAACATTTTTAATATTATGTGGGCCATCAGAGTCGATCTCCATCCAGATTACCTTCAAGCACCTGAGATAAAAACATGCAAAAATCATATCAGCGAATGCCGAGTGAATTCATAGAGTTTAATAAAACCGTTATATAAAACAATCGTTGAAATCAGAACACAAGTATAATATCATAAGTAAGTCCTCGTATTGCTAGTCAGGCAATATATAAATCAAGCATACATCTTAAACCGTCCATGAGACCGTAGCCTCAATATTACCATTATAGGTAATATTATTATCGTTATTAGCATCGTTATTGGATTACATTTGGATTATTATTAGCCGCATGACATTGTTACCTTACTATGAAAACAACGGTTGCCAACCCGGCAAACAATTTGGCCATCTAAGTTAGCGTGTCGTCACAAAAATCACGCTAGGGAAATCTTCTCATACATAAATTCGCTTACCAATCAATGTGTTACGACGGGGATCAACCGTCAAGGCGCGAACTTGGGTGATCGTCCCCAAATAGTACTATCATATGCATAAGCGTCTACCAAATCCCGGTAGTTCACAATTCATTCTAATGGGACTTTAAGTGACATAACCTAACTACTAATAATCCTTTTTATCTCGTTGATAGGGTCATAGCATCATTCGGGTCCATATCATTAAGCATACCATCGGGACTACTTGTGTTCTATTTTTATCAAAATCTAGCATGTTATCTCCCTCGCGGGTTTACAAATCATTTTATAAAACATTTAAAAGAGTGCGAGGCTATGAACTCACGTTGATAATGAAAGGTGGATTATCGGCTACGGGCGTGCTTCGGTCACGGAAACCTATATAAATAATAATCGGTCTTAGACTTTTGTCCAATGACTTTATCAAAATAACAATATGCATATGATGATTTTTGTACATATGATGATGATCAAGTGGGTTTATATATCCTTGTTTTCTCATTTTAGTGTTTATGTATTGGTAGCTTTTTACTAGTTTACTAGTTTTACCTATTTACATATTTTAAGTCCAATAAGCTTATTATAAGTTATTTAACTTGTATTAGTTCATTTTATACTTATATTATCAGTATTTATACTTTACATGTTGGGCCCAAATGGGTTAAGCCCAATAAGTACTTTTTATAAGTGTTTAACTTATTTAGTCCAATTATTAGTCTAATATGCTTACTTAGCTCGTTAATGTCCGTATGTCCTATAGTTCGGGTTTTATCGGTTTTTACTTGTATTAGATACTTATATATCAGTATATGAATTTTAAAAACTTTACATTATACGGGTTTGATCGTCTAAGTTTTAATTGGCGAAAAACGTTAGTTTTACGGTAATAGCCGAAAAAGTCGTAAAAATCATGTTTATAGTTTTTATAGCTTATAAATATTATTCAACTACCATTTTTATAAATTGTCCATTTATTTAACCTTATACATATTTATATAAATGAAATTCATAAGTTAGTGGGTTTTAATTTCACATTTTATACTATATAATTTGAGTGCTTATATAATAGTATTAAACATTAATTCTTCAAAATCTGATTTTTAGTTTCATCTTCACCATTTTTATCATATCTAGAGTTCTAGAATGAATTAGAAGCTCATTTTTGGATGGCATGAACTTAATATTATGTGATACAAATAAGTTAGTTATAGCTACTTCTCATTTTAAGTTTAACTATCCTTAACAGTCCCTACAAAACAGACTATTCAGATTAGCACACTCATCTTGTTTTGATCATATCTCACTCATTTTAATGATTCCATTACATGGCCAACTCTCACATGTGTATGACATCTTATACTTACCGTAAATAGATTCCACCTTGCAAATTTATCAGTTTAAGTTTTGGTTACATACTGTTTTTATACAGCCAACAAATTAAGCATGATTTTAGCCTTGTTTCTTATGGTTATTAATCTTTTTAAGCATATTTATCAACACTTGATCCCCACACAACATTTTTATCATCATATATTCATCATATAAATATACAACAAGAAAGAAAATACATTTGATCTTTACAAAAATAACAAGAGAAATGGAAAGGATGATCTTCTTTACCAACCAAGAGTATATCTTGTTTTTGGAAGACAACAACTTGATGAACACCAAATATATCTCCAAGATCATCTAACACCAAGAAAGTATGTTGAAAAATCAGCCCTAGGACACAAGAAAATCACCTCCTTGGTTGTTAAAATGGCCACCAAGTAATCAAGGCTTGAAGGTAACTCCATAATATAGCTAGATAACAAGTATTTTGTGGCTAGAAAAGATCAAATAGGGTGTTTGTTCTTGAATATGGGGCGGCAAGGGTGAGAGTTGAGAGAGTTTTGAGAGTTGTTTGCATGAGTGAATGGTGGTAAAATGAGTTAGCTAGTTGTTTTGAGGTAGTGGTAGCTTAAGTGTAAGGCTAAGCTTACACTTGTAAGCTAATGTGCTAAATGATGCCACATATTTGATGTGGTGTCTTGTTTAGGCCGTCCCATGTATAGTGGGGTGGGATAAATTATTTTGTCCCATCCCGCTAATTTACGGGTACTCCTCGATTCTAGTTTCCTCGATTTGCGTGCCCTCTTGTCGTTTTACGAAAAACGTTTTTATAAATTATTAATCAACGGCACAAAACGAATCTGATAAAAATTGACTCTTCAAAAACGGAGTTCAAAAACATAAATACGTAATCCTAACGTTTCCGGTTTAGTCGTAAAGGACGCTAAATTATGCACGTAAGCCCAAATTTAAATCCGTAAGTTGTGAGTTCATCAACCAACACAAAAATAAGTTTCAAAATATTATACGAGAAAATAATTCTCTACCTGAAAATGTTAGATTGTCACAGCTTTTCCTCCTAAAAGGGATCAACGTCCTCGTGATCCATTTCATTTTGAAGTCCGTTTCTTATTGAAATCGAAGAGGTGTGGATATTTCTTCCACATTTCATCCTCTCATTCCCAAGTATATTCCGGTCCATGCTTTGAATTCCATCGGATCTTGACAATAGGTATCCGACTTTGTTTCAGTTGCTTTACCTCACGATCCATAACCTCTACGGGTTCTTCGATAAAACGCAACTTCCCATCCTTATCCAACAAAATTTTCTCATCACTTACTGCTAGACATTTCTTCAGATTAGATACATGGAATGTGTTGTGAGCACCATGAAGTTCTGGGGGTAACTCTAGTTTATAAGCCACCGGACCTACTCTAGATAAAATCTTAAAGGGTCCAATATAGAGGGGATTCAATTTTCCTCGCTTTCCAAATCTTATAACGCCTTTCCATGGTGATACTTTCAACATTACTCGGTCACCCACTTTAAACTCCATCGGTTTCCGCCGCACATCCGCGTAACTTTTCTGTCTACTACGGGCAGTCAATAACCTATTCTTAATCTGAACTATCATCTCCGTAGTCTCCCGGATCAATTCCGGTCCCGTGAGCTGGGTATCCCCAACTTCACTCCAACATACAGGAGATCTACACTTCCTACCATACAAAGCTTCAAACGGTGCAGCCTTAATACTAGAATGTTAACTATTGTTATACGAAAACTCTGCTAACGGTAAATGTTTATCCCAATTCTTACCAAAATCTAACACACAAGCTCTCAACATATCTTCTAGTGTTTGTATTGTCCTTTCACTCTGCCCATCAGTCTGGGGGTGATAAGCAGTGCTCATGTCGAGATTCGTTCCCAAAGATCTTTGGAGAGATTTCCAAAAATTCGATGCGAATCTAGGATCTCGATCTGAAATGATCGATACAGGCACTCCATGCTTGCATACAACATTCTCAAGGTATATACGAGTCAGTTTCTCCAGTGAGAACTGCTCTTTAACCGGAATGAAGTGTGTTGATTTGGTCAGTCTGTCGACAATAACCCAAATCGAGTTGTTTCTAGATGATGTTCTAGGAAGCTTGGTGATAAAGTCCATCGTAATTCGCTCCCACTTCCATTCAGGAATCTTTGGTTGTTGAAGTAGTCCTGATGGCTTTTGATGTTCAGCTTTGACTCTAGCACAAGTCAAGCATTGAAGAACATACATAGCAATATCAGCTTTCATATTTGGCCACCAGTACAACTTCTTCAAATCATGGTACATCTTATCAGATCCCGGATGAATGGAATACTTAGATTTATGGGACTCTAACATAATCAAGTCTTTTAAGCCTCCAAACATAGGTACCCACATACGACCTCTTAAGCATTCCACTCCATCAGCTCTAACCTCTAAAGGATCTCCTTCTCCTTGGAACCCTTCATTAACAAAATTTTCCTTCTTACAAGCTTCTATTTGCGCATTTCTAATTTGCTCAGGCAAATTATTGTGCACCGTCAAGACTAGAGAACGTACCCTGATAGGCTCTCTATCTTTCTTGCTTAACGCATCGGCAACAACATTGGCTTTTCCTGGGTGATATTTTATATCACAATCATAATCACTTAACAACTCTATCCATCTTCGTTGCCTCATGTTCAATTCCTTCTGATCGAGAATATACTGTAGGCTTTTGTGATCGGTGAATACCGTACACTTGGTGCCATACAAATAATGTCTCCACAACCTAAGAGCAAAGACTACAGCTCTAACTCAAGATCATGAGTAGTATAATTCTCCTCATTCTTCCTTAATTGCCTAGAAGCATAAGCTATCACTTTCTCTCGCTGCATCAAAACAGCTCCATAGCCTCTAAGAGATGCATCACAATATACTACAAAATCTTCACTCCCGTCGGGTAATGATAAAATTGGCGCACTACATAATTTTTGCTTCAATGTCTGAAATGCTCCATCTTCATCACTTCTCCAAACGAAAGGTTTATTCTTCTGGGTAAGCTTAGTCAAGGGTTTAGCTATCAAAGAAAATTCTTTAATGAATCGCCTATAATAGCCAGCCAATCCTAAGAACTGTCGCACTTCCATTGGCGTTGTTGGTGCAGACCAATTCTTAATGGCTTCAACCTTTGCAAGATCAACATGAATTCCATCTTTGTTAATCACATGACCAAGAAATTGCACAGAGTCTAACCAGAAATTACATTTCAAAAACTTAGCATACAACTTTTCATCCTTCAACAAATTCTAAACAATCCTTAAATGTTCTCTATGTTCATCTTCATTCTTAGAATAGATTAGGATATCGTCAATAAACACAATCACAAATTTGTCCAAGTAGGGCTTGCACACTCGATTCATTAAATCCATGAAAACCGCAGGTGCGTTTGTTAACCCAAATGGCATTATTTGAAATTCATAGTGTCCATAACGAGTTCTAAATGCAGTTATAGGAATATCTTCTTCACGGACGTGAAGTTGGTGATATCCTGACCGCAAATTTATCTTAGAATACACACTAGATCCTTGTAGTTGATCAAACAAATCATCAATCCTAGGTAAAGGATATCGATTTTTAATTGTCAACTTATTCAGTTCCCTATAATCAATGCACATACGGAAAGATCCATCCTTCTTCTTAACGAACAAGACTGTAGCTCCCCAAGGCGACGAGCTCGGTCGAATAAAACCTTTATCAGACAACTCCTTAAGTTTCTCAGATAACTCCTTTAATTCAGAAGGGGCTAATCGGTAAGGCGCACGTGCCACCGGTGCAACACCAGGAATTAAATCGATTCAAAACTCTACTTGCCTTATCGGTGGAAGTCCGGGTAAATCTTTAGGAAATACCTCAGGAAATTCACAAATAATAGGTACATCTTCCAATTGTTTCTCCCTAGACTCATTCCCGGTTACTTGAGCTAAGAATAACTCACAACCGTTCCTGATGTACTTTTGGACTTTAATACATGAAACGATTTTCAAACGGGATTCACCTCGATTACCATCAATTACTAACGTCCTATTCCTAAGACGAATCTTAACCTTCTTCTCTCCACATAAAATAGTAGCATTATTCAACGACAACCAATCAATACGAATAATAATATCAAAACTACCTAATTCTATCAACATCAAATCAATCGGAAAGGAATAGTTTAAGAGATTTAGAGAGCATCCTTCTAATAGCTTATTAGTTTTCACTAATTTACCATCAGCCAATTCCACCTCGTAACTGGTATTTATCTCAACAGGTTCAATGTCAATAAGGGCACTAAATTTAGTGGATACAAAGCTCCTATCAGCACCCGAATCAAATAAAGCAACAACATAGTGATTGTTGAGTAAAACGTACCGGTAACGACATTCGGATCCTCTTTCTTCACCTCAATTGTTCCAAGTTGATAGATACCACCCTGGGGGTTTCTTCCAGGTACAATCGCTTTCAACTTGGGGCATTCCGATTTCCTATGACCTTCTTCATTACAGTTGAAGCAAATGGTTCCCTTCTTACACCTTTCAACCTTGTGTCCAAGCTTTCCGCAATTTCGGCACTTCCAACAATCGCCAGCATGCCTCTTGTTGCCACACTTAGGACATCTATCATCGTTGCGCGGTGTATTGTTGGTAAGAGCATTTGCATTCCCCTTTCTCTGGTTCTGACGGCGATTGAAATTCTTCCTATTATCACCTCTATCTACACGATCACCATCACCCTTTCTTTTCTCACCAACACGGGCTTCATCTTCCCTATCCTGAATTATCTGTCTAATGAGTTGGTAAGCCATTCGAACAACATCATCAATGGTCAGTAGTTTAGATGATGTCACGTCCCCCCGGATATTCTTGGTCAACCATTTAATATATTGTTCAATTTGGATCTCTTCGGGTTCCACCAATTGAGGACATAGCAAGGCCAACTCATGGAATCGGTTTGTATAGCTATCAATGTCCACACCTTTCATTCTCACATGAATCAACTCTTGTTCTAACCTAATGATCACACTACGGGTACAGAACTCCAAAGTCATCCACTTCTTAATTTCAGCCCAAGGAGTAGCATTAGCAGCATCAATACCCATGAAAGCAATTCTCCCGTTCCACCAAGTCAACGCACGACCTTTAAGAGTAGCCATAGCAAAAGTCACCTTATCTTCATCCTTACACTTACTAATCGGAAACACCAACTCAATCTTCTCAATCCACTGGCTTAATCCTACAGCACCTTCAGTTCCATTAAAAGGTAGAGGTTCACACTTCATGAACGTCACATAAGTACAACCACCAACTTCAGGTGCATTAGTTCCAAGTCCTCCTACATTTCCTCCAGCATTAGCATTCACATTATTAGCATTCACATTCACATTAGTACCGCCAATTCCACTACCGCCAGCTCCACTACCGCCAGCTCCACTACCGCCAGCTCCACTACCGCCAGATCCACTACCGCCAGCTTCATTTCTAGCATTTGCCATAAATTCAGTCATAGATGCGGTAACTTGCTCCGTAATAATCCTACGTACATAATCCTCAGTCACAGCCTTCTTGGGCGGCATAGTTCTATAATTCCACAATTTCAAAGTATTAAGCATTCACCCAACAAAGGATTCATATAATATGGATTGAATTCATAATCAAGATACAAATAAGGCACAATATGGAATTCAAGACAAGATACATATTTCATTCGATTTGAAACAAAAGCATTGTCTTAATTACATCCCATATCAAAGTTCTAGCACTATATATATTCAAAATTTGTGCCAAGTCTACTACTAACAAGTCGGTTCAGTCAAAGCTACAAAAGTACAAAAGATACAAAGGTCACTACTAAATACAAACTGGTCTACTGAGAACCGCCAGATGGTCCATCATCCATCGTCTTCTGTATCTTTGTCGGACGATCACTAGACACATCTTCAGCTGGGCGCTTACGGATCACTCCTCTTTCAACCATGTCAGCATAAAATCTACTATTCCAACCCACGGATATATTCAACTCCTTCTCAGCTTTCTCACGCATCGCACGAGCTACACTCAACTGAATCTCCATTGAATTCACCTTTTTCTTCATAGCAGCAAACTCACAACTTTCTAACACCGATAACATCCTAAAAGCCTCATTCAAACCACGCTCTACATCAGTCAAATCCAAACTAAGCAATTCCCGCTCTTTCTCACCAACCTTAGTCTTCGACTCCAAATAAGCAACTTGAGTCTGAACAACACCTAATCCAATCTCTGTCATACTACTCTTAACACGGGAAGCATCTAGATCACGTCTCAAGGCCCATGGTGCAAGACCATCAATATGAGTAGCCTCTCGAGTACTAGATGACTTTCCTATCACACGTCTACGAGTAGCAATACCATCAGTACCGTCAGGTGCATTATCATCCTCATCCTCTTCTTATTCAGAATCAGATTCAGACGATTCAGACATTTCATCCCTAGGTAGCTCAACCTCAGAATCAGACAAATAAACTGGTGGGGGTAAAGGCTCGCCCTCTGGAACATCATAAGAGTAAATAAGCTCGGCTTCCTCATCATCATCAACCTCATCTTCTATACCTATATCTTCCTCGACATCCTCGTCGTCAATCTCATCATCTAAATTATCAAACCCAATCTCATCATCATCATTCTCAATATCAACATTATCAATCTCATTCTCTACCATATCAACCTGAGGGGCAATCTGATCTCCTAGTCCTATCTCGGGCTCGGGATCCTCAAATGGTTCTACCTCATCATCCATATCATAATCTACTAAGTCTAAATAAGGATCATCATCTACATTAGGTTCGGGAATAGCATGGTTCTCTACAGGGATATTAGGGTCAGGCATGACAATCTGCATTTATATATATATCTCGTATTAGGATAACATACTTATTAAACAATTACATACTGAAATCACGATATATACATATATATAAATTAAATTATATATATAAAAATATATATCTTCTCAATAGGGCTTGTTGGTAACGTCGGAGATCTCTGGCACCGTTATAGTCAAAAGATTTTTCAAATATTTTCTCAAATGTTCATAGTTAAAATATTTTAAAAAGTTTTGTTCAAAACATTGGTTTTTAAAATCTTTTGTTCTCTATAACGAGAGATCTGGTACCAAACTGTAACACTCTAAATTTTCATATCGGTACAGCGGAAGGGTCTTTTAGAGTGTTATGGGATAGCACAATAACTCCAATCATAGACAACACATAAAAATGGTTGTACAAGGTTCAACATACATTCATTCGATAAAAAGTTTTAAAGTGTAAAATAGGTCCCAAATTATACAGGTCATTTAGTTTACAAAACATAGATCGAATGAACATTTTTAATATTATGTGGGCCATCAGAGTCGATCTCCATCCAGATTACCTTCAAGCACCTGAGATATAAACATGCAAAAATCATATCAGCGAATACCGAGTGAATTCATAGAGTTTAATAAAACCGTTATATAAAACAATCGTTGAAATCAGAACACAAGTATAATATCATAAGTAAGTCCTCGTATTGCTAGTCAGGCAATATATAAATCAAGCATACATCTTAAACCGTCCATGAGACCGTAGCCTCAATATTACCATTATAGGTAATATTATTATCGTTATTAGCATCGTTATTGGATTACATTTGGATTATTATTAGCCGCATGACATTGTTACCTTACTATGAAAACAACGGGCCGCGAACCCGACAAACAATTTGCCCATCTAAGTTAAGCGTGTCGTCACAAAAATCACGCTATGGAAATCTTCTCATACATAAATTCGCTTACCAATCAATGTGGTACGACGGGGATCAACCGTCAAGGCGTGAACTGGGGTGATCGTCCCCAAATAGTACTATCATATGCATAAGCGTCTACCAAATCCCGGTAGTTCATAATTCATGCTAATGGGACTTTAAGTGACATAACCTAACTACTAATAATCCTTTTTATCTCGTTTATAGGGTCATAGCATCATTCGGGTCCATATCATTAAGCATACCATCGGGACTACTTGTGTTCTATTTTTTTAAAAATCTAGCATGTTATCTCCCTCGCGGGTTTACAAATCATTTTATAAAACATTTAAAAGAGTGCGAGGCTATGAACTCACATTGATAATGAAAGGCGGATTATCGGCTACGGGCGTGCTTTGGTCACGGAAACCTATATAAATAATATTCGGTCTTAGACTTTTGTCCAATGACTTAATAACAATATACATATGATGATTTTTGTACATATTATGATGATCAAGTGGGTTTATATATCCTTGTTTGCTCATTTTAGTGTTTATGTATTGGTAGTTTTTTGCTAGTTTACTAGTTTTACCTATTTACATATTTTAAGTCCAATAAGCTTATTATAAGTTCTTTAACTTGTATTAGTTCATTTTATACTTATATTATCAGTATTTATACTTTATATGTTGGGCCCAAATGGGTTAAGCCCAATAAGTACTTTTTATAAGTGTTTAACTTATTTAGTCCAATTATTAGTCCAATATGCTTACTTAGCTCGTTAATGTCCGTATGTCCTATAGTTCGGGTTTTATCGGTATTTACTTGTATTAGATACTTACATATCAGTATATGACTTTTAAAAACTTTACATTAGACGGTTTTGATCGTCTAAGTTTTAATTGGCGAAAAACGTTAGTTTTACGGTAATAGCCGAAAAAGTCGTAAAAATCATGTTTATAGTTTTTATAGCTTATAAATATTATTCAACTACCATTTTTATAAATTTTCCATTTATTTAACCTTATACATATTTATATAAATGAAATTCATAAGTTAGTGGGTTTTAATTTCACATTTTATGCTATATAATTTGAGTGCTTATATAATACTATTAAACATTAATTCTTCAAAATCTGATTTTTAGTTTCATCTTCACCATTTTTATCATATCTAGAGTTCTACAATGAATTAGAACCTCATTTTTGGATGGCATGAACTTCATATTATGTGCTACATATAAGTTAGATATAGCTACTGCTCATTTTAACTTTAACTATCCTTAACAGTCCCTACCAAACAGACTATTTAGATTAGCACACTCATCTTGTTTTGATCATATCTCACTCATTTTAATGATTCCATTACATGGGCAACTCTCACATGTGTATGACATATTATACTTACTGTAAATGGATTCCACCATGCAAGTTTATCAGTTTAAGGTTTGGTTACATACTGTTTTTATACAGCCAACAAATTAAGCATGATTTTAGCCTTGTTTCTTATGGTTATTAATCTTTTTAAGCATATTTATCAACACTTGATCCCCACACAACATTTTTATCATCACATATTCATCATATACATATACAACAAGAAAGAAATTACATTTGATCTTTATAAAAATAATAAGAGAAATGGAAAGGATGATCTTCTTTACCAACCAAGAGTATATCTTGTTTTTGGAAGACAACAACTTGATGAACACCAAATATATCTCCACGATCATCAAACACCAAGAAAGTATGTTGAAAAATCAGCCCTAGGACACAAGCAAATCACCTCCTTGGTTGTTAAAATGGCCACCATGTAATCAAGGCTTCAAGGTAACTCCATAATATAGCTAGATAACAAGTATTTTGTGGCTAGAAAAGATCAAATGGGGTATTTGTTCTTGAATATGGGACGACAAGGGTGAGAGTTGAGAGAGTTTTGATAGTTGTTTGCATGAGTGAATGGTGGTAAAATGAGTTAGCTAGTTGTTTTGAGGTAGTGGTAGCTTAAGTGTAAGGCTAAGCTTACACTTGTAAGCTAATGTGCTAAATGATGCCACATCTTTGATGTGGTGTCTTGTTTAGGCCGTCCCATGTATAGTGGGGTGGGATAAATTATTTTGTCCCATCCCGCTAATTTACGGGTACTCCTCGATTCTAGTTTCCTCGATTTGCGTGCCCTCGGGTCGTTTTACGAAAAACGTTTTTATAAATTATGAATCAACGGCACAAAACGAATCTAATAAAAATTGTCTCATCAAAAATGGAGTTTAAAAACATGAATACGTAATCTTAAGGTTTCCGGTTTAGTCGTAAAGGACGCTAAATTATGCACGTAAGCCCAAATTTAAATTCGTAATTTGTGAGTTCATCAACCAACACAAAAATAAGTTTCAAAATATTATACGAGAAAATAATTCTCTACCTGAAAATGTTAGATTGTCACAGGATAGATCATTCCCGCATCAAGAAGTTTGATAACCTCTTTTTTGATTACCTCATGGATCTTAGGATTCACCCTTCGTTGGCTTTGAATAGTGGGTTTAAAGTCGTCCTCCATGAGAATTTTATGTGTGCAAAAGTGAGGATCAATTCCACGAATATCGGAGATTTTCCAAGCAATCGCTTTCTTGTGATTCTTAAGCACGACGATAAGTCGAGATTTTTCTTCCTCTTTCAAGTCCTTAGCGATGATGACGGGTGACTTCTTGTTGTCTTCAAGGAAAACGTACTCGAGATGAGACGGTAGGTCCTTAAGCTCTAAATCCGGAGGATTTTCGATGGAAGGCGTAGTCAAATTCGATTCATCGATAGATATATCCTTAGGAGATGGTGGAGAAATATGGTCCTCATTGAGAAGTTTCTCAATGGTACGAATGTCTTCATCCCAATTGGAAGGAGAATCGTCATATTTTAAGTCCACATCTCCCAAAGTTGCTTCAAATTCTTTCAAGATGAAATCACTTTCTCCAAATGGAGTTAGTGATGGAGCAATAGAGGTAACGGTCTCAACAATAGGTAGAGAAGAAGAACCACTTTTACAAGCGTCTTTGAAATGTTCTTCACAAGCCTCATCAAGAACGTCAATGAAATTAACACTCTCGTTTTCCGAAGGTTGCTTAGAAAGTTTACCCATGTTGAAGACGATTTTATCGTCACCAACTCTCATGATTAATTCGCCCGCGGCTACATCAATGAGAGTGCGACCGGTCCTCAAGAATGGACGTCCAACGATTAATGGAACACGGGGGTCCATCTCGTAGTCAACGACAACAAAATCCGCCGGAAAGGTGAATTTGTCAACACCAACGAAGATGTCTTCGGCTATCCCCACCGGATAAGCAACCGTACGGTTAGCTAATTCCGAAGTCATTCGTGTGGGGACTAGCTCGGGTAGAGACAATTGTTTCCAAACGCTTAAAGGCATTAAGTTTATACTAGCACCTAGATCGGCTAGGGCCATACAATTCTCTACCGCAGGGAATTTGTAAGGAATCAAGAAACGACCCGGATCACCAAGTTTGGTTGGTAATTTCCATAAGAGCACTGCGGAGCAATTCTCATTAAGTTGGGTCTGAGCAATATCGAGAAGTTTCTCCTTATCACTGAGAAGATCTTTAAACATTTTAGCATATTTGGGCATGTGAGCGAGAGCCTCAACAAAGGAGATATTGAAATTCAGTTGTTTAAACATTTTAAGAAGGTTAGAAACCTGAATATCATCCTTGTTCTTCAATTTCTCTTTCCTCAACCTTGAAGGATAAGGTATATTGGGTTGAGATGAAGGCTTAGGAATGGAATTCTTACTCACATCCTTGGGTGGTGGAGGGGTAGAAGTAGAAGGTGGTGGAATTGGAGAAGTAGAAGTTGGAGGAATAGAAGATGGAGGATTCAGAGAAGGAGACTCGTTTTCCTTTGTCACAATCACCGGTGTAGGTGTAGGAAGATCGGGTTCCTTTAAACCTTTTCCACTGCGAGTGGCGATTGCTTTCATCTCCCCTCTTGGATTAGCAACGGTGTTACTCGGAAGAGAACCCGATCCAGAGGCTTGATTACTTGGGAAGAAACTAGCCATCATGTTCCTTAAGTCATTCGTTTGACTTGCCAAAGTGTTTCGCATATCAGCTCGAAGATCATTCCCTTGCTTCACCATATCTGCTTTCATGTTGGCTATTTCCCGCTGAAGATTTTGCACGATCACATCATTAGTCCTCATGTAGGTTTCAACATCTTGGTGTAATGCGGTGGGTTGGTTGGGAGGAGGAGCATGGTAGGCGGATGGTTGATAAGCAGGTTGTTGGTAAACTTGGTTGTTTCTTTGAGGTGGATATGGGTTTCTTTGGTTTTGATATGGAGTTGGAGCACGTGGTTGGTTTTGATTGTTGCGATTGAGGTTGTTTGGGTTTTGTAAGGGATAACCGGGTGGTGAAAGAAAGTTGTTTGAGCG
The DNA here is from genome assembly GCA_025667525.1 of Glebionis coronaria. Lineage (NCBI taxonomy): Eukaryota > Viridiplantae > Streptophyta > Magnoliopsida > Asterales > Asteraceae > Glebionis > Glebionis coronaria. The sequence continues at coordinate 477,604,093 of CM046874.1, forward strand.
ATAGCTGAGCAAATTGCGGTCACCTTGAGGACGTGCTTGATAGCCTCCCGTGGAATAGTTACCGTTGGCGGCATACACATTTTCCGGATTGTCATGAGTCGAAGGACAATCGATGTATGAGTGAGATCCCCCGCATATATCACATGATTGAGTCAAAGCACTAGCTTGGGCAGTGATAGCTTTGGTATTGTTGGCGGCTTGGAGAGGAAGTGATTCAACAAGCGAAGTAAGCTTATCAATTCTCTTGTCGCTCTCATTAGTGCTAGCACTAGCCACATTGGTCCGAACACTCTTGGTTTTCACTCTAGACTTGTTCTCAATAATATCCCAAGCGGCATTAGAAGACTTAACCAAAAGATTACCCCCTGATATACGATGTTTTTGGATGGGGTTCAGATAAGTTCTCGGAATCTTCTCGAATTGATCACAACTCAAGTGGAATAGTTCTTCTTGGTGACAAATAGGGGGTTTGGTTTTCTATTCTACTATAAGGTAAAGAGTCGTAGAGTAATTAATATGAAAACTAAGCAAGGCAAGATTGAACTAAAAAAGAAATGAACTTAAAACTTAAAACTTTGTAAACTATAAAACTTAAAGAAATGCAAAACTGATTTCTATCGGAATGTACTAAATTCAAATCCATCGGAATGTGATTAAAACCAAGCCATCGGAATAATTCATCTTAATAGTCATCGGAATACCAAAGTCCATTCTGTCGCAATGTTGTCTTATCGGAAAGTTCCAGATCGGAATATACAAGCTATCGGAATGTACAGTCGTAATATGATTCTATCGGAATGAAGACCAACCTATCGGAAAGTGGTTGACAAAAAATTGGCAGAGTTTCGATTCAAAGTGACCTTATCACCCGTCGGAATATGCGATCGCAATGAGCGATCGCAATCCCAGATCGGAATAAGGGGCAAAATCCAAGCTATCGCAAAGTAGAACCAAGTATGGTTATTGCGATAGAAAAAAGCTTCCCGTCAGAATGTGTAAACCCCAATATTGCGATGGCACTCAAAACTCACTCCAAAATTTGAGATAAGCTGAAAAATTAATAAGCAAAGCACGTTCAAGAAGTATACTTATCAAAAGCTTAACAAAACCAATATTAAGGAGAGTTCAATAAGCTATGAATGGCAAACTTGTCAAAACACCAAATAAGCAAACTTTTTAAAATAAAATTTTAAACGATTAAACTTTTAAGAACATTAAGAAGGAAATAAGCTAGACACCTGTTAGAAATACGTTTTAACGTATATTAGAAGTGTCGGTCGCTCCACAATATGATTTATGTTGTAATAGCTCGTAGTTAGTAATTAGTTATTATTTGCTTATTAACTTAAGTAAGAACCGGTCCATGGGCTTGTCATGGACCGGCCCAAGCCCAATGTTTGGCTTGGACTATAAATACCCCTTTCCACTAAGGAAAGGGGTTGGTTGTTGTTTCATTCACATTTCATAGTAATAAAATCTTCCATATATTTCTCTCAAAAAAAAAAAAAATAAAATAAAAATTTTTTTTTTTTGATAAAACTTATTTAAAATTTTTTTATCATTTGTTTTAAAAAAAATGTTATTCCGAATAGAAGTGTTTTAATGGCTTCTGAGCAACACAGCTCTGAACCCGCGCTTCATGAGATGGGACCCGGTGCTATAAGTTCCGGATTAGTTCCCAACAATCCTACTTCTACATCATTTTTACCACCATCAAGGCCCGAGTGGGATAAACTGTTTCAACCGTTGTTTGATGAATTCTTCGATCCCCCGACTGATGAAGTTCCAGCACCTGTAGTAATTGCTCCAATACCTGAAGTGGTTGCTCAAGTTAATGAACCTTTATCTAACGCATCTACAATTCACATTGAACCGGATGCACCTTCACCAAGTGATTCTCAAACTACACCTGAATCATCACCCCTACTTGTGCCTAATGATGTAGAAGAGGATTCTACTGATCACGACTTGGAATATGCTCACTTGCAAGAGCTTCCTTTCTTTGGTGTAGCGATCCCTGAAAACCCTTCAGCCGCGTCTACCTCAGAAGAAGCTCCATCTATTGTTCACTCCAGACCACCTAGGATTGAAAAACATAGCACTAAATGGACAAAAGATCACCCAATTAGGAATGTTATTGGAGATCTAGATCGACCAGTCTCTACGCGCCATCAGTTACAAGAGAGTGCACTTTATTGTTACTTTGATGCATTTCTTTCTGAAGTTGAACCCAAAAATTGGCAGCAGGCTATGACCCAATCATCTTGGATCGAAGCTATGCAGGAGGAACTCAATGAATTCAAAAGACTAGAAGTATGGGAATTGGTTCCTCGCCCTGACAAGGTTAACATCCTTACTTTGTTATGGGTTTATAAGGTTAAACTTGATGAGATGGGTGCGGTATTAAAGAACAAAGCAAGATTGGTCGCTAGAGGATATAAACAAGCCTTGGGTATAGACTTTGAGGAATCTTTTGCTCCTGTGGCTAGATTGGAGGCGATTAGACTATTCCTTGCGTTTGCTGCTCATATGAACATGATCGTCTATCAAATGGATGTGAAGACGGCATTTTTGAACGGTGAACTAAGGGAAGAGGTTTATGTTAGTCAACCGGATGGGTTCGTCAGTACGGAGTCTCCTAACCATGTGTACAAGCTTAAGAAGGCTCTCTATAGGTTGAAACAAGCTCCACGCGCATGGTATGATCTCCTGTCAACATATCTCATGTCGGAAGGCTTCTCCAAAGGCAAAGTGGACCCCACTCTATTCACTCTCAAGGACGGCAACGACATGCTTCTGGTACAAATTTATGTTGATGATATAATTTTTGCTGCCACTAACATAGAATTGTCTAAACAATTTGAGAAGATAATGTCCACACGCTTTCAGATGTCGATGATGGGAAAAATTTCATTTTTCTTAGGATTACAGATTTCTCAGAATCCCAGAGGCATCTTTATAAATCAATCCAAATATGCTCTAGAATCTCTTAAGAAATATAATTTTGAGAATTGTGACCCCGTAGACACTCCAATGGTGGAGAAATCCAAGTTAGATGAAGATAGGGATGGGATTATTGTCGATCCGAAACTTTACCGTGGAATGATCGGCACCCTTCTCTATCTGACTGCTAGCAGGCCTGATTTGCAATTTGCTGTATGCATGTGTGCCCGGTATCAGGCTCGGCCTACCGAAAAGCACTTACATGTTGTGAAAAGGATCTTTCGGTATCTAAAAGGAACACTTCATCGTGGTCTATGGTATCCGAAAGATTCCTCGATTGCTTTAATATCATACGCAGATGCCGATCATGCTGGATGTCAAGATACGAGGCGTAGCACTTCTGGATCTGTGCAACTCCTAGGAGATAGATTGATCAGTTGGTCTTCAAAAAGGCAGAAAAGCGCTGCAATATCAAGCACGGAGGCTGAATACATCGCCATGTCCGGTTGTTGTGCTCAAGTCCTTTGGATGAGATCACAATTAACTGACTACGGTCTTGGATTTAACAAAATCCCGATGTATTGTGACAACAAGAGCGCCATTGCCCTTTGCTGCAACTATGTTCAACACTCCCGGGCCAAGCACATAGACATTCGCTACCATTTCATTAAGGAGCAGGTGGAGAACGGAGTGATCGAGCTGTATTTTGTCACTACTGAGTACCAGCTGGCGGATATGTTCACCAAAGCCTTAGATCGAGGACGAATCGAGTTTTTGATCGACAAGCTTGGCATGAAATCATTCACTCCAGCGACTCTCAAAGAGTTGGCAGAAGAATCAGCTGAATAGTCATGGTAAACTATTCAGAGTATCCTTTGGTTGTGATCATGTATATTATCGTAAATATATAAACCACAAAAGAAAAATACAAAAATATAAAACCAAGAAAAACCATAAAAAATATAAAACCAAGAAAAACCATAAAAAATATAAAACCTATAAAAACCATAAAAATTATAAAATCAAGAAAAAAACCAAAAATATTTTTCGTTTTAAATCGGGCATGTCTTTTAGTACGGTAATATTTACGGCCTTAGAAATGTCGATCAATATTGACACGGTGCCATAAATAGAGTCCGTATAAAAGTTGTAATGTTTTTAAAACATGCCCATAATGGCTTGTAGTTATTTCTGACTGCAACCCGGTTTTCATATTAAAGTCACGTATTTCTTTGGAAAACGTTGGCTCAGAACGGGAATTAATTTTCTCGGGCGTGATTTACAAGCCAAATCATGCAAAGGGATCAAGTTTACTTTATAACTTGGTCTGACACGAATTTGTGTACGTCTCAGTGCATTAATTTGTTAAAATAAGAGAAATCTTATTGACACCACGAATCAAACTTTTTCAAGATATCAATTGGGAAATGTTTTTCATCATCATGTGCCTCGTTAAACAATGACTACAGCTCTTTAAATAGAAAACGGGTCATCGTTTAAGGGGGAGAAAATGTTTCATCATCTTTCACATCAAAAGATCCTCAAAAGTTTTCAAGGAAACTCACAAAGCTTAATGGTCAATGGTTGGATTGCTTTGGCAATATGTCTTGTTGTTGCTTATAAGTTTGTTGTGGATTGTGCTTGTGTTAAGTTAAGTTAATCACTAAGGCTCGAATAGTTTACATAAGATAGGGTCAAAATGGCTTGTATCAAATCTTAGTAACCAAAAGAATGATTGAATGAAGCAAAAAGAAAATTGAGGGGGCAAAGTTGACAAATTGTCCAAACTTGTGGAAAAACTTTGACTAGTCAAAAGTTACCCCCCCGTTCTTTGCTTTCATATCACTGTTACCATATCTTTTTGCCGCCATTGACACTCTAACACACACAAACTCACGAAATCCATCAAACTCGAATCAAATCAACATCTCTTGTTCAAGATCATCAAAAAGGTAATAAATCGGTTTAATCTGTCAAGCATAACACTTTAATTAACTCTTTTGAATTGAAAACACTCGAAATCAATTACTGCTTAATTAGGGTTGATTAATTTGGGGGTTTTGCTTGGGTTGTGTTCGGAAAAGGTTTAATTGCACTATTTTTGCCTTTAGATCAATTGAAACAGACGGATTAAGTGCCTAATTAGAAAAAAAAAATTGTAACTGTTGCAACATTTTCCGCGTAAGAACAACTTTCCGCATGGTGAAAATTTTTCCGAATAGAAAAGTTTTCCGCATAAGGCAAAAGTTCCGCATAAGGGAAAAAGTTCTGCATAGGAAAATGTTCCGCATAGGGTAAATTTTCCGCATAGGGCAAAATGTTCCGCATAGGGCAAAAAGTTCCGCATAGGGCAAAAAGTTCCGCATAGGGTAAATTTTCCGCATAGGCCAAAATGTTCCGCATAGGGCAAAAGTTCCGCATAAGGAAATGTTCCGAATAGGAAATGTTCCGAATAGGAAATGTTCCGAATAGGAAATGTTCCGAATAGGAAATGTTCCGAATAGGAAATGTTCCGAATAAGAAATGTTCCGAATAGAAAATGTTCCGAATAGGAAATGTTCCGAATAGGAAATGTTCCGAATAGGAAATGTTCCGAATAGGAAATGTTCCGAATAGGAAATGTTCCGAATAGGAAATGTTCCGAATAGGAAATGTTCCGCATAAGCCCAAATGTTCCGAATAGAGGAATTTTTTTCCGCATAGCCCAAATGTTCCGAATGGAGGAATTTTTTCCGCATAGCCCAAATGTTCCGAATAGTGCTTTTATTCCGCATAGCCTAATGTTCCGAATAGAGCTGTTATTCTGCATAGCCAAATGTTCCGAATAGGCCTTTATTCAGAATAGGGATTTTATTCCACATAGGCTAATTATTCCGAATAGAAGATGTTTGAATGATTTCAAAGCTTAAGGGATTATGTCATATGTACAATGCTTAGGTTTAAAGTCATAATGATATTCATACTTGTTTGTATCAACCTTTGTGTTTTATCTTAAGCAGAGACGATGACTAACCCTACCGTACAACAACTACAAGACGACAGAGCTGCCGCCATTGCTGAAGCCAAGACTCTTAAGTTTGTTCCAAACAACTACCGTCTGAAGGAGGTATCTCACTCTACCCATAATGGCTTTAAGGTAGCTACAGCCATGCTTGATAAATCTCATTTCAAGTATGCGCTAAGGAGAAGTGCTTCGGTGCCCTATGACTACCTTTACGAGTTCTGGGCTACTAAAGAGAGGACGTCGAACAAGATCACTTTTTCCTTGGACAACAAGCAGCAGACGCTTACTGTGTCAGACTTCAGGAAGATCTTTGGCTTTCGACCGATACTCAAAGGTCTACCATCATACTCACCCAACCCAACCAAGGACCAGATGATGGAGATGTTCACCGCCATTGGATGTCTTGACATACGAACCCCGTCTGAGTTTACTACTGCCAAAATTGGTCAACCATGGAAAGCTATTTTTGGGATTCTTAGCCGATGCTTGACACCCAAAACAACTGGGTATGATGCTGTTCGTCCACCGATCATCAAAATGTTTTATGGTATGTTCAAAGGTATGGGTATTGATTATGCATCACTGCTGTGGGAGGAGTTTACTTTTCAACTCTTCACTAACACAAAGGGTAAAATCAAAACTTACCAGTACCCTAGGTTTATTAAGTTGATCATACATTACTTTATGGAAAACGATGCATCCATTAACAAGCTTGCAGGTAGTCGTCACCACATGATAGATGATGATGATTTGGTAGACTTAAGGCAGGAGACTCATTCGAATACGGTTATTCCTGGTCCCATTCCCAGTCATCTTCTGACCGATGAGATCATTGAATCTGATGATTACAAGAACTTGCTCACGGAAATTGAGAAACAACGAGCAAGCCTTCTAGCAGGTGAAGACTCATCTACCACGGTTAAAAGCAAAGGTAAAAGGAAGCAAGCAGATTTACCTGAGCCCAAAACCAAGAAGAAGAAGACAGAGGGTAAGAAAGGAAAGGGTAAGGCTGATGAGATGCGTCTGCGTGACGAAGAAAACATTGTTGATCCTACTCTTGATAAAGCTGAACAACAAATGATGAAGATAGCCACTAAAAGGAGTAGGAAAGATACTGGTGGTAGTGGTTCAGGTGTAAGAGTAGACGTTGAGGATGAGTACATGGACCCTGATGATGTTGATGAGTTTGGGTCACCTGAAAATTATTCCACTTCGAAGGAGCCATCAATCCCTGTTTCTACACCACCTCCTCCACCTACTCAACCTTTAACAACTCAACCTCCACCAACTCAACCCTTACCAACCAAACAGGTTTCTACACCACTTCCTCCACCACCACCAAAGCCCATCCTTAGCACCGCAGTCACAACTGAGCCTATTCCCTCAACCCAGAGCAGCTCTGCAACATCTGCAATGGCAGCAATAGTGATGGCCGAGATGTTGGATAAACACATGGATAAACAAAAGAGCGAAATGGATGAACTTCGCCAAGAGTTACAAAGACGTGCTCAAAGTGAAGAAGCATCTAAGAAGGCTCAAGAAGAGTTAATTGCCAAGTTCGCAGCAGACATGGAAGCTACACGTAAAGCTCATGCAGAGGAACTTGCTCAGGTTAAAAGGGATGAAGCTAATAGGCATAAAGCACGAATTGCAAGACTTAAAGCTATTATGGATGACTTTAAAGAGCAAAAAGAAGCTCTTGAAGCTACTATTGAGCAGAAAGTGAAAGACTCCGTTGAATCCCTAATGCCTAAACTGCGTGATGATTTGAAGACGCTTGCTGCTGATAACTTGATGATCAAGTCATCCAATCCTTCAGAAGCCGCCTACAAGATCGCATATGACTTGACGGATTTTGAACTGAAGAAGATCCTTAAGGCTCGAATGAAGGAACTTGGATCGTTTGATAAATCGAGGAAACAACGGGCTCTCTTCAAATCCCTGAATGACGCTATCATGGAGGATGATAGGTTGTTCAAGACGTTTGGAAGTGTGGTACCCTACCACATTCTCCCTGAAGAAGAACGGGAAGAGAGTGAGGAAGACGAGGGTACTGGTGGAGAGGAGGAAGAAGAAGAAGAAGAAGATAAGAATGAGGAGGAGGATGAGGATGAGAATGATGAGGATGATGAGGACGATAGTGATAATGATGATGAAGATGAGGATGAGGATGAGGATGATGATGATGAGGATGGAGATGATGATAATGATGGTAATGATGGTGGTGATGGTCACCAGGAGAGTGTTAAGGGGAGCAATGCGGATAAAGGTGAACAGCGTGAGAAAGGGGATAAGGGCGCCAGCTCAAAGAAAGTGGTTAAGTCTGGCACCAAGTCAAAGAAAGATGCAGCACCAAAGGAGAAGTCTACATCCACGGAATCCAAACGATCGAAGTGGCGCCATGACGTGAATGCCACTACAGGGTCATCTATTCCTGGTACATTTATCCATAAATCAATACCTGTTACCACTAACCCCGTTAGTTCTTGTGTTGTTACTCCTGTGATTGCAGAATCGGTTACCGAACCAGAAGCTGCACAACACTCACCCGTCCATGACACTGCTGAAATGCCTGAATCTGAACAAGCAGATGTTCACGTCTCTACTCCTCTGCAACAAAACCCACAATCTACTATTCCTGAACCAAGCACAAGGAACTGGGAGGACACGTTGGAAATCGACGAGACTGCTCCACCACAGGCTTGGATCACGGTAGCAGCGCAGTATGATCCGATCACCGACGCCGACAAAGAAGTCTTGTACCTTCGTATCCGAAGTCCGATTGACTTATGTGCATTTCTTGCTCATGAGTATAAGACTTCGGTTACTCCATCATTGGTGAAGAAAGTACTGACGGATAAAAGACTTCGCGCCAAAACCCGGTTGACCCAAATGGAGTTCGAATATTATGCCGAGGAGATACTGAAGGCTCTGAATACCGTTCAACGGCCAGGTCTTCATGAATCAGAAAGAGCTCCACCTCCAATGGATCAAGATAATCAGATTGCTCTTGACTTCTTTGTCACCAATGATCTGGTATATCTGCTGAAGGGGTCTTCGAAGTATGCAACATCCCTGACCTTGCTAAAAGCTGCCAACTGGGGGACAATACCCTTTATCGAGGAAAAGGTAAACCGACTCTGGGTCCCTAAGATAAATCGTAATTATGATATGTATGCTGTCATAGGTGCATCTCATTGGGACGAACGAGTCAGAAGGGCGTACAGGGGTTGCTGCCTAGTCAAGTCTGGAAGCTCAGTTAGATCCGATATCCGCATCTCCAGCATTTTAGGGATAAAAACAGAAGCCAAGAACGGCTATTATCATGTGACGGAGATTCGCTTGAAAAGGGAGGATGACAGGGAATACAGAATCCAGCAGGGAGACTTTTCCATCATTCGCCTTGAGGATATCGAAGATATGCTGCTTCTGATGACCAGAGATCAACTGACACATATTCCTCGTGAAGACCTGATTGCGTTGAATACAGCACTTCGTATGTTCACACGAAGCGTTGTCATCAAAACACGAGTTGAAGATCTTCAATTGGGAGTCGAAAGCTATCAAAGGAAGCTCAATTTAACCCGTCCTGTGAACCAAGTGTTACCTCAACATGTAGCAAGATGTCCCTATACCGGCATTTCTGTTCCGAATTCCGGCATCTTCTACTTGAACAGTCGAGGTTTGATGAAGTTTATGAGGGTGGGGGAGCTCCACAAGTATAGTGATGGCACTCTTATACAAGTCAGAGACAAGTTGGAGCATCTGAACTCGGGTGGGACTTTGCCAGAAATGACGGAGGATTGGCATCCAGGTTACCGGCAGATGGCGAAGTATGTCATCAAGAAGATCGATCAGAAGCTCCGTGAACGTAGATTGATGAGGAGCTTGGAAAGATTCGTGGGTGGTAGACCATATGGAGTGCACTACAGGACACTGCAACGATCCATCTGAAGGGTCGTACATTTCAGGTCACTCTATATTGGTATTATTTGTGAATATGTATATTTGTGAATAATGTGCTTTAATGGCTTGTTGTAGTGTTAAGGTATGATAATTTTTCAAGAATTTCTCACGAGATTCTAAATCTTTCAAAATATATCATACTAAAGCACTACAACTACCCCTTATTAAATTAAGGGGGAGCAATCATTTGTTCTATGGCCAAACATCAATTTCATTTTTACCCAAAGACCGGTTAATCCATTCAATATCCCAAATATTAATGGTTAACATTTTGGATAAGGGGAGAAAATGGGATTAAGGAGATTTAAATGATACTTGGCTAAAATGAAAAAGACTTAAAGATTATCCAACTTAATATGTGTAAAAGCACGTGTTAAGGGGGAGCGTTTTTGATGAACAAAACACCTAAGGTACAAAACTTTTGATTTCAATATCATAAGTACTTTAGGTGATTTTCAATGATTTTTCATGGTGGCAATTCCTTCCCAAAACACGCTTAATTCACGACGGATGTGGTGACAAAAGGGTGGTAGGAATAGGTTTAGTCCAATGATTCATCAGAGCCGATGGAATCTTCCCAAGGACAATTCCCTAGATAGATTTAGAAGTCCTAGGAAAGATGGAGAAAGAATGTGAACGTAGCTGAATGCCGACCAAGTACTTAAGCTAGCACTGGAACAATCACAACAAGGTGCTAGTGATGACGTATTGGTAAGCATTGAAGGGGTTGAAGAATGAAAAAGAAATGTAAAGATAAAGGGTGTAAAGAAAGAAGCCCTCCTTACAACTTTAGGCAGGAACCGGGTCAATACATATGCTATTGAGGTCATTTTTGCTAATGATTCTCGGTATTGAAGAAAGACATCATGGACCCAGTGATGCAATGCACAACCCTTCCCCAGCTAACTCAAATATCTCTCAAAAGGTATTTGTTTTAATCACACGGAGATCAACACGTTATCTATTGGTTTATTCACTCCGAATAGACTGGTATTGAAAAGGTGGCACTCCTCTCCAGCCATCGCTCACTAAATCAAAACGCACAATCGAGTCTAGAGCCAAGAGATCATCAAAAGTCTCATTAGGACACTTTCCATTTATTCCTTGCTTTCTCACACACTGTGAAAAGTAAGAGATTTTCATGAGTCCTACGCAGTATTCCTGTAATATTGCCAGAACATCCGAGTAATACGCAAGTATTACAATGAAGATGGAAATCCTGCTTGAGCCAACATCAAACAAGCTCATGGTAGGTTACACGTGCGGTTCTTTTAGAACCAATCTTGTGAAAAACTGGAAGGTAACAGTGGTTTAATTCTTAATTGAACTTAAACTCGTTTCAGGCCTCTTCGCATTATCATATGATCTTGCCAGAACACTCAGAGTGACTCTTTATTAACCACAGTGACGAGTGGAAATCCTTCTAGTGTCAACATCAAACAGCACTTGGTAGGTAACGTGCAAGATTCTTTATGAATTGAGCTCGTGACAACTGGAAAGCAACGATGGTGAAAATCTTAATTGAAATTCACTTGTTCCAGGTTTCATGAATTGACGGCTTTTAATCACAAGGATAATTTATCCAAGTGATTCACTCTTTATGTTCGCAGTCAGCTTTGGACGGTCGAGTAAAGAGAACGGGTTTACCCGCGAAATCCTGTCAGGAAGTTACTTAATTGAAACTATCCGTCACGGGTACGATATCTAATATCGTCCAACGGTCTTCACCGACCGGAGGTAAAATGCTACCGAATTAGAATAAAATGTTCAAAGCCATTTTATTCGTGTCGTTGCTGTGTACCTGTTAAAGACGGTGGCGTTGCTGTGTACCTGTTGAAGACGGTGGCGTTGCTGTGTACCAGTGAAGACGGTGGTGTTGCGGTGTACCTGTAAAAGTCGTTCCCACATGCTTATGTCTTTTGCAACAAAGTTCAGCAAAAAATTCAAGAAAGTACAAGATAAAGTCTTCCGCTGTACCAAACTCTGAAGCTTTCGAGAATTCAACAAAAAGATGTAAGTGTGTGGAACATGAAGTCACGAGGAGGCAAAGTTCACAAGAAAGGCAAAGATCGCACGTGAAAGGCCAAAGAACAATGCTCTCAAGTCAAAGCCAAAAAGATCAAATCAACATATTCACAACAAAAGAAAGAAAAGAAGAAAAGACTACGAGCTAAAGAACGAAGACTTAGTATAGTATGCTAGGTTTAGAACTTTGTAACGTGGAGTGACCTCCCTTAGGGGGAGATTGTTAGAAATACGTTTTAACGTATATTAGAAGTGTCGGTCGCTCCACAATATGATTTATGTTGTAATAGCTCGTAGTTAGTAATTAGTTATTATTTGCTTATTAACTTAAGTAAGAACCGGTCCATGGGCTTGTCATGGACCGGCCCAAGCCCAATGTTTGGCTTGGACTATAAATACCCCTTTCCACTAAGGAAAGGGGTTGGTTGTTGTTTCATTCACATTTCATAGTAATAAAATCTTCCATATATTTCTCTCAAAAAAAAAAAAAAAAAAAAATAAAAAAAAAAAAAAAAAAAAAAGACATAAAAAAAATTTGTGAAGGATCGGTCGCTCGGATCTAAATGCAGTAGGTTGTCTGACAATTGGTTGTCTGACGAACTGATTTGTAGGCGGTTTCCCCAAGATTGATGGTTTTTCAAGCTTAGTGTCCACACTAGGTCCTCTATTTTTCCTTAACTCGTTTTTCAACGCGGCTATAGCAAAGACCTTTTCCTGTACTTGGGCTTTTAAATTCTCATTCTCTTTGAGCACGTTATCTTGGGATGCCAACTTAGATTCAAGCAGTTGAATTTGTTTCAAAAGATTATCCTTTTCAGCTTTAGAATCTAAAACAGTTTGATCCAATTTTCTTTCAAGAACAACGTTTGATTTTTCAAGTTTTTCAAAGTATGTTTCAAATTTGACCGTTTTCTTAGAAAATTCAAGTTTGGCATCCTCAAGATCTTTTGATTGCCGAGCTACGATCGTTTCGAGCTCTTTAATCTTGGAATCAGAAGCAGACAATGAAGCAGTTATAATACAATTTTCATGATGTACTATAGCATTCTGAACAATCTCTCCCCCATTATGACTCACATCGGATGAAACAGAAGTGGTATTTCTATCACTCGTGTCCATCTCATGTTTGTCATAATTAGGTTTCGAATGCTCAATATGCGGTATGTCATCAGCATATACATCATAATTAACATCACATTGTACCATGTTTGCAGGCTCTTCGTCATAAACGGGTAAGGTGTCATCAAGAGTGATCTCGTGAACAATCCCTGACGTACCACTGGTATCATGTTGTGCTCCTGATTCCGTGCTCTTGCTATCTTTAGGCTCCAAGTTGTCAACCGTATGACCAGTTTCCTCTTGCATCGAAGAGTCTTGCACTCCATTAACATACACTTGCTGAAGTTGAGATCTTTCATAAATCGAAGACGAGACCGATGACATGAGTTTCAAAATCGTATCACGGAAAACTCGAAGCTCGGTATGTGTATCTCGAAGAAACGATTGGCAAATCATTGAACTTTCAGACTTGATGATATTAAATTGGAGGAAAGGCGTGAGGTGTGTCACAAGAGCCTTATATGCAAGTACCGATGCAGAGTGATTAAAGTTTCCATGGTTGAGTTGCTCGGCGAGTTGGGTCAAAGCGGTGAAAATTGAGTCGATGAATATGTGACGATCTTGTCCAAAGATTGTCACAAATTCACTCCCTCCTTGAATCCCCGAAAGAGTGACAAGATGAGACTGGAGTAGTTGAAAGGAGGTGATGCCACTTTTCTTAACTTCGTTTTGCCTTAAATACAACTCTCCCTTTTGACATGTCGAATCGAACGAATCCATTAAATATTGATTAAGAATGACGGAGATGTTGTCGTTGTTGGGATTTTAGAGTTCGTGAAAAAAACGAAAGACCCGTAAAGAACACTTGACTCGTCACGTTTTTCTTGAAATCCGGCCACAAAAATTATTTTAACCCGTCAAATATTTTACGACTTTCAATAAACAAAATAACCTTTACTAAAAAGTTAATTTTAAAAATAAAAATAATGAAGCTAGAAAAGAAAAAAAAAAAAAAAAATAGAAAAATAAAGGTAAAGAAAAAACGTTCAAAGACAAGAAATTAAATCGGGATAGGAGATGTTTTCTAACAAAAAACGGATATATAAAAAAAATAAACTTTTCTTAAAAAAATTTACGTAACTAAACTGCAAAATAGTAAATAAAACGTCTAAAAAAAAAACACGTGGCTAAATGACATAAAACCACCGCCCCACTTTGTTTTCCTTGTTTACTCCGTCTAAACAAAATACATGGCCCAATAGAAAGAAAAAATCTTCTCTTGTATCCTCCGCCCTATTTAATAAATACTTAAATCAATTTATAACGTGGCAGACAACACCTCCATCTCTTTGACTCGCTCCTCAAAATACTCAAATGCTTCTTTGTTTATGCCGCCCCCCCACCATGACTCTCTCTCTTCAATTTAATCAAAGCAGATAACCAAAGCTCAAAACTCTTAATCTATTCTCTCTCTCTCAATAACTGTATCGCTTTTTCAATCTGAGACCCCAAGAGCAAATAAAAGGCTTCAAGATCTTACAAAAGGTCTCTGGTAGGTTTATTTTGTCTTTTCTTTAATGTTTTTGAGTCTCTCTTCTTCTGTAGTGTCGTTCTGTCTTGTGAGAGGGTTGGGGTCAGTATCTGTGTCGAGAGAAATATGGGGGAGGGAGTGTGGGTGAGGGAGAGAAATATTGAGAGGTTTTTGGGTGAGTCTTTGGTTTGTTGTTGAGTGGGTTTCGAGGGTGGGTCTGATGAGGGTGGTTCGAGAGGGTGTTCGAAGGTGAGTCGGGTGTAATTGATTTGGGTAACCGTTGGTGTTGTTGGTCGAGTCTTGATAAAAAAATGGAGTCTTTTGGTTTGTGATTGGGTCTGTTCGAGGGAGAGAGTGAGTCGAGTTTTGTGTGAGGTGTTATTAAAAGTGAGTTGGGATCTTTGTTGATATTAGAGTAGGTCTGGGCTGCGAGGGAGAGAGCCGTAACGAGAGGGTGAGTCTGTGATGGTTTGGTTTTAGTCGAGAGAGTTTCGAGTCTTGATATTTTGGTCGAGAGGTGTCGGTGTGAGGGAGTCGAGGTTTTGGTTTATATTCCGAGTAGGGATGGGAGTACGAGTAGGTTTTGGTTATGGTTTGTGGGAGTCGTGACAAGTGAGGGTCGAGAGTATTGAGAGTTGTTGGTCGAGAGTATTGTGTTTGATTAGGCGGGTGTGATGAGTGGTGTCCGAGAATGTTTTGAGTCTTCAGTCGAGTCGAGTTTATTCCGAATAGAAGTGTCTATTTTAAAAAAAAATCTATTCAGAATGTTTTTCAACCGTTTTATCAAATGATAAAAAAAATTTTTCATGAAGCGCGGGTTCCGAATAGAAGATTAAATAAGCAAATGATAAAACTTATGAGTCTTTAAAACACGAACCAAGAAAAACCAAAAAGTATGAACTTTTGTGGCGTGAAGGAATTAAAGACGAGATAGATGAAGAAAATAAGATTAAGCTAAAACATGTAAAGATTGAATTTAAAAACAAGAATTCAAAACAAGGATTGAAAGTTTTCTAGTGAGAGAAAGTTAAGCTTTCTCTCTCTAGAATTTTAAAAACTACTAATGAAAGAAATTAAAGACTACAAATTTTGTGATGGAAAGGGCTATATATAGTAGTTGGATGTGGGCTTGTTTTGTTGTGGGCTTGTAAGCGGGCTTCTCTTCTTCTTTCTTCTTTAGTCTTTACGTTTCTTTAAATAAACGTTTCCGACTTTGGATTTTGAGATTTGTCGGTGAATATTTCCAACTCGTCTTATAATCTTTTGTTTAATAGACTCGAGTTCTTCGACATAATAAATCTTCCATCTTTTGTCCTTTTCTTCGATAAATCTTCAAATAGGCCCAATGACTTCAAATCTTTTGCATCTCTTGGACAACACACTTCGTCTTGAGTCTTTTTTTCTTCGATAAAACCCGTGCAATCCCATGTTTTCTTCAATATTTATCTGGTTGGCTCTGAAAACACAACAAACACACAAACCACGCATAATTCCAAACAAATGATATTAAATACGCGTTTTGGTCTCGTTTTAGCAAGAAATAAGTGGTAAAAGGATGGGTGTTTTCACACCTATCAAATCCCCTACACTTAACCATTGCCATGCCCTCATGCAATGCTTAGTGATAAAGCAAATTTACACTTTTCTCATAATCAATCAACCTTGGCCTTATTAACATACTACTTAAAACAAAATTAGAGTACTAAGAGAAATTAAAACTTTAAAGGAAACAAAAGGATAGAAAACCATTTTCACTAGAAAATAGCTACATGAAAATAACTTGCAAAGAGATCAAGGACTTACATTAGGGCTTTGGTGCTGCGAAGATTTATCCCCCTCAAGTTTCACGTTCCCCAAACTAAGCTTAAAAACGAGATCATTGTTATTATAAGTTAGCAAAACAAACACTTACACACATGGCTTAATTATATGCTTAAACTCCCTTATTCCTAGGTGTATCTCTTATATTTTATTTTTGTCTTAGAATGATAATGAAGATGCATTTTTGGACTTATTGCGATAGTTTATTTAGGCTGAAAGCAAAGTAGGACGATTTGATCAATAGTTAGCTAAAGGACAAAATCTCTTAAAACTGCTTCTCAGGATATCAAAAAGTTCATATCTTGGCATAACTCGCTTCACGATTTCAGACCTTTCTCGGGCCGATATTTGGCATGTACTTCATACTTCATATCTTGAGAGACGTTCTTGAGATGGTTTTCTCTTCGTGAATAGAGTTCTTCACTTGGAGTATTTTTGAGGGATACTCCACTTTGTTGACCACGACTTCATGATTATTTCTTAAATCGCTAATTGGGATTTTGAGATACAACGATCCGCCTCCTTTTCGGACTTGGATCTATTTATCCTCATACCTTGTTAGGGTCTTTTCGGATAGACTTCTCCATGATCTTTATGGGAGTTGATTGCTTTTCGTCGTGAGTCTTGATCCTTCATATTGAATTTGGGAATAATGCTTTTCATATCACCTTGGATCTTTAGCAATAAGATTGAATCCTCATGCCTTGTTAGGGCCTTTTCGGACTCGCCAATCTTCGCGCCCCGCTTCATAAGTTATGCCTTGGCTATGAACTCTTATCATTACCGAGCAACTTTTAAACGATCTTGGGCTAGAAGCTAAGTAACCTTTCAAATCGTAAGACCTTACTTATTGCAGATAAGTGATTAGCAAGTGATGGGAGAATAGGCAAATAATTACACCATGTGAGCTTGTGCAAGAATACCGACTTATAATTGACTCTATCATTTATCATTCTCCACAATTTAAAATCTCAAGTAATGAGACTCGTGGATGCCTAGCCTAATAAACCAATTAAGGTCTACATGGTTAAGGATACTAGCTAGAATAAACTTGGGTAAGTCTATTCGGGTTGAGTCAAAATAAACGCAACGGGCCTAATATGTCAAAGATTTCAAAACTAGCTACACCACTTTATTAATATTTTTGACTTTATTGCGGGATATATACATATGAAAACAACGATAAAATTTTAAAAATTATGACTAAATGGCCAAAGTTAATTAAAAATTTGAATAATGTTGAAAAAGATGATTTTCCGGTTAAATGAAGGCATTTTCATGGAAAAGTGCACTTAAAACTTCGATAGAAGTCCCCCTACACTTAAGATAAACATTGTCCTCAATGGTTAAGCATGTGGGAAAAGTCTCCCCTACACTTATGACATTGTGCACGTTGGTTAAATCAAGCTAAGGAAGAGACGACTAACGTGATCAATTTCAAATGAGAGTATGAAAAAAATTGAATCATGATAGTTGAGAGATAGAACCGGATTTCAGATAACACGGGAGCACGATTCTTCAAAGGTTCCAAAAGTGCATTCATCCCTGTAATCACATCACCACACAAACACAAACAACCTATAGAGGCCCCCCTACACTTAGGAGGTTAAACGGAAAAGGATAGATACTTGGGCTGCCTCCCGAGGAGCGCTTGTTTTTTATAACCGAGTCACGAGCCTGACTCGACCCAAAATTAGTTCATGGGAAACGTGGTGAGGGATGGAATCATCTCCTGAGAGATGTCCTCACCAAAGTACAACTTCACTAGTTGGCCATTCACCTTAAAATTAGGTCCATTAGTTTGAGCGAGCTCGAGAGTACCATATGGAAAAATTTGGGCAATGGTGAATGGGCCGGACCAACGAGATTTTATCTTGCCCGAAAAGATTTTCAATCGAGAGTTAAAGAGTAAAACTTTGTCTCCAACTTGGAACTCTCGGTTTTTAATCTTAGAGTCATGAATGAGCTTAGTCCTTTCCTTATAGATCAAAGAATTTTCATAAGCCTCATTCCGGAGTTCATTCAGCTCATTGAGTTGGATCTTCCGTAGGTCACAGGCTTTGTTGATATCGAAATTAGCCCACTTCAAGGCCCAGTAAGCCTTGTGCCGGTGGCATGCTTTCCCGTACACGAGACGATATGGTGTACAACCAATCGGAGTCTTGAATGCGGTACGAAAAGCCCACAGAGCATCATCAAGTTTATCGGCCCATGAGGCACGATGCTCTCCCACGGTTCTTTCTATAATTCGCTTTAATCCTCGGTTAGAGATTTCAGCCTGGCCATTAGTTTGTGGGTGGTAGGCGGTGGAAAGACGATGATTTAAACCATACTTAGCCATGACTCTTTCAAATTGATCATTGCAAAAGTGAGTCACGCGATCACTAATAATGGCACGAGGCACACCGAATCTAGCGAACAGTGATTTCAAAAAGTTACAAACCACCCTTGCTTCATTAGTGGGTAAAGCTTTGGCTTCAACCCATTTAGAAAAGTAGTCAACGGCTACAAGGATGTATTTGTTTCCTTTAGATGAAGGGAATGGCCCCATAAAGTCGATACCCCAAACATCAAAGATTTCACATTCTTGTATGAATTTTTGAGGCATCTCATCTTTATGTGTGATATTGCCTTGTTTTTGGCAAGCATCACAATGTTTAACTATCTCGTGAGCATCACGATAAATGGTGGGCCAATAGAATCCCGAGTCAAACACTTTTTTGGCGGTGTAGTTGGGACCAAAGTGACCACCGGTGGGTCCTTTGTGGCAAGCTTCGAGAATGTCTAAAGTGGACGGTCCATCAACACATCGGCGAATAATCAAATCAGCGCATTCTTTGTAGAGATACGGGTCATCCCAAAAGTAAGTCTTAATGTCTTTGAAGAACTTTTTCTTTTGCTGGGATGTTAACCCGTCAATGAGAATTCCACCCGCCAAGTAGTTTGCAATGTCCGCAAACCACGGGGTTTCATCCTGATTCGAATTGATAGACATTAAGGTCTCCAGGGGAAAAGAGTCATTGATCTCATTGTTCGGATGTTCCCCTTGATAAGGATCCTCAAGTCTGCTGAGATGATCCGCGGCTAGGTTTTCAGCTCCCTTCTTATCACGAATTTCGATTTTAAATTCTTGAAGTAGCAAAACCCAGCGAAGAAGTCTTGGTTTGGAATCTCGTTTAGTTAACAAGTACTTCAAAGCGGAATGGTCGGTATACACGATGGTGGTAGAAAGGACAAGATAGGGGCGAAATTTTTTAAAAGCATAGACAACAGCTAAAAGCTCTTTTTCGGTTGTCGTGTAATGCAATTGAGCCCCCGTCATTGTCTTGCTAGCATAGTGGATCGGTTGGAAGTGTTTGTTCACTCTTTGGCCCAAAACCGCTCCAATAGCAAAGTCGCTAGCATCGCACATCAACTCGAAAGGCAGCTCCAAATTAGGGGTAACCAAGACGGGTGCCTTAGTTAGCTTATCCTTAAGAAGGTTGAAGGCTTCAATACACTCGTTGGAAAAGATAAAAGGAGTATCCCTTTCCAAGAGGTGGGTCATCGGGCGAGCGATTTTAGAAAAATATTTGATAAAGCGACGGTAGAAGCCCACATGACCTAGGAAACTTCTCACACCCTTCACGGTTGAAGGTGGAGGCAGTTTAGAAATAACATCGACTTTACCACAGTCCACTTCAAGACCGGCTTTGGAGATTTTGTGTCCTAGCACGATGCCCTGTTTTACCATGAAATGGCATTTTTCCCAATTAAGAACAAGGCGAGTGTCTTCACACCGCTTAAGCATACGTTCTAAATTGGCAAGGCAAGCAGAGAAAGAATCGCCATAATCCGAGAAATCATCCATAAATACTTCCATAGTTTCTTCAACCATGTCATTGAATATAGCCATCATACACCGTTGGAACGTCCCAGGAGCATTGCATAAACCGAAAGGCATGCGTTTGTAAGCAAATGTTCCGTAGGGACAAGTGAATGTGGTCTTTTCTTGGTCTTTGGGATCGATGGGAATTTGAAAAAACCCGGAGAAACCGTCTAAAAAGCAGTAATAGTCATTACCAACTAGACGCTCGAGCATTTGATCCATGAAAGGAAGAGGAAAGTGATCTTTTCTCGTGGCATCATTGAGTTTGCGATAGTCGATACAAACTCTCCACCTAGTAACGAGACGAGTGGGAATCAACTCGTTGTGTTCATTGGGAAAAACGGTTATTCCGCCCTTCTTGGGCACACAATGGACGGGACTTACCCAAGGTGAATCCGAGATAGGGTAAATCAAGTCGGCATCAAGAAGTTTGATAACCTCTTGTTTGATGACGTCGTGAATGCGAGGATTAACCCTTCTTTGGCTCTGGATTGCGGGTTTAAAGTCATCTTCCATGAGAATCTTGTGAGTACAAAAGTTTGGATCAATTCCGTGGATATCGTAAATTTTCCAAGCAATTGCCTTCTTATGATCTTTAAGCACGGCGATGAGGCGAGATTTCTCTTCTTCTTTCAAGTCCTTCGCGATAATGACGGGCGACTTCTTCTTTTCTTCAAGAAACACGTACTCGAGATGGGGCGGCAACTCCTTAAGTTCTAAATCCAGAGGATTTTCGATGGGAGGCGTATTTAAATTCGGTTCACCAATAGCAATAGCCTTGGGAGATGGTGGAGAAATATGGTCCTCTTTGAGAAGGTTGTCAATGATACGAATGTCTTCATCCCAATCGGTGGGAGAATCGTCATGTTCTAAGTTCACATCTCCCATGGTGGCTTCAAGATCTTTCCAAAGGAAATCACTTTCTCCAAATAGAGATAGTGATGAATCAATAGAGGAAACGGTCTCAACATTGGGAGGAGAGGGTAGGAATACTTTTACAAGCATCTTTGAAGTGTTCTTCACAAGCCTCATCAAGAACGTCAATACAATTAACGCTCTCGTATGAATAAGGCTGTTTAGAAAGCTTTCCCATGTTGAAGACAATTTTATCGTCACCCACTCTCATGATAAGCTCACCGGCTTCAACATCGATGAGAGTGCGACCGGTCCTCAAGAATGGACGTCCAACGATTAATGGCACACGAGGGTCCATATCGTAGTTGACCACGACGAAATCGGCAGGAAAAGTGAATTTATCGACTCCTACAAAAACGTCTTCGACTATCCCCACTGGATAAGCAACCGTACGGTTAGCTAATTCCAAAGTCATTTTGGTGGGGACTAGCTCAGGGAGAGATAATTGCTTCCAAACACTTAAAGGCATTAAGTTAATACTGGCACCTAGATCGGCTAGGGCCATGCAGTTCTCTACTCCCAGGAAGTTGCAAGGGATTAAGAAACGACCCGGATCACCAAGTTTTGTTGGCAATTTCCTTAAGAGCACTGCAGAGCAATTCTCATTAAGTTGGGTGTTAGCGATATTAAGAAGCTTCTCCTTGTCGCTAAGAAGATCTTTGACCATTTTTGCGTATTTGGGCATGTGAGCGAGAGCCTCAGCGAAGGAGATGTTGAAATTCAATTGTTTAAACATTTTGAGAAAGTTTGAAACTTCAATATCGTCCTTGCTTTTGAGCTTCTCTTTCCTCAACCTTAAGGGATAAGGTATATCAGAAGAAGAGGAAGGCTTTGGAATAGTAGGATCACTCACATCCTTGGGTGGAGGAGGGGTAGAAGTAAGAGGTGGAGGAATTGGGGAAGTAGAAGATTGAGGAAGAGGAGCAGGTGACTCGTTTTCCTCAGTCACAATCACCGGTGTAGGTATAGGAAGCTCGGGTTCCTTGGTACCTTTGCCAATGCGAGTGGTCATTGCTTTCATCTCCCCTCTTGGATTCGCAACGGTGTTACTCGGAAGAGTACCCGAAGAAGAGGATTGATTACCTTGGAAGAAACCAGCCATCATGTTCCTTAAGTCATTCGTTTGACTTGCCAAAGTGTTTCTCATATCAGCTCGAAGATCGTTCCCTTGTTTCACCATGTCTGCTTTCAAGTTGAGCACTTCCCGCTGGAGATTGTCTACGATCACATCATTAGTCCTCATGTAGGTTCCAATATCTTGGTGTAATATGGTGGGTTGGTTGGGAGGAGCATTGTAGGCAGGTGGTTGATAAGCAGGTTGTTGGTAAACATGGTTGTTTCTTTGAGGTGGATATGGTTGTTTGTGAGGTGGTTGGTATGGTGCACGAGGTTGTTGTTGAGGAGGGCGATTGAGGTTTTGTTGTTGGTTTCGGTTGTTAGGAGGAAAACCGGGCGGTGAGAGAAAGTTGTTTGAGCAGTAGCTAAGCAAGTTGCGGTCTCCTTGAGGACGAGATTGATAAGCGGCCGGAGGATAGGTACCGTATGCTGCATTAACATTCTCAGAAGGATAGTATTGGGTGGCGGTACAAGTGGTGTAAGAGTGAGGACCCCCGCACATTTCACATGGTTGGCTTACAGCATTGACTTGAGCGTCTTGAGCGTTTTTAGCGTTGATGCTGTTGGTATTGTTAGCGGTGTGGGTAACAAGCGATTCAAGAAGCGTAGTAATTTTGTCAAGTCGCTTGTCGTTGTCACTAGTACTAGCACTAGCGGCATTGGTCCGAACACTCTTGGTTTGCACACGAGACTTATTCTCGATAATATCCCAAGCGGCATTAGAAGTCTTAACAAAAATATTACCCCCCGAGGCACTGTTTAGTGAATCTTGGTCATTCATGCTTAAACCATTATAAAAAGTATTAATTTGGTGCACTTTGGTAAAACCATGTTGTGGGCACTTTCTCAAAAGGTCTTTAAAACGGTCCCAAGATTCACTAAAAGACTCATCGTTCTTTTGTTCAAAATTGATAATTTCATTCCGCAAAGCGGTAGTACGAGAGGGTGGGAAAAAGTAGTTTATGAACATGGTCTCCAAATCCGTCCACGTCAGATACTTTGTGGCGGTTCCTTTGCAAGCCAATGCCGGGCTTGTCCCTCTAGGGAGAAAGGAAAAAGTTGTAAACGGATTACCTCTTGTGGAACACCATTGAATTTGACCGTATTCGTGAGTTGCAGGAACCTTTTGATGTGGTCATGAGGATCATCAATGGTACGCCCCAAGAATGGTTGAGCAGAGACCATCTGAATAAAGCCGGATTTGAGCTCAAAGTTGTTGGCTGTAATCGCGGGTATGACAATTGGATCATTGTTGCCGTCTACATGTGCTTGCAAAAGTTCAATCATCGGGCGATTGTCCGGTAGAGATTCATTGTTGTTGCTATTATTGTTGTTGAGAGGTGGATTGTTATTGTTTTGAGGTGGGTTATTGTTGTTGTTGTTTACACCGGCCATGTCTAAGTCTTCGAGAGGCTCGGGCTCTTGATAAGACGTTGAACGTGTACGCATGCACCTGCAAAAGAACTAACAAAGCAAACAAGAAATATTTTTGTCTTTTTTATGTTTTTTACTTTTTAGGATTTTTGAAAATTTTATATTTTTTAGGGTTTTGGAAAGTTTTTATGAAAAAGTAACGTTCACGGTGAACGGATCCCAAAATCCAAGTTCTCACAAAAAAACTGTTAATCCTTAACGAGAAGAGCCGGCAGCGGCGCCATTTGATACACGATGTTTTTGGATGGGGTTCAGATAAGTTCTCGGAATCTTCTCGAATTGATCACAGCTCAAGTGGAATAGTTGTTCTTGGTGACAAATAGGGGGTTTGGTTTTCTATTCTACTAAAAGGTAAAGAGTCGTAGAGTAATTAATATGAAAACTAAGTGAGGCAAGATTGAACTAAAAACGAAATGAACTTAAAACTTAAAACTTTGTAAACTATAAAACTTAAATAATCAAAATGCAAAACTGAATTCTATCAGAATGTACTAAATTCAAATCCATCAGAATGTGATTAAAACCAAGCCATCAGAATAATTCATCTTAATAGTCATCGGAATACCAAAGTCCATTCTATCGCAATGTTGTCTTATCGGAAAGTTCTAGATCAGAATATACAAGCTATCGGAATGTACAGTTGTAATATGATTCTATCGGAATGAAGACCAACCTATCGGAAAGTGGTTGACAAAAAATTGGCAGAGTTTCGATTCAAAGTGACCTTATCACCCGTCGGAATATGCGATCGCAATCCCAGATCGGAATAAGGGGCAAAATCCAAGCTATCGCAAAGTAGAACCAAGTATGGTTATTGCGATAGAAAAAAGCTTCCCGTTGGAATGTGTAAACCCCAATATTGTGATGGCACTCAAAACTCACTCCGAAATTGGAGATAAGCTGAAAACTCAATAAGCAAAGCACGTTCAAGAAGTATACTTATCAAAAGCTTAACAAAACCAATATTAAGGAGAGTTCAATAAGCTATGAATGGCAAACTTGTCAAAACACCAAATAAGCAAACTTTGTAAAATAAAATTTTAAACGATTAAACTTTTAAGAACATTAAGAAGGAAATAAGCTAGACACCAAATAAGCAAATGATAAAACTTATGAGTCTTTAAAACACGAACCAAGAAAAACCAAAAAGTATGAACTTTTGTGGCGTGAAGGAATTAAAGACGAGATAGATGAAGAAAAATAAGATTAAGCTAAAACATGTAAAGATTGAATTTAAAAACAAGAATTCAAAACAAGGATTGAAAGTTTTCTAGTGAGAGAAAGTTAAGCTTTCTCTCTCTAGAATTTTAAAAACTACTAATGAAAGAAAATTAAAGACTACAAATTTTGTGATGGAAAGGGCTATATATAGTAGTTGGATGTGGGCTTGTTTTGTTGTGGGCTTGTAAGCGGGCTTCTCTTCTTCTTTCTTCTTTAGTCTTTACGTTTCTTTAAATAAACGTTTCCGACTTTGGATTTTGAGATTTGTCGGTGAATATTTCCAACTCGTCTTATAATCTTTTGTTTAATAGACTCGAGTTCTTCGACATAATAAATCTTCCATCTTTGGTCCTTTTCTTCGATAAATCTTCAAATAGGCCCAATGACTTCAAATCTTTTGCATCTCTTGGACAACACACTTCGTCTTGAGTCTTTTTTTCTTCGATAAAACCCGTGCAATCCCATGTTTTCTTCAATACTTATCTGGTTGGCTCTGAAAACACAACAAACACACAAACCACGCATAATTCCAAACAAATGATATTAAATACGCGTTTTGGTCTCGTTTTAGCAAGAAATAAGTGGTAAAAGGATGGGTGTTTTCACACCTATCACCCCCCGAGGCACTATTTAGTGAATCTTGGTCATTCATGCTTAAACCATTGTAAAAAGTATTAATTTGGTGCACTTTGGTAAAACCATGTTGTGGGCACTTTCTTAAAAGTTCTTTAAAACAGTCCCAAGATTCACTAAAAGTCTCATCGTACTTTTGTTCAAAAGTAATGATTTCATTCCGCAAAGCGGTAGTACGAGAGGGTGCGAAAAAGTAGTTTATGAATTTGGTCTCTAAGTCCGTCCACGTAAGAATACTTTGTGGCGGTTCCTTATCAAGCCAATGTAAGGCTTGTCCCTCTAAGGAGAAAGGAAAAAGTTGCAAGCGAATTACCTCTTGTGAAATCCCATTATACTTAACCGTATTAGTGAGTTGAAGAAACCTCTTAATATGGTCATGAGGATCATCAATTGAACGCCCCAAGAATGGTTGAGCAGAGACCATTTGAATGAATCCGGATTTGAGCTCAAAGTTGTTGGCTCCAATCGCGGGTATGACAATCGCATCGTGGTTGCCCTCTACATGTGCTTGCAAAAGTTCGATCATTGGAAGATTGTCCGGTAGAGGTTCATTGTTGTCATTATTCATGTTGGGTTGAGGTGGATTATTATTATTGTTGTGTACACCGGCCATGTCTAAGTTATTGAGAGTCTCGGGCTCGGGATAAGACGTTGATCGAGTGCGCATACACCTGCAAAAGAAATAACAAAGCAGAAATATTTTTGGTTTTTTATGTTTTTTAATTTTTTTGTATTTTTCTAAAAATTTTTATATTTTTTAGGATTTTTTGAAAATTTTAAAGCAAGGAAAATAACGTTCAAAGATGAACGGATCCCAAAATCCAACGCGTCTCTCACTAAAAACCGTTAATCTTAACGAAAAGAGCCGGCAGCGGCGCCATTTAATACAAGGTTTTTAATCTCGTATGAAAGTTCGTAGAATCCGATCTTTTCGAATTGATTACCGATTAAAAGTGAGACTCAATTGTTCTTGGTGGAAAGTAAAAGGGGTTTGGTTTTCTATTCTACTAAAAAGATAAATGCGTGAAGTGGATAAAAATAAGCTAAAAGCAATTAATTATAAACACGAACAATTTAAAAATAATAAAGCTGGAATTAAACCTAACAAAAAAATAACAGTAACAAATATACTAAAAATCACTCATTCGGAAAGTTACCTTCATTCGGAATAAAATAGCTCATGCGGAATAAAACTGCTTTATTCGGAATAATCACTGATTTGGAATAAGTGTTGACTCCGAATACCTTGGTTCGGAAAAACAACTCATGCGGAATACAGGTTCATCCATAAAAAAAAAACTAAAGACGTTGATTCGGAATATAACTGCTCATCCGGAATGTAATGGTGATTCGGAATACCTGTTCATCCGGAATAACTTGCTGATCGGAAATAACTTGCTGATCTGGAATAATTAGCTGGTTCGGAATAATTAGAAGAAAAAGCTTGGTTCGGAAAATCTTGTTGACCCGAAATAACTTGCTGATCCGGAATAATCACTTCATCCGGAATAATAAACCTTCATTCGGAAAACATTGTTCATCCGGAATACTTTGCTGATCCGGAATACTTAGCTGGTTCGGAATAATTAGAAGAAAAAGCTTCACTCGGAATAATTTGCTAACTCGGAATAAACTCTTTATTCGGAATAATCTAACTCATTCGGAATATTTTACAAAACCTTTGGTTCGGAATGAAAGCTTCGTTCGGAATAATCTGGGTAACAGAATACGCGAAGAACAGGGGAAAAAGTAAAGAACGAATCTAAACCAAAATAAACCAAGTTTTTAATCAAACATTAAACCAAACTAACCACCAATCATCAACTAATGATAAACATAAATCCAAATCAATAAAAACACAAAATCCACTTACTTTTAAGGATCAAAACCAACAAAATAACAACTTAGAACTTTGAATCAACAAGAAAAGAAAGAAGAAGATTAAATGAAAGATGATATTGAAAGATTAAGGTTTAACAAACAAAAGGAAAGATTAAAACTTACAAGATTTGTGAATGAATTCAATGAAAAATCACCAAACACCTTAAGGGTGTTGGTGGGTTTCCTACGAAACAAAAAGAAAGAAAACAGGAAAAATGAAAAAAAACTAGTTCTAATTTGTGAAGGGGATTCCTATTTATAGGCCTTGGACTTGGTTGGTGAGTGGGTTTTTCTCCTTTCTTTTTGTCTTCTCGTCTTTCCAGTAAAGTTGACGTTTTCGATTCTGATTCGGGATTTGTCGATGAATAAATTCAACTCGTCTTTTAATTTCTTCGTTTAATAGACTTGAGTTCTTCGACATATGTAAATGTTCCATCTTTGGTCCTTTTCTTTTTGATAAATCTTCAAATAGGCCCATTGACTTCAAATCTTTTGCATCTCTTGGACTATAGACTTCGTCTTTTCGTCTTTTTCTTCGATAAAACCCGTGCAATCCCATGTTTTCTTCAATATTTATCCTATTGGCTCTAAAAACACAACAAACACACAAACCACGCACAATTACAAACAAATGACATTAAATACGCGTTTTGGTCTCGTTTTGGCATTATCCCCAAAAAACGTATGCATGGGGATATTCATGTAACTTCTTGGTTGATGATGTGGCAGTTTTGAGAGTTGGGTTATGATCAGAATGACCTTAATCATAAATTTGGAGTTAATTGAGGTTTAATTCATCATGGTTAAGGAAAGCCAAAATCTGGTTATGAACACTCAAGAACAAGGTTTTGATCTTAATTAGTATTTAAACAAGTGTTTATGCGCCAAAGGTTTAGTAAATATTAAACCGAATTAGTGGATGGGTGAGGTGGAGGATTGGTGAGTTCTGATCGGGTGTGGGGAGTTAGTGGGACACGTGGTAGATGGTGGTTGGTCTAGGTAAGTATTTGTGTCTGCCAGCTTTGGTCCCTTATTTCTTTCATTTCTTTCATTTCAAGTTTAAACAAGCAAAACTGAATTTCCTTTGTTATCCAAGTTTCAATTTTCACACTTTTCCCCCAAAAAGTTTTGCAAAGTATTTTCAGGGGTATTTCTTGCCAATCCATGATTCTTGAAGGGCTGTTTTGGCATTTTCTTCTAAGTTTATGGTCTTGACTTGAATGATTGACTTCTTGGAGGACTAATATTAACAAGTCTTCATTTTTGAGGGACCATTCTTGCCAATTCTTCAAAGTTGAGGGCCTTTTTGTAAATTTGACAAACTTTAAGGACCAATCTTGTAATTATGAATAAAAAAGGGTTTAAAGTGTCAATTCTTCAATATTGGAGGACCCTTCTTGTACAATCTTCATTTCTTCAAGGGTTATTCTTGGAAAATCACCATTAGGGCTTGGTTCATTGTGTGGCTTCGTTTCCCGTGTTCGTTTTTGCTTGTTTCTGTGATCTTTTGTCATTTTCTCAATATCCGTACCTAAAATACACATGTGACAAACACAAGCATATATTTGGAATTTTTCATGATATTTAATACATTTTAAAGCCCGTTTAGGACGATGAGACTATGTATAAAAGCAGTCTCATCACTCCCCCATACTAAACTATTGTCGTGCCCCCACGCAATGCTAGAATAAAGTATCGTAGCATCTCCAAAATTCATTTTTATGCACTTTTATTGAATGATAAACTTGCTACACTACTACTATTGCTACTACTTGCGTTTTAGACATAATGTATGATTTTTATCGCAAAATGGGACGTTTAGGTTCATAGAACATGAACACGTGAATGCTTCGTTAGAAATAATTTCGTTGTCTTCGATTTTCACCCCAATTCCATGCTAAGCGTGCAACGAGATCATTATCATTATAAGTTAGAAATGCTAACACTACTCATATGCCCTAATCACGTACTTATCCTCCCATTTTCCTAAGTTGTATCTCTTATATTTTATTTTTGTCTTGAATGGTTCACAAGGATACATTTTTTACTTATGCGATGATAGAGAGTTAGGTCTAAAAATAGAGTCATAACGGTGTAACCAAGACCATCGAATTAACAACCGCCCCTAATAGACAACAATGTCAAAAAAATAAGTCAACAAAAAGGATCGATAAACACGGTTTTATAACGGTTTTGAACATGAGACTTATTACCAAGACTTTTATACGCCCCTACCGGATGGGCCTTATTATCATAGGTTTACCTCCATCTTTTATTCAACTTCGCCATGAAGCTTTTATTATGACTTCGGTCTTGCCTTGCCTTTTATTATCCTCCTCATCGGTGGTTTTATTATGGCCAAAGACGTATATCCTCACGCTAAAGCGAATTTTGGATCTTTAAAGCTTCAAAGATTAAGGCTTGATTCACTTTCAATTTCGCATAGATTTTTCGGCCTTGTGAGCTTCAAATTGTTTGCTTGATTTAGGTGAGCACTTGAAATCTTATTATTAGGTGAAGCTTTCGATTATTTCTGTTGCCAATACTTCAAAACCGTGACGCTGGCGATACCTTAATGTCTTCCCACTTTAATTACATGAAAGCTACTAGAAAAGACTAGAAACCAACAATCAAGACTAAACCGCTAAGCCAATACTTATTAAGCAAAATATATATACAAGCGAAGGGAGAATAAGCAAACAACGAGAACACATGAGTTTTTGAAAGAATACGAGTACTCTACGTTTAGCATAGTAACTTATAATTAACTCTATCATTTCTCGTCCTCATTTAAGAGACTTAGCCTAATATAAAGTTAAAGAATCAAAGCTAAGTGCTCAACACGCACGGTCGAGTCAAAAATTACTCTTATTCTCGCCATCGAAAAATTTACATTCGTGTCTTCAAAAACTTATAAAACATGAAAAAAAATTAAAATATCGCCATTTTTAGCCTTATTTTGCAACAAAACGATAAACAAAAAGATAAATTTTGGAAAGCGTGAAGGTTTGGCAAGGCAAGTATCTATTCACCCCCCATACTAAAGTTAAACATTGTCCTCAATGTTTCGAGTCTAAGGGTAGGATACCCGCATACTAGAGACGAAGTCGAATGCTTAATCTAGTATGGAAAGGGTGTAACCGTTAAATTTAAAGCCGTTTATGAAGTGTGCTATAAACATAAGGTTATAACATCAAAGGATATATCATAGATATTGAGAAATTCTTCAAAGCAAACGATCGGGTGCTCCCATAAAACGAACACGAGAGGCTCCAATCGTGAAGATCATGATCATCTAAAAACCACATATCACAAACAACCACGAAACAAAGGTTGGAAGGGCACAAATCCACTCACGTTACTACATTAGAAAGCGATAATATGTACATGGGATAAGCATGGGACTCCCCCATGAGGCACCTCATTTTTGATTACCGAGTCATGAGCTCGACTCTATCCCCTCAATACTAATTATCATTAGGGAAGATGATTTGCTCGAGGTAGTTCAAGGATGGAACTTCCCCGCCAAAGTAGTACTTCAACCTATGTCCATTCACCTTGAAATTGGGGCCATCATTTTGAGCTAGCTCGATGGTCCCATAAGGAAAAACTTAGGTGACGGTGAATGGATCGGGCTAACGGGATTTCAACTTACCAGAAAAGATTTTCAAATGAGAGTTAAAAAGCAACACTTGATCTCCAATGTTAAAAACCCGGTTTTCAATTTTCGAGTCATGAAACTTTTTAGTTTTTTCTTTGTAAATCAATGAATTCTCATAAGCAATATCTCTCAATTCATCCAATTCATTTAATTGCATTTTCTTGTGTTTTCCCACGGTCTCAATATCATCATTACAATGCTTAAGGGCCCAATAAGCTTTGTGTTCAAGTTCAGTTGGCAAATGACAATTCTTCCCATACACAAGCTTATAAGGAGTGCACCCGATGGGCGTCTTATGAGCGGTCCGAAAGGCCCATAAAGCATCGTCCAACTTATCCGACCATGATTATCGGTTTTCCCCAATCGATCTCTCCAAGAGCCTCTTTAACGCTCGGTTTGAAACCTCGACTTTCCCAATCATTTGTGGGTGATAAGCCGTAGAAAGCCGATGAATAACCCCATATTACTTTAGGACCCTTTCGAATTGGTCGTTACAAAAATGGGTTCCACGATCGCTTATGATCGCACGAGGGGTTCCAAACCGAGAAAACAAGCTTTTCAAAAACTTGACTACCACACGAGCATCGTTCGTAGGCAAAGCCTTAGCTTCCACCAACTTAGATAGGTAGTCAACAGCCACAAGGATATACTTATTACCACGAGATGATGGGAACGGCCCCATAAAGTCAATACCCCAAACGTCAAATATCTCACACACTTGGATGATATTTTGTGGCATTTCATCGTTTTGTGAGGCTTTTCCTTGTCGTTGGCATGAGTCACACGACTTCACAAGTGCATGTGCATCTCGGTAAATAGCAGGCCAAAAGAATCCGGCATCAAAGACCTTCTTAGCCGTGAGATTAGCACCGTGGTGACCACCGCTGGGTCCCTCATGGCAAAGATCTAAGGATATTAGAAGCTTTGGTACCAAAGACACAGCATCGAATTATTTGATCCGCACAAGTCCGAAATAGATAAGGGTCATTCCAAAAGAGAATTTGACGTCACGAAAGAATTTTCGTTTTTGTTGAGTCGTCATACCCTTAATGATGAGGTTCCCCGCATGGTAATTGGCGATGTCAGCAAACCATGGGGTAGATGAATCAAGCTTAGAATTCACTACACCAAATGTCTCAAGAGGAAATGTCTCGGTGATTTCCTTTGGCTCGTAAACACTTTGGTGAGGATCTTCCAAATGAGAAAGATAGCCTAATGATCCGTATACACTATGCATCGAGTCAAGACGAAGTAAGGTCGGAATTTCTCAAATGCATACACTACGGCTAGGAATTCCTTTCCATTGTAGTGTATTTAAGTTGAGCCTCGGTCATCCTCTTGCTAGCATAGTGAATAGGCAAGAAGTGTTTTTCATGATGTTTCCCCAAAACGGCCCCAATAGCGTAGTCACTAGCATGACACATGAGCTCAAAGGGGAGGTTCCAATTGGGAGAAACAAGAATAGGAGCTTCGGTAAGTTTCCTCTTAAGGATTTCAAAGGCTAGTACACAATCTTCATTAAATACAAAAGGGGCATCTTTTTCGAGGAGATGCGTAATAGGTCGAGAAATCTTTGTAAAATCCTTAATGAATCGACAATAAAAGCCCGCGTGGCCTAGGAAACTCCTAACTCCCTTGACGGTTTTGGGATGAGGTAATTTGACGATGACGTCTACCTTAGCTTTGTCTACCTCAATCCCCACTTTCGAAACCTTGTGCCCTAAGATGATCCCACTTTAACCATAAAATGACATTTTTTCCAATTAAGCACAAGGTTGGTTTCCTCACAACGTTTAAACATTCTCTCAAGATTCAACAAACACGTAGTGAACGAACAACCAAACACGGAAAAATCATCCATAAAGACTTCCATCGTCTTCTCGATCATATCATGAAAAATAGCCATCATGCACCTTTGAAAGGTTCCCGGTGCATTGCAAAGTCCGAATGGCATTCTACGATAGGCAACGTTCCATATGGACATGTAAACGTAGTTTTTTCTTGATCACGAGGATTGATGGGGATTTGGAAGTAACTACAAAAACCATCTAAAAAGCAATAGAAATCGTTTCCCACAAGACGCTCCAACATTTGATCCATGAAGGGCTAGGGAAAATGGTCTTTACGAGTGGCGTCATTCAACTTACGATAGTCGATACACACCCTCCAACCGGTCACGAGTCGAGTGGGAATTAACTCATTGGCATCATTTGGCACAACGGTCATTCCTCCCTTCTTAGGGATACAATGAATGGGACTCACCCAAGGGCTATCAGAAATAGGGTAAATCATTCCCGCGTCAAGGAGTTTTAGGACTTCCTTTTTGATGATGTCGTGAATTTTGGGGTTCACCCTCCTTTGACATTGTATTGAGGGTTTGTATTCTTCCTCCATTAAGATTTTGTGCGTACAAAATTTGGGATCGATCCCCTTAATGTCGGATAATTTCCACGTAATTTCCCTTTGTGATCCTTTAGAACATCGACAAGTGCGGTTTTTTCATCATTCGAGAGATCTTTCGCAATAATAACCGGAAACTTGTCGTCCTCCTCCAAAAATACATACTCAAGGTGAGGAGGTAAATCTTTCAACTCGAGGATTGGTGGTTCCTCAATTGAAGATTTTAGCTCGATACTCATAACCTCCTCGGTGGAGGAAATGGGAAATCGTTAAGAAAATCCTTGATAATCGAGAAGTCCTCATCATTGTCGAGGTCTTCGTCACAAGTACGTGGAACATCAAATTCTTCCAACGTAAAACCACCACCTTCAAATGGAGTGAAGGATGGTGTCGAATTATTAAGAATGGGATCAAGCATAGTGGGATTGCCACTATTTTCATCATCACCAAAACCTAGAACTTCTTGTAAAAATTCCTCGCAAACAGCGTCGATCATATCAACGAGGTTTATGGTAGCAACAGAATAAACAT
Organism: Glebionis coronaria; assembly: GCA_025667525.1. NCBI lineage: Eukaryota > Viridiplantae > Streptophyta > Magnoliopsida > Asterales > Asteraceae > Glebionis > Glebionis coronaria. The sequence goes on from CM046874.1 coordinate 477,638,102, forward strand.
GAGAAATTAGAGAATTTTGGGTTGCGTTTATAACAAGTTCCTCGTCATTGAAACGTAAGGTGATCTTTCTAGCATGCACATCAATCAATGCCATAGACCTATCTATAAACGAACGACCTAAAATAAGTGGAACTTGAGGATCCGTGGGAATATCGACAACGATAAAGTCTACCGGATAATAGAACTTTCCTACTTTCACAAAAACGTCTTCGACAATCCACATGCGGGAATCGTGGAATGATCGGCCAATTCGATAGACATTAGTGAAGGAGTAAGATTAGGAAGATTGAGCGACTTGAAGATTGCAAGTCGCATCAAGTTAATACTAGCACCAAGATCAGCTAAGGAATAGCATTTTTCCATATCTTAGAGCGGGTAACTTGACCGTTTTGGTTATAAGTTCCCGTGGCCGCGTAGGCACTCGAAGTGTTACCACCGTTGGTAATACACTCGGAGAAATCATGACCTCCACCACAATACATACATGAAACCTCAACCACTTTAGCCGTAGCGGGAGCACTTTGTTCACCAACTTTGAATTCAATTAAAAGACCTTTAAGCTTATCAAAGATTTTGTTTTCCAAATTTGCCTCAATTTGGCAAGCATTGATGGTATTGGATAACGAAGGTGAAGCCGAAGACGAAGCCTTACGAACACTCGATGTGTTACGAGGACTATACAACTTAAATCTGTTCTCAATAATCAACAACGCTTCCTCAACCGTTTTGCACAAAAAATTACCACCCGCAACGACATTAAGATAATCCCTCTCATGATCATTCAAACCATTGTAAAACGTGTCAATTTGATGCAAGTCAGAAAAACCGTGATAAGGACACTCATGTAACATTTCCTTAAACCGATTCCAAATCGTTGAAAAACTCTCATTAAATTCTTGTGAAAATTTTGAAATCTCGTTTTTCAAATGCGTAGTCTTAGAGGGCAGGAAAAATTCGTTCACAAATTTTGAAACGAGATCCTTCCACGTCAATATAGAATTGGGTGGCTCTTTCTCAAACCAAATTTTAGCGGGCCCCGCCAAAGAATACGGAAAAAGAATCATCTTAATCGAGTCATTAGCAACATCCTTAAATTTTTAAGTGGCGGTAAGACGATTGAATTGGCGGATATGGTTGTGCGGGTTGTCCTTTTCATCACCACGGAATTTGTTGTTCTGGATCATCGACAACAAACCCATTTTTACTTCAAAATTCTTCGCAAGGATGGCGAAAATCATAATAGCCTCTCCATAACCCTCGGTGGGTGCTTGAAGTAACTCCATCATAGTACGATTCGCCATGGTTGGTTCTTATTCTACGATATGTTCGTCAATAGGAGACTCCTCACTAGAAAGGTTAGGAGTGGGTGTGGTCTCCATTTGGTTTTTACGTTTACGTGCACGTCTTGCTTGATTACGAGTAAGCATAAACGTCACGTACAACGTGGGGATGAGCAAAGAAGATTCTTTTTGGTGTTTTTAATTTTTCCAATTTTTTTTGTGGTTTTTGATTGTTTTTACCTTTTTTGGATTTTGGTGAATGTATTAACTAGACAAAAATCTATAAATCTCTCCTTTAATTAAAATCTCTTGATTAAAGGAGCCTCAAGGAATGAAAACAATCACGTGAAGTGAACGCCTTCGATGACATTAGAACGTTGGTGGAACACCAAAACGTTCAAGAGGGTTTAATCAAATGAAACCAAGAAAATATATATGATAGTTAGATAATACTTTGGTTGGCAAACCCTCGATTAGCCCCTTTTATCTAAACACACACAAGCAAGCGGGGAAACGAGGCGGTGTGAAGCACATAAGAGCCTTTTTCCTTAGGGTATATTTTATAATACCCGCCTTATACCCACCTTATAGTTTGTGGTTGTAGAAATTAAGCTTCACGAAAGTAATTACTATTTTGCCTTTTTTCTTTGTTTGAGATTCGAATACAATGATTGAGTAATGACCTCCTAATCAAGGTTGTGTTTTTTTGAGTACTTGTGAATTTATTGTTCTACATATACAATATAGTAATATTCACACAAAAAACAAAAACCGATAATACGTATTAGTAGAGTGCTACTAATACAAATAGCTATTATGGCTAGTATAAAAACAACAATTGTTCAAATCAAAACACAACACGCCTCCCCGGCAGCGGCGCCAAAATGATTGTTGTAATTTTACGTCTTTTAGGAAAAAGAACGTAATTAGGGCAAGCGTTAACAAGTTATTTAGGAAAACCACAAGTAAATGACCCAAAAGTGGGGATCGTTCTCAAGGAGGCTTGTGTGTCGTGTAAAGAGATGATTAACTTTGTAATTATGTTTATGAAGAAAGAAAAGATAGAAAAGAGAATAGAAAAGAATGATGGTTACGATTATGAATAAAACTAAGACGAAGTCGTACACGTAAAACCGTAAAAAGTGACTAAATTAAAAAATTAACCTAAAAATTCCTAGAAAATTGCAATAAATCCTAAAAAATGTAATTAGAGTTTACAAAAAATCAAAAATTACTCAAACCTTTTATTTAATTAAATATTAATTTTAATGCTAATTAGAGCCCAAAAAATCAATATAATAAACAAAAAGCCCAAAATGAGATTTTTTAACTTCTAAACCTCTAAAATGACTTAACTAAAGTTTTCCAATAAGCACACTGAATAAGCTGGAATAAGCAAATAAGCACTTATGTAAAAGTCAACTGTTTGGTTTTCTAGTCAAACTTAAAAGTCAAACCCTAATAAGCTCCAATTCAAATCAATGGGTCAAATAAGGAAGATCTATCACAAAAAATAAGTTGTTGCAAGTCTGGATAAGCCAAAATGGCTTATGAATAAGTTGTTGATCAAATAACACAAGCAGTGGCTAGCAACAGGGGAAAGGAGTTCCCACTGCTTGACTTCTTTGACTTTTTGTCTTATGTGACTTTTTGTTGGATTTAAGTTAAGCAAAGGCACCCAAGTAATCAGTGGATCACAAGGAGTCAATACCAACAATAAAACACAAATTTACCAAGCCAATTAGTTCAGTTTAATCAAAACATCCACAGATATGCACCAGACATGAGCAATAAGCAGTTTTAAACCTATAAGCAATTTAAGCAAGAATAAGCCAGCCAAACTTCACCAAATGCATACACAAGCTATAAATAATTCAAATGAACACAAATAAACTAGTTTCATGCATTGATTCAAAGTTTAGATCAAGATTCAAGCACTTAAATGTTACTGATGAACCAGAACAAGCAGTTTACACACTTTGCTGATATACTTGACCATAAGACCATATTCAAACCCTCAAATCTTCTTAACAGGTTATAATAACTATGTTTAATCACTTGTTATCCCTAAGCATGCATACAAACTAAGTGTTACCAAAATCTTAGGTCAAAACAAGCAGATTTCCAACTTTTATAGCACAGTCAAGATTTTGATGTTTAAAAGCCAAGAACTTGCAGCAAATAGCATACAACCAAGTATATATCAGATACCAACACAAATAAACAACAAACAATAACTCAAATCCAATTTGTAAGCTTAAACAGGTTAACCCAAACACCCCTTAACTTTTTTCAATCCAAGATTAACAAAGTAAATGTGTGATTCAGTTTATCCCAAGCCTAGTCTAACACAATAACATCATTATTATGCAGTATCAAGCAATTTTAAGCCACAAAAACAACAAGAACAACAGTAGAACACAAATTCACCAAAAATCAAGACTTTTATCAGATTTTGGGTACAAGGGATCAAACCTCATGAATGTACATCCACACTCACGAATTTTTGAGCTGATGTGCCTAGCAAAATAAGGCACAAGCTTCCACAATAACCCTGCTAAGAATCAACAAGGTTAGAGAACAAATATATAAAACAGAAAGATGAAAAATGCTTGATTAATGCAACCTTATTCCCACTCTTTGATTATCCCCAAACCACAAGCTTACAATACCTTGATAATCTTCTTATCAGGGTGCTATAATCCCTTGCAATCCAAAAATTCCAAGGTTTGAACCAAGAACTTAGCAAAATATCAAGATTTGGAAAATTATGCAATTTCTTGCACAATGTTTAAAAACAGGTTATAAACTTCAAAATCATAAACATGAAACATAAACAAGCATAGAATAAGATTGGCACTTGGATTTCATCAGCAATATCAAACACTTTTTCATTAAAATGAAAAGAGGATTTACAGATTTGTAAAATAGGAAAAACCAAGAGCAAAAACTAAATGTTGCAGCTCCTATGCCTTATATAGGCTACATGAGTTCTATGAAAGCTTTAAAAAACGTAAACCCTAGTACTTGATCTTCCAGAAATACCCTTGAGGGATTTTTGAAGTTGGCAGCTTGTGTAATTGTGATCAAAGGCCAAGAATAAGCTTAAGTTGTAAGCTTCAATAGGGATGGTTGATTCTCTGCATGGTTTTGGCATTATCCCCAAAAAACGTGTGCATGGGGATATTCATGTGACTTCTTGGTTGATGATGTGGCAGTTTTGAGAGTTGGGTTATGATTAGAATGACCTTAATCATAAATCTGGAGTTAATTGAGGTTTAATTCATCATGGTTAAGGAAAGCCAAAATCTGGTTATGAACACTCAAGAACAAGGTTTTGATCTTAATTAGTGTTTAATAAAGTGTTTAGGCGCCAAAGGTTTTAATAAATATTAAACCGAATTAGTGGATGGGTGAGGTGGAGGATTGGTGAGTTCTGATTGGGTGTAGGGAGTTAGTGGGACACTGGTGGATGGTGGTTGGTCTAGGTAAGTATTTGTGTCTGCCAGCTTTGGTCCCTTATTTCTTTCATTCCTTTCATTTCAAGTTTAAACAAGCAAAACTGAATTTCCTTTGTTATCCAGATTTCAGTTTTCACACTTATGCCCCAAAAAGTTTTGCAAGTATTTTCAGGGGTATTTCTTGCCAATTCATGATTCTTGAAGGGCTGTTTTGGCATTTTCTTCAAAGTTTATGGTCTTGACTTGTATGATTGACTTCTTGGAGGACTAATATTGACAAGTCTTCATTTTTTAGGGACCATTCTTTCCAATTCTTCAAAGTGGAGTGCCCTTTTTGTAAATTTGACAAACTTTAAGGACCAATCTTGTAATTATGAATAAACAAGGGTTTAAAGTATCAATCTTCAATATTGGAGGACCCTTCTTGTAAAATCTTCATTTCTTCAAGGGTTATTCTTGGAAAATCACCATTAGGGCTCGGTTCATTGTGCGGCTTCGTTTCCCGTGTTCGTTTTTGCTTGTTTCTTATGATCTTTTGTCATTTTCTCAATATCCTTACCTAAAATACACATGTAACAAACACAAGCATATATTTGGCATTTTCATGATATTTAATACATTTTAAGCCCGTTTTGGACGATGAGACTATGTATAAAAGCATTCTCATCATTCACCATCTGATAGTTTAAAACAACTAAATGAAACATAAATCACAAATCTGAAATGAGATAACATAAGAATGCGTAAACAATGTATAAATCAAAGAAGCAGTTTATAATGCATGAAACAATGTAAAAATGCATGATGCAGTTTATAAAACTTTTATATGAACGGGAGTGAACGCCTATGGTCAGCTCACTCAAAACAAAAGACATGGCGCGGGGACGCCAATGGGTCGGTTCCAAAGTTAAAAGTTTTGATAAAAGCACATGCGACTAAATAGGGTCAGTTCTATACCAACCATTACTTAGTCATAAACCTGCTACAATGATATGAATGCATGAAAATGAAAATGAATGAATGCATGAAAACTAACTGTCATTTCTAGGAAGACACTGGTGACTACCCGTAAGTCACAGGTCATGTTTTACAGAGCTACAGGTCGAAACCTTGGGCTCTGATACCATAACTATAACACCTCATTTAATAGGATAGAGTGCTACAGTAAATTATGGCGTATCATCAAAGCATGCAAGGTAAATGTCTAAACATTCATGGCCATATATAGAAATATCGGAATCAAACATCGGTAGTCTAGTAACTCACACACAAGAAATATAAGTACTGTAAATGGAAAGGACAAAAATGTCCAAAAGAAGTAAAGTATGATAAAGTAGGAATAAATGCATAAGGTAAAAGAGGCCGGATAGCTTCCAATCCGAATGTACATACTTTGGAGTTCCTACTTGCGTCCTTGGGTACCTGTCGTTTGGGAACATGGAAAAGTAGACGGATGAGTATAACGCTCAGTGCACGGATATACAATAAAGCATGGAAACATAGAATATGGAATCATATAAAGAATATAAAGCCTGAATGGCAGCGGAAATGAATAAGTCTTGGAAAACCTAGTTGTATGTCATGTTAACTGGTTTTAGTTCTGAAAACATAGCTTATGTTACTTATGAAAATCTGTATTAGTTAATGTACCATAATAGCCAATATAGGTCACGAGGTCAACAACGTGCATGAATACTTGGAGGGGTGACCTCGTCATGCAAATTAGAGGGGATGCCTCTAATTTAATTGGTAAATGGGTATGAGGGATCAACTCCTTGTGAAGGATCCAAGGCACACACCACATTCACCATGAAATCCTGACTGAAACATGTAACTAGGATGCACCCATACGTCCTACATGATAATATAATAATATAATGGCCAAATAACTTAAAAGGGACGCCACGAGCTATCACTCCGCCGTGGTGAAGTCATAACACTAGTGCCTCTAGTGTTATGGTTATGGTACCTCCATAACTAGGTGAAACTGGTCATGCATGTATATGACTAAGGTAACTAATAAAACATAAGCATTTAACCTGTAACTACTGAGGAAAACAGTTGGCTGCATACGGGAAATCCTAATAAAGGAAGAGATTGTCCTTACTGAAGGACGGGAAATCCGTACCTTATGTCCAGTAAAAGCTAACGAAAACGATGAATACTAATCCGCCTCGACGGATAACACTACATAAGAAACACTGACGTGTATGAGTTGTTTGAATTACATGTGTTTTACTGGTTCCGTGTTTTATTAGCTTGTTATATGTATTCTGTCATGTTTTACAGTTTTACTGAGTATTTTGTAGTTATTCTGCTGTTCTGTTGTGTATTACTCATGTATTAGTGTATTATAATACTTGTATTGTAATACTAAGTAACTTTCTAAAAATAGCAGGTTTCCATAAACAGTAAGTTCCCAAAAATAGAAAGTTTCCAAAAATAGAAAGTTCCCAAAAATAGTATGTTTCCATAATTAGAATTAAGTTGAATTATAAATAATAAGTGAAGTTAAATTAGTACAATACAAGTCATGGTTATAGCTTAATAACTAAATAACTGGTTAATTTAATTAAACTATACGTTATATGATTTTAATTAAGGTACATGTTTTAATTAAAATGACTAAGTAAAAATACCTTAGGTTATACATGAATTAATTTAATAAATTAATTAACCTAAAGTTTAATACGACATGACTTATAAAAATAGTTTTTTATAAAAACCCGAATCCCGAGCCCGTGATCTAAATAAGCCGAACCAAATAAGCTATATAAAAGTCCCACCGAGACCTTGTAGGGGTCTCGGTTACACTAAACAAATCAAAAAAACATGAAAAACATACCCTGACCTAGTGTCGGGGTTTCTTGGTCTCGGGTCCGAACAACAAAAGCCCACCGAGCCCCTTAGGGGGTCTCGGTGGTGCCTCGGTGCACACAAACCGAACAAGCAACGACACCCCGACCTTCGGTCGGGGGTTTCTTGCCTGCACCGAGCCCAAAACCAACCAAGCCGAGACCTTAAGTGGTCTTGGTGGTGGTGTTACACGCAAGTTAAGCACCCCTTTGGGGGTCTTGGTGTCTCGGCTGAACCACAAACCACAAACCAAACCCGTCCCATGTATTTAATTAATCCATTACATGTTTTTATTTGTGTTCTTGATGATTAATGAAATAATTAACATGAAATTAAAAGAATTAAAAAGAAAATAAAAGGGGTTTGATTATACCAACGCGTGTAGAACGAAAAGATGATCACAAACAATAAAAACAAGTAACCAAAAATCGTCTAGTTCTCCCTTTTCTTTGATGTAGGTCGGCGGCAAAAAGAGAGGACAAGGAGGAGACAAAAACTTTTCTGTAAACCTAAAATAATAAAACAATGTTTCTCCTAATGTTTTTAATAAAATTGATTTTGGGCCAAAAGGCCCACTTTGCCTCCTTCTTTGTCTTGCCGCGACATATGGGGCCCACCAAGGGTAACCCGTAGCTTTTCCGTGTTTAAAATAATTAGCATGTGTGTTCGTGGTTATTATTCGTGATTTTGGTATTCGTGATCGTGTCACATTTATAATATTCATGATTGTTCGTTATTTATTATCGTGACACGTGTATTAATATTATAATTGGAATGTTTAAATTTTATTGTGTTTTCGTAAGTTACTGTTCACGTGTACTATTCATAGGTTTTTAATGCGGGTTTTACATGAACTCAAGTGGATTTTCATCAATCTAGTTGTTTTTTATCTTTAGGATTGATTAGATGGTTTAGAATGATGAATAATTAGAGACTGTAGATGTTATTGTTATTGAGTTTGATATATTAGAAGGTTATCTTCCAGAAATAGATGATGTTCATAGTTATTTTGATCCATTTTGAAAGTGTGGGGAAAATTAGAAAGTGTTAGTGGGGATGAATGTAAAAATATATTAAAAAAATAAAAAAATAATAATATTCAAGTTGCCGCAGGTAGAAAAATCTTGTCGGCCGACAACTTGCCGACTGATGCCACATTGCCTCCAGCAGAAAAATCTTGTCGGCCGGCTTCTCGACTCTGTGTTAGACTTGCCGCCGGCAGAAATGAAACGTGCCGGTCGGCAACTCCAAAACTGTTAAAGAAAATTATTTATTTATTTTGTTTGAATAGTTTTATAACTTTGTGCCAATAGGATTCTTGGTTTTATATGCACTAACATACTAACATCTTGAGTGTTGTAATTGTTGTAGAAGCAAAAGACGACAATGCCACCTAACCCGTTGATTGGAAAAAATATAAGTGGAAGTATAGTGAAGAAAGCGAGTTGCCATACAAGGTGAGGCCTGTGGCACATGAGAATTTGAAGTGCAGAGGTTTAAATGAAATGGAACGACATGCTTACAACTTGAGATTGTCAAGGTTACAAGGGAAGACCTTTGGCAAACGTAGAGTCGTTGATTGGGGCTTACTTAAGAAGTTTGGCTGTGATGAAGCTTTGAAGGAAAAGTTGAGAATGACATATACTCATAGTTCGAGGATGACTTTCAAGGACCATTCGTTTGAGAAAGCTTTGGACATACAAGGTGAGGTATATCCTGAGTAATGTCTTGAATTCTTTTCAAATTTTCATTCAAAAAATGAAGTTGAAGATACAATGGAAGAATATTGCATTTGGTTGATGAGCGTAGCTAGTGGGGAAAGGAAAGTGAAGTATGTAGAGGTCATTATGTGAATACTTGTACAAGAAAGCCCCAGGAATGAAAACAGTGAGTGAAGTATGTGGAGGTCATTATGTGACTTGGATTGCTAGAAGGCTCAATATTTTAAGTAATAATGTGATCAAAAAAGTTATCGGATCCACTTGAGAATGAAATATGGGATGTAAGAGCTTTGGAGAAGGAGTTAGACAAGAAAATGTAGCCAATACACTTGGACGCTGACAAGAGCAATCTGGACGTTGATAAGAAGAAATCAAGCATTGACAGAACAAGTGTTGACAGGAAGAAGTCAAGCGTTGATAAAAATAAGTCAAGCACTGATAGAAGACTTAGTCTACACGTTTTATGTTTCTAGTAAAGATATGTTCGACAATGTATTTTCTATGTTTATCTTTACCAAGAATAGCTGATACGTAGACTCTTGTACAAGGTTCCTTAATCTATAAAATGAGGCCTTTAGGTTTTAGTTTCATATACGTTTTACACTTTCATTATACGCAAGTTCGATTTATCAATCAAAGTGAAAGTTTGGTTTATCTTGTTTGTGTGTTCTCGTTTGAGTATTAATTCCGCATAATACTTGAATTGTTTCATATACAACAAAGTTTCTCTGCGTGTTTAACTTGATTTAATCTCGTTTACACAAGCTAAATCGATCTAAGTTTGGGATCAACAAGTGGTATCAGAGCTTGTTGAGAAACTTTGATCTAAAGAACACAAAAACCTTAAATCGTAAAAAACCCTAATTTTCAAGAAACACTAAAACTAAAACTCCATGTCTACTCCAGAGTTAACCTCATCCTCCTCCTCAACCCCTAACATCAAGATTCCCTTAATAGACCCAAACAACTTTGAGTTGTGGAAGTTTAACTTTGAACAGTATCTTCAAATCCATGACCACACCCTATGGGAAATTATTGAATATGGAAACACATTCAATAAGGCTGCCAAGATTGCAGCTGCTATCTTGATAAGATCAACTCCAGGCTCTACAGAAGAGGATCGAAAAGAAAAACCTGAAGATGGAAGAGCTGTCTCAGCTGAGGACGTTGGAAAGAGAAGGAACGACATGAAAACCCTAAGCATCCTCAAACTCTCTTTGGGACAAGCCAATCAGCACAAATATAGAGGCTATGAGTCTGTAAAAGATCTTTGGGCAGCCCTTGAAGTTGCTTATGGTGGTAATGTTGATACTGTACAAGAGAAAAAGAAGCAACTCTTGCATGAGTATGCTGTGTTCAAAGCTCAACCCAATGAAAAGCTAAGTGGAGTGAGAAGCAAACTTCTTGACATTACAAGCAAGCTTATTCATGGGAATAGTGCATGATGATGTTGATATCATCACCACTTTTCTTAAAAGTCTTGTTGATGCATGGAAGATTGAAGCAAGGTCTATGATTGCTAATAATACTCACAAAAGTTCCCCTTTTGATGATGTTTACAATAAACTGAGGCTTGTAGAGAATGAAATCCTTTCGGAACAAGGAAACAAGTCTACCAATGGAAATATGTCCTTCTTCTCACATAGTGAAGGTCAATTTGATCAAAGGGAGTCATACATGCACCCCGTTACTGGATCACCTTGTGTCAACGTTGGATCAAGCTTTGTCAGCGGCTCACATTCAGACGCTGACACATACAATGTTGACTCACCAAGAGTTAAGCCTGCTGGTATTGATCTAGATACTGTCTGTGCATACATTGCTTCATTGCCCAATGGTTCAGTGATTACATATGAGGAACTTGAGCAAATTAGTGATGAGCATTTGGAGGAGATGGACATAAAGTGGAATATGGCTCTTGCAAGCATAAGGGAAAATAGATGGAATCGAAGATTTAAGAAGAAGATGACTTTTAATGCTAAGGATACTGCTGGATTTGATAAATCCAAAGTTGAGTGTTATAATTGTCATCGAATGGGACACTTTATGAGAGAATGCAGATCTCCAAGAAGATCTGATGCTGGAAAACCCTCAAGCAAAATCATCAAGGTTCAGGATACCAAAGCTATGGTTGCTATGCAAGACATTGATGGTGTTGGCTGGAATTGGAGCTATTTGGCCAAGGATGAGGAAGAGAACAAAGCTTTGGTTACAGAAAGGAAGAAGAGGAGCATGTTCACTATGCTCTCATAGAACACTCTTCATCTTCATCAGACAATGAGGTATATGATGATGCATTTTGTAGTAAGGGTTGTCGTCTAAATACTGAACAGCTTAACAAAGAAGTCTTAAAATTAACAACAGATGTCGTTAATGAAAGATGCAAGTTATCTAATTATCAACTTCTCTTACTCAGACGAAAAGACTGTGGCTAAATATAAGAAAATGGAATTTGACCTAAAAGATCAAATCATTATTTTACCTCATGATTTGAATGCTAGTGTTGAGGTTAGAAACATTTTGGAAAGAGCCAATGGTGCTTTACAAGTTAAGTTAGATGAGGCTATTAAAAACAAGGATACTGTAGATCTTAAAATCCAAAGATTTGATAAAGCTTCACAAACCCTAGAAAAATGTGTTAGTGAACAAAGAGATTCTAGGGATATGACTGGGATTGGGATGAAAGAGTATGATGGTGTTCCACCACCTGCTGGGAACTTCTATGGTGTCCTTAGAAAGGACTTGTCTTGGACTGGTATACCAGAACTCCAAGAAGAGGAATTTATTCCTCCACCAAGAGTTCTTACCCCAGTAGAGGAATACAAGCAGAAGTTGACTGATTTGGACTGATGGAAGAAAGCCAACCCTACTTTGTTTGTTAAGGGTGGCATGCTTAGTAACAGCCCAAATGAGTCTATACCCATAAAAGTGACCAATCCTACTACTCGCAAGACTGTTGACCTTGGCTTAAACGTTGATAGAAAATCTAGTATTAAATATGCAGAAATGCTTAGAAAACCTAGGTCACCAAAAAGCCAAATTAGTGATAATGGGACAAGTTTCTTTTCTTCTAGACCTAGAGCTATGTCTAGAAAAGCCTGTTATACTTGTGGAAGTTTTTCACATTTAGCTTATAAGTGTGTCAATGCTTCAAATATCAACGCTGATAGAAAGTCAAACATTGTCAAACCCAAACCTTTTGTCCAGCAAAGTCCACAAGTTGTTAGACCAGCCCCATTCTTTACTAAAGGGTTTAATACTTAAGGACAAAGACCTTTTCAGAAGACCAATATGTGGTCTAACAGACAATGGATTCCTGTAGCAAATCCTAGGTTCAACGCTGATAAGGGTAATTTCAGCGTTGACAAGAACAAATTAAACACTGAAAGGAACGTTTCCTGACCAAGTAATGGAAAATATTAGCAACCAAAGGGAAAGGGGTATAAAGCTTCTTCTAGCTTGACATGGAGACCTAAACAAGACCAAAACCCTAATTCACATGGGATTTCTATGACCTGTAACAGATTTCATTATATTTCAAAGGTCATAACAAAACCAATTGGGGTTAACTGGGTGTTTAATCCAAAAAGGGATGAATAAAGGGTTGTCATAAGGACTAAGTCTGTTCTTGTTGAACAACCAAATGAATCCAAGTCTGCTCAGGCTTGGGTTCCCAAAGAAAACTAATTTGTTTTCTTTATGTGCAGGGCATTCAAAAGCAGGTTAATGATTATGGCTATTGGGATAGTGGATGCTCTAGGCACATGACGAGGAAGGAAGATTATCTGACAAACTTTATCCCCATTAAAGATGGTGACAAAGTGTACTTTGGAGGAGGATATGGGACTATCACTGGCAAAGCCACTCTTCTCACCAACAATTTGCGTTTTGAGAACGTGTTTCTGGTAAAAGAACTTGACTATAATCTCTTTAGTGTATCACAGGTGTGTGATAACAAAAATAAGGTTCTTTTTACTGATACTGAATTCTTGGTGTTGAGCAAAGATTTTAAAATACCAGATGAGAAATTCATTGATTATAGAACACCTAGGCATACGAACATTTATAATGTGAATCTTAATGGAATTAGGATGAATAATAATTTGTCATGTCTACATGCTAAGGCTTCAGTTGATGAGAGTAATCTTTGGCACAGAAGATTAGGGCAGATTAATTTTAAGTATATAAATAGACTTGTGAGACATGGTTTAGTTGATGGTTTGCCTGCGAAGGCCTTCCACAATGACCATTCTTGTGTTGCATGCCTTAAAGGCAAACAACACAAAGTCTCCTTTAAGTCTAAACCTGTGCACTCTAGTTCTAAACCACTTCACTTGCCGCATATAGACTTGTTTGGTCCAACTAATATAGAAAGCTTAAATGGTAAATCCTACTGTTTTGTCATAACTGATGATTTTTCTAGATTTACTTGGACTTTCTTTTTAGCTTTGAAAAGTGACACTGCTGATACTTTGATTAACTTTATTACCCAAATAGAAAAGAAGTCTGGTAATGAGGTTAAGATGCTTAGAAGTGATAATGGTGGTGAGTTTAGAAATAAGTTGTTAGATGACTTTTGTGCCAAGAAAGGGATTACTAGACAGTTTAGTGTAGCTAGAACCCCACAAAAAAATGGGGTAGCTAAGAGAAAGAATAGAACACTCATAGAAGCAGCTAGGACTATGTTGGCTGACGCTCACTTTTCCATTGCTTTTTGGGCAGAGGCTATGAATACAGCTTGTTATGTTCAGAATAGGGCATTAATCAACAAGATCCATAACAAAACAACTTATGAGCTATTTTGGGGAAGGAAACCTAATATTGGTTTTCTTAAACCTTTTGGATGTCATGTAGTTGTTCTGGACACTAGTGATGCCTTAGGTAAGTTTAGTGCTAAAAGTGATGAAGGCTACTTTATGGGTTATTCTGTGCAGAGTAGAGGATATAGGGTTTACATTAAGAAAGAAAAACGTATACTTGAAAAAGTACATGTTAGGTTTTTAGAGAGTAAACCTAGTGATCCTGAAAGTGGTCCAAATTGGTTATTTTACTTGGAACCTCTATCTAGAACTTTGAATTATATGACTGTTACTAATCCAAACATTGTGAAGGTAACTTCAAATGTTATGGAAGAACCAGTTGTTGAAATTTCAGGTAAACAGGTTGATAAAGAGGTTGGATCACAAGCAGACAAATTAGCACCCATACTTGAGTATGTTTCTATTCCTATATGGAGAGATGCATTTGCTACTGCTGCTGCTGCTGGTAAGGAAAAAGGTGGTCCACAAGTATCACCAGTTGAAAACATGCATGATTCTTCAAACACTGACAGAGTAAAATCTGGCGCTGACAAGACAAATTCAGGCGTTGATGGCTCAAACGTTGACAACTCTAATTCAGGCGTTGACAACACTTTTGACCATTTATTCTTCCAATAATTTTGAACAAGGTCAACTTTCAAACAGAAATGGAGAGGTACATTCGGATGATGATGGAAGAGCATTTGAAGAAGATATTGGCAATATGGAGAGTGAAATTGATGATAACACAATCATTGAAGGAGGAGTAGTTACATCCTCCATGAAGAATCATCCTTATTCTTTGATCATTGTTGATGTGATGACTCCTGTGTAAACTAGAAGGTCTCGTCAGAATCATGGAGGATTTATTGCCAATATTCACAAGAAGGTTGATACCCCTCTTGTTCAAGCATGTTTGTTTGCCTGTTTTCTGTCACAACAGGAACCCAATAAGATTTTTGATGCTCTCAAAGAACCAAGTTGGGTGGAAGCAATGCAGGATGAGCTTCACCAATTTGATATTGAGGATGTTTGGGAGTTAGTTGATTGTCCCAGACATGTCAGACCTATTGGGACAAGATGGGTTCTTAGAAACAAAAAGGATGAGAGAGGCATTGTGGTCAGAAACAAGTCACGTTTAGTTGCTCAAGGATATACACAAGAGTAAGGGATAGACTATGAGGAGGTCTTTGCACCTGTTGCAAGGATTGAGGCTATAAGGATTTTTCTAGCCTATGCTTCCTGCATGGGATTTACAGTCTATCAAATGGATGTGAAGAGTGTTTTTCTTTATGGCACAATTGTAGAGGAGGTTTATGTAATGCAGCCTCCTAGTTTTGAAGATTCAGAACATCCAGACAAGGTGTATAGAGTGAAGAAAGCTATGTATGGACTTCATCAAGCCCCAAGAGAATGGTATGACACATTGTCCACCTATCTGGTGGAAAATGGATTCAAAAGGGTCACCATAGACCAGACCTTGTTTACAAAGAAGACTGGTAAGGATTTCTTACTTGTACAGGTCTATGTGGATGATATCATCTTTGGCTCTTCTAGTCCAAAGATGAGTGAAGACTTTTCCAAACTCATGACAGACAAGTTCAAGATGAGTGCAATGGGGGAAATGAACTTCTTTCTAGGGTTACAAGTACAATAGAAAGAAGATGGTATCTCCATCTCTCAAGACAAATATGTGGCACAAATCTTGAAGAAGTTTGGCTGTTCTCCACATGAGAAACGGGCTAGCACACCCATGGATAGGAAACACCCTTGGGGAAAAGTTGGAGATGGAAAAGAGGTGGATGTCAGGCATTATAGGTCAATGATTGGTTCATTGATGTATCTCACAACTTCAAGACCTGAAATTATGTTTGCTATGTGTGCATGTGCACGCCATCAAGTGACTCCCAAAGAGTGTCATCTTAATGCTGTCAAGAGGATTTTTAGGTACCTTAGGTGTTATCCAAACTTGGGATTATGGTATCCAAAAGATTCTCCATTGGAGCTTATTGCATATTCAGACATTGATTATGGTGGTGTCAAGTTTGATAGAAAATCCACAACTTGTGGATGCAAATTCTTGGGAGTAGGTTGATATCTTGGCATGCAAGAAACAAACAGTGGTGGCTAATTCTACAACTGACGCAGAGTATGTTGCTGCAGCTGCTTGTTGTGGACAATTCTTATGGATTCAGAACCAGCTGTTGGATTATGGGTATAATTTCATGCATATCAAGATTTTTGTAGACAATAACAGTACTTTATGCATTATTAAAAATCCTGCACATCACTCTAAAACAAAACACATAGAAATTAGACATCATTTTATAAGAGATTGTTTTGAAAAAGGTTTAATACAACCAGATAGGGTTGACACAGAGGAAAATGTGGTTGATTTATTAACTAAACCTTTTGATACTGGAAGATTTCAATACTTGGTAACAAGTATTGGAATGACCAATCTTACTTAATATGTGTTTTGGGAACTGATTTTAAAAGTATGTACAGGATATGCCTTTGTTATTGGTCTTTATACAAAATTAGATTTTCCACTTTATTTGTCTAACGCTGACAAAGGTTATTTTAACGCTGACAAGTGTTAAATTGACGTTGTCAGCAACATGTTAGTTTTGTGCTTTTTGATCTAATTATGCAGGCGTTGTTAGCATTGTACAATTGGATACAAAGTTTCTTATGGATTCTTGGAGCATTATTAGAGCATGTTTTAGTTTATGGAGATGGTTGGAATATTTATATTCCTATCTTGACATAAATTTTTATTACATGCATATTATTTGGCAACTTATGTATCATAGTTTAATGGAGGTTTAGGAACCCTTTAGGACTTTTTGGGTATTCATATAATACTCTTATCACAATTCTAGATTGTGTCCATTGGTGAACATGAATTAGTTTACTAACTCATGAGGCACTGTAGCATGCAAAGTTGATATACTATATACATTGCGAAGACTTTTTGGCCTAGAATTGGATGTGGTCTGTTGGGAGACTTGGGTATGATTTTTATTGGGCTTACCTGGGAAGTTACAAAGGATTTTATGAGATAACTTCACTGTTAAGAACTTTGGTTAGCAAGGGACACTAGAGGACTGTTATGTATATCTTGCTTAAGTAAGTGTGCATGATTGGACAGTGCTTGCCACCCTATAGTAATTTTCAGTTTATAGGTTATCTTCACTAGGATAAATCACTTTGTTAAGGTCCTTTTTCATTTTTATTATTTTTATTTTTGGACGTTGACAGATTTATTTCCAAACGTTGTTAGGACCAATTTATACGTTGACATGGCTTTTTCCAACGTTGACAAGAATATAGCCATTGGGCGTTGATAGGTTATGTTGGTCCCTTGTAATTAGTACTATACTTAAGTATACTAAGTATAGTCCTAACCCATGGTTAAGTAATGCAATAAACTAAATACAAGTAAGTAAATAACACAAGGGTTTTCAACGTTTAACTCTTAGCTTTATTAAATAATTATACCATATTGTATACGAAGCTACAATAGGGATTTAATAGAGAATGTGTGGTTTTGTGATCTCCTCACTAACAAGCTAGTCCAATCCTAACGATTGCTAAGCTTGACGATTCTATCAACATGAGTTTAGAACTCAAGTGTGTGATCATGTTTGGAGGAGAGAAAACTTGTTTGTGAATGTCTAAAGCATTTAGTGCACAAACTTGGTTTCTCTCCTTTACAAGCATCCTATTTATAGAAGGAAAGTGAGTAGAAGACAATAATTGCCCATGTGCAATTCTTGTCTTATTGGTACAGTGTAGTATCTTGTCTTAACCTATTCTAAGTAGTAAGACGTAAGTCCTTCACACATGTCAGTACCCCATATATCCCAAAAGGGTAAGTCACGCAAATTGTGTGATGTACTTCATCTTGTCACAATTTAACTTATCCCGCCTTTTCTTCAGACTTGGAGAATGCTTGTTTTCTTTAGGGAGATCATATGGGGTTCAGTGAGTCTATTGCCACAACTCGCTGAACCCATCACCTTCTTCTTTGTCATAGAAGACATTCGTTGAGCTTAGCCTCTCTGAATGCTTGAGTCTTCCTTTTAGACTCAGTCTAGGAACTCAAAGGCAACTCACTGAGTGACTTCACTCAGTGACCTTGTTATGTTCAAGGTTAATAATTCACTTAGGCTGATTGTTATTCAAATCCTTCAGGGAGGTCATTAGGTACTGAATTAACCTAACAATCTCCCCCTATTTGGATATAAAATTTGCCTAAGTGAAATTTTTATAAGTGAGCAAAGAGGCTTCTTCTTATTTACAAACTATTCTACTTGATGAAAAGACTTAATATAACAAAGTACTTCATTTTCATTCATCATTACATAAGACTGAATAGTCTGATACAAGAAACATAAATAAAACAAAAGATTACAGTTATTCAGGAATCCATTGCTTCCCTCTTCACCCTTGATGACTTTAGCACCTTTTCTTTGTCAGGCCTCCTAGCAATTATCTCCCTGAGCTTCTCACCAAATATTTTACTCTCATCAGTCTGAATTTGTCCAGCCATCACAAGAAATATGAGAACACTCTAAGTGGTGCATTTCTCTATGTCACTCATTCTTTGAAATGCTTGATCCCCAAATACATCAATGAAGAAGAAACCCCACTCAGGTTCCTCTATAACCATGTTGTTCACAAAGGGGACATTTTCAAGGAGAGAACGATTGTATTCTAACCCAGAGATCTTAGTCTCAGCTTCAAGCTCAACTATTTTTCTCTTTCTTTCCTGGGCTTTGGTAGGATCCTGTTCAGATAAAGGAAGGTCTTCGGTGATTCCCAATTGTTCCTTCATTTGATTCAACCTCTCATATCTCTTACTGAGAGAGTTGAGTATCACAGGGACACATTTGTTTGTTTTGGTCCTAAAAATCCTTCCCATTTCGTCCCACTCACTGAGACCGAAATCACCAAATGAAAATTTCTTCATGACTTCAAAATTCCTCTCATCATTGTTTTTGTAAACAGATACTGAGACTGGTGTGGTATGAGGAATGATCTGAAGATTAGTGATTCGTTCAGGCTTTCTTCTTTGGGTGACGACTTTGGTGTATTGGTCATACAATTTCTTGAGTTGTGTGGTTCTTTGTTTTTGCTTCAAGACCATTTCATCCTGAATGGCCTTGAGTTCTTCCTCCTGCTTCTGAATGAACTCCTCTCCCCATTTCTTGCTCAGCAAGACCTCAGGGTTACCACCCACTTCTTTTGCAAACTCAGTGGATACCTTCAAGATCTCAGGCTTTGTTGCTTCATTAGCCTTAGCCGACTCCATTCTATTTAGATACACTTGGATTTGATCAGGAGTCATTTGGTACATTATTCCATTTATCTCATATGGTACCAATACCATGGCATCAGGATCGGGCCTTACTTCCCTTGAAGCTTTTACAAGTTTCTTTGGAGGTGCTAGGGTTTCATCAGCTATGCTTTTGCCCCTATCTAACTTAGATACTGAGGGCTCAGGGTTGGGAGGAATTCAGTTTAAGGGTTGGGGTTGTGCTAGTCTTTCCTGCTCCCCCTTAGTGTGAGAAGGAGGTTCATTCCAAGTTAACATCATTGGTGGCACATTCTCCCCCTCAAAAGTTGAAGGATCAGCCTGACTAATCCCAACTTTTGCCCTTTGTGAGGATCCTGAGGTGGTGGAAGATCCCTTAAAAGCCTGAAACATCTCAGTCACCATTTCCTTCATGGACTGAGTGTCTGCTTTGATTGTTCGAACATCTAACTAAATAAGGGATTGAGTGTTTTCAATGGTGGTGATCCTTGTCCTGAGCCTAGGAATATCAGCTTCTTTTAGGGATTTGAAGATATCAGAGAGATTGGTGGCATTAGCCATGTATCCTTGTGCAGCCCTTGACAATCTGAACTCTGATTCAGCATCCACATGAACATCCTCATAGATGGCATCGCATTTCCGTTTCACCACATCCAAGTCAGACTTGAGAGAGTCTAACCTAGTGAAAACCTTAGTGAGCCTGTCCACCTTCAGGAACTCAAGTAATTGACCAACTCTAGAATTGGACTTAGTGGTGCTAGTGATCAGTCCATCCAGAGTTTTCTTTAAGGACACATTTGCTTTGACCGTAGGAAGAGCATGGTTAAGGAAGTTGATGAGCTTCTTCTCTTGATTTTCATGACTATTGTTAACAGAGCTGATGAATTCCATTTGATTATGTACCTGAATTCTCATCTTCTCCTCAGCCACATCAAACCTATCACCATATGTCCTGAACTCATCAAGGAGTTCATCAGCCTTTGAAGCCAAATCTTCATGAGCCTGAGTGACCTCAGCCTGCAAGGCTTTCAAGGCTGTCTCATCCAGAACCACAGTCTGAGTCCCCAATGTAGAGGTGTCAAGTTTTGCCACATGGGAGGGCTTTTTTGGTTCCTCATGGGAGGGAGCTTTTTTTTCGGATGCCTCAAGGGAGGGCTTTTGTTGAGCCTCAAGGGAGGGATGTATGTCTTCGAACAATGGTGGGGATTGTGGCTTCTGGTATGATTGAGGAGGGGCCTGAGTTTTAGGTTCATCCCCAGCCTCAATCATATCATCGTCGTCACTGAACCCTTGGAGTAACTCATTAGGCTTCTCAAGTAAACTTATAAAATCTCCAAAGTTCAGTGACCCCTTAGGTTTATCCAGCTCCCCTTTAAAAGAAGGTTTGCCTTTGTTATCGTCACTCCCTTCCCCAAATCTTGAGGCTTGGGATTTAGCCAACTGATACTTTGAGGCAGTTTGTGATTGATCAATTGTAGAGGTAGGATCCCTATCAGTGGGGTGTTTTACCCGTGGGCGTCCCTCTTAGTCTTTGGGATCAAGAGTGGTTCCCTCAGGCAAATACTTTTGTTTTAGTGTGCCTTCATTGGGAGTTGTGGAGGTGAGATTCCTATCAGCGGGGTGTTTTACCCGTGGGCGTCCCTCTGAGTCTAAGGAATCAAGGTTTGGGTCCTCTGGCAAAGAATTTTGAGCTAGTGTGCCTTCATTGGACTTGGTAGAAGTGATAGGCCTATCAGCGAGGTGTGTTACCCGTGGGCGTCTCTCTGAGTCTTTGGCCTTAGTTTTGACCTCAGGCAAAGGTTGTGATTTACGAATGCCCTCATCGGTCTGAGTGGAAGGCAGTCCCGTAGAAGAAGTTTGTTTGTTTCCTTCTCCATCATGAGGACCAGTAGGTTGGCCCGTCGACCTTGACTGTGATGTATCAGGGCCTCCCGTAAGCTCTTTCCTTTGGGGTATTTGAAGCTTGGTCTAAACATGGGTAGTCTTTTTAGCCTTAGTCTTTTTGGGTCGTACCTCGGAAGCCTCAGGGCCCTGTGCCTTTGTTGGTTTGGTCTTTGGCACAATATGAGTCTTCTTGTTCCCCTTCTTTGGTAAGAAGGGAATGGGAGACACGGATGATTTACGACTGATCACCTCAGTCATGTGAGCCGTCAATGTAATGGGGTTGACTTCAGATGGGTTCTTGGAAAAGTTTGTGGAACTCAGGATTGGAGTAGAAAAAACATTGAATTTTTCCTGAGTGTAAAGGGAACCCAGTAACCGTTCTAAGGCACATGATATGAATCTTGGGTAAGAAACATATTTTTGCCTTGACTCCTTCAGGATCCTGGTTACGAGATCATTAAAAACAATCTATCCTATGTCAATCTGTAGTCCATTAATAAGACTATAGATTAGCATCTGTTGAGTAGAATTAACTTGCTCAGTAGATGAGTAGTTCCCACCAATCACCTGAATCAAAAAAGTGACCAGGATCTTCCAAGCCATGGGGAAAGCAGTTTTGATCAATGGGGTTTTAGTCACAAGTAACTTAAGGACCCCGATTTCTTTTAGTCCTTTTTTAATTGACTCCATGTCAGGATGTGCAACATACTTTCCATTGTTATAATCAAGTCCACTTCTTTGACAAAATATTTTGAAGTCTAAAATCAATGGTGTCTTCCCATTGTTTACAGTGAACACGATGACACAGTTCTTATGTGACTTGATCTTAGACCCCTGAGATCCTTCAGGCCCTTGGGTAGGGGTTACAACCACAGCCGTAAACCGAAACTCCCTGAGATATTCATGGTAGAAGACTGAGGGGGGTTTTGTAAAAGCATCAGCCCAATCACAGTTTTTCAAAAATTTGCAAATTGGTTTGTAGGATGATACACTACTTGGGTAATTGAAATTTCCCTCATAGTTGTTTCCTGCAAAATGGACACCCTTATTGGTGAGATGTTCAGCCTGAGGGGCATATTTGATAGCCTTGGACATTGCCATTAAAGATAGATTTTAAAGATTTGAAAAAGGAAAATGGAAATTTGTGGAAATCAAATCAAGACTTGTTTCTTGTTATAATACAACAAGATTCACCAAGTGACCTAATGAGAACTTTTTTAACACCCCCAAATTTACACGCAGCGGAATACATCTTTGGGTGCTAAACAATGATACAACAACACATAATTTATAAAGAACGACTCGAAAAGAGACGTTTTAGATTTATCGTTCCTAAAACATTTGTCAGAGTAGCGTAGTCCCAAGTAATCGTTACCAAAAGATAAGTTAAAACAACATATTGGTTTGTTTTGAAAATGGAACGATAAATAAATCAAAGAGTTTGAACAAAAAAAGCAGTGCACAACTTCATTCCCTGTGACCTCCAAGCTTCCACTTCTTGATTACCTGAAATACATGTGAGTAAAACGATCAGCAAAAATGCCGAGTGAATCTATAGGTTTATGAAATCAATTTGAACACAAGCAAAGATTATAAGTTTGTGGCATGCTTATAAGCATCAAATAATAATTTGCATCAACAATGATAATTGTATATAGCATAAATTGCAATAAGCTCATGGAACCGAGCCCTTAGACACTCCCATATCAGTCTAATAAGACGAGAGATTTATTAATTGTCGGTTACCTCCAGATTATTGGTACATTGTCGTATACCTGACTTCTCAATACAATATGCTCAAACAGTGTGGAGGTCGGGCCTAAGCTTCTATGACAAGTCCACAAAAACTGAACCGGGGCGGCTTCCCCCATAGATCTATTAATTGTACTAGCGGTTAACCCATCATAGGTTAATTAACGGTCCATAATTGAGGCTTTAACTAAGGCAATCACTTAATGCAATTTAAAGGCAACCACGGGTCCATTCATAGAGGGACAAAGCATACCATAAAAATCTTGTGTTCTAAGTTTATAAAAACATGTATTCCCCCTCGCGGGTTTAAAATCATTTAATAACTAGTATAAAGTGAGGCTATAGACTCACGTTGATAATGAAAGGCGGATTATCGGCTACGGGCGTGCTTCGGTCACGGAAACCTATATAAATAATAATCGGTCTTAGACTCTTGTCTAATGACTTTTATCAAAATAACAATATACATATGATGATTTTGTACATATGATGATGATCAAGTGGGTTTATATATCCTTTTTTACTCATTTTAGTGTTTACGTTTTGGTAACTTTTTACTAGTTTACTAGTTTTACCTACTTACCTATTTTAAGTCCAATAAGCTTAGTATAAGTTCTTTAACTTGTTTTAATCTATTTTATACCTATATTATCAGTATCTATACTTTCCATGTTGGGCCCAAATGGGTTAAGCCCAATAAGTTCTTTTTATAAGTGCTTAATTATTTAGTCCAATTATTAGTCCAATATGCTTATTTAGCTCGTTAATGTCCGTATGTCCTATAGTTCGGGTTTTATCGGTTTTTACTTGTATTAGTTACTTATATATCAGTATATGACTTTTAAAAACTTTACATTAGACGGGTTTGATCGTCTAAGTTTTATTTGGCGAAAAACGTTAATTTTACGGTAATAGCCGAAAAAGTCGTAAAAATCAAGTTTATAGTTTTTATTACTTATAAATATTATTCCACTACCATTTATATAATTTATCCATTTAATTAACCTTTTACATATTTATATAAATAAGTTTCATAAGTTAGTGGGTTTTTATTTTACATTTTATATAATAAAATTTGAGTGCTTATATAATAATAATAAACATTAATTCTTAAAATCTGATTTTTATCTTCATGTTCACCATTTTTACCATATCTAGAGTTCTATAATGAATTAGAAGCTCATTTTTGGGTGACATGTTCTTCATATTATGTGCTACATTTAACTTAGTTATAGCTACTGCTCATTTTGAGCTTATCTTGCCTTAATAGTCCCTACAAAACTGCTTATTCAGATTAGAACACCCAACTTGTTTTGATCATATCTCACTCATTATATTGATTCCATTGCATGGCCAACTCTCACATGTGTATAACATCTTGTACTTACTGTAAATGGATCATACCATGCAATTTTATCAGTTCAAATTTTAGTTATATACTGTTTTTATACAGCCAACTAAATAAGCATGATTTTAGCCTTATTTCTCATGGTTATTAACATTTTTAAGCATATTTATCAACACTTGATCCCCACACAACATTTTTATCATCATATATACATCATATACATATATAAAATGAAAAAAAATACATTTGTTCTTTACAAAAATAACAAGAGAAAATGGAGAGGATGATCTTCTTTACCAACCAAGTGTATTTCTTGTTTTTGGAAGACAAGAACTTGATGAACACCACAAGTAACTCCAAGATCATCAAACACCAAGAACAATAGTTGAGAAATCATCCCTAGGACACAAGAAAATCATCTCCAATGTTGTTAATATGGCCACCAAATGATCAAGGCTTCAAGATAACTCCACTATAGAGCTAGTTAACATGTATTTCATGGCTAGAAAAGATCAAAAGGGGTGTTTGTAGCTTGAATATGGATGGCAATGGTGGGAGGTTTTGAGAGGATTTGTGTTGATTTTGCATGTATGGAAATGGAAATGAGTTAGTTGCTAGTGGTTTTGACTAGACAAAGCTTAAAGTGTAAGCTTTGTTTACACTTGTAAACTTGTAGCTAACATGATGCCACATATAGTTGTGGTGTCATGTTGGTGCCATCCAAACTAGCTAGTGGGGTGGGACAATGTATTTTGTCCCATCTCACTAGTTTACGGGTATTCCTCGAGTCTAGTTTTCTTGATTTGCGTGCCCTCGGGTCGTTTCACGAAAAACGTTTTTATAAATTATGAATCAATGTCACAAAACGAATCCAATAAAAATTGTCTCATCAAAAACGGAGTTCAAAAACGTAAATACGTAATCCTAAGGTTTCCGGCTTAGTCGTAAGGGACGCTAAATTATGCACGTAAGCCCAAATTTAAATCCGTAAATTGTGAGTTCGTCAATCAACACAAAAATAAGTTTTAAAATATTATACGAGAAAATATTTCACTACCTGAAAATGTTAGATTGTACTTTTTTTTTTAAAAGTTTAAACGCACACGAAAAATAATAATATAACGACTCGATACATAACTGAAACTATATCGTCGAAAGTATTAAATATCGAAACTATCGATAATAAAATATAAAATTTTTGGCATCCGTCGGTATCGCGATCACTAGTAGTCCTCGTTGCTCGTCAAAATATTAAAATATAATATTTAATATCGGTTTCAACTTAAACCGTTAAACATAATAATATTTAACGTTATAAAATACTTCAAAATAATTGAAAATAGAATTAAATTATGACCTTATTTTTACGGGTTTTACATCCTCACCACCTTAAGGGAGCGACGTCCCGGCGCTCAACTCGCCTCATACACGAGTTGTTCACTACCCGGAAGTATGACGACATTCCTTAATAAGAAGTCAGTACGTTCCCACGTGAATCTCGATCCACGATCTCCACTGGTTCTTTTACAAAACGCAACTTGTCGTCAAGTTGTATCTCACCATAAAGGAATAAATAAATACTTATCCACCAGTCACCCGTCAAGCTCGACACATGAAAATTTTATGAATCACACGAAGCTCATTCGACGACAAGAATAGGTGACAGGATTTTCGGGTAAGTCCAGTTAAAAAGAATGTTGCAATTTAAAGGATAGCCACTGGCCGGGTAGCCATGGACACACATCAAAAAGAATTAACAAGAAAAACATTTTCGTCAACAGAGGGTGCTCACACGCGGGTCCTCACTCAAAAGATAATACAAAGACACCATCTCACTTTCGCCAACGCGCATTAAAGTCTCAATAAACATCGTCGTTGAAAGTCAAAAAGATATTACATAATATATGTTCTACATGATCGGACGTCATCGGATGATGCCGTCTCAAGTTCTCACAACTTACGATCATTTGACTAGATCACATACCACATAAGTACATAAAAATAAAAGGTCGAACAATAACATCTAGTATAGATTTACATCGTTAATCATCGAGAAAACCTTGAACGAACCCTTGATAATAACCACTTGATCACAAGAGTCTTTCCACTTGCGGTGTCGGCTTCAACATACTCCTCGAGGTCGTAACGAATTTATTAACTCCATTCATTAATAGATTTGGTCTTCAATCATTCCATAAGTACACACATAAATCCTGGTGACACTTATCGTTTCTTCTTATACACTGCTTCCCAAGATTCATTTTAAACTCAGAATAAAATAGTGATCTTCAATAAGAGGAATAGAACGAGATAAAAAAAAATGAATTCAGTAAACGCATAAACGGAAAAGATGTGGTAAAATGATTTAAGGTCGACGATCGACGAGGGATCTCGACTCACGTAACCGTAAAACATAATAATTCACAATACTAGAAAAATGAGAGCGAAGAATGAATTATACATTATCATTAAAATAACATTTGTCACAATTATCCGTCCCGGATTTGGTATTACCTTAAAACTTAGTTGAGGTACTTTCTTGATAAAGATGATAGATCAAAAATAGAAGTAAAATAGTTTCAAAATTTATTTGGTCGTCTTAAGAAACTTTGAAAGAAAGACATGAATTTATTATTTAAACTCATATTGATGGTTACAATTAGAAAATATAATTTCTAAATTAAATCATTATTAGGAATATAAATTAAACTGGTAATTTCATTACATTAAAAGTAAAGTATGATAAATCACTTAGTTCAAAAGATATAGTATAATTTCATGTTAGACATTAGTTTTAGTTATACAAAATATGATGTATAAATTTGACCTTTTACTTGTAATGGTTATTTCGATAATTGAAAATCATTGGAAAATGTATAAACATAAAAAATTTATAATATGTTGTAGAAATACTTAAAGGTGTTTATTATTTCAAAATAACATGGGATATATTCGGGTTTCAAAGTGTGACAAGATAACAAACGAATACGAATGGAAATAATACTCAACAATTAATACGAAATCAGTGGTACAAAAGAGAACGAAGCAAATGTCGTATGAATTCTTAAAGAGAATAATAAAATAGAGGCGTCGATGGTAAGACGATAAGAAATAATAGATTAAACAAGTTGTCGATTTTGTTAGTGCGGTCGATGGTTCACCAATATCAGTTTGTTAACTCAGCGGTGGTCGATACACGATCGGAAATAAGTTACATACAAAAATTTTAATCAAAGAAAATTTCTAATAATCACTTGTAATTAAAACAAATCAAATGAACGATGTTAGTGTTTAAAGAGAGAAGTCAAAGCACGGTTCACAAGAGTGGGTTTCGAGACAAACGAGAGTGACGGACGTCATTCCGGATATACGGAAATCACTCTAGTGATAATTCATTATTCACGTGCGGAGACATTCCAAAGATCTACCCAGTCGCATAAAGAAGATTGGACGAGAAGGAAGGATAAAACATCGAGACTTTCAAGTTATTTATCAACAGTCAGTAATTAGACGAACGGTCAAAAGAAATCAGTTATAAGATAAAATAAAGTAACAAGTTGAAAAACGGTCGTCGAGTAAAAACGTATTCGTAAACACGTAATTCGTTCAAGAAAAGGTAAGAAAACGTATGCGGATGCATAGAAATTGCGCTACTTGCATAAAGTATAAAGGTTTTTAAAACTTCTTTTCGCTTTATTCCATTTTATTTATCTTTATCATAAATACAAGTATAAAACTGATTATTATCAAAAATTTTAAGGTGACTACTATTCAGCCTAGCATGGCTCCTTCTAAATTAGACATAGGTGATCAGGCCATGTATAATTTAGGGCTAGCAATGCAGTGCTCCGTTTCGTCGAAAAGTATTACGTTTCTTATCTTTATATAAACCATGCCATTTGTAAAATGGAATTTAAAAATAGTTTATAAATTTATAGGATACAAGTAATTTGTGAGATAATCAATAAGAAACTTTTAATGTTACGAAAAGTATTAAGACCAAAGTAAAAACAATTGGTGAAAATAATCATAAAACAATATCATATTTATTTATAATATGACATTATGACAACGTATAAAGTAGTCAAAGTTTTGCAAAAAGTGGCAAATAGTAGCTCATAAAACAACCAATGAAATGGTTACAAGTTGTTAAGGTTTCAAAAGATTATAAGGTTTAGACGAAAACGCCATGAAACACGTGATAAGACTGTCGACGAAGAATGTGAAGGCAAAACTTCAAAACTCAACCCAATTCAATGGAAGGTTAGAAGAAAACGAAAATAAAATAACATCGAATGACAAATGAGTCATATATATGAAAAGAATAAACAATCCACATGTGTATTCTTTGTAAGATACTCGACACAACATGCTTTTAAGAAAGTATGTTATTCGTTTTTAAATTATACCATTAATCCGGTAATTGCTAATCCTGTACTGTTTCTATTTTTAAATATTTTCACATGCAACTAGTATTCGGTAGTTGTAAAATAATATTTGTTAAAATTTTACGATCTCAAATGAAATCAAAACAGCTTAGAAACATTTAAAACTCATGTTCTGAATTTTCTATCAGATTTAACATTTAAATATGAGCCGATTAATTGACCCGATAAACGACATCTCCAAGACTCAGAGTCTAAAGCATTTTGATGCAAAACGACGTTTCAGACGACTTTCTAGTTTTACCCGAGACCTGAAACCCAATGTAAAATGACCAAAATACCCCTGCAAGTTCTGTGCAGGTTTGACTATTTTATTTTAAAACATAGGTTTTACTTTTAAGTTTTGACATGTTTGTACTGCCCCTACTGTTTCTGCATAAAGTGTATTTTTCGACACTTCTTAACGACTCAAAATATATACATATATACACACATGTCTTGTGGATTTTATAACAACGAAAAATAAATCTCGTAATGAGCATCAAATAAAATATAGCATGATGAATGACAGAAAACGCTTCAAGGTATTCAACACGAAATTTAGGAAGCAAGACGGTGAAAGACGTTCGTAATTTAGATTTCAAAATGCAATGTAGGCAAATCTCCTTGGTGCCACGATTGTCAAAAACACAAAACATAACAAGAAAAGAATGGAACATTAACATGCTACACTCCGGGAGCGAGAAGGTTAATGAAAAACAATTGGGTACAATTTTATATAAGTAAAATCGTATTCCAATTCTAGCGCCATAATCTAGACGATGATTTATAAAATGACGATGACGTTACCGAGATATAAGTGAACAATATACTTCGGAGTCGATACATATAAATGTCAAGAAATAGCGGTTAGTCTATTCCAAGGACACATTGAGCTACACAATGGTCTAGAAATTACGTTAAAAGACGTCCAAGCACAAATAGCCGGAAGACGATTTGGATATCTATATAGATATCACAAAGGGTTAAATAATGAAAGTAACGCGCGCAGATGAAGGTATGTAAGGTCATAATATAAATTTTGCAATAAAAGCAATTTAAATACTCCAAAAATAAATACAGAAAGATCTTGAAAATTCAATGTATTTATTTAAGTTAATCATTAATAAATGATAAACTTTTATCGAAAAGTTTAACGACATAAATATATATCGATAAAGGATTATAGTATTTATTTAGAAATACTTAGCAATAAAGCATACATAATAATGTATACTAAAGTTGTAATCCCAGAAGTAGCTTGAACTTGAAGTCACGCGAAATCATGTGCACCGACTCTTTGAAAAATAAAACCGACAGTTATAGTTTAGGTTATTAGAAAAAGACCTAGTTCTCTATAACTCATGGCTCTGGTACCAATCTTTAACACCCCCAAATTTACACGCAGCGGAATACATCTTTGGGTGCTAAACAATGATACAACAACACATAATTTATAAAGAACGACTCGAAAAGAGACGTTTTAGATTTATCGTTCCTAAAACATTTGTCAGAGTAGCGTAGTCCCAAGTAATCGTTACCAAAAGATAAGTTAAAACAACATATTGGTTTGTTTTGAAAATGGAACGATAAATAAATCAAAGAGTTTGAACAAAAAAAAGCAGTGCACAACTTCATTCCCCGTGACCTCCAAGCTTCCACTTCTTGATTACCTGAAATACATGTGAGTAAAACGATCAGCAAAAATGCCGAGTGAATCTATAGGTTTATGAAATCAATTTGAACACAAGCAAAGATTATAAGTTTGTGGCATGCTTATAAGCATCAAATAATAATTTGCATCAACAATGATAATTGTATATAGCATAAATTGCAATAAGCTCATGGAACCGAGCCCTTAGACACTCCCATATCAGTCTAATAAGACGAGAGATTTATTAATTGTCGGTTACCTCCAGATTATTGGTACATTGCCGTATACCTGACTTCTCAATACAATATGCTCAAACAGTGTGGAGGTCGGGCCTAAGCTTCTATGACAAGTCCACAAAAACTGAACCGGGGCGGCTTCCCCCATAGATCTATTAATTGTACTAGCGGTTAACCCATCATAGGTTAATTAACGGTCCATAATTGAGGCTTTAACTAAGGCAATCACTTAATGCAATTTAAAGGCAACCACGGGTCCATTCATAGAGGGACAAAGCATACCATAAAAATCTTGTGTTCTAAGTTTATAAAAACATGTATTCCCCCTCGCGGGTTTAAAATCATTTAATAACTAGTATAAAGCGAGGCTATAGACTCACGTTGATAATGAAAGGCGGATTATCGGCTACGGGCGTGCTTCGGTCACGGAAACCTATATAAATAATAATCGGTCTTAGACTCTTGTCTAATGACTTTTATCAAAATAACAATATACATATGATGATTTTGTACATATGATGATGATCAAGTGGGTTTATATATCCTTTTTTACTCATTTTAGTGTTTACGTTTTGGTAACTTTTTACTAGTTTACTAGTTTTACCTACTTACCTATTTTAAGTCCAATAAGCTTAGTATAAGTTCTTTAACTTGTTTTAATCTATTTTATACCTATATTATCAGTATCTATACTTTCCATGTTGGGCCCAAATGGGTTAAGCCCAATAAGTTCTTTTTATAAGTGCTTAATTATTTAGTCCAATTATTAGTCCAATATGCTTATTTAGCTCGTTAATGTCCGTATGTCCTATAGTTCGGGTTTTATCGGTTTTTACTTGTATTAGTTACTTATATATCAGTATATGACTTTTAAAAACTTTACATTAGACGGGTTTGATCGTCTAAGTTTTATTTGGCGAAAAACGTTAATTTTACGGTAATAGCCGAAAAAGTCGTAAAAATCAAGTTTATAGTTTTTATTACTTATAAATATTATTCCACTACCATTTATATAATTTATCCATTTAATTAACCTTTTACATATTTATATAAATAAGTTTCATAAGTTAGTGGGTTTTTATTTTACATTTTATATAATAAAATTTGAGTGCTTATATAATAATAATAAACATTAATTCTTAAAATCTGATTTTTATCTTCATGTTCACCATTTTTACCATATCTAGAGTTCTATAATGAATTAGAAGCTCATTTTTGGGTGACATGTTCTTCATATTATGTGCTACATTTAACTTAGTTATAGCTACTGCTCATTTTGAGCTTATCTTGCCTTAACAGTCCCTACAAAACTGCTTATTCAGATTAGAACACCCAACTTGTTTTGATCATATCTCACTCATTATATTGATTCCATTGCATGGACAACTCTCACATGTGTATAACATCTTGTACTTACTGTAAATGGATCATACCATGCAATTTTATCAGTTCAAATTTTAGTTATATACTGTTTTTATACAGCCAACTAAATAAGCATGATTTTAGCCTTATTTCTCATGGTTATTAACATTTTTAAGCATATTTATCAACACTTGATCCCCACACAACATTTTTATCATCATATATACATCATATACATATATAAAATGAAAGAAAATACATTTGTTCTTTACAAAAATAACAAGAGAAAATGGAGAGGATGATCTTCTTTACCAACCAAGTGTATTTCTTGTTTTTGGAAGACAAGAACTTGATGAACACCACAAGTAACTCCAAGATCATCAAACACCAAGAACAATAGTTGAGAAATCATCCCTAGGACACAAGCAAATCATCTCCAATGTTGTTAATATGGCCACCAAATGATCAAGGCTTCAAGATAACTCCACTATAGAGCTAGTTAACATGTATTTCATGGCTAGAAAAGATCAAAAGGGGTGTTTGTAGCTTGAATATGGATGGCAATGGTGGGAGGTTTTGAGAGGATTTGTGTTGATTTTGCATGTATGGAAATGGAAATGAGTTAGTTGCTAGTGGTTTTGACTAGACAAAGCTTAAAGTGTAAGCTTTGTTTACACTTGTAAACTTGTAGCTAACATGATGCCACATATAGTTGTGGTGTCATGTTGGTGCCATCCAAACTAGCTAGTGGGGTGGGACAATGTATTTTGTCCCATCTCACTAGTTTACGGGTATTCCTCGAGTCTAGTTTTCTTGATTTGCGTGCCCTCGGGTCGTTTCACGAAAAAACGTTTTTATAAATTATGAATCAATGTCACAAAACGAATCCAATAAAAATTGTCTCATCAAAAACGGAGTTCAAAAACGTAAATACGTAATCCTAAGGTTTCCGGCTTAGTCGTAAGGGACGCTAAATTATGCACGTAAGCCCAAATTTAAATCCGTAAATTGTGAGTTCGTCAATCAACACAAAAATAAGTTTTAAAATATTATACGAGAAAATATTTCACTACCTGAAAATGTTAGATTGTACTTTTTTTTTTAAAAGTTTAAACGCACACGAAAAATAATAATATAACGACTCGATACATAACTGAAACTATATCGTCGAAAGTATTAAATATCGAAACTATCGATAATAAAATATAAAATTTTTGGCATCCGTCGGTATCGCGATCACTAGTAGTCCTCGTTGCTCGTCAAAATATTAAAATATAATATTTAATATCGGTTTCAACTTAAACCGTTAAACATAATAATATTTAACGTTATAAAATACATCAAAATAATTGAAAATAGAATTAAATTATGACCTTATTTTTACGGGTTTTACATCCTCACCACCTTAAGGGAGCGACGTCCCGGCGCTCAACTCGCCTCATACACGAGTTGTTCACTACCCGGAAGTATGACGACATTCCTTAATAAGAAGTCAGTACGTTCCCACGTGAATCTCGATCCACGATCTCCACTGGTTCTTTTACAAAACGCAACTTGTCGTCAAGTTGTATCTCACCATAAAGGAATAAATAAATACTTATCCACCAGTCACCCGTCAAGCTCGACACATGAAAATTTTATGAATCACACGAAGCTCATTCGACGACAAGAATAGGTGACAGGATTTTCGGGTAAGTCCAGTTAAAAAGAATGTTGCAATTTAAAGGATAGCCACTGGCCGGGTAGCCATGGACACACATCAAAAAGAATTAACAAGAAAAACATTTTCGTCAACAGAGGGTGCTCACACGCGGGTCCTCACTCAAAAGATAATACAAAGACACCATCTCACTTTCGCCAACGCGCATTAAAGTCTCAATAAACATCGTCGTTGAAAGTCAAAAAGATATTACATAATATATGTTCTACATGATCGGACGTCATCGGATGATGCCGTCTCAAGTTCTCACAACTTACGATCATTTGACTAGATCACATACCACATAAGTACATAAAAATAAAAGGTCGAACAATAACATCTAGTATAGATTTACATCGTTAATCATCGAGAAAACCTTGAACGAACCCTTGATAATAACCACTTGATCACAAGAGTCTTTCCACTTGCGGTGTCGGCTTCAACATACTCCTCGAGGTCGTAACGAATTTATTAACTCCATTCATTAATAGATTTGGTCTTCAATCATTCCATAAGTACACACATAAATCCTGGTGACACTAATCGTTTCTTCTTATACACTGCTTCCCAAGATTCATTTTAAACTCAGAATAAAATAGTGATCTTCAATAAGAGGAATAGAACGAGATAAAAAAAAATGAATTCAGTAAACGCATAAACGGAAAAGATGTGGTAAAATGATTTAAGGTCGACGATCGACGAGGGATCTCGACTCACGTAACCGTAAAACATAATAATTCACAATACTAGAAAAATGAGAGCGAAGAATGAATTATACATTATCATTAAAATAACATTTGTCACAATTATCCGTCCCGGATTTGGTATTACCTTAAAACTTAGTTGAGGTACTTTCTTGATAAAGATGATAGATCAAAAATAGAAGTAAAATAGTTTCAAAATTTATTTGGTCGTCTTAAGAAACTTTGAAAGAAAGACATGAATTTATTATTTAAACTCATATTGATGGTTACAATTAGAAAATATAATTTCTAAATTAAATCATTATTAGGAATATAAATTAAACTGGTAATTTCATTACATTAAAAGTAAAGTATGATAAATCACTTAGTTCAAAAGATATAGTATAATTTCATGTTAGACATTAGTTTTAGTTATACAAAATATGATGTATAAATTTGACCTTTTACTTGTAATGGTTATTTCGATAATTGAAAATCATTGGAAAATGTATAAACATAAAAAATTTATAATATGTTGTAGAAATACTTAAAGGTGTTTATTATTTCAAAATAACATGGGATATATTCGGGTTTCAAAGTGTGACAAGATAACAAACGAATACGAATGGAAATAATACTCAACAATTAATACGAAATCAGTGGTACAAAAGAGAACGAAGCAAATGTCGTATGAATTCTTAAAGAGAATAATAAAATAGAGGCGTCGATGGTAAGACGATAAGAAATAATAGATTAAACAAGTTGTCGATTTTGTTAGTGCGGTCGATGGTTCACCAATATCAGTTTGTTAACTCAGCGGTGGTCGATACACGATCGGAAATAAGTTACATACAAAAATTTTAATCAAAGAAAATTTCTAATAATCACTTGTAATTAAAACAAATCAAATGAACGATGTTAGTGTTTAAAGAGAGAAGTCAAAGCACGGTTCACAAGAGTGGGTTTCGAGACAAACGAGAGTGACGGACGTCATTCCGGATATACGGAAATCACTCTAGTGATAATTCATTATTCACGTGCGGAGACATTCCAAAGATCTACCCAGTCGCATAAAGAAGATTGGACGAGAAGGAAGGATAAAACATCGAGACTTTCAAGTCATTTATCAACAGTCAGTAATTAGACGAACGGTCAAAAGAAATCAGTTATAAGATAAAATAAAGTAACAAGTTGAAAAACGGTCGTCGAGTAAAAACGTATTCGTAAACACGTAATTCGTTCAAGAAAAGGTAAGAAAACGTATGCGGATGCATAGAAATTGCGCTACTTGCATAAAGTATAAAGGTTTTTAAAACTTCTTTTCGCTTTATTCCATTTTATTTATCTTTATCATAAATACAAGTATAAAACTGATTATTATCAAAAATTTTAAGGTGACTACTATTCAGCCTAGCATGGCTCCTTCTAAATTAGACATAGGTGATCAGGCCATGTATAATTTAGGGCTAGCAATGCAGTGCTCCGTTTCGTCGAAAAGTATTACGTTTCTTATCTTTATATAAACCATGCCATTTGTAAAATGGAATTTAAAAATAGTTTATAAATTTATAGGATACAAGTAATTTGTGAGATAATCAATAAGAAACTTTTAATGTTACGAAAAGTATTAAGACCAAAGTAAAAACAATTGGTGAAAATAATCATAAAACAATATCATATTTATTTATAATATGACATTATGACAACGTATAAAGTAGTCAAAGTTTTGCAAAAAGTGGCAAATAGTAGCTCATAAAACAACCAATGAAATGGTTACAAGTTGTTAAGGTTTCAAAAGATTATAAGGTTTAGACGAAAACGCCATGAAACACGTGATAAGACTGTCGACGAAGAATGTGAAGGCAAAACTTCAAAACTCAACCCAATTCAATGGAAGGTTAGAAGAAAACGAAAATAAAATAACATCGAATGACAAATGAGTCATATATATGAAAAGAATAAACAATCCACATGTGTATTCTTTGTAAGATACTCGACACAACATGCTTTTAAGAAAGTATGTTATTCGTTTTTAAATTATACCATTAATCCGGTAATTGCTAATCCTGTACTGTTTCTATTTTTAAATATTTTCACATGCAACTAGTATTCGGTAGTTGTAAAATAATATTTGTTAAAATTTTACGATCTCAAATGAAATCAAAACAGCTTAGAAACATTTAAAACTCATGTTCTGAATTTTCTATCAGATTTAACATTTAAATATGAGCCGATTAATTGACCCGATAAACGACATCTCCAAGACTCAGAGTCTAAAGCATTTTGATGCAAAACGACGTTTCAGACGACTTTCTAGTTTTACCCGAGACCTGAAACCCAATGTAAAATGACCAAAATACCCCTGCAAGTTCTGTGCAGGTTTGACTATTTTATTTTAAAACATAGGTTTTACTTTTAAGTTTTGACATGTTTGTACTGCCCCTACTGTTTCTGCATAAAGTGTATTTTTCGACACTTCTTAACGACTCAAAATATATACATATATACACACATGTCTTGTGGATTTTATAACAACGAAAAATAAATCTCGTAATGAGCATCAAATAAAATATAGCATGATGAATGACAGAAAACGCTTCAAGGTATTCAACACGAAATTTAGGAAGCAAGACGGTGAAAGACGTTCGTAATTTAGATTTCAAAATGCAATGTAGGCAAATCTCCTTGGTGCCACGATTGTCAAAAACACAAAACATAACAAGAAAAGAATGGAACATTAACATGCTACACTCCGGGAGCGAGAAGGTTAATGAAAAACAATTGGGTACAATTTTATATAAGTAAAATCGTATTCCAATTCTAGCGCCATAATCTAGACGATGATTTATAAAATGACGATGACGTTACCGAGATATAAGTGAACAATATACTTCGGAGTCGATACATATAAATGTCAAGAAATAGCGGTTAGTCTATTCCAAGGACACATTGAGCTACACAATGGTCTAGAAATTACGTTAAAAGACGTCCAAGCACAAATAGCCGGAAGACGATTTGGATATCTATATAGATATCACAAAGGGTTAAATAATGAAAGTAACGCGCGCAGATGAAGGTATGTAAGGTCATAATATAAATTTTGCAATAAAAGCAATTTAAATACTCCAAAAATAAATACAGAAAGATCTTGAAAATTCAATGTATTTATTTAAGTTAATCATTAATAAATGATAAACTTTTATCGAAAAGTTTAACGACATAAATATATATCGATAAAGGATTATAGTATTTATTTAGAAATACTTAGCAATAAAGCATACATAATAATGTATACTAAAGTTGTAATCCCAGAAGTAGCTTGAACTTGAAGTCACGCGAAATCATGTGCACCGACTCTTTGAAAAATAAAACCGACAGTTATAGTTTAGGTTATTAGAAAAAGACCTAGTTCTCTATAACTCATGGCTCTGGTACCAATCTTTAACACCCCCAAATTTACACGCAGCGGAATACATCTTTGGGTGCTAAACAATGATACAACAACACATAATTTATAAAGAACGACTCGAAAAGAGACGTTTTAGATTTATCGTTCCTAAAACATTTGTCAGAGTAGCGTAGTCCCAAGTAATCGTTACCAAAAGATAAGTTAAAACAACATATTGGTTTGTTTTGAAAATGGAACGATAAATAAATCAAAGAGTTTGAACAAAAAAAAGCAGTGCACAACTTCATTCCCCGTGACCTCCAAGCTTCCACTTCTTGATTACCTGAAATACATGTGAGTAAAACGATCAGCAAAAATGCCGAGTGAATCTATAGGTTTATGAAATCAATTTGAACACAAGCAAAGATTATAAGTTTGTGGCATGCTTATAAGCATCAAATAATAATTTGCATCAACAATGATAATTGTATATAGCATAAATTGCAATAAGCTCATGGAACCGAGCCCTTAGACACTCCCATATCAGTCTAATAAGACGAGAGATTTATTAATTGTCGGTTACCTCCAGATTATTGGTACATTGCCGTATACCTGACTTCTCAATACAATATGCTCAAACAGTGTGGAGGTCGGGCCTAAGCTTCTATGACAAGTCCACAAAAACTGAACCGGGGCGGCTTCCCCCATAGATCTATTAATTGTACTAGCGGTTAACCCATCATAGGTTAATTAACGGTCCATAATTGAGGCTTTAACTAAGGCAATCACTTAATGCAATTTAAAGGCAACCACGGGTCCATTCATAGAGGGACAAAGCATACCATAAAAATCTTGTGTTCTAAGTTTATAAAAACATGTATTCCCCCTCGCGGGTTTAAAATCATTTAATAACTAGTATAAAGCGAGGCTATAGACTCACGTTGATAATGAAAGGCGGATTATCGGCTACGGGCGTGCTTCGGTCACGGAAACCTATATAAATAATAATCGGTCTTAGACTCTTGTCTAATGACTTTTATCAAAATAACAATATACATATGATGATTTTGTACATATGATGATGATCAAGTGGGTTTATATATCCTTTTTTACTCATTTTAGTGTTTACGTTTTGGTAACTTTTTACTAGTTTACTAGTTTTACCTACTTACCTATTTTAAGTCCAATAAGCTTAGTATAAGTTCTTTAACTTGTTTTAATCTATTTTATACCTATATTATCAGTATCTATACTTTCCATGTTGGGCCCAAATGGGTTAAGCCCAATAAGTTCTTTTTATAAGTGCTTAATTATTTAGTCCAATTATTAGTCCAATATGCTTATTTAGCTCGTTAATGTCCGTATGTCCTATAGTTCGGGTTTTATCGGTTTTTACTTGTATTAGTTACTTATATATCAGTATATGACTTTTAAAAACTTTACATTAGACGGGTTTGATCGTCTAAGTTTTATTTGGCGAAAAACGTTAATTTTACGGTAATAGCCGAAAAAGTCGTAAAAATCAAGTTTATAGTTTTTATTACTTATAAATATTATTCCACTACCATTTATATAATTTATCCATTTAATTAACCTTTTACATATTTATATAAATAAGTTTCATAAGTTAGTGGGTTTTTATTTTACATTTTATATAATAAAATTTGAGTGCTTATATAATAATAATAAACATTAATTCTTAAAATCTGATTTTTATCTTCATGTTCACCATTTTTACCATATCTAGAGTTCTATAATGAATTAGAAGCTCATTTTTGGGTGACATGTTCTTCATATTATGTGCTACATTTAACTTAGTTATAGCTACTGCTCATTTTGAGCTTATCTTGCCTTAACAGTCCCTACAAAACTGCTTATTCAGATTAGAACACCCAACTTGTTTTGATCATATCTCACTCATTATATTGATTCCATTGCATGGACAACTCTCACATGTGTATAACATCTTGTACTTACTGTAAATGGATCATACCATGCAATTTTATCAGTTCAAATTTTAGTTATATACTGTTTTTATACAGCCAACTAAATAAGCATGATTTTAGCCTTATTTCTCATGGTTATTAACATTTTTAAGCATATTTATCAACACTTGATCCCCACACAACATTTTTATCATCATATATACATCATATACATATATAAAATGAAAGAAAATACATTTGTTCTTTACAAAAATAACAAGAGAAAATGGAGAGGATGATCTTCTTTACCAACCAAGTGTATTTCTTGTTTTTGGAAGACAAGAACTTGATGAACACCACAAGTAACTCCAAGATCATCAAACACCAAGAACAATAGTTGAGAAATCATCCCTAGGACACAAGCAAATCATCTCCAATGTTGTTAATATGGCCACCAAATGATCAAGGCTTCAAGATAACTCCACTATAGAGCTAGTTAACATGTATTTCATGGCTAGAAAAGATCAAAAGGGGTGTTTGTAGCTTGAATATGGATGGCAATGGTGGGAGGTTTTGAGAGGATTTGTGTTGATTTTGCATGTATGGAAATGGAAATGAGTTAGTTGCTAGTGGTTTTGACTAGACAAAGCTTAAAGTGTAAGCTTTGTTTACACTTGTAAACTTGTAGCTAACATGATGCCACATATAGTTGTGGTGTCATGTTGGTGCCATCCAAACTAGCTAGTGGGGTGGGACAATGTATTTTGTCCCATCTCACTAGTTTACGGGTATTCCTCGAGTCTAGTTTTCTTGATTTGCGTGCCCTCGGGTCGTTTCACGAAAAACGTTTTTATAAATTATGAATCAATGTCACAAAACGAATCCAATAAAAATTGTCTCATCAAAAACGGAGTTCAAAAACGTAAATACGTAATCCTAAGGTTTCCGGCTTAGTCGTAAGGGACGCTAAATTATGCACGTAAGCCCAAATTTAAATCCGTAAATTGTGAGTTCGTCAATCAACACAAAAATAAGTTTTAAAATATTATACGAGAAAATATTTCACTACCTGAAAATGTTAGATTGTACTTTTTTTTTTTAAAAGTTTAAACGCACGCGAAAAATAATAATATAACGACTCGATACGTAACTGAAACTATATCGTCGAAAGTATTAAATATCGAAACTATCGATAATAAAATATAAAATTTTTGGCATCCGTCGGTATCGCGATCACTAGTAGTCCTCGTTGCTCGTCAAAATATTAAAATATAATATTTAATATCGGTTTCAACTTAAACCGTTAAACATAATAATATTTAACGTTATAAAATACTTCAAAATAATTGAAAATAGAATTAAATTATGACCTTATTTTTACGGGTTTTACAACTTTTGCCTTATAAAAAAGGATCAAGAGTTATAAACAATAGGTAACTTTGATTGTTTGTGCTATATAACAATGAAACGAGTGATCAATGTGATCACCTTGTTTACAAGAAACCTTTTCTGGAAACTAGTTTGAACACACACACTTTATCTTTGAGAGAAAATTTTGGCAGAGTAAAATTGCAAGTTCTTTGTGTGTGTGTTTGTTGTGCTTGTGGGGGTATTTATAGGCTCGGATGTGAAGAAGATTTTTATTTGCTATAATTTCTTTTCACATCCGCATTTAATGAAAGCGTACAAGTGGTCGCCCTATTTTCTTGGCAACTGTTCCATTACTGCAAAGATAACGCTTTTTCCAGAGATGACGTGGGGTCACATGCATTTGAAAGGACGTTTTTACAACGGATTTTGCTAGAAAAGGGTAAGAATTTAATGCTTAGTGGGATACTTGTCATGAGTGACCCTTTGACTGGTTTTATGACAATTTATTGAAGGAATATATGTTCCTTATTTAATATTGTGACTCACCAACCTAGGACATCAAGTAACTAAATCCTTAGAGCATTTAGTTACATCATTTAATGTACCTCAGTGTCAAAGGGAGGACAATAAGATATATTTACTCAGAGAAGATAAAGAATATACATTATACTGAATCCAATGTCATTAGGGAGACTGATTAATCAATATTCAGCATACCAAGTTCAGCTTTCAGTCTAGTGAACGTTGGTTCATCCAAAGGTTTGGTGAAAATATCAGCTAGTTGATATTCAGTGGGGATGAAGTGTAATTCAATATCTCCTTTTAAGATGTGATCCCTGAGGAAGTGATATCGTATGTCAATGTGTTTAGTCCTTGAATGTAGGACTGGATTATTTGAAATGGCAATTGCACTGGTGTTGTCACAAAAGATAAGGACTACTTTGTATTCCACATTATAGTCCCTGAGTTGACTTTTCATCCAAAGGATGTTTGCACAACAACTAGCAGCTGCCACGTATTTAGCCTCAGCAGAGGACATTGCGACTGACTACTGTTTCTTTGCACTCCAACATACTAGCTTGCCACCAAGGAATTGACATGCACCTGAGGTACTTTTTCTATCCATGTTGCAGCCAGCATAGTCTGAGTCTGAGTATCCTTTAAGATCGAAGCCTGAACAACGAGGATACCATAGAACCAGTCAGGAAGTACCCTTCAGATACATGAAGATTCGTTTAACAGTAGTAAGATGTGATTCTTTGGGATTGGCCTGATATCTTGCACATAAGATTGTTGAGAACTGAATATCAGGCCTGGTTGTAGTTATGTACGTTAATGATCCAATCATTCCCCTGAATAAGGTTTGATTGAGTAGTTTACCAGCAAGATCAGGACCTAAGTTGTTGGGGGGAACCATGGGTGTCTTTATTGAAGCACACTCAGAGATATCATATTTCTTAAGTATTTCTCTGGTGTATTTTTCTTGACAGACTGAGATCCCCTTGTCCCCCTGTTTGATTTGTAGTCCAAGAAAATATGTTAATTCACCCATCATACTCATTTCAAATTTTTTTGTCATAATTTTTTCAAACTTTCTACAAAGATCATAGTTAGTAGATCCGAATATGATGTCATCAACATATATCTGAACTAGTAGAACATCCTCCTTGGTTCTGAAGATAAACAAGGTGTTGTCTATCTTCCCCCTAACAAATTTGTTCCTTATCAGGAATGTAGAGAGAGTTTCATACCATGCCCTTGGTGCTTGTTTCAGTCCATAAAGGGCTTTGTCAAGTTTACAAACATGGTTTGGGAACTCAGAACTCTCAAAACCAGGAGGCTGAGCAACATAAACTTCTTTAGTGATCTTTACATTCAGGAAGTCACTTTTTACATCCATTTGGAAAACTTTGAAGTTCATGTAGGTAGCATAGGCAAGGAAGATCCTGATGGCTTCCATTCTTGCTACAGGGGAGAAGGTTTCCTCAGAGTCGATCCCTTCAAGTTGACCACACCCCTGAACAACGAGCCTAGCTTTGTTTTTTATGACAATTCCATCTTCATCAGTCTTGTTTTTAAATACCCATTTTGTACCAAGAGCTGATTTCCCTTTAGGGAGAGGAACTAGTTTC
This sequence comes from Glebionis coronaria, assembly GCA_025667525.1. Lineage (NCBI taxonomy): Eukaryota > Viridiplantae > Streptophyta > Magnoliopsida > Asterales > Asteraceae > Glebionis > Glebionis coronaria. The sequence continues at coordinate 477,681,400 of CM046874.1, forward strand.
CACACTTTGTTCCTGAGGAATTGGTTGAGCTCTTCTTGCATGGCCTCAACCCACCCTGGATGTGTCAGGGCCTTTGAAACCTTCTTTAGTTCAATTTCAGAGAGAAAGTCTACAAACAAACATTCATGGGCTGAGGCAGCAGAGAGTTTAGCAGCCTGACTGCGTGTGAGCATCCTCTCAGATACATCACCAATTATGTTTACAAGCTCTATGTGATGTTGTCTTGACCATCTGCCCTGAGGACTTGGATTAGAGCTTGTTGATGGTTGATGATTATCAGGGACCAGAGATTCAGTACATTGTATTGGGACATCACCTCCCTCTAAAGGATTTTCAGTAATAGGAGATTCAATATTTTCATCACTTGTCCCTTCAGTGTTCTCATAGATGGGTGAATCGTTTGATTCATTAGCTTGAGAAGTGATAACTTCAGGGACATGTTGAGGTATGATTAAATTATCAATTGACCTATTATGAGGTGATCTATGGAAAGAAATATCAGCATCACTTTGATATTGTTTTGAGGGACAATGTTCATACTCATCAGGAGGATATCTTGATGAGTCATTGATCCCTATTTCTTCCATTGATTGATTTGTGAAGTTAATGGCATCCATACTTTCATCAAAGGTGACATGAAATGACTCCTCAATCTGTTGTCTCCTTATGTTAAAGACCATGAAGGCTTTGGAGACAAAAGAGTATCCAAGAAAGTATCCATCATCAGCTTTGGCATCAAATTTACCAATATGGTCCTTTTGATTGTGAATGAACACAGGACATCCAAACACATGAAAGTAGCTGATATCTGGAATCCTTTCCCTGAATATTTCATAAGGTGTCTTATCATGTCTTTTGACAATAATACAACTGTTTTGAGTATAGCAAGCTATTTTTACAGCCTCAGTCGAGAAGTGTTTTGAAAGATTGGATCCATTAAGCATGGTTCGAGCAGCTTCAATGAGAGTTCTATTCTTCCTTTCAGCCACACCATTTTGTTCAGGTGTGTAAGGAGAAGAGAAGTTCTGAGAAATTCCTTTCTCATCACAAAAACTCTCAAGCTCTTGGTTCCTGAATTCTGTTCCATTATCAGTTCGTATTTGTTTAACTTTAGTGTCATTTTGATTTTCTACTTACCTGATAAAAGACATTATGAATTCCGGAGCTCGACTCTTCTTTTTCAGGAAGTATACCCAAGTGTATCTAGAGTATTCATCAACAATCACAAGAGTGTATTTCTCATGATTTATAGACATTGGACTGACTGGTCCAAATAAGCTCTCTTGTGTTTACCTTTTTCACAAGATGAACAAGTTTGTATTTTGAATACACAAGAGAAGGTAAGCCAAGAACTTTGTTTTGTTTTGCAAGTTTTTTCATCTCTTTGAAATTTAGATGTGACAGTCTCTTATGCCAAATCCAATTGACAGAGTCTGAGAGTTTAGCAAAGAAGCATGCTTCTGAATTTGTTACAGATGACATGTCTAGGACATATACATCATATCTTCTTGGAGCAGTCAACACAATTTCTTTGTTAGCATTGAAGATTGTACCTTGCTTATCATCAAACTGAACGATGTACTTAGCATCACACAGTTGGCTGATACTGATGAGATTGTACTTCAGACCGTTTACAAACACCACTTTTGAGAAAACTATTCCACCACATTTAATTGAACCATATCCCTCAGTAACACAAGATGAATTATCACCGAATACTACCTTAGGACCTGGTTGCTCCATGTTTTTGTGCAGATAACTTTTGACCCATGTCATACTTCTTGAACACCCACTGTCTAAGTACCAGACAGGCTCCTTGAAGTGTTTCTACATAAATAACGAGGTGGATTAGTTTCCCTTGTGAGCCCACCTTTTAGTAGGCCCTTTGGCTCGAAGAGCCTGACGTCTTTCACCTCGTTTGAAGTACTCAAACTCAGCATGGTCTGAGGTAGAATGAACATTTCTTCCACATGTTTTGCAGCTTAGTCCGACTGAGGATTCAGTACTTTGACATGACTCAGCTAGCATTCCTCTTCCGACCATGATGATTCTATTGTGTCCTGAGGTTGTGTGATAATTGCTTCTAAAAATCTTACACTCAGGATAATATACACAATCATCAGGTCTGTGATCGGGAATCCCACAATGTGTACAAGGTGGGTAAGGCTTAGCCTTAGATTTTTTGGTTTGTTCTGAGGTGGGCCCATAGTTGTAAGGCTGAGCATTGTATCTTTTAGCATTTTTAATAGAAGCAATGTGCATCTCATGATCTGTTGTCCTGTGATCTTCACTTTTACATTTCATGCAATAAGGAACTCTATAGCAGTCGTCAGTGGTGTGATTTGTATAGTGACATAGCTCACAGGTGGGTTTCTTTGTTTTAACTTTCTTAGAAGACTCAGGTTCAGTTTTGTTACTTGTTGATGATTCAGGCTGTGAGGACACAGATGTTTCACCCTGAGTTTTAGAGGCTGAGTTCAACTTCTCTTCCATGAAAAGTTGGAACAATCTACTTAACTCCTCTTGATTTACAATAGGAGTAGAGTTGACTGAATGTTTGGGAGTCCCTGAGGGAGATATAGGTTTTGTTGTCTTTTTAGTGACAGTTCCTGACTCAGTGTGATCTGGTATCATTTTTGAGTCAGGCTTTGTTTGTTCAATACAACCTAACCCAGCTCTTCCTCTAGGTGAGTGTTCTTGATAAGACAATGGAATTAGTTCAAAACATGGACTTGCTCCTTGAAGGTTTATGAAAGGAGGTAGAGGAGTCTGAATGTTTTCAGCAATACTAGATGTTTCAGTGTTACTGACTTTATCAGTCTCTTCATTCAGACCAAGTTTTTCATTAATAGCCCGAGATTCAGGAATTAATATTTTTCCAGTGTCAAAGTGAGGCAAAGCACTCTCAGGATTTGATCTCTAACCCAGTCTTTTGACTTAGGAATCATTTCATGCTCAAACCCAACTGAAGCAGGGAGAAATGCCTTTTCACTCATTTCCTTAGTTGGTGCCTTTTCAGTGAGTTGTCGTGCCCTAAGAATTTTCTTCTTTTGGGCAGGTATTTGACTGTTTATACACTGAGAAGCTAAGGTAGAGCTATTTGTCCATTTCTCATTGATTCGTTTTTCTTCCTTAAGTTTTTCTTGAAGAGCATGATTGATTTTAGTAAGTTCAGTGTTCTGAAGTTGACAGCTTACTGCTTCAAGTTTAGCTTGTTTTAGAACTAATAAATCTTCTCTACATTTTTTTAATTCAAAAACAAGTTTATTATATTTTGACAAAAGGTTCAATCTCTTCTCTTCAACAAACGATAGGTCAATGTTAATATACTTATGGAATTTTTGCCAATCAGATTCTTCATCCATAGAGAGAAGCATGTTTACCTTTCTCATGGTGATGTCAACCCATTCTCCATTTCGAGCATGATTCTTTCCAACTGATAATTCATCATCAACTAGAGCCATTAACACTTGATACCTGACTTCCTCCTCTTATGAGGACAAATCTTCATCATCCCAATCAAAAGTTTCAGCTACTAGACCTTTGGCTTTGTTTTGAGCAGGCTTTTGAGTCTGAGCAATAGTAGGTTCAGCTTCCAAGAGTGCAAGTTTAGCTTTTACCTTTTTATACTCAGACCTATAGTCTTTCTCAATTTTCTTACTATTCTAAAAACTTTGATTAATTGGAGAAGCCTGAATTAGTTTTGGTGTAAACATGGGTTGAAAATTGTCATTCCCTGATGAAAAACTTTGATTTTTTAAGAGGCCAATGGGGTTTTTGAAAGACAAAATTTAGCAAAATGCCCAGTTTTACCACATCGATAGCAATCCACTCCCTCAGTGGATTGGTTACCAGCAAATCTAGTTCTTTTGATATAACGTTTGGTATTTGCCAACATGGCCCTTTCATGATATTCTTTGTTCAAATCCCTTATGTATTCAGTACTAGATCTTTCATCCACCTCATCATCTGAGGTTTCTTGAAAATTTTGAACAATTGCATTTGAGTAAAAAGCAGTTGAAATGGGGCAATTATCAATGTGAGTGGGTTTGGCTGAGGTATCTGTTATTAAGGCCTTCTTGGACTCGTGATATCTTCTATTTATCAGATTATCTTCATAGATGAATCTCCCATAAATATCTGCAAGATCCTGAGTCTGTATGTGATTAGCATTTCTCAGTCCTTGAGAAAAACCAAGCCATTTTTCAGGGAGAATGTTCACAAAACCAACATTGATTTCATGCTTAGACAGTTTCACCCCGTCATTCGTTAGCTCATTGAGCAAGGTTTTATACCTGGTGTAAGTCTGAGGACGTGTTTCAAATATTTTGGCCCTGATAGTGTTATATTCTAACTTCAGGTCCATAATCCTATTTTCCTTTGTCTCGGATGGTCCTTCAAAACTATGAACAAGATCTGTCCAAGTCTCTCTGGCCCTCTCACACTCGATGACAGCCTCCATAATATCGTCCGGAAGACAAGATATTATGATGTTTTTGAGACGGTTGGTCTTGATTGACCACTCTCCTTTCATCGCCAGACCATTGGTTTTCAGGTTTGTCATCACCAGCTGCTATGTTTGGTTTGAATGGACCATCCTTAATACAAGTTATGTAATAAGGTTCCATTCCCATCAGATAACATAGCATTATTTTCTTCCATTTGTTAAATCTTTCAACTTCTAACTTAGGAGCGTTAACAGAGTAACTCGCTACTTTTTTGTTAACAAGTTGAGGTACATTACTTTCAGCCATAATGGATCAAGGTTTTAAAAACATTGAGACGGTGGTTAAAAGTTTTATAATCCTACTGCTCTGATACCACTTGTTGGTCCCTTGTAATTAGTACTATACTTAAGTATACTAAGTATAGTTCTAACCCATGGTTAAGTAATGCAATAAACTTAATAAGTATGTAAATAACACAAAGGTTTTCAACATTTAACTCTTATCTTTATTAAAGAATTATACCCTATTGTATACGAAGCTACAATAGGGATTGTAGACAATGTGTGGTTTTGTGATCTCCTCACTAACAAACTAGTCCAATCCTAACGATTGCTAAGCTTGACGATTCTATCAACAGGAGTTTAGAACTTAAGTGTGTAATCGTGTTTGGAGGAGAGAAAACTTTTTTGTGAATGTCTAAAGCATTTAGTGCACAAACTTGGTTTTCTCTCCTTTACAAGCATCCTATTTATAGAAGGAAAGTGGGTAGAAGACAATAATTGCCCATGTGCAATTCTTGTCTTATTGGTACATTGTAGTATGTTGTCTTAACCTATTCTAAGTAGTAAGACGTAAGTCCTTTACACATGTCAGTGCCCCATCTATCCCAAATGGGTAAGTCACGCAAATTGTGTGATGTACTTCATCTTGTCACAATTCAACTTATCCCGCTTTTTCTTCAGTCTTGGAGAATGCTTGTTTTCTTCAGGGAGATCGTATAGGGTTTAGTGAGTCTATTACCACAACTCACTGAACCCATCACCTTCTTCTTCGTCATAGAAGACATTCGTTGAGCTTCGCCTCTCTAAATGCTTGAGTCTTCCTTTTAGACTCAATCTAGGAACTCGAACTCACTGAGTGACTGTTCACTCAGTGACCTTGTTATGTTCAAGGTTAATAATTCACTTAGGATGATTGTTATTCAAATCCTTCAGGGAGGTCATTAGGTACTGAATTGACCTAATAGGTTATTTTTGACCGTTGACACTCAGTGGGTCCTACCCAGTTGTTATTTTTGACAAAAAATGGGGCCGTAATTTTGGGAGTTGGTAACTTTTAATTAATGCACAAGATAAGTTATTTTCTTTTCAATGTTTACATCATTATATTTTGAAAATAACTGCCTAATTTTTGACCAATCACATGTGCCTACCTCTCCTATATATTTGTCTCCTTCTTTTTAAACAGGGTAATTGCATATTCTTGTCTAACAAACTTTTCTCCTATATTCATCTATCATAACCTTTCACACAGCTTTCTACATCAATGGCGCCTAAGTTTAAATCGAGTGACTTGGTATTGGGATTCAGAAGTCAGCATAACATGGTGTCCTATATGGAGGCTGATGATGCTCTGTTTTCTAAATATAGTCAGATGGTGGCGTATTTGAATGCATCCCCACTACGGTATGCACTTTCTCATGCTCCTCTTATCCATGTCACTCATATTAAACAGTTTTAGAACACTGTTAGTTCCTCAACGCTTAATAATGTGACTACATTAACTGCTATTGTCCATGGGCGTCCATGGGTGGTTACTGAAGCCTTGGTTCGCCAGGCTTTGCATCTTAATGATGCAGATGGTATAACCACTCTACCCATTAGTGAGATAGAACAGGGACTTCAAGCTTTGGGTTATCCTTTCCCTGAAGAGGGTACTTTAAACAAATATAATAAACAAGAATTTCACCCAGCTTGGAAGTACTTAATACATGTCATCCTTCAATGTTTAAGTCCCAAATGTACTGCACATAATGAAATTAACAGATCAATTGGTAGTGGCATTGTGTGTATTGCTACAGGGAAACAATATAATTTTTCTAAAATGATTTTTGATGGCATGTGTAAAAACAAGGGTAGCAAGATGACTCTGGCTTACCCAAGATTTTTACAAATGATTTTTGATGAACAAAGGTATTGCACCAGGGATCATGATGATTTTTATGCGATCCCTATGAAAAAGAAAGCAATTTTTAGTAAGATGAATTCACCCCCTCATAGAGACTTACCCCTTACCCAAGCCATGCTTGCTGTTATTGCAGCAGCACAACCTCAACCTAACCCACAACCAAAACTTGACCCGTTACCTGAACCATCACCTTCACCCCAACATATGGAACCTGACCAAGCTTCCTTCAACGCTGACACGTTAAATGTTGGCGTTGATACTTCAAATCCAAACGTTGACACCCTGTTACAACATACCCAAACACCCCTTAACGTCCAAACTGAAAGCCAATCCACATCGTCTTCCTCACCCCCAGACTTTAGGATGGAAAAATGCCAAAGGAACATTGGAGTGTTCTCCTCTGGTGGTCCTATCCATGTTGCAAAGAGAACCACCACCACAAGTGTGGTTGGTGACATGGGTGGGGCTAGGACTATTGGTACTATCTTAGATGCAAGCCAAGCCAGTCCTAACATCATTAAGACCCTATCCATGCCCCATAACTCTATTTTGGGAGGTCAAATACCCATTCTAGAGGAGGGAAGATTGGAACCCTATACAATGTTGGAATTGACGGCTGTCTGCATCAGCTTGCAAAAGCAAAATGTAGACCTTGTACATACTATCTCTACCCAAGGCCTTGAACTCAAGCAATTGAGGGAGAGGATTGTTGTTTTGGAAGCTTCTGAGGCTAGGAGAAGGCATACAAGGGTCCTTTCTTCAGGGGAGGATTCTTACAAAGGGGAGGAAGCTGCCACTGAGCCAGTTAATTTAAGTGATAAAGGCTCAAATGAAGGAGAATCTTAGGGTGTGGCTAAAGCTCTTACATATTTGAAGAGGCAACCAGGTTTTGATGTTTCATTGGTTAATCCTACAAATTTGAATTTATCTTTTACTGAGATGATGGAGCAGTTCACAAGAAGCGCTGACAAGAGTAAGGTGAGCGTTGACAGGCAGATTTTTGACGCTGACAAGCCAAGCGCTGATATGAGTAAGTTAGGCGTCGACACACAGGTTTTGGACGTTGATAGACCTGCAGGTATGGTTGATGTATTCTAGTCATCAGTCATCATCAAAAAGGTGTCCTCACAGGTACCATCATCATCTTTACCCATCACTGATACATTAGATAGGGTTAAAGGGATTATGGTAGAAACAGTAGTTCCCAAGGATGCAGCTTAAGTAAAATTTGATTCAATGTTGGCTGCACAACTTATGGAACAAGAAAAGAAGAAGGTTGTTGAGTCACCATTAGTGGTTACTTCTGGAGATCAAGAAGGAAGTAATGATGAGAGCACAGATTCAAGTGTCATGATTATTGAAGAAGCAGAAAGACTTGAATATGGGGATGTGTTGGCAAGGAAAAACTTGCAGAGTTGAAGATGAAGGTGGATTATGATATGCCAGAAGTTGCCCAGATGTACTTTGCATGGGAGAATAAGATCATGGAGAATCCAGATATGTCTTTATCAGATCAGATTTGGGGATTGGAGATTCTACTTAGGATTCAAAGAGATTGTCAGGTAATCCTAATGTATAAAGCCAACAAAGTTTTCTCACAATCTAAGAGGGATAGAAGGGAGCTTTATTATATGTTGCTTAGATGTCATCAAGGGGGTTGGACTTTTTAGAAGTTGCAGGGATTGTCCTTTGATGAATTAGAGTATAAAGCTTATCCTATTTGGGCAAGAGTGCAAGAGATGAACACTATCATACTTCTTTTAGATGAAAGAAAGGAAGAGCTTGTAGAAGAGATGCAGATTCAACAGGCTTTAATTGTACCAAGACCTGAGAAGACGGGAGTTCCACTTGAGTTCCCAGAAAATATGGATAGATCGAATCCTATTGAAGCTATTATTAGAAGGAGCATTAAGCTATCATCCTTGGAAGTTTCACATATGGTGGAAGTATTACCTCATGATTCCAGAAACCCAATAGTTAGCTATGAAGAAGATGCAAGTGGGTTCTAGATGATTGGCAGATATGGGAAAGAGGTACATACTTTTACTACTCTTATGTCTTTGTTTGCAAGCTTGGATAGGGAAGACTTGGCAGACCTTTGGATGTTACTGCAGGCCAAGTATGAGACTAAAGCACCTACTTCAGTTAATGGAATAAAGATTTGGTCAACATTCAGAAGGATGTGTGCACCAGATGAAGAAGATCCTGTTTGGAAGGATCTTGATGAGGATATCAGTGGACATCAATGGCGTCTATATTCAGCAGCTGGTGTGTATCATTTGAGTTCTATAAAGTTTTATGGGTATCTTCTTGTAAATGCTGAGTATCCTATGTCCAAAGAAGTTTTAAAGAAAATGATGACAACACAGCTGGAGATAGACTACTCAAGTGACGTGGCCAAAGATTTGATATATTTATTTCCAATTTGATAAGATTTGTAAGAATCCTCCTAGTTCTTAGTTTTTATTCAGAAACTTGATTACTAGAGTAGATTTCAAGTTTAGGGGAGGGTTGTTGGGAATAAAATGTAGTCAATACACTTGGACGCTGACAAGAGCAATCTGGACGTTGATAAGAAGAAATCAAGTGTTGACAGAACAAACGTTGACAAGAAGAAGTCAAGCGTTGATAAGAAGAAGTTAAGCACTGATAGAAGACTTAGTCTACATGTTTCATGTTTCTAGTAAAGATATGTTCGACAATGTATTTTCTATGTTTATCCTTACCAAGAATAGCTGATACGTAGACTCTTGTACAAGGTTCCTTAATCTATAAAAGGAGGCCTTTAGGTTTTAGTTTCATGTACGTTTTACACATTCATTGTACGCAAGTTCGATTTATCAATCAAAGTAAAAGTTTGGTTTATCTTGTTTGAGTATTTATTCTGCATAATACTTGAATTGTTTCATATACAACAAAGTTTCTCTACGTGTTTAACTTGATTTAATCTCGTTTACACAAGCTAAATCGATCTAAGTTTAGGATCAACAAAGAATTACTTAGTCCATACACCGATCTCGAACGTTTTATCCATCAATCTCGAAAGAAAAACCGCAATAAGCAATCCTTTGTTTCTCCCGAAAACCGAATTCCTAGAACCAAAAACCCACCATTTGATAATCTCTTAGACGCATTTTTTGTCTATAACTCGTTCATTGATCTACGATTTCCAATGGCCAACGATCAATCCATGTGGGCCGCCAACGGAGTAGTAGCATCTACCCCCGAGGATGCTATTGTTCAAGTTGAGCTTGGAGATAACTTCACCGTGAAAGGACATCACCTTTCAATGATCAAAGACCGTCAATTTGACGGCCGTGTGCGGACCGATCCGCATAAGCACATAGCCGAATTCATAGAGATATGTGGCATGTTATGATATGGAGCTGACGTCAATGTAGAGGCTATAAAACTCAAACTCTTCCCATCATCTCTATCCAGAGATGCAAGAGTTTGGTATAATAAGTTGACGTCTAGTACCATAGAAACATGGGAACAAATGAGAACCGCTTTTGTTAGCCGTTTCTTTCCACCCGTCATGTATGAAAGACTTATCGGAGAAATCCAAGGTTTCGCCCAAATTCCAAATGAGACACTCATTGATGCATGTAACCGAATGAAAGACCTACTTCGTAGTTGTCATGGACATGGTTTATTGAAAGGAACCATCATCCAAATTTTTTATCATGGTCTCAATGAACCGACAAAAGCAATCCTTGACGCCGGTGGACTCTTTTTCTATAAGACTCCCAACGAAGCATACCAACTCCTTGAGGACCGAGTTCTCTTGAAACTCGATTGTTCCAAAGATAACCGTTCCAAACCCTTCAAGAAAACCGTTGGTTTCGTTGAAAGTAGCAAAAGTTCCAAACTCATGGAAAAGATGGACGCTCTCACATCTAAATTCGACTCGCAATTAAAAACTATCAAAGACGAAACGAAAGAGATGCGAGGCAATGTACTTTTTTTTGGAGGACCACACCCATCTACGGAGTGTGATAACACACCCATAACGGAACCACCACAAGAAGAAAAATACGCCCAAGGAGGATACCGAGGAGGTGGTTATCAAGGTAACTTGTAACACCCCATTTTGATAATGGAAATGTCACACGTAATTATGGCGTGTCATCAAAGCATACAAGGAAAAATGTCTAAACATTACATGACCATAAAAGGAAAATACCGGAATCAAAAATCGGTAGTCCAAAGTAAGGCTCATCACACACAAACATAAGTATAGTAAAGGAAAAGACTAAACAATGTCCATAGCAAATGTATCAAAAGAAAGGTAATGCATAAAGTAAAGAAGGCTAGAAAGATTCCAGTCCATATGCACGTACTCTTAAAGTCTACGAGCGTCCCTGAGTACCTGCCGTTTTGGGAACATAGAAAAGGAAAATGGTTGAGCAATACGCTCAGTGTACGGATGTACAATAAAGCATGAATAGGATAAGCATATGACATATAACATATAACAGCGGAAGAAACTAAGTCCCGAGTAACCTGGTTAAGTCTTGATAAAACTCGTTTTATAGTTTCAAAAGCCTTATGTTTATCATGTGAAAACTGTTTTAACATATTTTACAATTAGCCAATATAGGTCATGAAAATCCACCGTGCATGAATACTTGGAGGGGTGACCTCATCATGCAAATTAGAGGGGCTGCCTCTAATTTAATATATTGGTTTTTTGGTAGGAGGGATCAGCTCCTTGTGAAGGATGCAAGGCACACACCACATTCACCATGAAATCCTGACTGAAAACATGTAACTAGGATGCACCCATACGCCCCACATGATAAATATAAAAATATGGCCAAAAGCTGAAGGGACGCCACGAGCAACCACTCCGCCGTGGTGAAGTCATAACATCAGTGCCTCTAATGTTATGGTTATGGTACCTCCATAACTAGGTGAAACTGGTCATGCATGTATATGGCTATAGGTATTCTAAATTAAACATAAGCAATTCAAACACATAACTTATACTACCGGAAAACATTTGGCTGCATACGGGGAATCCTAATAAGGAAAGAATGTCCATACTGAAACGACGGGAATCCGTACCTTACGTCCAGTGAACGAAGAAGATGAACTTAGAGGAATCCTACCTCTGTATCACTAATGCTACATAAATACATACATGAATAAGTATCTGCTTACTAAATACGTAACTGGTTTTATGTCATGTCTTAGCTTATTTTATATGTTCTTATCATGTTTTACTGTTTTATCCCTTAAACTTGTGTTTATCTTATATTCTGTTTACTCTATTTCTTGTATTTCATGTATTATTATACTTACTGTGTAATAATAAGTAACTTTCCAAAAATAGCAGGTTTCCTAAAATAGAAAGTTTCCAAAATTAGAAAGTTTCCAAAAATAGAAAGTTACCAAAAATAGAAAGTTTCCAAAAATAGAAAGTTTCCCAAAATAGAAAGTTTCCAAAAATAGAAAGTTTCCAAAAATAGAATTATTGCTTAAAATAGATAAGTTTCTAAAAATAGAAAGTTTCCATAAATAGATCAACTGCCTTAATTAAATAAGTTTCCATAAATAGATTAGCTGCCTGAAATAAATAAGTTTCTAAAAATAGAAAGTTTCCATAATTAGATATAAGTTGGTTAAATAAGCTAAGTATATAAGCCTAAGTGTTTTCATGATTATTTTCTGATTCATATGATATAATGTATAGTTTATTAATTATTTCATGTAATTAGAACAAACTATAGGTTAAAATATTTAATTAAAGTATATCATGTTTTTAATTAAATAAAGTTAAATACTTAGGTTAAAACATGTATTATTATTTATTAATAATATAACCTAAGTCATGTTAATTAATTAATTATAACCATGGTTTTTAAAATAATTAATTAATTATAAGTCTAAAAATATAAAATACTTAGGTTAATAATTTCATGATTTTAATAATTAATAACCTAAGTCATGTTATTAAATTAATCATGTCATGTTTATTAATTTAATTTTAATATATGATTATAAAAAAAATAATAATCTTAACATACACCATGAACCGGATCTTGACTAAGAACCATGAACCGGACATGAAATCGACACCATACCCCGAACCACTTTGGGGTTCCCCTTGTCTTGCTACTGCCGTGGGACCCACACCAACCAACCGAGACCATATGGTCTCGGTGGTGGTCGAGTAGCCAAACCGAGACCCCCTTGTGGTTCGGTTTAGGCGCCGGCTAAAACAAACACCCCTAAAACACCCTTTTTGGTTTATTACAAAACCATTTTCATGTTAGATCTATGTTTTTAATTAGGTTTTTAAAAAAACACATCATGTTCTTAATTATTTAATAGATCAAATCAAAAAGAAAAGGGTTAAAAGAATTTCCCGAATGCGTGGATCTAAACAAGGATGAACAAACACGAACACTTGCACCAAAACCAAGATCAAAGATCAAACAAACACCCCCTTGGTGTGTTTATGGGTGGCGGCCAAAAAAGAAAAAGAAGGAGAAGGAAGAACTTTTTAGGTTTTTGTAAAAATCTTCTGTAAAGTGAAAAATGAGTAGTAACTTCTCCCTTTACCCTTCTTTAGTGAATTTTGAGATGGGCTTGGCCCATCTCTTCCTTGTTGCCGCGGGTAGGGGCCCACATAGGGTACCCGTACCGTTTTCCGTGTCTTGATGTTTAATTGTTCGTTCATGTTTATTTGTGTTCTCGTTTAATGTGTTCTCGTTAAATAATTATCGTGACCTAATATATTTATTTACGCTCGTAATAAATATATATACGTAATTAATAATAGTTCTTGATTTAATTACGTTCATGATTTCATTATCGCATGTTCGTGATTAATTATTGTCAAATAATTATTGCGTGCTCGTACGTAGTAAATACTTATCGTGTTCTAACACGTACGTAATACGTAAAATCCTAACACGTAATCGTAATCATGCTATAATAGGAAAGTTTAAATCTAGTACGTACGATCTTAAGGGTACTATTCATGGTAAAAGCATGCGGGTTTTACAACTCTTCCCCCCTAAAAAGAATAATTCGTCCCCGAATTATAGATAAAGTAAACTGGAAAAGAAGAACATACCCGAATTCAAAATATGAAACGAGGGTAAGAAGCCCGGATAGACTCCTCCGTTTCCCAAGTGGCTTACCGCTCGGTATGATCCCTCCATAGGATTTTGACGAATGGGATCGTCTTCCTTCTCATGACTCGTTCTTGTCTGTCAAGAACTCGTTCGGGTTCTTCTATAAAAGTGAGATCTTCACGTATCTGTTCTAGTGGATACTGAACCATGTGAAGGGGATGATACTGGTACCCTCTGAGTAAGGACACATGAAACACATTGTGCACATGCGAAAGCTATGGAGGTAACGCCAATCGGTAAGATACTTCACCGACTAGTTCAATGATATCAAACGGTCCGATGAAACGAGGACTGAGCTTCCCTTTAATCCCGAAGCGTCTAACACCACGTGCCGGCGAAACCTTAAGGAAGACGTGATCTCCTACGTTAAAATGTATGTCCCTACGATGCTTATCAGCATAACTCTTCTGACGTGACCGTGCTTCCTGAATTTTCTTCTTAGCTACTGTGATCTTTTCATTGGTCATCTCTATGATTTTTGGTCCTTCAAGTGTTCGCTCGCCAACCTGATCCCAGCAAATTTGGGCGCGACACTTCCTGCAATACAACATCTCGAAAGGAGCACACTTGATACTTGCGTGCCAACTGTTGTTCTATGCGAACTCCACCAAACAGATGTAATCTTCCCAAACACCCGTCCATTCCAACGCACATGACCTCAAAATATCTTCCAATGTCTGAATGGTTCGTTCTGACTGTCCGTCCGTTTGAGGATGAAAAGCCGTGCTAAGCTTAAGTTGTGTACCCCAAGCTTTCTGTAGACTCTTCTAAAATCGCGAAGTGAATCGAGGATCTCTGTCTGAGACGATGCTGGATGGTGCACCGTGGAGTCTCATGATCTCTCTTCTATACGTATCGGCGAGTTTACTTACCGGATCTTCCTTGCGGATCGGTAAGAAATGAGCTGATTTGGTAAGTCGATCTACGATAACCCAAATTGCATCGTGCTTCCTCTTGGTAGGCGGAAGACCAGTAACAAAATCCATGGTGATTTTGTCCCACTTCCACTCTGGAATATCTAACGGTTGAAGGAGACCGCCAGATCGCTGATGCTCGATCTTAACCTGCTGGCAGGTAAAACATTTGGAGACGTAAGTGGCCACATCCTGTTTCATACCACTCCACCAAAAATACTGCTTGATGTCATGGTACATCTTAGTCGAACCAGGATGTATAGAGAATGGGGAGCTATGAGCTTCAGCTAACAAGGCTTCCTGGAGTTCTTGGTCATCAGGAACACAAAGTCTCGTGCCTTGCCATACGATACCATCTGCATCTACTCTGAATTCTGTCTGTTTCTCCAAATTTTGTACTATAGCCCAGATTTCTCCCTCATCTTTCTGAGCTTCCTTGATCTTAGAGAGTAACTAGGGTTCTACTCTAAGATTAGCCCAGTAACCGTGCTGTCCACGTAGCATGATCTCAATGTCAAGTCTCTCTAAGTCTCTTATGATTTCCTCTTCAATTTTAATACCGTTGATCATTCCGGACTTCCTGCTAAGAGCATCTGCTACTACATTTGCCTTTCCGGGATGATACTTTAGATTAATGTCATAATCCTTCAACAGCTCTAACCATCTCCTCTGCCTAATGTTCAATTCACGTTGAGTGAAGATATGCTTCAAGCTCTTGTGGTCCGTGAAAATGTCACATGATTCTCCATATAAGTAGTGCCTCCATATCTCCAATGCAAACACAACTGCAGCAAGTTCCAAGTCATGTGTGGTGTAATTTTCTTCATAAGGCTTAAGCTGCCGTGAAGCATACGCGATCACTTTCCCATGTTGCATGAGAACACAGCCAAGTCCCTTCCCCGATGCATCACTGTAGATTTGAAATCCACCCGTACCAGATGGGAGAGTAAGAATAGGTGTAGATACTAGCTTCTGCTTCAGGTCTTCAAAGCTCTTCTCTCGTTCTTCAGTCCAGACGAACTTCTCCCATTTCTGCATCAGTTTGGTCAATGGTAGTGCTAAGCGGGAAAAGTTCTCCACGAACCTGCGGTAATAGCCAGCTTAGCCTAAGAAACTGCGGACTTCCGTTGCTGATGTCAGCCTTGGCCACTTAGTAATGGCCTCAAACTTTGCTGGATCCATAGTGATTCCTTCTGCTGATACAATGTGACCTAAGAATGCCACCTTGTCTAACCATAACTCACACTTGGAGAATTTAGCATACAGCTGCTTCTGGCGAAGAATCTGTAGTACTGTACGAAGATGGTCTTCGTGTTCCTCCTTGGACTTTGAGAAAATCAGGATGTCATCGATGAAGACAATGATGAACTTGTCCAGAAATTCATGGAAGATTCTGTTCATCAAATCCATGAACACTGCTGGAGCATTTGTCAGGCCAAATGGCATAACTACAAACTCGTAGTGGCCATAGCGGGTACGAAAGGCAGTCTTAGCGATGTCCTGCTCCTTGACCCGTAGCTGATGATAGCCTGACCTAAGATCAATCTTGGAGAAGTGTTTGGCCCCTTGGAGTTGGTCAAACAGATCGTCAATACGTTGCAGTGGATACCTATTCCGGATAGTAATCTTGTTGAGCTCGCGATAGTCTATGCAAAGACGCATACTGCCGTCCTTCTTCTTAACAAACAAGACCGGTGCGCCCCATGGAGATGCGCTTGGTCAAATGAAACCTCGTTCAAGAAGTTCTTTCAGTTGATCCTTCAGCTCCTTCAGCTCTATGGGAGCCCATGCGACAAGGAGCCTTGGAGATCGGTTCAGCTCCTGGAACAAGCTCGATACTGAATTCCACTTCTCGTGCAGGTGGTATGCCCGGAAGTTCTACTGGAAAAACATCTTGGAATTCCGACACTATGGGTTGATCCTGAATTGATGGGGATTCAGCATCCATGTCGTGAACCGTAGCTAGATAACCCTCGCAGCCATGTGATAGTAGTGCACGCGCGTGCAGGGTAGATATGATTTGTACAGACCGTCCGGGTATGAACCCGTTATGAATATACTCTGGTGCATTAACATCACCGAAGATAACTCGATATGAATGGCAGTCTATGGTAGCATGATGCTTGGATAGCCAATACATGCCCAAAATCATGTCGAAGTCATTCATGTCCAGCGGAAGTGCGTCAACAGGTCGAACCTTATTGTCAAATTCTAGGGGAAGACTCTTGTATACATGGGTGATTAATACAGAGTCCCTCAAACGCGTGGAAATAGTAAGCCTATTTTCTAGTGGCATGGGGAGCATCCTAATGTCCTTAGCATAAGCAGTAGAAATAACCGAGTGAGTAGCACCCGTATCGAAAAGAACACATGCATCTTGACCATACATATACAAGATTCCAGTGATGGTACCTGTAGACTTGTTGGCCTGGTCTCGAGATGTCGTGTAGACACGACCGGTAGTAGGAGGCGGCTTGGAATCAGCATGTCCCGATGTACCCTCCATCTCGCCCTTACGACAATCCTTCATGATATGGCCAGGAAGACCACACTTGAAGCATGCATCAGTGTTATGGCGACATGGCCCTGGGTGCCTACGGTGGCAAGTAGAGCAAAGAGGATGAGTAAATCCTCCAGCAGGTGCTCTGGCTGGCTGGGAACCAGTGATAGCTGGACGGCTAGGCTATGAACCTCTCTGGTTCTGGTCCCTACCGTTTCCATGGTTCCTGGTAGAAGTTTTGCTAAAGTGTCAGAATATGAGTTATAACATGAAATCATAAGGAAATGCGTAAGTATTAGGACCTGCTATTGGAGTGTCTAGCGTTGTTACGGTAATTATCATTATCACCACGCCTATCCGTAGCAAAACGGTCGTTAGTCTGATCGTTTCCCTTGGGCTGATGAGGCTGCTGCTGAGTAGCCGGCTAAGACCGGTCCCTAGTTTTCTGCCTGGAAGATACATTTAAAGAGATGAATAATTGACATATATGGAAAGAATACGGATTGATCACCGCTTGAATACGAATGTTTACCTCTTGTCGGGTCTCTCAGCTTCCCCGAACTCATCTCTCTCCTACAGCATTTCCAGCTTACGTGCTGCATCGGCCACTTGTGCTACAGTGTTGAACGTAGCACACACCAGATTGTTTGCGACCGATGTGCGAAGAGCCCACCTAAAGTGGTGTGCCTGCTCTTCAGGAGTACCTGCTGCCGCACCAAGGAAACCAGCTAAGCCAAGAAAGCGCTGCATAAACTCGTTGCTATTCTCCCCAACTCTCTGTCGGATCCCATGGTACTCTCTCTTGAGCTTGTCTTGCTCAGCCTTGGGAAAGAACTATTCCATCACCCTGTCCTTGAGCTGAGCCCAAGTCAAACCAGCAACCCACTCGTCACCACCCTCAGACTGCATCAACGCTAACCACCAATTTAGCACATCGCCTTCGAACCGATAGCATGCCAACCTCGCCTTGTATGCGGGGTCACAACCCATAGCATTGAAAATCTTCTCGATGTGAGCCAACCAGCTTTCAACATCACTGGGGCTATCTTTCTTCTCAAAATCTCGAGGACGGAGCTTGTTGAATCTCTCCAGCCATACTGCTAATGTCACTGAGGGAGGAGCAGGAGGAGGTGCCTGATTATGCTGCTGATTGTTGGCAGCTTGAACTTCAGCCCTGATGTCGTTCCTTAGTTGAGGAAGCAAAGCTTGCATAGCAGCTTGAATTGCAACATTGAGTTGTTCCTGTTCGCGTGTGAGAACCATCTGACAGTATAACATAAAACATATGATTAAACAGATCAAAACATAAAATATATATACATGAAAAAAATTTATACCAAAATTTCAAGAGAAAAATTTTATGCAAGAAAATTTTGTGTATGAATGCATGATGTAGTTTTATGAAAACTTTTGTATGCTCGAGAGTGAACGCCTATGGTCAGTTCACCCAAAACAAAAGACATGGCGAGGGGACGCCTATGGGTCGGTCCTAAATTTAAAAGTTTCGATAAAACACACGCGACTAAATATTGCCAGTCCTGTACCAACCATTACTTAGTCATAAATCTGCGGCAATGACATATATATGTATGCATAAAAATGATGAATGCATGAAAACAACTGTCAGTTCTAGGAAGACCATAGTGACTACCCACTAATCACAGGTCATATTTGAGAGCCTATAGGTCGAAGCCTTGGCTCTGATACCATAATTGTAACACCCCATTTTGATAATGGAAATGTCACAAGTAATTATGGCGTGTCATCAAAGCATACAAGGAAAAATGTCTAAACATTACATAACCATAAAAGGAAAATACCGGAATCAAAGATCGGTAGTCCAAAGTAAGGCTCATCACACACAAACATAAGTATAGTAAAGGAAAGGACTAAATAATGTCCATAGCAAATGTATCAAAAGAAAGGTAATGCATAAAGTAAAGAAGGCTAGAAAGCTTCCAGTCCATATGCACGTACTCTTAAAGTCTACGAGCGTCCTTGAGTACCTGCCGTTTTGGGAACATAGAAAAGGAAAACGACTGAGCAATACGCTCAGTGCACGGATGTACAATAAAGCATGAATAGGATAAGCATATGTCATATAACATATAAAAGCGGAAGAAACTAAGTCCCGAGTAACCTGGTTAAGTCTTGATAAAACTGGTATTATAGTTTGAAAAGCCTTATGTTTATCTTGTGAAAACTGTAACACCCCCAAATTTGTACAATTCAATACAGCGGAAGACTCGTTGGTGTTATGCGATAGCACATTACTCACATCATAGACAACGCTTAAAAATAGCGTCGTTGAATAGTAAAGCATTTCCATTCATAAATATTAAAGTTACATAGGTCCCAAGTCATTATATTTCATACAGGTTTTACAAAGCATTTGAATGGAAATTATCGTTTAAGTGCGGGCCATGAATTCTTGTTGTCTTCCCGAGAATTACCTTCAAGTACCTGAGATAAGACATGTTAAAAGAAAAGGTCAGTGATAACGCCGAGTGAATTCATAGAGTTTAATGAAATCGATCAATATAACATCGGTATAAAATTATTACCGAAAATCATTTTGTACAAATCTTTGTAATAGGCCATAAAATAGCCAAAGTCATTTTATACAAGTCCATATCAAAAATCATAATATAGGCATTTGCCTTCAAAACCATTATACGAACCAATGCCGTAAAAATATCATACAATACGTTTTATAACGTCGTGTAGAGTTAAATAAAAACCGCTATATGAACATGGTTATGTAAAACCAAATCATGAAACATAAAATCAATAATAAGACCCCGTATTGCTAGTCAGGCAATATATCATAATTTAGTGCGTATGGCAGTATTTCGTTATTTGGATTATTATAAGCCGCATGACATTGTTACCTTACTATACCAAACAACGGGTAGCTAACCCGAACTCAATTTGCCCATCTAAATTAGCGTGTCGCCACAATAATCACGCTTGTGTAAATATTCTCATACATAAATTCACTTACCAATCAATGTGGCACGACGGGGATCAACCGTCAAGGCGCGAAATGGGGTGATCGTCCCCAAATAGTACTATTATATGCATAAGCGTCTACCAAATCCCGGTAGTTCACAATTCATGCTAATGGGACTTTTAGTGACATAACCTAACTTTAATAATCTATTTTATTCCATACATCGGGTTAAATAATCATTCATCGGGTCATACAATCATTCGGGTCCAAATCAATAAACAAACAATCGGGACAAATGATGTCCTATTTTATCAAAACTAACATGTTATCTCCCTCGCGGGTTTATAAAACATTTCATAAAAACATTTGAAAGAGTGCGAGGCTATGAACTCACGTTGATGTGGGAAGGCGGGTTATCGGTAATTCGGATGTACGCTACGTGCTTCAATCACGGGAAACCTAGACAAATAATACTCGTCTTAGACTCTTGTCCAATGACTTTATAAAGATAACAATTATGTATACATATGATGATTTTATAAATATGATGATGATCAAGTGGGATTGTACATTTTTACTAATTCATTATAGTGTTTATGTGTTGGTAACCTTTATACTAGTTACACTAGCTCAACTTGTTTACATTTTGGAGGCCCAATAGGCCCATTACAAGCCCAATACATTTTACTAGCCCAATTATACTTTTATTATCAGTATTATACTTTACATGTTGGGCCCAAGTGGGTTAAGCCCAATAAGTAAATTTATAAGTGTTTTACTAACTAGTCGGGTTTATAGTCCAATAAGGCTACTTTGGCCCGTTAATGTCTATATGTTGTAAAGCTCGTGTTTATCGGTTTTTACTTGTTATATATGTTTATACATCAGTATGTGAGTTTATAAAAGTTTACATTAGACGGGTCCGACCGTCTAAGTTTTATTTGACAAAAACGTTAATCTTTCGGTACTAGCCGAAAAGACGTAAAAACCATGTTTATAGTTGTATAACTTGGAAAATATTTTATATTTGTAATTTATAAAAATGTCTTATTTTATATCCTAATATATGAAATTCTTATTTATAATTACTATTAATTGTTAGTGGGTTTTCATGTGTATATATTTTATAAATATATAAGTGAGTGCTTATTTTATATAAGTTTTTATTATACAAATCTGATTTTAAATTTCATGTTTACCAAAACAGCCATATCTAGAGTTCTATATGGAGAAAGAAGCCCAACTTTTTATGGCATAAACTAAATGATATGTGCTTCATTTAACTCTCCTATGGATACTGTTGAATCAGCCTCTAAGTATTTTATAAAAATCGTCCAAAATAGTCTATGCAGATTTGTACTCTAATATTGTTTTGATCATATCTCACTCATCCTAATGATTCCATTGCATGGCCAACTCACCACATGTGTAAAAATCATATACCTTACTGTTTCTTTAATAATCTGTGTCATTTTAACAGTTTATCATAAGTTTCTTCACTATTTTATACAGCCTAGTCCTTACATCATGATTTTAACACTTTTTCATGTAGATTCTTATCTTTTTAATCAAATCTATCAACACCAAATCCCCACATAATATTTTTAATCATCATTCATCATCATATACATATACATAAATAAAGAAATTACAAGATTACATAATCAAAATAACAAGAGGATAGGAAGAACAATCTTTATACCACCAAGATTAAGTAGTTTGAAGGATCAAGACTTGGTTTTGGGTCACCAAATCTTATGAACTCTTGTATGAAATCTTCAAGATCAACAAGGGAGATGTCGTTCTTTGAAAATCAGCCCTACTTCATCTTGCAAACTTCTCTTTGGATGTTAAAATCACCACCAATCTATAGAGCTTCAAAAGGGCTTCATCATATGTGTGAATAACACATGATTTCATGGTTGAATCAAGATCAAATGGGTGTTTATGGTGCATATGAGACGGCATCATAGAGAGATAGGGAGGAGAGAATGAGTGGTATTGCATGGTAAAAATGAGGAAATGGTTTAGATAAGTGGTTTTATGGGTGTATAGCTTACTTGCTAAGCTTTAACTAACAAGTGTAAACTTGTTAGTCATAAGTTTGCCACATCATGGATGTGGTGTCATTGTTTTGGCCGTCCCATATAGTGGGGTGGGATAAACTTGTTTTGTCCCATCCCGCTAATTTACGGGTATTCCTTGATTCTTGTTTCCTCGATTTGCGTGCCCTCGGGTCGTTTTACGAAAAGCGTTTTTATAAATTATGAATCAACGGCACAAAACGAATCTAATAAAAATTGTCTCATAAAAAACGGAGTTCGAAAACGTAAATACGTAATCCTAAGGTTTCCGGTTTAGTCGTAAAGGACGATAAATTATAATCGTAAGTCCTAATCTCTTCTCGTAAATTTGTGAGTTTATGAACCAACACAAATTTAAAATCTCAAAATAATATTCACGGATAAATTTATTTTTTGAAATGTCGGACTGTCACCAAAACGGTGTATGTAAACGTAAGCACGTAACGTAGAATCCTCCGGTTTAGACGTAGTCGATGCTACTTCAAGACGTAAATCCAAATTTCTTCCCATAAATGAGTAAATTCATAATATAACATTAAAATAATGTTTTTAAATAATACTTGAGAATAAAATATCTACCATAAATTGACAGATTGTCATAGCATTTACCCCTAAATTGGATTTTTGTCCTCAAAGATCATCTTATCTTACTACTCGCTTCTTATAGAGTTAAAGCCATGTGGGTATTTCCTCCACATTCGGTCTTTTCTCACAAGTGTAATTCATTACAATACGCGAGTTTCATCAAACATAACTACGGGAATAAGATCAGGCTTAATGTTGACTTACTTTCTCTATCGATGATGTTCACGGGTTTCTAATGAATGCAACTTTTCGCCGATCTAAACTTTATCAAGAAGCAATCAGATTTTTCACTTGATAGACATTTTATCAAGTTAGATATACGAAACATAATTCACGCAGCCTTTGAAGTCATAGGGTATATCCAGCTTATATGCCTTTCAAACCAACTTTTTACATCATCTCAATGGTCCCATACAACGGGGACTTATATCGCATGATCTTTCAGATCATTAATTCATTTTTCCAAGGTTAATGTTTTTGGCATAACTTCGCTATCCATTCTGCACTTCAGGATCTACATTTCATATTCACATAACCTCCTGCCTACTATCGGCAGTCAATAATCAGATCCTTATTTACACAATCATTTCAGGTCTCGCGGGTCGAGTATTTTGTAAGGTTAGGTTCGCCATCATAGGAAACCTTAAACCTAAAAGACATGTCCAACTCACAATGGGTGTATGTCGGGTGTCTTCATCCCAACTCCTGCTTACAGATGTTCTCATGTTTAGATTCTAACAAGATTCGATCTCGATCCTAATATGATAATTATCAATGATAATCTCTCCAAAGGAAAATGATTATACGGTTCATTACCAAAGGTCAATCATTTAAGCATAAAACAATACTTCTAGTGTTTTGTATCGTTACTTTACCTCGTCCCTTCGATTTGGGGTGGTAAACAGTACTCTCATCAAGATTCATTCTTAATGACTTCTGAGCAAATCTCTAGAAATTCGATGCGAAGCGAGGATCTTGATAGAGATGATCGATACAGGCACACCATGTTTACACAACTCCTTTAAATACAAAAGAGTCAATTTCTTCATCAAGAATCTATCATTAACAGGAATGATATTAGCAGATTTGGTCAGTCTGTCGACGATGGCCCAAATCGAATCAAATTCAGATGATGACCTTTGCAATAGCTAGACGTTTACTAATGTATGAGGCAATGTCTGCCTTCATAATTTGCCATTAGTACAACTTCTTCAGATAAAGATACATTTAGTCAAAAATGACATGAATGGAATACTTATACTTACAAGATTTCAATATGACTAAATCTCAAAATCCTCTATATTCAGGCAACCACAAGCAGCCTTTAAAACATTTAACGCCATAGGCTTCTCAAATCTAATGGTTCACATTAGCCGCGAACCCCTTTTTATTATCTATATTATCCTTCTTACAAGCATTGTTTATTTTTATATTGTTTGGCAATTTATTTTGCACCTTCATTATTAAGGAACATGTCCTAATTGGTTCTTTATCTTTTATACTTAATGTGTCAGTAATTATATTCACCTTCTTCGATGAGATAAATATCATGACCGTATTTATTCGAAAATTCTTTCTTCACATTTTCAAAGTCTCAGTTCTATCTCAACTATTGTTTTTATCAGTTTTGCTCAATCCGACGTTTAAAGCGTCGGTAATTACTACAAGTAATTAAATAATAAATATTTAATTTTTATGAAACATAAACGCAAAAAGTTTTTAAATTTTCTCAGTTTGTCCAGTTATATAAAAATGTTCAAAATAAATTTGAATTTAATTAACACAAAATTTTTTTTTTGTTGATTTATCGGAAATAATTAGTAAGATCCGTAAATGTTCGAAAAACCTTCGTTTATTCTTTGGTAAAAATTTTCTTAGTTGAAAAGCAAAAATTGTCGTTTCAAATTTTAAGTCATGGTTTAACGGTTTCCTCAATCCCTCTTAGGTTTTCTTGAGGTATACACAAACATTTACCCCTAAATAGGAGTTTAGTTAAAGGGGATAATCCCTTAAAAATCCTTTGTTAAAACATTTGTCAAAAACATATTTCCATTTTCTTTTTGGTAAAACCCAAAGTCTTAAAAGGGCTCTAAATTTTTTTTGAAGAGTTAATATAGATTCCATTAACTTATTAATCACACGGTCAAATAATGTAAAGGATTAAGTCTTTAATCATATGTTAAATACTCAAGGTACAAGTTTTCATTGTTCGGCCAATTTAGGGCAGTCTATAACTAATTATTAACTCATTCTTATTCTTATAAACAAACTGGTGGTCCTTAATGATCACAAGCATGAATTTATCAATTTATAGCCTACACACGTGATTCACCCAATTTGAGAATGCTACATGTGTATTAGTCAATCCAAACGTCATCACGTGAAACTTATAATGTTCATTACAAGTTCTGGATGTTGTGATTGGAATAGATAATCTTCTTTACGGACGCGAAGTTTGATGATAACCATGCCGTGAATCAAATCTTTGGAACATACGCTAGAACCTTGTAAATGATCGAACAATCTATCATCTTGGGTAGTGGATATAGATTTTAATCGTCAATTTACTTAGTTCACGGTAATCAATAAACATAAGGAATGATAACACCATAGCTCTTCATGATGACGAGCTTGGTAGAATAAAAGCTTTCTCCGACAACTCTCTCAGTTGTACGGTAATTCTTTTAATTCAAATGGTGCTGATGTACATTGCACATGCCACAGGTGCAGCACTGGGAATATAATCAATACCAATTTCAACTTGCCTTAATGGGGAAAGTCTAGGTAATTCACCAACAAATACCTTCTAAAGTTTCAGATAACATAAACATCTTTTAATAAATTCCTATTAGGTTCTTTCTAGATTATAATATCTATGACTAATTCACAACCATTCACAGTATAATTTCAAGTCAAAATGCAGGATATCGTCATCCACCAAGATTTATTTAGATCACTTTTGATAATCAACATCTTATCATTTAGGGGAATTCTACTCGAGTTCCCATCAATTAAGACAATGTCGTCATGTCATAATCAATCAATCCATTTCACTGGCACTATCAACTTTCCAGTTTCATTACCGTTGATAAGATGTGAACTTCTCAAAAGACTAATAATAACTCATAATCTTTCAAAATTCAAGGATATATGGAGACACAACTACCATTAAAAGAGTAAGGTCAACGCATAATCTACGCGAGAGAATTTCAATTCAGATACAGACGAAAACATTAGCGAATATGAATATATCTCTCATGTTTTCATGAATTGAGTATGCATTCGAAAGCTCCTCGGATCGTTACCCAGGTCATTCAAATGAAATCTAATCAAAAGAAATGATAGGAACGTTGATACATCCAGTCGGGTATCAACACTCGGTAATCATATACTTTTTCAAAGAATCTCACTACGAGAGAATTGGACAAGAAAGAGAATATCAATTGTCAATTAAGACAATATCCACAGATGAGTAAATTCGGCTCAGAAGAATAAATGGTACGGGCACATATGTAGGTGTCCCTATCAATATGTCCCTATTTTTCACTTCTTGCAGATCTAATAAAATTTAATCTTTCACAATCTTCAAAGAAAATGTAATGTTTATTAATCATTTTTACGGTGACTACTAATCAGCCTTGCATGGTCCATTCCAACTTGTATGTACGCGCGCAACTATATAAAATTTCAAGATTAACGATGCAATACTCAGTTCGTCAAAATTTTATCATCATGTTTATAATAAAAACATTTTCATGTTTAATTCTTAAATTAGAATCAAAAATAAATTTACAAAGATTTTCTTTGTTATGAAAACATATAAGCTTTCCAAGGTGTTTTATAAACAACTTTTATTCGATAACGATCACTTATAAATCTTACTTTGAATAATCCTTATAGTGATGAAAATTCAATTTTTCTCAAGGGATATTGTTTTATCTTATAAAAACAATAAGTGATCTGCAAAAGAGTGATGAAAGCTTGTTCACCAAGAACTAACTACAATTTGATAGGAAATGAGCTTTAGCGAAATAATCATGAGGTTCATGACCTTGTTGGCGCTCGAAAAGAATAATCCACAACGTAACTCAAATCAAGATGAGTACTTGTTCAATGGTTGCATCACTAATGCGAACATTAGGATGAAGCAATAAGGATAGATAACATCGATACATGTAGAATTTGCAATCAATAGTAGTCTTTTCATTAATCACAAACAAGTCAAAATTGTACCGTAACACATTATGTGTCACTATGTCATACAATTCCAAGAACTCATCCTACCAACTGATGTCTCAGTTAAGTTAGGGATTATTTTTAAAAGATACCACAATGAATACTAATCTACAATAGTCATTAGGTGTTTCACATGTCTCGAAAGATCCATCGGTCCCAATTCAGAAGAAGATTTCTTCAAATTATTTATTGGACACTGGGCATCCTCATTATTGGACAATGGCCTAGGAACAACATTTAACACAATCTAACAATCATTTAAAACTTTATAATTCAATCACGGAACTTAACGACTTCCTCTTAACAATCTCATATTCCATTCAAGTTAAATTATACTTTATTCGAGTTTCAACCAACTTATACTCAATGCAATATCCTACCTCATTATCCAATACTTTCAACCTTATTTTTAGACCTTCAAAGTGCAATTAAAGCTCGATATCAACAACACTTAATTTCCAATCCTATAGCTCTTACAAAAATAGTTATCAAATAACTCACTAGTATGAAATGACTCACACATTCAATAAGATTTCTCGGAAAGGTACTAGTGGCATGAGGCTTTTGGGTAATGGTTCCAATGACAGCCTCAAGTGCAACATTCACCCTTTCGATTTCAAATTTAAGAATTGGGTGACAACGAATTAGATGACACCTTTCCAGGTGGTAACGTTTTGTCAAACTCCACTCTATAAGGAAAGATCGTCATGACATCGATATCAGTTTTAATCTCACCAATTCTTCTTCAATATCATAATCATCTAATATCAATATTTCTACAAGTATCAACCATTTTGTTGGGATCATAAATGTCCACAACTTGGTTTAGATCTGGAATAGCTAGAATTCCTACAGAAATAGCTTAGATTAATTTGCTAGGGGATTTAGGGTTCCTTGTGACAATCTACGTCGTATAAATAGCTCGTATAAGCATTAAAAATAATCATCAAACAATCATGTAATCAAATTACAAATATATATATAATCCAAGTTATATATATATATATATATATATATATATATATATATATATATATATATATATATATATATATATATATATATATATATATATATATATATATATATATATATATATATATATATATATATATATATATATATATATATATATATATATATATATATATATATATATATATATATATATATATATATATATATATATATATATATATATATATATATATATATATATATATATATATATATATATATATATATATATATATATATATATATATATATATATATATATATATATATATATATATATATATATATATATATATATATATATATATATATATATATATATATATATATATATATATATATATATATATATATATATATATATTAAAATAACACTTCTTAGTCTGGCCTTGTCGGTAACTCGGAAATTCTTCGGCACCGCTATAGTCAAAAGATTTTTAGACATTTTGAGAAAAATGTTTATAGTTAAAAGATTTTGAAATGTTTTATTCAAAACCTTAGTTTTAAAAATATTTCGTCTCTATAACGAGAGCTCTGGTACCAAACTGTAACACCCCCAAATTTGTATAATTCAATACAGCGGAAGACTCGTTGGTGTTACGGGATAACACATACTCACATCATAGACAACGCTTAAAAATAGCGTCGTTGAATAGTAAAGCATTTCCATTCATAAATATCAAAGTTACATATGTCCCAAGTCATTATAATTCATACAGGTTTTACAAAGCATTTGAATGGAAATTATTGTTTAAGTGCGGGCCATGAATTCTTGTTGTCTTCCCGAGAATTATTTTCAAGTACCTGAGATGAGACATGTTAAAAGAAAAGGTCAGCGATAACGCCGAGTGAATTCATAGAGTTTAATGAAAACCATCAATATAACATCGGTATAAAAATATTACCGAAAATCATTTTGTACAAATCTTTGAAATAGGCTATAAAATAGCCAAAGTCATTTTATACAAGTCCATATCAAAAATCATAATATAGGCATTTGCCTTAAAAACCATTATACGAACCAATGCCGTAAAAATATCATACAGTACGTTTTATAATGTCGTGTAGAGTTAAATAAAAACCGTTATATGAACATGGTTATGTAAAACCAAATCACGAACATAAAATAAATAATAATACCCCGTATTGCTAGTCAGGCAATATATCGTAATTTAGTGCGTATGATAGTATTTCGTTATTTGGATTATTATAAGTCGCATGACATTGTTACCTTACTATACCAAACAACGGGTAGCTAACCCGAACTCAATTTCCCATCTAAATTAGCATGTCGTCACAATAATCACGCTTGTGTAAATCTTCTCATACATAAATTCGCTTACCAATCAATCTGGCACGACGGGGATCAACTGTCAAGGCGCGAACTGGGGTGATCGTCCCCAAATAGTACTATTATATGCATAAGCGTCTACCAAATCTCGGTAGTTCATAATTCATGCTAATGGGACTTTTAGTGACATAACCTAACTTTAATAATCCATTTTATTCCATACACCGGGTTATCTAATCATTCATCTGGTCATACAATCATTTGGGTCCAAATCAATAAACAAACAATCGGGACAAATGATGTCCTATTTTATCAAAACTAACATGTTATCTCTCTCGCGGGTTTATAAAACATTTCATAAAAACATTTAAATGAGTGCGAGGCTATGAACTCACGTTGATGTGGGAAGGCGGGTTATCTGCAATTCGGATGTACGGTACGTGCTTCAATCACGGGAAACCTAGACAAACAATACTTGTCTTAGACTCTTGTCCAATTACTTTATAAAAATAACAATTATGTATACATATGATGATTTTATGAATATGATGATGATCAAGTGGGATTGTACATTTTTACTAATTCATTATAGTGTTTATGTGTTGGTAACTTTTATACTAGTTACACTAGCTCAACTTGTTTACATTTTGGAGGCCCAATAGGCCCATTACAAGGCCCAATACATTTTACTAGCCCAATTATAATTTTATTATCAGTATTATACGTTACATGTTGGGCCCAAGTGGGTTAAGCCCAATAAGTAAATTTATAAGTGTTTTACTAACTAGTCGGGTTTATAGTCCAATAAGGCTACTTTGGCCCGTTAATGTTTATATGTTGTAAATCTCGGGTTTATCGGTTTATACTTTTTATATATGTTTATACATCAGTATGTGAGTTTATAAAAGTTTACATTAGATGGGTCCGACCGTCTAAGTTTTATTTGACAAAAACGTTAATTTTTCGGTACTAGCCGAAAAGACGTAAAAATCATGTTGATAGTTGTATAACTTGGAAAATATTTTATATTTGTAATTTATAAAAATGTCTTATTTTATATCATAATATATGAAATTCTTATTTATAATTACTATTAATTGTTAGTGGGTTTTCATGTGTATATATTTTATAAATATATAAGTGAGTACTTATTTTATATAAGTTTTTATTATACAAATCTGATTTTAAATTTCATGTTCACCAAAACAGCCATATCTAGAGTTCTATATGGAGATAGAAGCCCAAATTTTTATAGCATAAACTACATGATATGTGCTTCATTTAACTAGACTATGGCTACTGTTGAATCAGTATCAAAGTATTTTATAAAAATCGTCCAAAACAGTCTATGCAGATTTGTACTCTAATATTGTTTTGATCATATCTCACTCATCCTAATGATTCCATTGCATGGCCAACTCACCACATGTGTAAAAATCATATACCTTACTGTTTACTTAATTATCTATGCCATTTTAACAGTTTATCATAAGTTTCTTCACTGTTTTATACATCCTAGTCCTTACATCATGATTTTAACACTTTTTCATGTAGATTCTTATCTTTTTAATCAAATCTATCACCACCAAATCCCCACATAATATTCTTAATCATCATTCATCATCATATACATATACATAAATAAATAAATTACAAGATTACATAATCAAAATAACAAGAGGATAGGAAGAACAATCTTTATACCACCAAGATTAAGTAGTTTGAAGGATCAAGACTTGGTTTTGGGTCACCAAATCTTATGAACTCTTGTATGAAATCTTCAAGATCACCAAGGGAGATGTGGTTCTTTGAAAATCAGCCCTACTTCAAAAGGGCTTCATCATATGTGTGAATAACACATGATTTCATGGTTGAATCTAGATCAAATGGGTGTTTATGGTGCATATGGGACGGCATCATAGAGAGAGAGGGAGGAGAGAATGAGTGGTATTGCATGGTAAAAATGAGGAAATGGTTTAGATAAGTGGTTTTATGGGTGTATAGCTTACTTGTTAAGCTTTAACTAACAAGTGTAAATTTGTTAGTCATAAGTTTGCCACATCATGGATGTGGTGTCATTGTTTTGGCCGTCCCATATAGTGGGGCGGGATAAACTTGTTTTGTCCCATCCCGCTAATTTACGGGTATTCCTCGATTCTAGTTTCCTCGATTTGTGTGCCCTCGGGTCATTTTACGAAAAATGTTTTTATAAATTATGAATCAACGACACAAAACGAATGTAATAAAAATTATCTCATCAAAAACGGAGTTCTAAAACGTAAATACGTAATCCTAAGGTTTCCGGTTTAGTCGTAAAGGACGTTAAATTATAATTGTAAGTCCTAATCTCTTCTCGTAAATTTGTGAGTTTATGAACCAACACAAATTTAAAATCTCAAAATAATATTCACGGATAAATTTATTTTCTGAAATGTCGGACTGTCACTAAAACGGTGTATGTAAACGTAAGCACGTAACGTAGAATCCTCCGGTTTAGACGTAGTCGATGCTACTTCAAGACGTAAATCCAAATTTCTTCCCATAAACGAGTGAATCCATAATATAACATTAAAATAATATTTTTAAATAATACTTGAGAATAAAATATCAACCATAAATTGACGGATTGTCACAAAAACTGTTTAACATATTTTACCATTAGCCAATATAGGTCATGAAAATCCACCGTGCATGATTACTTGGAGGGGTGACCTCATCATGCAAATTAGAGGGGCTGCCTCTAATTTAATATACTGGTTTTGGATAGGAGGGATCAGCTCCTTGTGAAGGATGCAAGGCACACACCACATTCACCATGAAATCCTGACTGGAAACATGTAACTAGGATGCACCCATACGCCCCACATGATAAATATAAAAATATGGCCAAAAGCTGAAGGGACGCCACGAGCAATCACTCCGCCGTGGTGAAGTCATAACATCAGTGCCTCTAATGTTATGCTTATGGTACCTCCATAACTAGGTGAAACTGGTCATGCATGTATATGGCTATAGGTATTCTAAATTAAACATAAGCAATTCAAACACATAACTTATACAACGGGAAAACATTTGGCTGCATACGGGGAATCCTAATAAGGAAAGAATGTCCATACTAAAAGGACGGGAATCCGTACCTTATGTCCAATGAACGAAGAAGATGAACTGAGAGGAATTCTACTTTCGTATCACTAATGCTACATAAATACATACATGAATAAGTATCTGCTTACTAAATTCGTAACTGGTGTTATGTTATGTCTTAGCTTATTTTATATGTTCTTATCATGTTTTACTGTTTTATGCCTTAAACTTGTGTTTATCTTATATTCTGTTTACTCTAATTAAGTATTTCTGCTATTTCATGTATTATTATACTTACTGTGTAATAATAAGTAACTTTCCAAAAATAGCAGGTTTCCTAAAATAGAAAGTTTCCAAAAATAGAAAGTTTCCAAAAATAGAAAGTTACCAAAAATAGAAAGTTTCCAAAAATAGAAAGTTTCAAAAAATATAAAGTTTCCAAAAATAGAAAGTTTCAAAAAATAGAATTACTGCTTAAAATAGATAAGTTTCTAAAAATAGAAAGTTTCCATAAATAGATCATCTGCCTTAATTAAATAAGTTTCCATAAATAGATTAGCTGCCAGAAATAAATAAGTTTCTAAAAATAGAAAGTTTCCATAATTAGATATAAGCTGGTTAAATAAGCTAAGTATATAAGCCTAAGTGTTTTCATGATTATTTTCTAAGTCATATGATATAATATATAGTTTATTAATTATTTCATGTAATTAAAATAAACTATAGGTTAAAATATTTAATTAAAGTATATCATGTTTTTAATTAAATAAAGTTAAATACTTAGGTTAAAACATGTATTATTATTTATTAATAATATAACCTAAGTCATGTTTATTAATTAATTATAATCATGGTTTTTAAAATAATTAATTAATTATAAGTCTAAAAATATAAAATACTTAGGTTAATAATTTCATGATTTTAATAATTAATATAACCTAAGTCATGTTATTAAATTAATCATGTCATGTTTATTAATTTAATTTTAATATATGATTATAAAAAAATAATAATCTTAACATACACCGTGAACCGGATCTTGACTAAGAACCATGAACCGGACATGAAATCGACACCATACCCCGAACCACTTCGGGGTTCCCCTTGTCTTGCTGCTGCCGTGGAATCCACACCAACCAACCGGGACCATATGGTCTCGGTGGTGGTCGAGTGGCCAAACCGAGACCCCCTTGGGGTTCGGTTTAGGCGCCGGCCAAAACAAACACCCCTAAAACACCCTTTTTGATTAATTACAAAACCATTTTCATGTTAGACCTATGTTTTTAATTAGGTTTTAAAAAAAACACATCATGTTCTTAATTATTTAATAGATCAAATCAAAAAGAAAAGGGTTAAAAGAATTTACCGAATGCGTGGATCTAAACAAAGATGAACAAACACGAACACTTGCACCAAAACCAAGATCAAAGATCAAACAAACACCCCCTTGGTGTGTTTATAGGTGGCGGCCAAAAAAAGAAAAAGAAGGAGAAGGAAGAACTTTTTAGGTTTTTGTAAAAATCTTCTGTAAAGTGAAAAATGAGTAGTAACTTCTCCATTTACCCTTCTTTAGTGAACTTTTAGAAGGGCTTGGCCATCTCTTCCTTGTTGCCGCGGGTAGGGGCCCCACGTGGGGTACCCGTACCGTTTTTCGTGTCTCGATGTTGAATTGTTCGTTCATGTTTATTTGTGTTCGCGTTTAATGTGTTCTCGTTAAATAATTATCGTGACCTAATATATTTATTTACGCTCGTAATAAATATATATACGTAATTAATAATAGTTCGTGATTTAATTACGTTCATGATTTCATGATCGCATGTTCGTGATTAATTATTGTCAAATAATTATTGCGTGCTCGTGAGTAGTAAATACTTATCGTGTTCTAACACGTACGTAATACGTAAAACCCTAACACGTAATCGTAATCATGCTATAATAGGAAAGTTTAAATCTAGTACGTACGATCTTAAGGGTACTATTCATGGTAAAAACATGCGGGTTTTACATAACTACTACGGTAGAAACTCCGGCATTTGGCGTGAGTACCCCAAAAACGAAAATCATAACTCACAACATCGTGAGAAGGATAATTTCGTTCCATTAAACGAAAAGAAACCCGAAGAATCAAGCTTAGAGAAATGTTGCTAGCTTTCATAGAATCTCAAAAAGAAACAAACACGTTCATTAAGAACGAATTCTTCGATCTCAAAACCAACGTTAAAAGAGGACAAAGACACCATACCGCCTCTATCAATGATCTCGAAACCAAGTTTGGTCGAATCTCCGATCAACTAGCCAATCGACCGAGTGGTTCGCTGCCAAACACTCAAACCAACCCAAAACCATCCATGTATCCCGTAATGAACATGTGAATGCCGTATTCACAAGGAGTGGGTTGAGTTATGATCCACCACCAAAACCAAACACCAATACTTCCACTTTCGCCAATGAAAGTGAAGACGAAACAGATGAGCTCGAGAAGGAAGAAGTCGTTTCTCCTTCCAAACCCAAACCAAAATAAACCACACCCATACCAACACCAACACCAAAGGCGTATACACCCAAAATTCCATATCATCAACACCTACGAAAAGAAAAGATGGAGGCTCGTAATGCCAAATTCCTTAAGATGATCAAAGAAGTTAAGATCAACGTTCCCCTTGTTGATATCTTAACAGGCATGCCCAACTATGGAAATTACTCAAAGATCTTGTGAGCTACCATAGAAAAATGGAGCAAAGCTCTGCTGCGTTTCTAAACGAAGAGTGTTCTGCAGCCCTGCAAAGAAAACTTCCACCAAAGCTCGGAGATCCGGGAAGCTTTCTCATACAATGCAATCTAGCCAACGGTGTTGAATGTCACGCCTTGGCCGATATAGGCGCGAGTATCAATCTTATGTTGTACTCATTATACAAGAATCTCTCAAACAATACTTTGAAACTTACAAGTATGAGTATACGTTTGGCTAACCACAGCTACAAATATTCCATTGGGATATCTGATAACATGCTTGTTCAATTTGGAAAATTCATATTTCCTGCCGACTTTGTAATCCTCGAAATGGAGGAAGATTGTCAAGTCCCTCTCATTTTAGGACGACCATTCTTGCACACCATCGATGCTATCATTCGTGTGAAGAATAAAGACTCAACCTTAGAGTTGGTGACGATCGAGTCACATTCTTAGTCGACAAAGCTATGCAAAATTCCCATTCTAATGATGACACATGCTTCTGTGTGGATGTTATTGATGAAGTAACGGAAGAAGAATTGGATGCATTGCTTGATGGTAATGCACCATTCCAAACAACTTCAGAAATGATTAGCAATACCGATCGTGATCGTGAATTCGAAGAATTCATGGCCCTTGATTATGAAGTAACTCTCGAAAAAGAGGAAGATACGAACAAAACCTTCAAAGCTTTGCCTTTGAAATCGAACTTTGTAGTTCCCAAATCTATTCAAGACCTACCGAAGGATCTTGAATTGAACCTCTTGCCGAACATCTCGAGTACGCTTATCTAGAGAAGGATTCACTCCTTCCGGTGATTATCTCAGCCACTCTCGAGGAAGATGAGAAGAAACGCCTTGTTTCTATGCTTAAAAAACACAAAGAAGCATTTTCTTGGAAAACATCTGATATATCGGGTATTAGCCCGAATTTTTGCAAACACAAAATCAATCTTGAAGACGACGCCAAGCCCGTTATTGAGAGGCAACGTCGACTTAACCCGAACATGAAGGAGGTTGTAAAAACTGAAATACTCAAACTTCTTGAGTCAGGAATCATCTATGCCATAGAAGATAGTCCTTGGGTTAGTCTTATCCATTGCGTTCCTAAGAAAGGAGGAATGACTGTTGTGACCAACAAACATAACAAACTTGTTCCTACAATAACCGTTACCGGTTGGCGTGTGTGTATTGATTACTGTAAATTGAATGATGCCACACGAAAAGATCATTTTCCTCTACCCTTCATGGACCAATTGTTGTAAAGACTTGCGGGGAACAAATTCTTTTGTTTTCTCGATGGCTTTTCAGGATATTTCCAAATACCTATCGAACCATCCGATCAAGACAAGACCACCATTACGTGTCCTTTTGGAACGTTTGCTTATAAGCGTATGCCATTTGGTCTTTGCGATGCACCTGCGACTTTTCAAAGGTGTATGATCGCGATCTTTCAAGACATGCTTGAAATATCCATGGAAGTTTTCATGGATGATTTCTCAGTCTTCAGAAACTCATTCGAGTCTTGCCTTTTTAATCTAGAGCAAATGCTCATCCAATGCAAACAAGCTCATCACATGCTCAATTGGGAGAAATGTCACTTTATGGTGACTAAAGGAATTGTGCTTGGACACAAAGTCTCCGGAGTCGGATTGGAGGTAGACAAGGCCAAGATCGAAGTGATATCCAAATTACCACCGCCCACTAATGTTAAAGCCGTTATAAGTTTTCTAGGTCATGTGGGATTCTACCATCGATTTATAAAAGGCTTTTCCAAAATCGCTAGACCGATTACCAAACTCCTTGAAAAAGACATAGTCTTTTAATTCGACGAAGAATGCATGAAGGCATTCGACAAACTTAAAGACAAGTTAATGAATGCACCGATCATGGTTTCACCTGATTGGTCGCGGACATTTGAACTTATGTGTGATGCAAGCGATTTCGCTGTAGGAGCCATATTAGGACAACGCGAAGGAAAGCATTTCTGTCCTATACACTTTGCGAGCAAAACTCTAAATAACGTGCAACTCAACTACACAATCACCGAGAAAGAACTACTTGTCATAGTTTTTGCTTTTGACAAATTTCGATCTTATCTCGTGTTGTTGAAAACGATTGTAAGATACTTATTCTTTAAACAAGATTCTAAGCCGCGTCTAATTAGATGAAGTTTACTACTCCACGAATTTGACATTGAAATTCAAAATAAGAAAGGAGCAGAAAACGTCGCAACCGGTCATTTGTCGCGACTTGAAAATCCAAACATGGAAGAGTTAAGGGACGAAGATATCGATGATTATTTTCCCAATGAAACTCTTATGAAAATCTCTATGGATGAATCTCCGTGGTTTACATATTTTGCAAATTACCTCGTTGGAAAATTCTAAGAAAAGGTTTAACCTATCACAAACGATGTAAATTCTTTTCCGATCTTAAACACTATTGATGTGTCGTGATGTGTATATGTGATAATTTGAGATTACCTTATAGGGTAAATTAGAAAATTACCTTTAGGAAAAAGTAATAGACTAATAATACCAATGACGAATTCAATTAAACACGTGAGTGAGTCGAGTTCGTTGTACACGAAGATCTTATGAATTTGAGACGTTTCACTTTGATTTGGACAATTGATTCGAATTGGTTTTCGGTTTTTAAACTACAATTAAAATCTACCAATTTTAAGCTATTGAAATTAAGCCTAAAGTGCATGAATCGTAAACCCCGCTATTTTTAAAATCTAAACAATTACTATTTAAAAATTAACACTATAAAAATCTAATCTATTTAAAATTCTATAAAATAAATCTATTTAATTACTTTTAATCTATTCAAAAGAAACTAATTAAACTTTTTAAAGTAAATTACTTTATTAAAAATTACTTTAAACAAATCTATTTATTTTTATTTTTTATTTTTTATTTATAATATTATACTATTATTCATTTTAATTAAACTAAGATTTTAGTAAAAATAAAAACTTTAATTAAAAGTTTATGACAAAAAAAACGTAACCTTACTTAAATTTAAACTAGAAGTGCAAAGTCTGCCAACCTAACTATTACTATAATAATTCAACTTCTGATATAGAAATCAAATGAGCACTTGGCCCAGTTGGTTAACACCTTACGCCTGTGACCAGGAGGTCACAGGTTCGAGTCCTGACATGGACGATTTTTTGGAATTAAATCTTTTTTACAGATTAAGATGAAATGTCTCATGAGAGACTATTTTGGACAGCTTAATAGCTTTAAGCTGTGAGGACACATCTTATTGAGCTTATCAGGTTAAAGGAACCTGATAGCAGTTGTAAATCCAATAGATAATAACAAATTCAGTAAGATAAAATATATATTCCAACTAAGCAAATTAATAAGCAAACCATTACCAAATTCAACCTGATATGATAAACTAAATAAAATCAAGAGAGCAGTTACTACAAAAAATTCAAACTACGTTACTGCTATACCCAAAAACACTCAATCCATCAGAATAATCACAAATAACAGTCTAAAACTTGCTCAATCTCTACCTGATTAAGCAGTTGAAATATATTTAAAACAAGAAGTTCTACACTTCATTTAACAGCAACTGAACGTTAAACAAAAGCCTAAAAAAACTCAATTTAACAGATAAGTATAATCTGATTTAATCATTGCAAGCAATTTGAACCACAGACATATTCAAACAGCATCAAAATCATGTGAAAAGTTACTGTAAATCGACAATCACATATCAGCATAAAACTCAAATCATATTCTCTTAACCAATAAATATGTCATTAAAATCATTCAAATAAAACAGACTTAACAATAATCAAACCGAAAATCATTAACAAGTGAATAACAGATTCCTACAACAATCTTCAAAGGCAAATCGAATTTTATAACAGATACATTCGAAACACTTATACATCTAAAGCATATTATTATTCTAATAAAATTTAACCTAATAAACATGTAAAATAAAATGAAATAGCACCTTTTGTCGAAACCATTGGGAAGTAGGTCAGCGCTGTGCTGCCTAATGAACCGGAACTAAACTCCATTAACCACCATTTATTCAGCAATCATACGAACCATCAACATCAAACGAACCCATCTTAAGCAGATTTGTTTTTATGACTTTTCCAGTGGGGAAAAGTTTTATCCAAACTTTAACTTTCAAATACTAAATATAAACTATTATTTAGCTCATATCTAATATCAAAATTATCATTATGTGAAATAGTTTATAAAATTAATTCATATAAACTTTAAACAGTAAAACGAGACACTATTGTGAAGAAATCTGCTGATATTTTATTAATCTTCAAAAGAAATTACAAGATTTAAAGAAAAATACAAGAATTTATTCTACAACTATTTCAACAGAATAACATTAAAAGTAAAGAAAGTATGAATTTTACAAGAGAAATTGGGGTTTTTATAGCCTCCCAAGGGCTTTCTGATGGCGAATATTCGGATATTCTTTGGAATATCATTCTTTAATCGTGGCCTTTGATCTTCACTCTTCTTTTCTCTCTCCTGTGAGCATTTGATCGGATGGTGGGTATCTCACAACTAGCACACGGATTGCCAACGTGGCATCCGTGTGTGCTAGTTGTGCTTCTTTTGAGGCTCCTGATTGGTGGAATGGAAGGAATGATGTGTTAACACCAATTAAAATCTTCCACGTAGCCTTGCCTTACCATTCCTTCTCTTCCTAAAAGTTTGGGGCTTTTATTTCCCACACACTTGAATAAAGCATGTGAACAAAAGCCCTATGATTACTTCACTTTTTACCCATCTAGGGTTTGGAGTGAACAGTAATATAGCAGGTTATTTGGGGA
This sequence comes from Glebionis coronaria, assembly GCA_025667525.1. NCBI lineage: Eukaryota > Viridiplantae > Streptophyta > Magnoliopsida > Asterales > Asteraceae > Glebionis > Glebionis coronaria. The sequence goes on from CM046874.1 coordinate 477,721,413, forward strand.
AGAAAGAGTATTGGAGAAGAAAATGAAAACTTAGAAGTCATCGAATATGTGTGTGTGGAAAAGTAAAGAAAACGTGTGGGTAAAAAATGAGTGGTTGAGGTGTAAATGGGGATAGATAGGGTCGGTTTATTATTTATTGAAATGTAAAAGTGACGTGTGAAGATAAGGGCGAGGGAACGGTTTGTGTGAAGTAGAGTTATTTATTTGGTGTAAAAACGTGTTATATACACGTTTCATTGATTATCAAAAACCCTAAGGCCCATATATAATCTTATATTCATTTCTTGTTCCATTGAATTGGGCTTTTAGCCCAAAAACAATTTATCCCATCCGAGTCTAAATATATTGGCTAAGAGTTTGGGCCTTTTGGACTTTCAAAAATCCCATATTATTAACTTGAAACTTAAATGGGCTTTTAAGCCCATTTACCCAATGGTGGGACCCACTAAGCCCGTTTTCTCGATAAATGATTAAATCCTCTAAAGTCGAGCTTGATTTTGGCTTCTTTGATCTTTATCTTCAAATTCGTGTCGATATTTACCGGTTTTTGCGAACTTGGTACCTACACACATTCAAACAAGAATACAACATATCCAAGGCATATTTGATACATTTTGTGCAATATTTCATTGTTTTAAGCTACAAATGATATGAGTATTTACACTCATATCAAATTCCCCCATGCTAAGCAATTGCCGTGTCCTCACGCAATGATAAAATAAAACTATAACTACACCATTATTCAACTTTTGACATTTTATTTTGTAAAGACATAATGTATTACTTTCATTATTGAAAAATAACTTTAAGGATCATAAAACTCAAATAGATTCATCGTCCTCGACTTTTCACTTTTCCATGCCAAGTGCAAAAACAAGATCATTGTTATTATAAGTTGGTAGACTAACACGAACTCATGTGGGCCAATTATTCACTTAGACTCCCTTATTCCTAGGTGTATCTCTTATATTTTATTGTTGTCTTGAATGATCACGTGGATGCATTGTTGACTTATTTCGATAATTTATTAGGCCGAAAATAAGTGAACGATTTAATCAATAATTAGCTAAAGGACGAAATCTTTTTAAAACTGCTTCTCGGGACTTCATAAAGTTCATATCTTGGCATAACTTGCTTCGCGATTTGAGACCTTTCTCGGACCGATATTTGGCAGCGACTTTAAACTTCAAACCTTGAGAGACGTTCATGAAATAATGGTCTTCTCTTCATATAGGAATTTCTTCACTTGAAGTTTTGAGAGATTCATACTTGGACCACGACTTCTTCATTTTTCTCCAATCTTTATTTGGGATTTTGATATACAACGATCCGCCTCCTTTTTGGACTTGGCTTCATTTATCCTCATACCTTATTATGGTCTTTTTGGATAGACTTCTCCATGACTTTTTGGGAGTATTTTGCTTTTCGTCGTGTGTCTGGATCCTTCATATTGATTTTTGATAAATGATTCTTCACATCACTTGAGATCTTTAGCAATAAAACATAGCCCTCATGTCTTGTTATGACCTTTTTGGACTCGCCAATCTTCGCATCCCGCTTCAATAAGTTATTCCTTAGCTATGAACTCTAATCCTTACCGAGCAACTTTTAAACGATCTTGGGCTAGAAGCTAAGTAACTTTTCAAATCGTTCAACCTTATTTATTGCAAATAAATTTATTAACAAGCGATGGGAGAATAGGCTTATAATTAACTCACATAAATTCCCGAAAGAATACAAACTTATAATTGGCTCTATCATATCTTGTTCTCCATATTGTAAAATTCCAAGAATGTGAAATCAATGGATACTTATCCTATTAAATCAAAGTTTTGGGTTTTCAAGTCATCTATAGGATCTTGCATCTTCTTATACTCTTGCAAGTTTTAGAATTTGCGTTTTAAAGTTCCCTTGATAGACGACTTTCTAGGATCAATTATAGGAGCTTGCGAAAAGTTCTTGTTCTTAACTCGTATGAATTAAGACTTTCGCGTTTTAAAGCTCCCTATATAATAGCCTAACAAAACTTAATCCAAATACGTTAAGGAAAAGCTAAGGTTAAAAACCGAGTCGAGTCAAAAACTATTCTTATTTCCAACAGAAAGCCTACATTCGTGTCAAAAGCACTTATTTTATTTATTAAAACTTAAAAATAACACAAAAGTTTTAAAATTTTATTGAAAAATGAGAAAAACAACACGTTTGGACACGACAAGAGCAATAACAAGCGATTATATCGATTGACTCCCCCATGCTAAAACCAAACATTATCCTCAATGTTTCTTAGCTCAAGAGTAACACCCCTTTGCTAAAACACGAAGAGTCTAATGCAAACTCCTAGCATGGAAAGAGCACGCACATCTATAAGCCGTTTATTAATTATGCCTCAAGATAAAACGTTAGTCGATAAAAATCAAGGGTAAAGAGTGTGCCCCTTTTTGGCTTTCAAAGAATGGAAGATCAAGTGGACCGGCAAAAATCGAACAAGAGAGTCTTCAAAAATTAGGGTCATACCTAAGATCACAACACAACAAAACACGAGCACGAGCTTGAAAGATCAAGCCTTATTAGGTGTTAGAAAATAGAAAGAAGATAGAATGCACTCGTTTTTGTTCACCGAGTCATGAGCTCGACTCGATCCCCGCATTCATTCGTCCTTAGGGAAAATGGTGAAAACCGGCACATTGGAGTAAAAACCAACATAAAGCACGATGCCGGGGTCAAAGATTACATCCTCGTTGTCGGATGACAAACGAAAGGATAAAACTCCAACACCAATCTCTAATAAGAGATGGTAGTCACAACTAATGGTATGGATGTAGCATGCTCCCCGAGATAAACTCGCACCAAAATGATAGAAAAATCTTTCAATTATTGCATCGGTGAAAGGCCGAGATTTCCCTAAATCAATGATTCCGGGGTCGAATACCTCGTCCTCGGTGGAGAAAGGAATAGAAAACAAGGTGTCTTCCCCCATGCTAATCCTAAGTCATATGGAGCACATAATAATGGTGGTACAAAAGTCTCAACCATAGTGGTTTCAACTTGCATGACTTTGTTGACCTTGTCACTCTTAGGAATGTGAATAAAGGGGTCATGGTACTCAAAACGAGTCGCATGAAAAACCCGCACATTAAGATCAAAGCGAGTGGGAAGGATAATAGGAGCAAAAGTAATTTCTCCCTCCGGGTCAACATTGTCATCATCATAAATCAGGTGATCAAACCAAGAGTCTTCATCACCGTCATTAGACTCTTCCTCAAATTCCTAAGGAATGTCTATATAAAGAAACTCATCAACCTCCTTCATAAGAAGATCATCATCACAAAGGTTGTGAGATGTAGGAGGTATGATGTTCTCAAAATCCTCTTGAAACAACGGATTATTGTTCAATGAAACTTCAAAGAGAGGATTTGAGTAGGTCACAAAAGTGTCGTCATCCTTGTCATCACAAGAAATATCCGACAAAGTATCGAGTGTATCACACTCAGATACAAGATCATCATTCTCACTAGAAGGCAATTCACCGGTGAATTCCTCGAGAATAGTAGGTAAAACACAAGACTCACGCTCGATCTAGAGATCGGAAACATCTTCACTTCCCCGTGGAAGTGGGTCAATGATAGCAAAAAGTTCATCGATGAACTTATCACATGAATAGTCACTAACCTCACTCGGTGTGAAGTTAGGAATCAAAGGCTCTTCAATAGAAGATTGTGCCTTAGGAACTTCAACATGATCCTTAGAAGAGAGCGAAAATGAGTCCATCTTCAAAGATTGTTCAATTAAAGCAATATCACTCTCAGGATCAAAATTCTCATTAACAAACTCACTAGCATCGAATGGCTCACTCAAGTAATCATGTATTTGTTTTTCAATCTTAGCACTATCATCCACGTGTGGAGTGAGTGTAGATGAGGAAAGGTTACAACATGTTTCAACAAAGCAAGCTTCTTCATTAGATTTTAACTTTCCTTTATCACAAATAGAAGTTTCCAAAATTGGAAAAACACCTTTATCAAAAAGAGCTTTCTTATTACTTTCAATTGTTTCAACAAGTTTAACACTTTCAACCTTCTTAGGAGCAAATCTTGGAATCTTTTCCGGTTTAAAAACAATGCTTTTATCTCCATAAAACAATTTAATTTCCTCTTTCCTCATATCAACTTGAATTTGAGCCGTGCACAAAAATGGTCTTCCTAGAATAATAGGCACATGAGGATTGGTCTCATAATCCACTATAGCAAAGTCGGCTAAGTACAAGAAATTCCCCACTTTCATAATGACATTTTCCGCTATACCAACCGGTCGAGTGGTGGTTCCATTAGCAAGCTCAATGATCATACGAGTGGTACTAAGTGGTGCATAATCAATGGTCTTCCAAAGGGCTAGGGGCATTATGTTAATGCTAGCTCCTAGATCGGCTAGGCCTTTGCAAACCCCAAGCTCATTGAAAACACAACGTATCAAGAATTGACCCAGATCTTTATACTTCTCGGGAAAGAAATCAAAGAAAACCGAGGTACTAATCACATTCAAAGTAGCCTTAGTGACTTCTAGAAAAGTTTCCTTAGGTGGAGGCTTAAACTCAATCACTTCATCTTCATCTAAATTTTCACAATCATCATAAACGGTTATGGCCTTAAGCTCTCCCTTCGGGTTTGGAATGATATTACTAGGTAAGCAACCCGAAGAAGATGACGGTTTAGACATGAATCCCTCAAACATCGAAAGCAATTTATTTTGACCTTGTTCCAAACTTTGTTGCATACGATTATGATTTTGCTATAATCTTTGCTCTAAACGGTTTTGGTTTTGTTCAAGTCTTTGTTGATTAAGCTCAATCTTATTGTTTTACCCTTTAATCGTATTTTGAAACTCGTTTTTCAAAGTTGCCATTTGTCCTTGAAGATTATTTTGAAAAGCTTTCAAATTTGCCTTATTCGTTTTAATATAGCTTGACAAATCATTTTGATTATTCCCTTGAAAACCTTGATTGTTTTGATTAGCATTAAACCCATTTCCTTGATTATAATTCCCTTGGTTACCACGGTTAAAATTATTCCCATTATTACCATTGTTGTACCTATTTTGAACCGGTGGAAAACCCGGTGGAGCATGATTTTGACGAGGAACTTGACCGTTGGAGCCATAAGTCCCCGTCGAGGCAAAAGCACTAGCTTGATCAACCCCCGCGTTTAAACAAGCATAATTAGGATGTGATCCACCACATGATACACAAAAACTCTCAACCATATTAATCGATCCATGAGGATTTTTCCTAATCTCATTCAAAATCGTGTCAATCTGAGAGTCTAATCTAGCAATCTCGGGATTAAATGAATTCACATTGGAAACACCCGGTGTGTTTCGTGAATATTGTGCTCTAGATTTATTCTCAATTATTCCCCACGCGTCTCTCGGAGTTTTTCTTAAAAGATTACCACCCGCGGCGGCATTTAAAGAATCTTGTTCAATCATATTTAGCCCATTATAAAAAGTATTTATTTGATGCAATTTCGAGAAACCGTGGTGTGGACATTGTCTCAACAAATCTTTAAATCTTTCCCAAGCAACCCCAAACGATTCATGCACTTTTTGTTCAAATCTAGTGATTTCATTCTTAAAGTGTGTTGTCTTAGATGGTGGAAAGAAATAATTCATGAACTTAGACACTAAATCATCCCATGTTAAGATCGAACCCGGTGGTTCTTTCTCATACCAAATCTTAGCATTACCCTCGAGCGAGTACGGAAAAAGCATGAGCTTAATCACGTCATTCGGCACATCTCTAAACTTGACAGTCGAGGTAATTCGAAGAAAATTCCGAATGTGAGAGTGCGGGTTATCGGTCTCATTGCCACGAAATTGGTCGGCACGAATGAGCGATAAAGACCCGTATTAATCTCAAAATGATCTGCCAAAATAGCCGGCACAACGATTGCTTCCCCATACCCTTCGGTGGGTGCACGGAGCAATTCCTCCATTGTTCGGTTATCGGCCATCTCTACAACAATAGGTGGAAGCTCGGGTTCCACTTTTCGTTGTTGACGATTTCTATTTCTACGAGGAATATTTTCAAGCCTATTAAAATCAATCACAAGACGAGAAGAACGTAATTGCATACACTACAAAGACGAGAATTTATAGGATTGAAGAAAAGAATTTAGACAAGAAGAAGATTATTTTTGGTATTTATTTGGTATTGCTCAATCAATAATGATCGATAAAAAACAAGGAATAAAGATAACTACTATGGAAGTAAATTACCCTCGGTCGACTTTGAAACAATAGGTGAAAACCTAAACGTCTCGATGTTCAATAAGTAAACAACAAAAATAAGATTTATTACTACTTGAGTCGGCAAACCAATAATAGGTTGTCCCTCTCAATATACGCACAAGCAAGCGGGGAAACGAGGTGGCACAAAGCACTTAAAAACCTTTTTCCTTAGACGGCCTTTTATAGCACGTCGCCTTATACCCACCTTATAGTTTGTATAAATCGAGTTCAAACTTCTTATTAGTATTTATCTATTTTGCCTTTTTTTTTGTTTTGGATTCGAATACAATAGCTTGGTGATGAAATCCCAACTAAGGCCTATTTGAAATATATATAAAATTATTGTTCTACGTAATACAATATATTATTCACAAAAAACGAGAAAATCGATACATACTATATAATAGAAAAATAACAAACTTTCCGAGGACGGAAAGGGTCTTCAAATCAACGATCAACAAATCTCCACAAAGACGAATCGTACACAAGATCCCCGGCAGTGGCGCCAAAATTTTTGATGTGTCGTGATGTGTATATGTGATAATTTGAGATTACGTTATAGGGTAAATTAAAAAATTACCTTTAGGAAAAAGTAATAGACTAATAATACCAATGACGAATTCAATTAAACACGTGAGTGAGTCGAGTTCGTTGTACACGAAGATCTTATGAATTTGAGACGTTTCGCTTTGACTTGGACAATTGATTCGAATTGGTTTTCGGTTTTTAAACTACAATTAAAATCTACCAATTTTAAGCTATTGAAATTAAGCCTAAAGTGCATGAATCGTAAACCCCGCTATTTTAAAAATCTAAATAATTACTATTTAAAAATTAACACTATAAAAATCTAATCTATTTAAAATTCTATAAAATAAATCTATTTAATTACTTTTAATCTATTCAAAAGAAACTAATTAAACTTTTTAAAGTAAATTACTTTATTAAAAATTACTTTAAACAAATCTATTTAAAAACTATCTTTATTTAAATTTATTTTTATAAAAATCTAATTAATTAAAAATAAACTAATTAAACTTTTTTTTAAATAAAAACATTTTTTATTTTATTTTTTTATTTTTTATTTATAATATTATACTATTATTCATTTTAATTAAACTAAGATTTTATTAAAAATAAAAAATTTAATTAAAAGTTTATGACAAAAAAAACGTAACCTTACTTAAATTTAAACTAGAAGTGCAAAGTCTGCCAACCTAACTATTACTATAATAATTCAACTTCTGATATAGAAATCAAATGAGCACTTTGCCCAGTTGGTTAACACCTTACGCCTGTGACCAGGAGGTCACAGGTTCGAGTCCTGACATGGACGATTTTTTGGAATTAAATCTTTTTGACAGATTAAGATGAAATGTCTCAGGAGAGACTATTTTGGACAGCTTAATAGCTTTAAGCTGTGAGGACACAGCTTATTGAGCTTATCAGGTTAAAGGAACCTGATAGCAGTTGTAAATCCAATAGCTAATAACAAATTCAGTAAGATAAAATATATATTCCAACTAAGCAAATTAATAAGCAAACCATTACCAAATTCAACCTGATATGATAAACTAAATAAAATCAAGAGAGCAGTTACTACAAAAAATTCAAACTACGTTACTGCTATACCCAAAAACACTCAATCCATCAGAATAATCACAAATAACAGTCTAAAACTTTGCTCAATCTCTACCTGATTAAGTAGTTGAAATATATTTAAAACAAGAAGTTCTACACTTCATTTAACAGCAACTGAACGTTAAACAAAAGCCTAAAAAACTCAGTTTAACAGATAAGTATAATCTGATTTAATCATTGCAAGCAATTTGAACCACAGACATATTCAAACAACATCAAAATCATGTGAAAAGTTACTGTAAATCGACAATCACATAGCAGCATAAAACTCAAATCATATTCTCTTAACCAATAAATATGTCATTTAAATCATTCAAATAAAACAGACTTAACAATAATCAAACCAAAAATCATTAACAAGTGAATAACAGATTCCTACAACAATCTTCAAAAGCAAATCGAATTTTATAACAGATACATTCGAAACACTTAGACATCTAAAGCATATTATTATTCTAATAAAATTTAACCTAATAAACATGGAAAATAAAATGAAATAGCACCTTTTGTCGAAAACATTGGGAAGTAGGTCAGCGCTGTGCTGCCTAATGAACCGGAACTAAACTCCATTAACCACCATTTATTCAGCAATCATACGAACCATCAACATCAAACGAACCCATCTTAAGCAGATTTGTTTTTATGACTTTTCCAGTGGGGAAAAGTTTTATCCAAACTTTAACTTTCAAATACTAAATATAAACTATTATTTAGCTCATATCTAATATCATAATTATCATTATGTGAAACAGTTTATAAAATTAATTCATATAAACTTTAAACAGTAATAAAACGAGACACTATTGTGAAGAAATCTGCTGATCTTTTATTAATCTTCAAAAGAAATTACAAGATTTAAAGAAAAATACAAGAATTTATACTACAACTATTTCAACAGAATAACATTAAAAGTAAAGAAAGTATGATTTTTACAAGAGAAATTGGGGTTTTTATAGCCTCCCAAGGGTTTTCTGATGGCGAATATTCGGATATTCTTGGGAATATCCTTCTTTAATCGTGGCCTTTGATCTTCACTCTTCTTTTCTCTCTCCTGTGAGCATTTGATCGGATGGTGGGTATCTCACAACTAGCACACAGATTGCCAACGTGGCATCCGTGTGTGCTAGTTGTGCTTCTTTTGAGGCTCCTGATTGGTGGAATGGAAGGAATGATGTGTTAACACCAATTAAAATCTTCCACGTAGCCTTGCCTTACCATTCCTTCTCTTCCTAAAAGTTTGGGGCTTTTATTTCCCACACACTTGAATAAAGCATGTGAACAAAAGCCCTATGATTAATTCACTTTTTACCCATCTAGGGTTTGGAGTGAACAGTGATATAGCAGGTTATTTGGGGAAGAAAGAGTATTGGAGAAGAAAATGAAAACTTAGAAGTTATCAAATATGTGTGTGTGGAAAAGTAAAGAAAACGTGTGGGTAAAAAATGAGTGGTTGAGATGTAAATGGGGATAGATGGGGTCGGTTTATTATTTATTGTAAATGTAAAAGTGACGTGTGCAGATAAGGGTGAGGGAACGGTTTGTGTGAAGTAGAGTTATTTATTTGGTGTAAAAACGTTTTATATACACGTTTCATTGATTATCAAAAACCCTAAGGCACATATACAATCTTATATTCGTTTCTTGTTCCATTGAATTGGGCTTTTAGCCCAAAAACAATTTATCCCATCCGAGTCTAAATATATTGGCTAAGAGTTTGGGCCTTTTGGACTTTCAAAAATCCCATATTATTAACTTGAAACTTAAATGGGCTTTTAAGCCCATTTACCAAATGGTGGGACCCACTAAGCCCGTTTTCTCGATAAATGATTAAATCCTCTAAAGTCGAGCTTGATTTTGGCTTCTTTGATCTTTATCTTCAAATTCGTGTCGATATTTGCCGGTTTTTGCGAACTTGGTACCTACACACATTCAAACAAGAAAACAACATATCCAAGGCATATTTGATACATTTTGTGCAATATTTCATTGTTTAAAGCTACAAATGATATGAGTATTTACACTCATATCAACTATTTCTGGGAAGATCTCTATCTTTTCAAGGTATTCCCCGCTGGCATGATTAGGAGATGTTTATGGTGCGGAAACAAGAAAGATCCTTTATGAATGTCATCATGGCCATACTAGGGGACATTATGGTTCTTCCACCATCGCGAAAAAAGTCTTTGATGCTGGTTTCTATTGGCCAACAAATTTTAAAGAGGCTCATACTCTAGTCAAAAATTTTGATGCTTGCCAACGTACTGGTAGCCTCTCACGAAGAGATGAGATGCCTCAAAACAGCATCCAAGTTAGCGAAATATTTGACGTATGGGGAATTGATTTCATGGGACCCTTTCCCAAATCCCATAAGTTCGAATATATCTTAGTCACTATTGATTATGTGTCCAAATGGGCAGAAGCCGAGGCTTTACCCACGAATAATGCACGCACTGTAATCAATTTTCTGAAAAAAGCTTTTCTCTCGTTATGGAATGCCGAAAGCTTTAATTAGCAACCGAGGTTCCCATTTTTGTAACAAACAAATGGAGAATATCTAAAAGAGTTATGGAGTCACCCACCACTTTGCCACCGCGTATCATCCATAAATGAGTGGACAAGTTGAGAATACCAATAGAGCCTTAAAACGAATACTCAAAAAAGGGTTAAAGACAATCCTTCCGTTTGGTCAAAGAAACTTGACGACGCTCTATGGGATTTTCGAACAGCTTATAAAACACCAATTGGCACAACACCTTATCGTTTGTTGTACGGTAAAACGTGCCATTTTCCCTTTGAAATTGAGCACCATGCTTATTGGGCATTGAGTAGCTGTAATCCCGATCTCAAAATTGTTGGAGAAAACCGATTCTTGCAATTGCACAAACTCGATGAATTAAGACTCCAAGCCTATGAGAATTCCAAAGTATACAAAGCACGTACCAAAGCTTATCATGACAAGAAACTTCGAATCCGAAAAGAATTCAATAAAGGTGACAAAGTTCTATTGTTTAATATGCGATACAAATTCAAAGCTCCAAAGCTTAAACAAAAGTGGTACGGTCCTTTTGTAGTTAAACATGGATACATGTCCCGTTATGTTGAATTATATGACAAGAATGGAGGAAGCTTCATTGTTAATGGACACCATGTTAAACTCTATCATGATAAGTGGAGTGAACATTTTCTACTCGATAAAAATAAAGAAAACTAAAAAGAATTATGAGTCAGGCTAATTACTCAATAATAAAATAAGCGCTTTTTGGGAGGCAACACGTGTGTTTTAAATTTTCATTTTTAAGTGTGATTTTCCTTTTTAAATAAATTCATGCTTACACCCCACAATTTTTAACCAATGTTTTGCTTAAGTGTGAGGGGATGTAGCATGTGTCGCTTTTATAAAAACCTATAAAAACCAAAAATAGAGTGTTTTTGTATTTTTGTATGTTTTATCTTTTTTTGTAGGTACCGCAAGTTGAAGGCGAAGACAAGACTCTTGTGTATTCTTTATGAAGCATGATATGCCCGTGATTCTGGTTTTTCTCTTATTCCCTATACTTTTGTTCAGTTTCGTCACACTGAGGACAATGCTAAACTTAAGTGTGAGGGGTTGTAGGGAAATCGACAAAAAGATGCTAAATTGCCATATTTTTGGGCTATTTTAAAATTTTTTGTTCTTGTTGCTCTCGTAAATAAAAAGTTTCAAGCAAAATGTATATAAATAATTAAGAAATTATCCAATCGGTAATTTTTGAATATTTGAGATATATTTTTGTGTCAAACTTACCCAAGTCAAAGTCTCATATAATAGTAGAAGAGAAATCCAAAAATAGGAGAAAGTTGCAAGCTCCATGTTTGTCAATACAACATGAACTTTGCAAGTATGTTTATCCATGGCTAGAAGTTTTAGCCAAGAAAAAAAAAAGAAAAAGTCAAAAATACAAATAAATAGCCAATGAGCTATAATATTATGAGGTTGAAGGAAGATGAAGGAATAAAAGGTATCGATTAGCCAATTTGCTAAGTCGTGATACATGTTGCTTCAATTCATATGTTGCTAGTATAGTATAGTTAGAAATAAAAGACTTTCTAGACTTTTATGCGTATCGACTTTATATCTCAATTTTTCAACCTTAAAAACTTAAGCCGATGTGTTAGCCTCAAAATATTGAGTCAAACAAGAATGTTTGGTCATAGGTTTATATTGTAATATTTATTAGAACGTTGTAATAGTTAGTTAAAATAGTCGTGACATTACGGGCTTGATGGCTAGCTTAAAAGGCCTCTTTTAAGGTACTAAGCATTTTATTCAAGCCCGACCCATTAAATAAATATAGTCCATTAAGGCTACATGTAAGCCCGACTATATATACCTCTCCTAGCATGTTAGGAGAGTTTGGATCTTTCATTTTTCTTAATCTAATTTCACATAGTATTCTTCACCCTCTCTCTACTTTCTCTCTCTACTTTCTCACTCTAGAAATCATTTATCTTTCTTCTTTATTTCAATTAATCAACCATGGTGAAGTGATAAAATATAGGAACAACAATTGGTATCAATCGCCACAGGGTAGATTAGTGATTGGTTGTTGTTATTGATTTGATTCGTGTGATTTGATCTAAAATCATCACGAATTGAATTTTTTTAGTGTTTTTTGGGCTCTAATCTTGATATAAATCTCCTACATAGTTTTGGTAGGGATTTGGGTTAGTTATTGTGGTTAAAATCGTAATTTTTGGGGCGTTTGGATTGATTTTGGGATACCGTTGAAGAACAGTGGTTCTTATCCGATTTAACAGTCGCCTTGGTCACTTTCGGAAAAGGGTTTTAAATTTATTGCAAAACTGATTTTTTTAGCATTATTCCGAAACTGGTTGTTGGCTTCATTCCCGAAACTCATATTCCGAAACTCGAATTGACCCCGAAACTCACAATTTTCCAGAACCCAAATTATTCTGAAACTCATCACTTTTCCCAAAACCCAAATTATTCCGAAACTGATACTTCAGTTATCCCGAAACTAAGAATCATTTATTCCGAAACTTGAATTATTCAGAAAGCAGAAAGTATTCCGAAACTCGAATTTATTCCAAAACTCGAATTTATTCCAAATCTCGAATTTATTCTGAAACTCGAATTTATTCCGAAACTCGAATTTATTCCGAAACTTGAATTTATTCCAAACCTCGAATTTTTCCCGAAACTCATAATATCCCGAAAGTAAGTAAACTTAATTTCCCGAAAGTGAGAAAACTTCAATATCCCGAAAGTCAATTTTGAGAAAAAAATTTGGAAATACACTTAAAAAATTTCGTGTGTTTTTTTTTGGTCTTGGAGAATTTTTTGGTTCTTGAGAAGACATTTTTAGGGGATTTTAACATTTTTCTTCGACAACAACAATCACAATACATCTACTTAAGATCATTTTCACTTCAACTATTTCAAGTCTTCCAATATGGATTCTACACAAGAGTATCGTGTCACAATCAACAACATCATGGTGGCGGGTAATAAAGAGAGACCACCAATGCTTGTGTCCGATCGATATACACAATGGAAATCACGATTTCTTCGATATCTTGACACTAAACCCAATGGTGATGTTCTTCGTTGTTGCATCACAGACGGACCCTATACTCCCACTACCATCACCATTCCTGCAACTCCAACAACCGACACGACACCAGGTGCCGCTGAGTAGATGATTAAGGAAACATATGAGAATACTTCAAAAGAGAATCGAGCTTGGATTGATGCAGAGAAGGAAGCAATCTATTTGATTCTAAGTGGGATTGGGGATGATATTTACTCAACGGTTGATGCATGCTCTACTGCTAAAGAGATGTGGTTTGCCATTGAACGTCTGTAACAAGGAGAATTACTAAACAAACAAGATGTCAAAACAAACTTGTTTTGGAACTTTGGCAGTTTACTTCATTGGATGGGGAATCAATTGATTCATATTACTCCAGATTCTACAAAATGATGAATGATATGACAAGAAACAACTTGGAAGTCTCCACCATGCAAGTCAATGTGCAATTTCTACAACAACTTCTACCAGAGGGGACACGATTTGTAACTTTGGTGAAACAACAAAATAAGTTGGTCGAGGTCAACTATCACACGCTCTTTGACATTTTGAAACAATTTCAGAATGATGTAAATGAACTTCGAGTTGAACGGGTAGCAAAGACTGCTAATACACTTGCTTTGGTGTCTACCACTCACCATGTCCTAGATCATCGCTCTCGTGATCCAAAGTCATACTCCACTACATCCTCCTCACCAAGATACTCCACTACATCCTCCGAACCAAGATACTCCACTTCATCTAAGTCTTCAGCTCCCACAAGATCACGAGGCAAAGAACCAAGAGCACCATCACCATCACCTGAGCCATCATCTAAAGAGGACAGTGATGAAGAACAAGCTCAGAAGGATAGGGAGATGAACCAACAAATTACTTTCATTATGAAGACCTACAAGAAAATCTTCAAACCCACCAACAACAATCTTCGAACATCATCTAACACAAGTAACCAATATGTTGAGAGTCCTCGAAGGTATGACACACGTCAACGTGATGAAAGTCCTCCTAGGTATGATCGACGTAATCCAAATCATGTTGAGGGTTCTGCAAGGTATGATCGACAAACTGCTAAGCATGATACTCAGAGGATTGCTACTGTTGCTGGGAATAGGGAAACTTTTGGCACTCAAGTGGTTCAGCAAAGTGGGATTCAGTGCTTTAATTGTTAAGGTTATGGGCATATGGAAAAGGAATGAAGAAAGCCGAAACGAGTTAAGGACTCTGGTTATCATAAAGAAAAGATGCTGCTATGCAAGAAGATGGAAGTTGGGGTTGATTTGTCGGCTGAGGAAGGAGCAATGCTTGATCATACTGATGATGAAGCCTCCGACTGTTGATGCAAAAGTTGGGTGATCCTTGCTAGACCTGAATTAGGCTTGATTCGGGCTGGCTGGGCTCTGGCTCCTGCACCAAGTGAACTGTATGGTTGGGATCCTGCACACTAAACAACACGCGTTAGACTTACCGTGGGAATGTTTCCCACGATTAGACTCCAGCGTGAGAGTAAGTAATCGGTTAGGGTTTATAGGAATCGGATGGCGTTGAGAGTGTATAGAACGTAATACCCTTGTGGAACCCTTGGGGGTTCCTTTTATAGGCAGTGAAACCCTAATGGGCTGTCACTGATACTTCGGCCCCAAGGAAAGGATAAGCACCAGAATTAGATTGATTGTTATCTTCTAAATATGGTGAGTGAATATCCTCTTCATTGGGGCAAATCCTAATCATAGACAGAATATGATTCTGTCTAACCCTGTACCGGCCATGCCGGGCCGTGGGCCGCACACGTATGTGCGATTACTGTTCATCTAAGCCCATAAGCTCAAATGACATTATTCCCACCCATCTGTGATGGGCCGGATACGGGTAGTACCCGTGGGCCGGGTTCCTGACCCGGTTGGGGACTATACGTCATCATGCCCCCCCAGTCTAGTTGTTATAGCCGTAGGCGTAACCTCTAGACTATCGAACATGAGGCAGAGAAGATGGTTAGAGCTGTTGAAGGATTATGACATTAATCTTCAGTATCATCCCGGAAAGGCAAATGTAGTAGCAGATGCCCTTAGCAGGAAGTCCGGAATGATCAACAACATTAAAATCGAAGAGGAAATCATAAGAGACTTGGAGCGACTAGACATCGAAATCATGGTACGTGGACAGCACGGTTACTGGGCTAATCTTAGAGTAGAACCCGAGCTACTATCTAAGATCAAGGAAGCTCAGAAGGATGATGGAGAAATATGGGCGATAATACAGAATTTGGAGAAGCAGACATAATTCAGAGTAGATGCAGATGGTATCGTATGGCAGGGCACTAGACTTTGTGTTCCTGATGACCAAGAACTCCGGGAAGCTTTGCTAGCAGAAGCTCATAGCTCCCCATTCTCGATACATCCTGGTTCAACCAAAATGTACCATGACATCAAGCAGTACTTTTGGTGGAGTGGTATGAAACAGGATGTGGCAACTTACGTCTCCAAATGTCTTACCTGCCAGCAGGTTAAGATCGAGCATCAGCGATCTGGCGGTCTCCTTCAACCGTTAGATATTCCAGAGTGGAAGTGGGACAAAATCACCATGGATTTCGTTACCGGTCTTCCGCCTACCAAAAGGAAGCACGATGAAATTTGGGTTATCGTTGATCGACTTACCAAATCATCTCATTTCTTACCGATCCGCAAGGAAGATCCGGTAAGTAAACTCGCAGATACGTACAGACGAGAGATCATGAGACTACACGGTGCACCATCCAGCATCGTCTTAGACAGAGATCCTCGATTCACTTCGTGCTTTTGGAAAAGTCTGCAGAAAGCTTGGGGAACACAACTTAAGCTTAGCACGGCTTTTCATCCTCAAACGGACGGACAGTCGGAGCGAACCATTCAGACATTGGAAGATATGTTGAGGTCATGTGCGTTGGAATGGACGGGTGATTGGGACGAATACATCTGTTTGGTGGAGTTTGCGTACAACAACAGCTGGCACGCGAGCATCAAGTGTGCTCCATTTAAGATGTTGTATGGCAGAAAGTGTCGCGCCCCAATCTGCTGGGATCAGGTTGGCGAGCGAACACTCGAAGGACCAGAAATCATAGAGATGACAAACGAGAAGATCGCAGTAGCTAGGCAGAAGATTCAGGAGGCACGGTCACGTCAAAAGAGTTACGCCGACAAGCATCGTAGGGATTTACACTTTAACGTAGGAGATCACGTCTTCCTTAAGGTTTCGCCGGCACGTGGTGTTAGACGCTTCGGGATTAAAGGGAAGCTCAATCCTCGTTTCATCGGACCGTTTGATATCATTGAACGAGTCGGTGAAGTATCTTACCGATTGGCGTTACCTCCGTAGCTTTCGCATGTGCACAATGTGTTTCATGTGTCATTACTCAGAGGGTACCAATATCATCCCCTTCACATGGTTCAGTATCCACTGGAACAGATTCGTGAAGATCTCACTTTTATAGAAGAACCCGAACGAGTTCTTGACAGGCAAGAACGAGTCATGAGAAAGAAGACGATTCCATTCGTCAAAATTCTATGGAGGGATCATACCGAGCGGGAAGCCACTTGGGAAACGGAGGAGTCTATCCGGGCTTCTTACCCTCATTTCATATTTTGAATTCGGGTATGTTCTTCTTTTCCAGTTACTTTATCTATAATTCGGGGACGAATTATTCTTTTTAGGGGGGAAGAGTTGTAAAACCCGCATGCTTTTACCATGCATAGTACCTTAGGATCGTACGTACTAGTTAAAAACTTTCCTAATATAGCATGATTACGATTATGTATTAGGAGTTTATGTATTACGTACGTGTTAGAACACGATAAATATTTTATTTGCACGATCACGTAATAATTATTTAGCAATAATTAATCACGAACATACGATCACGGAATCACGATAATTAAAACACGAGTTATTATTAATTACGTATATATATTTAAAACGAGCGTAATTAAATATATAAGAATATGGTATTTACGTAACGAGAACATTTAAAACACGAACATAATTAAACATAAATGTGTACGAATTTACAAGACACAAAACGAGGTACGGGAACCCCCGAGGGAGTCCCTACCCGCGGCCAAAAGAAGGTACTGGGCCAAGCCCATTACTAATTTTACTAAGAGGGGGATAAAAAGAGTTTTTACTACTCAAATCAAAGTTACAGAAGATTTTAAGAAAAACCTAAAACCCTCCCTTGTCTCCTTCTTTGTGTCGCCACCTACAAACCACCATAGGAGGTGATTTTGATCTTGGATCTTGTTGATTTATTGGTTGTTCGTGTTTGTTCTTCACCCTCTTGATCCACGAATACGGTAAAACCTTTTTAACCTTTTTCTTTTTAATTAATCTTTTATTTAATTAAGAACACGTGATGTTTTTATAAAAACACATTAATTAAACCTAGATCTAACATGTTTTGATCATTAATTAATCAAAAGGGTCGATCTAAGGGGTGTTGTTTTTGGGCCGCAAGGTATAACCGACCCCAAGGGGGTTCGGTTTGTTCTTAGCCGACCACCACCAAGACCTTTTTGGTCTTGGTTGGTGCGTGTGGGTCCCACGGCAGCAAGGGGGTACCCCGATTTGGTTCGGGGTACGGTGTTGTTTCATATCCGGTGCATGTTTTTAGGCTTAGATCTGGATCATGATTATGTTAGTTGTTTATGTTATAAACTTATGTTAAGAATTAAATTAATAAGATGTAATTAATTTAATAACATGACTTAGGTTAACTAATAATGAACATGAATTATTTTTAACCTAAGTATTTATATTATTAAGACTTATAATTAATTAATTATTTTAAAAACCATGGATATAATTAATTAATTAAACATGACTTAGGTTATATTATTAGTATTTAATAATACATATTTAACCTAAGTATTTAATATATTTAATTAAAAACATGTCATACTTTAATTAAATATTATAACATATAGTTTAATTAAATTACATGAAATAATTATTAAACTATATAATATATCATATGACTTAGAATATAATCATGAAAACACTTAGGCTTATTTACTTAGCTTATTTAACCAGCTTATCTCTAATTATGGAAACTTTCTATTTTTAGAAACTTAATTAAATAAGGCAGCTATTTTATTTATGGAAACCAGCTATTTTTAGAAACTTATTTATTTAAGGCAGCTATTCTATTTATGGAAACTTATTTAATTAAGGCAGCTAATCTATTTATGGAAACTTTCTTTTTTTAGAAACTTATCTATTTTAAGCAGTAAATCTATTTTTGGAAACTTTCTATTTTTGGAAACTTTCTATTTTTTGGAAACTTTCTATTTTTGGAAACTTTCTATTTTTGGAAACTTTCTATTTTGGTAACTTTCTATTTTTGGGAACTTTCTATTTTTGGAAACTTTCTATTTTAGGAAACCTGCTATTTTTGGAAAGTTACTTATTATTACACAGTAAGTATAATAACACATGAAATATCAGAAATACTTAATCAGAATGAACAGAATATAAGATTTAACACAGTTTAAGGCTTTAAACAGTGTATATAGTAAGAACACATAAAATAAGCTAAGACATGATATAAAACCAGCTATGTATGTAGTAAGCAGATACTTATTTCATGTACGTATTTATGTAGCACTAGTGTTTCGGAAGTAGGATTCTCGCAGTTCATCGTTCTCGTTCACTGGACATAAGGTACGGATTCCCGTCCTTTCAGTATGGACATTCTTTCCTTATTAAGATTTCCCCGTATGCAGCCAACTGTTTTCCCGTAGTATAAGTATGAGTTTGATTGCTTATGTTTTAAATACGATTACCTATAGTCATATACATGCATGACCAGTTTCACCTAGTTATGGAGGTACCATAACCATAACATTAGAGGCACTGATGTTATGACTTCACCACGGCGGAGTGATTGCTCGTGGCGTCCCTTCAGCTTTTGGCCATTTATTTATATTTATCATGTGGGGCGTATGGGTGCATCCTAGTTAAACGTTTTTATTCAGGATTCGCTACAACAAAATAGGGCTAATGCAACGCTTTGTAAGCAACACTTTTTAAAAAATGTTGTTTTTTATAAAACATTAAATATTATGCAACATTTTTAAAAAAAGTGTTGCATTTATATGTCTAAGGCAACATGTTTTCCAAAGTGTTGCATCTTTAAAAGAAGCGGCATGTCAAAATAATAAAAAATTTGAAGTCCCGCCCAAACCTCGAAAATGAAATCAGAGGGTCAGCTTTCTCCGCCCCTTTCGAAACTATATCCCTTTTATTTTCTTTTTCCTCTTTTAACACTTAAAGTAAAAAAAATCAGTTGCTGTTATCCGTGAACCATCAGTTCTCCCTTCATTATCCACTTTCGATCCTTCTTAATATGCTGGTAAACGATTTTAATTTTTCAATTAATCCTTCTTAAATTGTTAGCCTCTCTATAACCACTCTCGAATCGGTTTTGCAGACAAGTCCGCTCGCCTTTGAAGCCCTTATCAAGGTAACAAAATTTATGCATTTTCATTCACGTAAAATTATATAATGGATGTTTAAATATTCTTTGAAGCTCTTTAAAATGTTCAATTATATTTAAGACTTGTTATTTTGTTTATATATTGTTTATTTCTAAGGCAATGAATAATGTATAATCGATTTTGATTTAAACCTTTTTCAAGAGGCTATTTGGCTGAGATCAAGGTTGTGGCATCCATAACATGGCATGTACTATAATCACATTTCTTAGTTTGCGTACGACCAACTGGATTTTCGAAGGCTTGTGTTTTTTAATTTATATTGCTTTAGATTGCAATGTTTTTTGTGGTTTGGGGGAATTTTGCTTATATGTATTTGTTCTTGTGTTGTAGATCATGTTTAGTGTGTTTAAAGAAAGCAATAATTTCTAGTAAAATTTTCTGTGTTGTGCACAAGTAAACACAGGCTTAGCAAGGAAGTTTAAGATCAAGACAATTCAAGCCCTTCTATGGCCTCATTGGCAAAGAGACCAAGAAAGAAATAGACATGGCTATTGATTCAACTTTATATGTGCCGTATCCTTTTTGGTTCACTCCCAAAAGGTATGACCACATAAACGTTTGCGCTTTTTTCCTTTTCTTTTGGTAGGTAATTGTTGGATAGATATAAAATACAAACTACATTCACATACTGGTCTAGGTAATTGTTTAATTTAGAATTGATGAGTATATGATTCTATACATGTTGGTAGCCGTTCCGGATAATTAGGAATTGTAGGGTGTGTTTAGTTGGTGAAAAGCATCCCATACTTATTTGAAATTTTGAAGTTGAAAATCGAAAAACTGAAAACACATTTGGTCACACTTTTTTCTTACAATTTCAGAAAGAGTGAAATTTTCACTTTTGAAGTTACAATTAGAAAAAGGACTTTTAGTTTGGTAGTGTCTTTGGGTCTACTTGCAAGAATTTGATATACGTTCAACTGAAATAAGATTGTTATGTGAATTTTTGGGCTACTTTTGAAATGGGTTTAATTTGAAATAGTTATACTTACTTTTTAGCATGATTTTGTATTTTTGGTCTCATGGAGCTTATTGAATATGTATGGACAGGCTGTTGTAGTATTTTGTGTAATCAACATGGTCAATGGTATTGATAGAGGAGCAATTGCAAGTACTGGTCTCAAAAATTTGCACAGATTGTGGTATGTGCTCAGATAGTAGTGGATACAACAACTATTATTTATGATAACCCATGTTTAATTAGAAGGAATTACGGGAGGGTCTTATGAAAATTTAGAAATCCGCCGCTTTGATAGAGCAAAAGATACTATATGGAATGAGTTTGATTGCTTAGTAACGTCATTCTGTGTACCTGGATTGTTGTGCAGAGGTGCTGACTTGATCAATTTTAAAGATGTTGTGATATCCTCTGCCTTCATAGTTGGACTTTTAATTGCCCCTCCGACATTTACATCATTGGCCAAGAGGTAACTCTTCTATTAAAAATCGTAAACTATCTTTTTTTGTAGGTGAAAAATCACCTGGTTTATCTGAAGTGAGTAAATACTAAATAGTTATAATCAGGTTTGTTTGAAGTATCTAATGTATGAACACACGGTTGCAATGTAAAAGAAGGTATATTAAGGAGATTTTTTTATCATGAATTGAATCTTTTTAATGAATATCAACCATGTTTTATAGGGTATCTTAGTTATCTACAGAATGTTTGTCTCAAATTATTACTATTATGGTGTTGAAGATATATTGTAGAACATAAGTAGTTTGTGTATAGCTAAATGGTAATTACGATAAATTGTTAGCTCTTCACTACTTTGGTTCAGTTATGTTGTTAACTCATAGACCATTCAACAGAAAATAAAGTCATGGCCTAAGTAGGGTGAAGTCAAATGTTGTTGAATGATTGTAAGTAGATCTCTATGTATTTAAATAACTTATTATTTTATTGCTTTGGGTTAATTTTATCTTCGTATTAGATTTTTGGTTTTATAAACATGCGTTAACCGTAAGGGTAAAACAGTAACATGGTTTGTAACAAGCTAGACATTACTGAGTAACACACATTTCGACCCACTGAACCTGAACGCACTTTGAGCAGTGCCCCATTTTTTCGATATTTTTACTTGCATATAAGTTGCTAATTCTCATTCATTGTCTTAAATTTTTAAAGGAAGCACAAGTAAGGATTTGGACTTGTTAAGACGGA
Organism: Glebionis coronaria; assembly: GCA_025667525.1. NCBI lineage: Eukaryota > Viridiplantae > Streptophyta > Magnoliopsida > Asterales > Asteraceae > Glebionis > Glebionis coronaria. Next base: position 477,743,615 of record CM046874.1, read on the forward strand.
CACAAGATATACATATGACTCCCTACCCATCCAACCACTGCGCTTCTTTATTGTATGGTTCAATAGGGAAAACATCTCAAGTTATTTTCTGAATTTCAAGTGATGATTTTATAGCTACGTTTGTTATTTAAATAAAAATTATGTTTAGAAATTAACATGTTTTTCATTACTAAATTCATTTCAAGGAACTTAGTAATATTTAAAATACTAACCATATTCTTAATTTTATATGTTCTAGGTTATGTTGGTATGGTGCACCAGAAGGCTAATGTGGTGGGAAAGACTTTTCTTTTGATTATCAAAGTCAAGTGTTCTTTAGGAGTAGAGACTTTCGACGAGAGTTTTATTATGACTTTGATTGTAACTCAAAGTATTTTAGTTTACGTATGCCATTTTTTGTAGTTACTTTGATATTGTACGGATTTATTAATGAATAACATGGTTATTATGATGACTTTCATTGTTACTTTGGAAAAAATATGAAAGTTATTAGCTTAATTGAAATTAATAGATTTAAGTGTATATTTTATAAAAGTGCAATATATCGAATTATTACATATTGTGTAAAGTGTTGCAATAGATGTCGTCAAGTGTTGCGCTAAACAAATAAAAGTTTTGTTACTGCTTGCTATTTATATGAAAGTGTTGCTCTTCACGGTAAAAAGTGTTGCTTCTATGTAAAAAGTGTTACTTTAGAGTAATTAAAGTGTTACGTTTGTGTTACAAAAGTGTTGCACTTTAAGCGTTTCGTTTGATTAACATGGGTAACACTTTGAAAAAGTGTCACCTATTTTAAGAGAAGTGTTGCTTTAGGTCTAAGGCGACGTTGGCTAATGCGGCACTTGAAAAAGTGTCGCCTCATCTATAATGCAACACTTTATGAGTGTTACATTTGGTTCATTTTGTTGTAGTGATTACATGGTGAATGTGGTGTGTGCCTTGCATCCTTCACAAGGAGCTGATCCCTCCTACCCATAAAACCAGTATATTAAATTAGAGGCAGCCCCTCTAATTTGCATGATGAGGTCACCCCTCCAATTATTCATGCACGGTGGATATTCATGACCTATATTGGCTAAATGGTAAAATATGACAAACAGTTTTTATAAGATAAACATAAGACTTTCAAACTATTAAACCAGTTTTATTAAGACTTAACCAGGTTACTCGGGACTTAGTTTCTTCCGCTGTTATTATGTTATATGCTTATCCTATTCATGCTTTATTGTACATCCGTGCACTGAGCGTATTGCTCAGCCGTTTTCCTTTTCTATGTTCCCAAAACGGCAGGTAATCAGGGACGCTCGTAGACATTAAGAGTATGTGCATATGGACTGGAAGCTGTCTAGCCTTCTTTACATTATGCATTTCTTTCTTTATGATACTTATGCTTTGGACATTGTTTCGTCCTTATTCCTTACTATACTATGTTTGTGTGTGATGAGCTTTACTTTTGGACTACCGATGTTTGATTCCAGTATTTTCCTTTATATGGTCAAGTAATGTTTAGACATTTTACCTTGTATGCTTTGATGACACGCCATAATTATTGTGATATTTCCATTTCCAAAAAGGGGTGTTACAGATGAACCCATGAACAAATAGGTAATGTCATTGTTAATGCTTACCTAAAAACCTTGTTTTGAAAAACCAATGTTCTAGTCCATTGTTGATCCAACATAGTTCATATGTTCTTGGTAAATACTGGAATAGCTACATTGTGAACATGAGAATGATATGGATTCAATCCTTTGTTTGTCAAGAAATTGATATAACACATTCTCATATTTTTTAATTTTTTATTTTACTTTTCATATGAGTGATTGGAAAAATATTTTTCTTGTTTGTATTTAGGTACTAATCATGCCTTCACAATATCAAAAAGATCATCAATTCACTAGAAACTATATGCCAAACCTTTCCCAAACCTATGCTTCCCCCCAACTTCAAAACGTTTTTCCATCCCTTTCTACTCGTTGTTTCCATGAGGGTAGAGTCGTTGACAAGGAAATAACGGGTTATGACTATATCCAATCTATGTTTGAGCTTTCGGGGTTTGATTGCTTGCTCAACATAGAAGAATATATTTACCACTTATTCCTTCTTGAATTCTTTAGCACCTACTCCATGCTTGAATACAATGGAGAAATTTTCATTCGTTTCGTGTTGAATGATCAATTGATTCAATACTCCCTCGAAAACTTTGGTGAAATTCTCTGTGTGCCATATGAAGGCACTTGTCGTTTTACGGATAAATGGAGACTTGATGCTCTCTCGGAATCCTACGATAAACCTCCAAATGACCTCACCGAAATTGATCTAGAGTTCATCCTTGACATCATTTCGAAAGAGCGTGATGGAAACGTTGTGAGAAGCCTTCATTCAAATGTACGAAATGTGAATCAATATGAAGTGCTCTCTAGCGACCTTAAGGATTTTATGGTCCAATGGGCAAATATCCTTAGGGAGAATGTCTTTTGTCTTGGTGGAAACCGAGATCATATCCCGGCTTGTATGGTGCATATGTTGAGTTGCATCTTTACATCCACCAAGTAAAATTCGGCATTCTATATCGCTCGACAAATCAATTATGCCCTTTCAAAGCCCAAAACAAACCTTCCCTATGCTATGCTTCTTACTCGCCTTTTCAAAAGGGTTGGTCATGATTTTCCCCACCTCGATCTTTCTCGCTTCTACCTGGTTCATCGGGTTATTTTGCCTATTCAAGAGGCATATGCAAGAAAGACAAGAAGTGATCGAGGTTCACAAAAATCTGATCATCAAGAGATGGATGATGAGGACATGGTCATGCCAACAAGTTATGGTGATGGCATAGGTACTAGTTCTCACTTCAACTCTTCCAGTAATTCCCACCTGTTGGAAATATGTTTTTCCCAATAAAGTCTCGGTCACATCTTAGTTAGCATAGATCACGAGATATAGAATATTTAGAACTTTGTAACTTGGAGCGACCTCCCTTAGGGGGAGATTGTTGGAAATACGTTTTTATGTATTTATGAAGGATCGGTCGCTCCAACGATATATTAATGTATTAGGCTCGTGATCCAGTTGTAAACAGTATAGCCCATATAGCCCACATGTAGGGTGGGCTATATATATCCCCTCCTAGCATGTTAGGAGGGGTGGTTCTTTCATTTTCTATTTTTTTCATTTTTAATAAAACACACTTTCTCTCTCTACCTTCTTTTCCTCTCCTCTTTCTCTCTCTAGTTCATCTTCTTCATCTCTTTCCATCTTTTTCCATCCATTCAATCAATAGATAAATCACATCTTGCTAAATCCTAAGAAAGCGTAGACCTTCAATTGGTATCAAGAGCCATGGTTAAATCTTAGGATTTGCATATTTATTATCTATTGATTTAGTGGATAGATTTTTTATTTTTTATTTTTGTTACTTTTTGGATCGTGTTTACATTTTGTGATTCAATTTTGGAAACTTCTCCTCTCTTGTTAAATTTTCTTTTGTCATCAGTTTTTATTTCTTTTAATCATCCGTCTTCTTTTTAGATCAATTTTTAAAAATCACTAGTTTTTTTATCACTTTTAAATCTATCAGTTTTTTTGTCACTATCTAATCAGTTTTATCAATTTTAATTTTTTTATTATTTGTTTTTCTTTTATCAGATTTTTTGTAATTAGTTTTCTTTATAATCAATCAATTTTTTTTAGTCAAAAGTCTCAAATTTCAGATCTGTAACCACTGTTGTTCTTGGTTTCTGTCCAACTTGGTCCAACTAGTCAAAAGTCTCCAATCTGTCTAAACAGTCAATCTTCCGAATGAAAAGTTCCTTCAAAAATATTCCGGATAGCAAGATATTCCATATAGAAACTTATTCCGTATAGCAACTTATTCCGAATAGCGACTTATTCCGTATAGCCAGTTATTCCGAATAGCAACTTATTCCGTATAGCCAGATATTCTGAATAGCAACTTATTCCGTATAGCAAGTTATTCCGTATAGCAAGTTTCTCTCTTTTTCATTCAACAACACACGACTCCACCCAGACCTCGCACCCCCAGGACTCAAGACTTCGACACCACAACACCCTAGACTCACGAACCCCTCACTCTCATCAGGACACCAAACCCCCCAACCTCGAACAACACTCACCCTCGACACCATCCCCCTAAACTCCTAAACTCCTCATATTTTCCCCATAACCTAAACCAACATCTATTCTCATCTCACACCAACCTCGACTGGACTCGAACACAACGACTCGAAAATCAAATTCAACACCTCTACCTAATACTCATCGTCACAAATCACCTCTACCTCAAAACATCAACAAGACTCGATTTTCAAACAGAAAATTACAAGATCTCAGATTCTCTCGAGTTAAAGACATGCATGTCGCGATCTATTAAGATCTAGTACTCGAAATTAATTGTCATCATTGATCTGTTGTTGGATCAAATCCTAGATTACTTTTCGAAGAAGAAGAAAAGATCAATAACAATTTCTGTTATTATCTTATCTCGTTTCGATTAAATAAAAAAAAAACCCTACCCGAGACCTCAATAGAGAGATCTTGACGATTCATTTGCTGCACTTGAAGATTAAAAGGGTTTATTAGAGTGGTCAGGGATTGATTTTTGGTCTAGTGAAATAACAAAGTTGTGAGATTAGGCTTTGGGATTCATTTGTGTGTAAAACCTTGTGTGGATTTGAGAGAATTTTTCTGAGAAACAAAGAAGAAGACGGAGATTGATAATGGTTTGGTTTGATTGATGTGGGATTAGAGACGAAGGAGTTATATTTTGTGTGAGAGAGTTTTCTTTGTGAGAGAAATTATCAGTTTAAGAGATAAGAGAGTGTGTGTAAAGAGAAGGTGGAGTATTATTGGTTTTGAGAGAGAGATTAGGGCGGAGTTTACAATGCTTTCACTTGCCACGTTTTTTTAGGTGGTCAATACGTGGACCGTGGACTTATTAATAATGGGGGGCGGAGAATACAATGCTTTCACATTACAGTAATAAAACGTTTTAAAAGTTAATGTTTTGAATTTGAGTGTAGCAAATTTTTTAGATAAGTTAATGTTTTCTATTCTTACATTTTAAACGTTAGCTTTTAATTTAGTTTATTTCGTATTTTTTGTCAATTAATATTTGTCACGTGTGTTTTTTAGTTTAGACAATTTTGTTTATTACTTTTTGGTACATTGTATTGAGGCGGGTATTCCGAAAGAACTAAAGTGGTAAAATCCTTGACGGCCCGATCATTATATTAACCGTCGCTTGGATTTATTCATGGAAGGGCTTTATTTTTAGAGTAAGCTGAGTTTGAATTGGTCTCCGGTTTGTTTTCTCAACGTTTGAGCCGATAAAATTTATTGAGCCGAGCAAAAGATATTTTTCCAATCGAAGATCCAAGAATTTGTCATCTAACTTTCCATGGATTTTTTGAATTCGACATCGAACGAGGGAGAATTGCATCTTTTGCAAGACAAAGTTAGAGAAAGTGGCATCACTTCATTTCGAATGCTTCAGTCTCATCTTGTCACTCTTTCATGGATTCAAGGAGGGAGCGAATTTGTGACAATCTTTGGTCAAGATCGTCATATATTCATCGACTCAATATTCACCACTTTGACCCAACTCGCCGAGCAACTCAACCATGAAAACTTCAATCACTCTGCATCGGCACTTGCATATAAGACTCTTGTGACACAACTCACGCCTTTCCTCCAATACAATATCATCAAGTCTGAAAGTTCAGTGATTTTCCAATATTTTCTTCGAGATACACATACCGAGCTTCGAGTTTTCCGTGATATAATATTGAAACTCATGACATCGGTCTCGTCTTCGATTTATCAAAGATCACAACTTCAGCAAGTGTATGATAATGGAGTGCAAGAATCAGTGACGCAGATGCAAGAGGAGAATGGCCATACGGTTGACAACTTGGAGCATAACGATGGTAAGAGCACGGAATCAGGAGGACAACATGATACCAGTGGCACGTCGGGGAATGTTCACGAGATATCTCTTGATGACACCATACCCGTTTATGACGAAGAACTGGCAAACATGGTACAATGTAATGTTGTTTATGATGTATATGCTGATGATGTGCCGCATATTGAGCATTCTGAACCTAATTATGACAAACATGGGATGGAAAAGAGTGATAGCAATACCACTCCTGATTCATCCGATGTAAGTCATAATGGGGGAGAGATTGTTCAGAATTCTATAGTACATCATGATAATTGTATTATAACTGCTTCATTGACTGCTTCCGATTCCAAGATTAGAGACCTCGAAATGATTGTAGCTCAACAATCAAAAGATCTTGAGGATGCCAAACTTTAATTTTCTAAGAAAACGAACAAATTTGAAACATACTTTGAAAAACTTGAAAAGTCAAACGTTGTTCTTGAAAGAAAATTGGATCAAAAAGTTTTAGATTCTAAAGCTGAAAAGGATAATCTTTTGAAACAAATTCAGTTACTAGAGTCTAAATTGGCATCCCAAGATAGATTGCTCAAAGAGAATGAGACCTTAAAAGCTCAAGTCCAAGAAAAGGTGTTTGCTATAGCTTAGTTGAAAAATGAGTTAAGGAAAAATAGAGGACCTAGTGTGGACACTAAGCTTGAAAAACCATCAATCTTGGGGAAACCGCCTACAAATCAGTTCGTCAGACAACCGATTGTCAGACAACCTACTCTATTTAGATCTGAGCGACCACAATCCTCGAGACCGCGGTTTGCCTCCCAAGTTGATTTGGGTCATATGTCTAGAACAGTCACTCCACCAACTAGGCCTAATGTGACTAAATCAGTTTTAGCAAGACCTCATCACATGATTGCCTCTAGTTTCTCTAAGAATAGTTTAAAGAACACGTCTAGAACTAGTTCAATTGATGTGCGCCATGATTTTGGTCAAAGGGAAGCTATTCAAAAGACACATGTAAGAGATAGCAATGTCCAACCTAGTCAGATGCCTTCTAGATTACCCAACACTGCTAACCATAACATGACGTCTCCTAGGAGCATCGATCAATCATCTAGGAATTACTCGGACATTAAATATGCTACTTGTAAAACATGTAGAAAATGTGTCTTTACGGCAAATCATGATTCTTGTGTCAAGAAATTACTTGATGAGGTGAACTCCCGTGCTAGAATTAAGTCCCAGTGGATAGCTAAAATCAAACCTTTTGGTAAAGTTTGGCGCCCCACTAGTAGAACTTTCACTCTTGTAGGAAACGAGTGCCCTTTAACTAGGATAGTCTCCGATTCTACTAAGACTACTAAGGAGGAAATTGATAAAGACGATACTTCACTTAAGCCTAAACTTAAGGTTTTCTATAAAAGAAAACGTTTGCCAGCTAAGATAAGTGAATCATCTACTCAGGTCATCTCTGACACAAGTAAAGCCAACCATGAACCCCCACGTGCTTCTAAAATAGATATCGCTAATCCATGCAAAAGTATACAAACTCCTAATGAGAATGCAGGTGCCAAAGTTGATGTTCCAAAACAACGAAGCGGTCCAATCGTTGTATACCGTTCAACTAAGGACACTCTTAGAGTTTGGTTGCTGAAAAAGCAGATATCGGAGAAACAAGTGTCTCAGGGGATTCATGGTTAAGCTTACCAGAAGGCTTACAGTCAAATCACAGTCTGTAACCCATTCTTCAAAGACAGGGAAGTTTATCTCACAACGATAACTTACCCTCAAAATGAGAAATTGAGTTTTCTCGGACACGAGCTTCCGTTAAAACTATTCAAAGGTTTTAAGCCCGTGTAAATGGCGTATAATCACATCACAGTTTATGCCCCGGACTTCAAAGAAAGGAAAGTTTATCGCCGATGATAAACTTATCCTCACTAACGAGAAATTAAATTTTCTCGGACACGAGCTATCATTAAAACTATTCAAAGGTTTTAAGCTCGTGTATATGGATTATCGTTAAATATCAGACGATAACCCGTACATCAAAGAAAGGAAGTTTATCGCCGATGATAAACTTATCCTTACAACGAGAAATTAATTTTTCTCGGGCATGAGCATTATATCAAAAACATTCCAAGTTTTTAAGCTCATGCACAACGACTTACAGTTAAATGTCAGACTGTAACTCGAACTTCAAATAAAGGAAAGTTTATCTTTTATGATAACTTATCCTCATAACTAGAAATTCAATTTTCTCGGTCATGAGCTTGTCTTAAAACATTCGAAGTTTTAAGCTCAGAAAGGAAAGTGTATCTTTTAAATAAGAGAACTTTTCCTCATAACGAGAAATTAACCTTTCTCGGTCATGAGCTTTCCGTTAAAACAGTCAAAGTTTTCAAGCTCATGAAAACGACTTCTAAGTAAATGTCAGCTTAGGACTCGTCCTTCAGATAAAAGTAAAGTTTATCGCCGATGGTAACTTATCCTTAACAACGGGAAGTTTACAACTTCTCGGAATTGAGCTCGTTTTATAAGATATTCAACATCTTAAGCTCAAATAATTGTTTTTCAAAACTTTGAACACAATTTTTCAAGAATTTTTCAAAAGGTTTTTTCTAAATCTTTCAAAATTGTGTGTTCAAAATGTTTTGATAAAAAGAGCATGTCTTCTGGAATCGATAATATTTACGAACCTAGAAATTTCATTCAATAATGACACGGGATTGTAAATAAAGTTCGAGCAGAAGTTTAAAAGATTTAAAACATGCTCCATTATGGTTTGCTATTATTTCCGATAGTAACCCGCTTTTCACTTTGAAGTCAAGCATTTCACCGGAAAGCTTTGACTTCAGAATCCGAAGTTATCAACTCCACAATCCGAAGTTCGTTGCAATTGATATCTACATACTAGACGATGCGACTGCTCAAACGACGACTACAGCTCTTTAAGTAGAACACGGGTCAACGATTGTGGGGGAGCAATCGTCCAGCATTCAGAATCTTCGATGCCGAAAGTGCCATAGTTCACAAGTTGGTGTCAAGACAACGATATCAATTGTCCATGTGGTGTAAAGTGGAAGATAATTTCAGAAGTTACAAGGAAGACCAACATTCGTGAACAAGAACCATGTGCTTCTTTCATATGATGTTCTCCATTATTCAGGTCCAACCTCGTAAATTGCTAATATTGTGAATTCATTATCATATATGATCTTTGCACGTGATAAATACCTTACACTTGTGTTTAAAAGGTATTTAATTTACGTTTCAAGTACACCCTCATTAATTTGAGGGGGAGCTTGTGTAATTCATGAAGATAATTGGATTTGCATTTTTCTTCCCAAATTTTCTTAAAATGCTATTAAATCAATTGATATTAAAAACATCGATTGGGTTAATATTTCTAATATGTGGGAGAAAATGTGATTTAATATGGGAAATGATTAATCACAAATGGTTTGACTTAACGTGTTAGCTCATCCCGACATGTGCGAAATGTTTTCGGATATCGTGGCATATGTTAAGGGGGAGCAAAATGGATTTGCACTTCAAAATGGATTTCATGGTGACATACACTTACCCAAAACATCTCTATTCACGATGGTGAAGATTGTGGTGACATAAGGATGGTAGGATAGGTTAAAGTCCAATGATTTCTCTAGAACCGGAGGAATCTTCCCAAGGACATTCCATAGCTAGAAATAGTAGTCCTTAGGAAAGATGGAGAAAGATTGTGAATGTAGCTGAATGCCGACCAAGTACTTAAGTTAGCACTGGAACAATCACAACAAGGTGCTAGTTATGACGTATTGGTAAGCATTGAAGGGGTTGAAGAATGAAAAAGAATTGTAAAGATAAAGGGTGTAACGAAAGTAGCCCTCCTTACAACTTAGGCAGAAACCGGGTCAATTCATATGCTATTGAGATCATTTATGAATCTCGATATTGAAGATAGACATCATGGACCCAGTGATGCAAGGCACAACCCATCCCAGCTAACTCAGATATCTCTCAAAAGATATTTGTTTTAATCACACGGAGACAACACATTATCTATTGATTTATTCACTCCGAATAAATTGGTATTGAAAAGGTGGCACTCCTCTCCAGCCTCCGATCACTAAAATCCAAAATGCACGATCAAGTCTAGAGCTATTTGAGATCATCAAATATCTCATTAGGACACACTTTTATATTTCCTTGCTTCTTCACACACTGTGAAAAGTAAGAAAGATCTTAGGAGTCCTACGCAAAATCTTCATGATCTTGCCTGAACATCCGAGTAATACGAAAGTATTTACAATGAAGATGGAAATCCTTCTTGAGCGAATATCAAAAAGCTCATGGTAGGTGACTTGTGCGATTCTTTATGAATCAAACTTGTGATAACTGGAAAGCAACAGTGGTTTAATTCTTAAATGAATTTAAACACGTTCCAGGCCTCTACGTAATATCTTAGTGATCTTGCTAGAACCTTCAGAGTAATACTATTAAGTATTTACAATGACGAATGGAAATCCTTCTAGTGTTAACATGAAACAGCACTTGGTAGGTAACTTGCAAGATTCTATATGAATCAAGCTAGTGACAACTGGAAAGCAACGATGGTGCGGTTCTTAATTGAACTTCACTTGTTCCAGGAACATGAATTGACGGCTTCAAATCATGCGGATAATATTATCCAAATGATTCACTCTTTACGTTCGCAGTCAGCTTTGGACGGTCGAGTAAAAAGAACAGGTTTACCCCGAAATCTTGTCAAGGAGGTTCTTTATTGAAACTACCTGCCACAAGTACGATATTTAATATCGTCCAACGGTCTTCACCGACCGGAGGTAAAATGCTACCGAATTAGAATAAAATGTTCAAGGCCATTTCATCCGTGTATATTGTTTGTTGCTAACTGTCTTATGCAGCGTAACAAGAAGGTGGCATTGCGGTGTACAATCCAGAAGAAGTCGTCACCACATGCTTATACTACATACAATTAGTACTTCAACAAATTCAAGAAAGTCTGAAGGTCAAGTCTTCCGCTGTATCAAACTCTGAAGCTTTCAAGAATTTAAAGGTATAAGTATGTGGAACATGAAGTCACGAAGAGGCGAATGTCACAAGTGACGAATGCACAAGGTCAAGGTAACAAAACATGCTCAAGACTTAAGTCAAAGATCACATCAAGCATATTCACAAGAACAAGGTCGAAGACTCAAGCATAGATGCTAGGTTTAAGATTTGGTAAAAAGATGTGACCTCCCTTAGGGGGATATTGTTGGAAATATGTTTTTCCCAATAAAGTCTCGGTCACATCTTAGTTAGCATAGATCACGAGATATAGAATATTTAGAACTTTGTAACTTGGAGCGACCTCCCTTAGGGGGAGATTGTTGGAAATACGTTTTTACGTATTTATGAAGGATCGGTCGCTCCAACGATATATTAATGTATTAGGCTCATGATCCAGTTGTAAACAGTATAGCCCATATAGCCCACATGTAGGGTAGGCTATATATATCCCCTCCTAGCATGTTAGGAGGGGTGGTTCTTTCATTTTCTATTTTTTTCATTTTTCATAAAACATACTTTCTCTCTCTACCTTCTTTTCCTCTCCTCTTTCTCTCTCTAGTTCATCTTCTTCATCTCTTTCCATCTTTCTCCATCCATTCAATTAATAGATAAATCACATCTTGCTAAATCCTAAGAAAGCGTAGACCTTCACCACCCATCCTCAAACTCATTCATGGATGGAATTGAAGACTTAGCTCCCCCACCTCATTACTCCTCTAGTGAAGTACCGGAAGATCTCAACATGGAGCATCTCTACCGTGAAAATCTTAGGACTAGAGGTGAATTGCATGAACATCAGGTTGAGTCAAGGAAGGGATTTAAGTATTTGGGAATATGATCAAGGGATTGGGCAAGAAGAGAAGGTGAAAGCTTTGAAGTATTTCAAAGAATACATGTTGGTAAACATGTAATGTTGAACAATTTTTTTTATTATCTTGGATGTGTATTATCTTATGCTACATGTTTGGATTGTTATTTATTTTGATCCTAAATATTGTTTATGCCATCATGTTTGTGATTTACATAGCTTTGTGCATGCCTTATGATAGTTAGCTTCTTAGATTTTGGTCAGTAGTTAACTTTGGCTTGTGAATCCTTTGGTAAAAATCTGGGTTAACCAAAATTTAGGATGTAAAATTTTTGAAAGACCTCTGGTCGCGGTTCCATATCAACCCGCGGCTCCTTATCGATAAGAAACCGCCGGTCCTAGATAAGGAACCGCCGTCATTGTGTCCGACAGCATCTTTGGCTTTACACTGTTTTCTTAATTCGGTGTAAACACTGCATGAATTTCTGTAATAAACTGCACATTTCCTAAACTAGCTTACCTAAATTCATTAAGAAAATGATAAATCTTCCTACCAAATGTTCCTACTTATCTTCCTACTCATAAGATTACAATAAGTGTCAAAATCAATGAGTGAGATCAAAAGAGATACATAGTGGATTCCACTTGTCCATATTTATATGGAGTAGGAGGATAATTAGGAGGATATTGTAGGAATGTATAGCATTGCTCAATTCATTATTCACCTAAAATGATTTTAACCTATTACTAGTTTGGATCATCCCATCACCCATTGAAACACACCTTGTTTGTCATGTTCTTTACGCATCAAACATACTCCCCTAATCCTTAAACAACCACGGTTTGTACCAAAACCTCAAACACTTCCAAGACCTCCACCCCAAGGAAAACACTCAAGATAAGGATTAAGGTAGCCAAGCCTGACTCCTCACCCTTCCACACACCTAAGAATGAGATAGTTACTATCCTCATTTCTTCATTACCTTCACCACCCCTTGCACCATGCAAGACAACATCCACCCATGGTACTAACCACTCCATTGGTTCTACCTCCTCTTCATTCAACTCAAGAATGAATGAGCTCTCTTCACCCTTCACTCCAAGTGCACCCTTAGATGTGACCACACAACCCCAACCAATCCAAAGCATTCCTTTTGTGAATGACTTTGATGACACCTTGGTGACTTCACCATTTACCCCTCCTAACTCACCCATCTCACCAACCTGGGAGAACATACCTCCACACTCACCCATTTCCCCTTTAGGGAACATGCCTCCACTCTCACCCACATCACCCTTGGAGAACATGCCTCCTCCACCTCCACCCAACTCAAACATTCCAATTTTGGGTGTCTCACTTTCCCTCCTTTTGGGTGATCCTTACTATGGGTTTCAAGAGACTCATGGTCCTAATTGTCCATGTTGCCTCTACAACCACTACATCATCCATAACCTTAGGATGGAAATTTTTGGACTACATAGGAGGTTGCAAGAGTTCTTGCTTGCCTTGTTCTCCATGCCTCCTCCTATGAGATGAATGATGAGTTTTCTTAATAAGTTTTTTAACAAAACCAAGCCAAAGAAGAATACTCATCTAGATTTAATGTTAAGCTAGCTTTGTATTAGTTAGTTTTTTCATTTGTCATTGTATTTGCTTCCTTCATGAGTTTTTCATGAAGTTGTTCTATAGATTTAGCTTTATGTGTTCCTATTCTTATGTGCACATTAATCAACTTTAATTTGAAATTAAATTTGAACCTAAATCTATCACAACCTTTAAAAACTTGACTAAAATTGGTTCAAAATGATATCTAAATTATTTTGTCACCCTTTGTCAAGACATTCTTTGTGAATGTGTTGCTTTTATGCAACCCTAGCATAATTTAGTGCTAATAGAGGTAAAATTCCAAGATTTGCAATTTTTTTGAAAAAGTCTTAGTTTTTCTCAAAACCCTGGAAAAACTTGGTTTCAAGTCCACTGGACGCGGATCCTTAAAGTCCCGTGGTTCCTTAAGCTGTAAGGAACCGCCGGTCCCTATAAGGTACCGCAGACAGTAAATGACTTTTGACACGTTTTTGGTCAAAATTCTTTAAACCCTATACCCTGTCAAGATTCCTTGTTTACTCAAATTGACTAAACATTCCTTGACACTTCACATTTTGTATTCAAATTCTTACCTTGATTACATTTTACTTATACCCCAACCTTGAGATTTCATTCTCACACCTTCCCAACCTTGAGAATTCATTCACACACAACCTTGAGATTTCATTCTCACACCTTCCCAACCTTGAGAATTCATTCTCACACAACCTTGAGATTTCATTCTCACACTCTCACAATGCCTAACTCCTCCATTCCTAACCTTGACATTTCTTTGTCACAACCCCACTCACCCAAAGCTTCCTCATCCAAGCTTTCAAAGAAACCGAAAATCTCGGTTCGACCTATTTGGGTTAAGAAGAACGAACCATCTTCTTCCAAACCACCCAAAAACCCTACCTTCTCTCCAATCAAGTATTGGAATGAAACTTATACCATTAACCCCATCATCGGAGCAAAAGAAAATGTTCCCCCACCACCTCAATCCTTCAATACCCCTCAACTCAATGATCTTTCAACCTTCCCAAACCTCACAAGGCATTGTGAAAACATTTCTAAACCCATTACCCCTCCACCACCAAACCCTAGGTTTGATGCCATACCCCCATCAACCGACTTTGTGTTGCATCATGGATCCTCGTGTGCTTGTTGTCGATTTCAACAAATTGAACTGGCTCATGTGTATGAGAAGTTAAATTTTCTTGAATTCCTCCTCACTCGACCTCCTATTCAAGTTTTTGTTCCGGTGGACAAAACTTCGAATGATGCATCGTCGTCTTATTTTTCCAACTAAAGTCCTTATCATTTAGTTGTTTTAGAGTCTTTTAATTTTTAAGCAATCTTGGAAAATTATCACTATTAGAATAGTTTATGCTTAGTGGTTTATTTTCCATATTTCTTGCTTTAGATACTCATATTGTGTGTATGACTATCGACTTTGTTGTGTCTTTTCTTTTATGTAACTTTTGTGTTGTTTGTGTGTTATTTCCTTAGTTCTCTTTTGAGTTGATCATTGTTAATTTTTACAATTGCTTATGGGTGATTCCATCAATTCTAAACTTTAACCCATTGACAAGCTTATCATCTTCATTGGATTGAAGTTTGATTTTGTCAATTACCTTTTTGGACAAACTTAGCAAAATACTTGCTTCTAATTTGAGATTTCTTCTCTCTCTCCCTCTCAAGTTACTTAATAGGTAGTGATCATATATACATTGGTGTTTCTTTCCTTTCTACAAACCTTTGTGTAGCATGTCACCTTAGCTCATATAATTGGTGCCCCAAGCAAGGGGGAGCAACCACCAAGGGGGAGCTACTAGCAAAGTTCGATGTTCTTCAAAGACTTGTGCTAACCTTTTTGCTACGACAAAGGGGGAGAAATGATAGTGATAAACTCGTTAATAATTCGATATTTTGTGTTTCTACGTAAATAAGTTTATCGTTTGTCGTAATCAAAAAGGGGGAGATTGTTAATGCAAGTGATGCCTAAAAATATTATTAGTGTTAGCTAATCTTTCTTAGTTTTGATCACAACAAACTATACAACACATTTAGTGTAAAACACAAAACGAATTATTTAAATAACACTATCATCAAGGTAATAATCATATCACTAACCTTTCTTAATCATACTTAGTGATCATCAAAATGATTATCCTTCAAACTCACTTTTGTTAATATGACAAAAGACTTTTTAATAAACTTTCTTTTTTAGAAAATGTTTTATTAAAATGGAAAATGAAAATTTGAAAATGGCATATTCCATATGCTATTAGAATATCCTTTGAAAGCTTCAAATACCTCAGATATTCCTACCCCACTAAAAGACAAAAAATGGAGCGTACTCTAGTGGCAATACCTTAAGTAGCTACGCGGTTCCTAAGCGATATGGAACCGCCGCGCTAGATAAGGTACCGCGCCCATATAGCCGTTATATATCCGTTATACTTTGTCTCCTTTAAATAGTGGGTCAAATATCATTTTCCAATAAGCCTCTTGGATGTTTTTCTCAGCCCCCTTTCTATTTTCTATAGCATAATCATTAGTAAATGATCACTTAAAGTGTTAAGGATGTTTACATATGATTATCCTCTTGATCCCCTCCTTTACCTTGTCGAATGAGAAGATCACTCACTCACTAGTGTTGTGATAAAGATGAATCTATAAGCTAGTCATATTCATCATGATACCCTTTTTGTTTTAGGTCAATCTATTGTATTTATGAATACTTGGACTAGTTGTGTTCATCCAAGTTATTTGTGAATACTTGGATTTGTTGTGTACATCCATTGCATATGTGTTTGCTTGGATTTGTGTTGTGTAAATCCAAGATACATGTGTGTACTTGGATAAGTCTAGTTGAGTTGTAATAGATTTGATTAGTAGTTCTCACTAAACTATAAAGTGATGTGGTTGTGTCTTGTGAGTTCTCACTAAACTTGAAAGGGATTAGTAGTTGTGTTGTGTGAAGTTCTCACTTAGCTTCAAAGTGAAGAGTCGTGAAGATTGGTTCTAGCTTTGGATTAGAACTCGAGATCTAGCCTTGTGTCGTAAAATGGTGAAGTAGGCAACGTCGTGAAGATTGGTTCTACCTTAAGATTAGAACTCGACATCTAGCCTTGTGTCGTTAAATTGTGAAGTAGGCAACGTTTTGTAGATTGGTCCTAGCTAAAGATTAGGTCTCGACATTTAGCTTAGTGTCGGAAAATAATGTAAGCGACGATGTAAGGTTTTCTCCGCCAAGAAGGGAGCTTGTGGATATAGTGGAAATCTCGAGTAGGTGTACTCGAGGAGTGGAGTAGAAACGAGGATAGAGCCTCGTTGTCGAACCACTATAAATCTTGGTGTCTTCCCACTAGGTTATCTCCTTCCTTACTCTTTACTAATTTCATTATCATTACACTTACCTATTATCTTTTCTAGTGCATTTGAATTGAACCTGATCATTATGCAACTTAGCTTCAAGCAAAAGATAGTTTTGATACAAACCAAATTGAAAGTAATTTTAATTTGGTTGCCAATCGAAGAGAAACTATTCAACCCCCCCCCCCCCCTTCTAGTTTCTACAGCATGATTTATAAAACTTTGGTGAAATTGAGTAGGTTTTTAAGTGTCACTTAGTGTCTGGATCTGATTTTTACTGGTTTAGCTCTAAAAACTACATATCTTGTAGACTTAAACACTAAAACTGAATCATAGGTATAACAAGGTTGTTTTGAGTTTCTATGAACTGAAAGTAGGCCATCTTTGTACCTAGGGTTTAGATCTAGGGTTTACTGTTATAAAATCTAAATTTGTGCAATCTGATAACTTGTTTTGACCACTTGAAGTTCATTTTTTGGTCAAGTGCATCAGCAAAGGTTATATTTGTGTTCACTATTACATCAGTTAAGTCACTTAGGCTTAATACTAGATCTAATTGATGAACCAAGACATGAAACTTGTTCTTATGCCATTTTTAACATAGAAAAATGATTATGCTAGCTTTTGTATGCTTTTGGTGAAGTCTGGTGGGCTTATTCTTGCTTAAACAACAACTTATTTCACCAGACCTAGTTCTTTTCCATGTATGAGCATGTGTTTAATTAACTGTACTAATTGGCTAAGTGTTTTGTTGTTTTAATGCATGATTATGACTCCCTATAACTCACTAGTTGTAGGGGTGCCTTGTTTGTCCAAAATCACCAAGTGAATCTCACTAAAAAGCATAATCAGTTCATCATCAGTAGGAACTCCTTTCCCACTGAAGCTACCCACTAGTAGTGTTAAAGTTCAAACAACTTATTAATAAGCTATTTTAGCTTAGCCAAACATGCAACAACTTTAATTTTGTATTTAATCTTGCTTATCTCATCCATTTAATCAATCTGGAAGTTTATGACCTTTGACTTTAGGGTTTGACTAGAAAACGAATTGACTTTTCTTTTTCAAAAGTACTTATTCTTCATTTCAGCTTATTAAGTGTGCTTATTGAAAATATTTATTCTTATTTAGCTTATTTAAGTCATTTCAAACATTTTTCAACTTGAATCAACCTAGAACTCGAAAACGACTATTTTGTCGTTTTGTGTAGAGAGCTTGTGCTTATTTATTCAGCTTATTCAAAATTTCTTTTTACAAACAGCTTCATAAGCACAAGAGAAGTATGTATGTGAAATTTCAGCTTATGGCATTAGCGTATGGCTTAATGGGCCAAAAAGCCCATTAATAATAAGTTGAGTGCTTATTAAGCTGTGATAAGCTCACTTTCAGCTTTTGGGCCTTTAGAGTTTTTTGTTTAAAATCAAATTTTAAGCTAAACTGGAACTTTTGGGCTTATTTGGTTGAGTTTTGTCTTATGGGGCCAAAAAGCCCATTTAACTTGGACTGTTTTCATTTTTGGCCCATTTGGAGGCCCATTAGGGGTATTTAGGTCATTTCACTTTCATTTCTGGTTTTAAGTTAAAATAAGTTAGTTTGCAAGTTTTTAGAATTTTTTATAAATTTTGAATTTTTAATATTATTTTAATATTTATTTTTAGTTTTTAGTCAATTTAAATAGTTTTAATTGGTTTTAAATTTTACAAAAATACTTTTAGTTTAATTAAGTTATTTTGGAGGTTTACAAATTGAAAAATCTTTATTTGGGCTTTTTATTAATTTAATTGATTTTTAGGGATTTTATTAGCATTAAAAAATTAATTATTAATTAAATAAAAGGTTGAAAAAGTTTTGGTTATTTGTAAACACTAATTGGATTTTTAGGAATTTATTGTGATTTTCTAGGAAGTTTTAGAGTAATTTTTAAATTTCGTTACGTTTTTACGTTTTATCATTCGTCGTAGTTTAATTTTAATCGTATCAATCATCATTTTCTTTTCCCTTTTCTTTTCTCAATATTAATCTCAAATACCATCAAGTTTGTAATACCCCATTTTGATAAATGTAATGTCACGCGTGATTATGGCGTGTCATCAAAGCATACAAGGATAAATGTCTAAACATTACATGACCATAAAGGAAATACCGGAATCAAACATCGGTAGTCCAAAAGTAGAACTCATCACACATAAACATAAGTACTGTAAATGAAAGGACTAAACAATGTCCATGGAAATGAGTATCAAAGTATAGATAAATGCCTAAAGTAAAGAAGGCTAGAAAGCTTCCAGTCCATATGCACGTACGCTTAAAGTCTACGAGCGTCCCTGAGTACCTGCCATTTTGGGAACATGAAAAGGAAAATGGCTGAGCAATACGCTCAGTGCACGGATATACAAATAGAGCATGAATAATATAAGCATATAAGCATGAAACAACGGAAGAAACTAGGTCCTGAATAACCTGGTTATATCTTAGTAAAACTGGTTTTATAGTTTGAAAATCCTTATGTTTATCTTGTAAAAAACTGTTTAATATATTTTACCATTAGCCAATATAGGTCATGAAATATCAATGTGCATGAATACTTGGGGGTGACCTCGTCATGCAACTTAGAGGGGCTGCCTCTAATTTAATATACTGGTTTTGGGTAGGAGGGATCAGCTCCGTTTGAAGGATGCAAGCCACACACCACATTCACACTGAGTAATCTGCTGAAAGATGTATACTAGGATGCACCCATACGCCCCACCTGATAATAAAATACGGCCAAAAAACTGAAAGGGATGCCACGAGCTATCACTCAGCCGTGGTGAAGTCATAACACCAGTGCCTCTAGTGTTATGGTTATGGTACCTCCATAACTAGGTGAAGCTGGTCATGCATGTATATGGCTTTAGGTATTCTAATTAAACATAAGCAATTCAAAAACATATAAAACATATACTGGGGAAAATAGTTGGCTGCATACGGGGAAATCCTAATAAGGAAAGAATGTCCATACTGAAAGGACGGAGAATCCATACCTCGTGTTCAGTGAACGAAGAAGACGAACAGAAGAGAGTCCTACTTCGGTATCACTAATGCTACATAAATACATACGTGTATAAGTATCTGATTACTGAGTACGTAACTGGTTTTTATATCATGTCTTAGCTTGTTTTATATGTTTGTGTCATGTTTTACCGATTTAAGCTTAATACTGTGTTTATCATGTATTCTGTCTATTCTGATTAAGTATTACTTGTATTTCATGTATTATTATATTTGGTGTGTAATAATAAGTAACTTTCTAAAAATAGCAGGTTTCCTAAAATAGAAAGTTTCCAAAAATAGAAAGTTGCCAAAAATAGAAAGTTTCCCAAATTATAAAGTTTCTAAAAATAGAAAGTTTTTAAAAATAGAAAGTTTCCAAAAATAGAATTACTGATTAAAATAGATATGTTTCCAAAAATAGAAAGTTTCCAGAAATAGATAAGCTTCCTTAATTAAATAAGTTTCTAAAAATAGAAAGTTTCCATAATTAGATATAAGCTGGATAATTAAGCTAATTATATAAGCTTAAGTGTTTTCTGATTAATATTCTAAGTCATGTTATTTTATAGTATAGTTTATTAATTATGTCATGTGAATTAAATAAACTATAGGTTAAAGTATTTAATTAAATATAACATGATTTAATTAAATAAAGGTAAAATAAATACTTAGGTTAAAACATGTATTATTATCTATAAAGAATATAACCTAAGTCATGTAATTTAACTAATTATATGTCATGGTTTTAATAATTAATTAATTATATAGTCCAATTAAAAGGTAAAATACTTAGGTTACAATTCATGTGTTAATAATAAAATTAATAACCTAAGTCATGTAAATTAAATTAATCATGTCCATGCTTTAATTAATTTAATTTTAAGTCTTGTAAAAATAATATAACTTGTAAAAATAATAAACCTTGAACAATAACTAATGAACCGGACCGTGTTTCAAATCTAAACATGTGTGAACCGGACCCGTGATTAAAACCCATGAATCAGACCCAAAATCACCACCATACCCCGACCTAGGTCGGGGTTTCTTCCCCTTGCTGCTGCCGTGACACCACCATCACCAAACCGAGACCTTATGGTCTCGGTGGTGTGAGTTTAAGCCAAGCCGAGACCCTTCTTGGGGCTCGGTTAGGCGTCGGCCAAACAACAAACACCCCTAGACCCATGATTGATTAAACCCCATGATTAGTAACATGTTTAATTACTTGTTTTTTAATTAGTTTATTAAAAACCTTCATGATTTTATGTGATTAAATAAATCAAAACATAAAATAAAAGAGTTAGGGTTTATACCGATTACGTAAATCAAGAAGGATGAACACACATCTGCACTAGATTAAACACCAAAATCAAACCGAATCACCCTTGTGGTGATGCTAAACCCGGCGGCCAAAAGGAACAAAGAAAAGAAAAACTAGGGTTTTTCTTATTTTCTAAAATTTGTGATAAATGAAACATGTTTTCCTAAATTCCTTGTTTAATAAATTTTAATGGGCTAGGCCCATGTTTCTTGTTGTAGCCGCGGGTAGGGGCCCACATAGGGGTAACCCGAACCTTTCTCGTGTCTAAAATATAAGTGTGTTCTCGTGTTCTTAATTTACGTGATTTAATTAGTTATCGATCGTGACTTAATATATTTATTCGTGATCGTAATAAATATACATACATACGTAATATTAGCTCGTGATTAATTATGTTCATGATTTCATGTTCATATATTCGTGATTATAATTATTATTGGAATAATTATCGTGTGTTAATACGTAATAAATACTTATCGTGTTATAACACGTACGTAATACTTGTAATTCTTGTTCGTGAAACGTAAACGTGCTATAAAAGGAAAGTCCTAGTCATGTACGTACTATCGTAAGGTTACTATTCATGGTAAAAGCATGCGGGTTTTACAACTCTTCCCCCTAAAAAGAATAATTCGTCCCCGAATTATAGATAAAGTAACTGGAAAAGAAGAACATACCCGAATTCAAAATATGAAATGAGGGCAAGAAGCCCGGATAGACTCCTCTGTTTCCCAATTGGCTTCCCGCTCGGTATGATCCCTCCAAAGGATTTTGACGAATGGAATCATCTTCCTTCTCATGACTCGTTCTTGTCTGTCGAGAACTCGTTCGGGTTCTTCTATAAAAGTGAGATCTTCACGAATCTGTTCTAGTGGATACTGAACCATGTGAAGGGGATGATACTGGTACCCTCTGAGTAAGGATACATGGAAAACATTGTATACATGAGAAAGCTGCGGAGGTAACGCTAACCGGTAAAATACTTCACCGACTCGTTCAATGATATCAAACGGTCCGATGAAACGAGGACTGAGCTTCCCTTTAATTCCAAAACGTCTAACACCACATGCCGGCGAAACCTTAAGGAAAACGTGATCTCCTACGTTAAAATGTAAGTCCCTACGATGCTTGTCTGCGTAACTCTTCTGACGTGACCGTGCTTCTTGCAGTTTTTGCTTAGCTACTGCGACCTTCTCATTAGTCAGCTCGATGATTTCTGGTCCTTCAAGTGTTCGCTCACCAACCTGATCCCAGCAGATTGGGGGTGCGACACTTCCTACCATACAACATCTCGAAAGGAGCACACTTGATACTTGCGCGCCCACTGTTGTTGTATGCAAACTCCACCAAACATATGTAACCGTCCCAATCACCCGTCCATTCCAACCCACATGACCTCAACATGTCTTCCAATGTCTGAATCGTTCGCTATGACTGCCCGTCTGTTTGAGGATGAAAAGTCGTGCTAAGCTTAAGTTGTGTACCCCAAGCTTTCTGCAGACTTCTCTAGAATCGCGAAGTGAATTGAGGATCTCTGTCTGAGACGATGTTGGATGGAGCACCGTGAAGTCGCATGATCTCCCTTCTATAAGTATCAGCGAGTTTACTGACCGGATCTTCCTTGCGGATCGGTAAGAAATGAGCTGATTTGGTAAGTCGAGCAACGATAACCGAAATTGCATCGTGCTTCCTCTTGGTTGGCAGAAGACCAGTAACAAAATCCATGGTGATTTTTTCCCACTTCCACTCTGGAATATCTAACGGTTGAAGAAGACCGCCAGATCGCTGATGCTCGATCTTGACCTGCTGGCATGTAAGACATTTGGAGACGTGAGTGGCAACATCTTGTTTCATACCACTCCACCAAAAGTACTGCTTGATGTCATGGTACATCTTGGTTGAACCACGATGGATAGAAAATGAGGAGCTATGAGCCTCAGCTAACAAGGCTTCCCGGAGTTCTTGATCATCAGGAACACAAAGTCTCGTGCCCTGCCATAAGATACCATCTGCATCTACTCGAAATTCTATCTGCTTCTCCAAATTCTGAATTATCGCCCAGATTTCTCCATCATCTTTCTGAGCTTCCTTGATCTTAGAGAGTAACTCGGGTTCTACTCTAAGATTAGCCCAATAACCGTGCTATCCACGTACCATGATCTCTATGTCTGGTCGCTCCAAGTCTCTTATGATTTCCTCCTCAATCTCAATGCCGTTGATCATTCCGGACTTTCTGCTAAGTGCATCTACCACTACATTCGCCTTGCCGGGATGATACTATAGAATAATGTCATAATCCTTCAACAGCTCCAACCATCTCCTCTGTCTCATGTTCAATTCACGCTGAGTGAAGATATACTTCAAGCTCTTGTGGTCCGTGAAAATGTCACATGATACTCCATACAAGTAGTGCCTCCATATCTTCAATACAAACACGACTGTTGTAAGTTTCAAGTCATGCGTAGGGTAATTTTCCTCATAAGGCTTAAGCTGTCGTGAAGCGTACGCGATCACTTTCCCATGTTGCATGAGAACACAACCAAGTCCCTTCCCCGATGCATCACTGTAGATTTGAAATCAACCCGTACTAGATGGGAGAGTAAGAATAAGTGCAGATACTAACTTCTTCTTTAGGTCTTCAAAGCTCTTCTCTCGTTCTTCAATCCAGACGAATTTCTCCCCTTTCCGCATCAGTTTGGTCAATGGTAGTGCTAGGCGGGAAAAGTTCTCCACGAACCTACGGTAATAACCAGCTAAGCCTAGGAAGCTGCGGACTTCAGTCGCTCCTCAACCTTCGCTGGATCCATCGTGATTCCTTCTGCTGATACAATATGACCTAAGAATGCCACCTTGTCTAACCAGAACTCACACTTGGAGAAGTTAGCATACAGCTGCTTCTGGCGAAGAATCTGTAGTACTGTACGAAGATGGTCTTCGTGTTCCTCCTTGGACTTAGAAAAAATCAGGATGTCATCGATGAAAACAATGACGAACTTGTCCAGAAATTCATGGAAGATTCTATTCATCAAATCCATGAACACTGCTAGAGCATTGGTCAGGCCGAATGGCATGACTACAAATTCGTAGTGGCCATAACGTGTACGGAAAGCAGTCTTGGCGATGTCCTGCTCCTTAACCCGTAGCTGATGGTAGCCTGACCTAATATCAATCTTGGAGAAATGTTTGGCCCCTTGGAGTTGGTCAAACAGACCGTCTATACGTGGGAGTGGATACCTATTCCTGATGGTAATCTTGTTGAGCTCACGATAATCTATGCAAAGACGTATATTGTCGTCCTTCTTCTTAACAAATAAGACCGGTGCACCCCATGGAGATGCGCTCGGTCGAATGAAACCTCGTTCTAGAAGTTCTTGCAGTTGATCCTTCAGCTCTTTTAACTCTATCGGAGCCATGCGATAAGGAGCCTTGGAAATCAGCTCAGCTCTTGGGATGAGCTCGATATTAAATTCCACTTCACGTGCAAGTGGTATGCCCAGAAGTTCTTCTGGAAATACATCTAGAAATTTTGACACTATCGGCTGATCCTGAATTGATGGGGATTCAACATGCATGTCCTGAACAGTAGCTAGATAGCCCTCGCACCCATGTGACAGTAGTGCACGTGCTTACAGGGTTGATATGATTTGTACAGATCTGACGGGCACGAACCCGTTATGAATGTACTCTGCTGCATTAACATCATCGAAGATCACTCGATAAGAATGGCAGTCTATGGTAGCATGATGCTTGGATAGCCAATCCATGCCCAAAATCATGTCAAAATCATTCATGTCCAGCGGATGTGCGTCAACAGGACGAACCTTGTCGTCAAACTCTAGGGAAAGGCTCTTGTACACATGGGTTATAAGTACATAGTCTCTCAAAGGCGTGGAAATACTGAGTCTATTCTCTAGTGGCATGGGGAGTATCCTAACATTCTTGGCATAACTAGTAGAAATGACCGAGTGAGTAGCACCCGTATTAAAAAGAACACATGCAGCTTGACCATACATATACAAGATTCCAGTGATGGTACATATAGACTTGTTGGCCTGATCGCGAGATGTCGTGTAAACGTGAAAGTAGTAGGAGGCGGCTTGGTATCAGCATGTCCCGACGTGCCCTCTTCTCGCCCTTGCGGCAGTCCTTCATGCGATGTCCAGGAAGACCACACTTGAAGCATGCGTCACTGTTGCGGTGACATGGCCCTGGGTGCCTACGGTGGCAAGTAGAGCAAAGAGGATGAGTATATCCTCCAGCAGGTGTCCTGACTGGCTGAGAACCTAATAAAAAACACTTATACATGAGACATGAAAATAGGGTACAAAGGACAATGCGAATAATCGTAAGATTAAATACCAGTAATAGCTGGACGGCTAGGCTGTGAACCTCTCTGGTTCTGGTCCCTACCGTTTCCATGGTTCCTGGTAGAAGATTTACTAATGTGTCAGAATTAAGAGTTATAACATGTAATCATAAGAAAATGTGTAAGTGTAAGGACCTGCTGCTGTTAGAGTGTCCAGCATTGTTACGGTAATTATCATTACCGCCACGCCTATCCGTAGCAGAACGGTCGTTAGTCTGACTGTTTTCCTTGGGCTGATTAGGCTGCTGCTAAGTAGCCGGCTGAGACCGGTCCCCAGTCTTCTGCCTGGAAGATACAATTTAAAGAGATGAAATATTGACATATACTGAAAGAATACGGATTGGTCACCGCTTGAATACGAATGTTTACCTCTTATCGGGTCTCTCCGCTTCCCCGAACTCATCTCTCTCCTATAGCATCTCCAGCTTACGTGCTGCATCGGCCACTTGTGCCATCGTGTTGGACGTAGCACACACCAAGTTGTTTGAGACCGTTGTACGAAGAGCCCACCTGAAGTGGTGTACCTGCTCCTCAGGAGTACCTACTGCTGCACCAAGGAAACCAGCTAAGCGAAGAAAGCGCTGCATGAACTCGTTGCTATTCTCCCCATCTCTCTGTCGGGTCCCATGGTACTCTCTCTTCAGCTTGTCCTGCTCAGCCTTGGGAAAGAACTGCTCCATCACCCTATCCCTGAACTGAGCCCATGTCAAACCAGCCACCCAATCATCACCTCCCTCAGACTGCTTCAGTGCTATCCACCAATTTAACACATCACCTTCGAACCGGTAACATGCCAACCTCGACTTGAAGATGGGGTCACAGCCCATAGCATCGAAGATCTTCTCAATGTGAGCCAACCAGCTTTCCGCTTCACTAGGGCTATCTGTTCTCTCAAAAGCTTAAGGACGGAGCTTGTTGAATCTCTCCAGCCATGTGGCCAATGTTGCTGTTGGAGGAGGAGGAGGTACTGGGTGTTGCTGCTGGTTGTTGGCAGCCTGAACCTCAGCCCTGATTTCGTTCCTCAGCTGAGGAAGCATAGCTTGCATTGTAGCTTGGATTGCTGTATTGAGTTGTTCCTGCTCGCGTGTGAGAACCAATAAATCATGAGAAAAATTTATACCTAAACATAAACTATATACATGAAACTATATACATGAAAAAAATACATGATCAAACTGATCAAAACATAAACTATATACATGAAAAAAAATTTATACCAATAAATCATGAGAAAAATTTTATGCAGGAAATTTTTTACATAAATGCATGATGTAGTTTTATGAAAACTTTTGTATGCATGAGAGTGAACGCCTAAGGCCAGTTCACCCAAAACAAAAGACATGGCGAGGGGACGCCTATGGGTCGGTCCCAAATTTAAAAGTTTCGATAAAACACATGCGATTAAATAGGTTCAGTCCTGTACCAACCATTACTTAGTCATAAACATACGACAATGACATATATATGTATGCATGAAAATGATGAATGCATGAAAACCGACTGTCAGTTCTAGGAAGACCATAGTGACTACCCACTAATTACAGGTCGTGTTTTGAGAGCCTACAGGTCGAAGCCTTGGGCTCTGATATCATAATTGTAACACCCCATTTTGATAAATGGAATGTCAGGCGTGATTATGGCGTGTCATCAAAGCATACAAGGATAAATGTCTAAACATTACATGACCATAAAGGAAATACCGCAATCAAACATCGGTAGTCTAAAAGTAGAACTCATCACACACAAACATAAGTACTGTAAATAAAAGGACTAAACAATGTCCATGGAAATGAGTATCAAAGTATAGATAAATGCATAAAGTAAAGAAGGCTAGAAAGCTTCCACTCCATATGCACGTATGCTTAAAGTCTACGAGCGTCCCCGAGTACCTGCCGTTTTGGGAACATGAAAAGGAAAACGGCTGAGCAATACGCTCACTGCACGGATATACAAATAAAGCATGAATAATATAAGCATATAAGCATGAAACAGCGGAAGAAACTAAGTCCTGAATAACCTGGTTATATCTTAGTAAAACTAGTTTTATAGTTTGAAAAGCCTTATGTTTATCTTGTAAAAAACTGTTTAATATATTTTACCATTAGCCAATATAGGTCATGAAATATCAATGTGCATGAATACTTGGAGGGGTGACCTCGTCATGCAAATTAGAGGGGTTGCCTCTAATTTAATATACTGGTTTTGGGTAGGAGGGATCAGCTCCGTGTAAAGGATGCAAGCCACACACCACATTCACACTAAGTAATCTGCTGAAACATGTATACTAGGATGCACCCATACACCCCACCTGATAATAAAATATGGCCAAAAACTAAAAGGGACGCCACGAGCTATCACTCCGCCGTGGTGAAGTCATAACATAAGTGCCTCTAGTGTTATGGTTATGGTACCTCCATAACTAGGTGAAACTGGTCATGCATGTATATGGCTTTAGGTATTCTAATTAAACATAAGTAATTCAAAAACATATAAAACATATACTGGGGAAAACAGTTGGCTGCATACGGGGAAATCCTAATAAGAAAAGAATGTCCATACTGAAAGGACAGAGAATCCGTACCTCGTGTCCAGTGAACGAAGAAGACGAACGGAAGAGAGTCCTACTTCGGTATCACTAAAGCTACATAAATACATACGTGTATAAGTATCTGATTACTGAGTACGTAACTAGTTTTTATATCATGTCTTAGCTTGTTTTATATGTTCGTCTCATGTTTTACTGATTTAAGCTTAATACTGTGTTTATCATGTATTCTGTCTATTTTGATTAAGTATTACTTTTATTTCATGTATTATTATACTTGTTGTGTAATAATAAGTAACTTTCTAAAAATAGCAGGTTTCCTAAAATAGAAAGTTTCCAAAAATAGAAAGTTACCAAAAATAGAAAGTTTCCAAAAATAGAAAGTTTCCAAAAATAGAAAGTTTCCAAAAATAGGAAGTTTTTAAAAATAGAAAGTTTCCAAAAATATAATTACTGCTTAAAATAGATAAATTTCAAAAAATAGAAAGTTTCTATAAATAGATTAGCTGCCTTAATTAAATAAGTTTCTAAAAATAAAAAGTTTCCATAATTAGATATAAGCTGGATAATTAAGCTAATTATATAAGCTTAAGTGTTTTCTTATTAATATTCTAAGTCATGTTATTATATAGTATAGTTTATTAATTATGTCATGTGAATTAAATAAACTATAGGTTAAAGTATTTAATTAAATATAACATGATTTAATTAAATAAAGGTAAAATAAATACTTAGGTTAAAACATGTATTATTATCTATAAATAATATAACCTAAGTCATGTAAATTAATTAATTATATGTCATGGTTTTAATAATTAATTAATTATATAGTCTAATTAAAAGGTAAAATACTTAGGATAAAATTCATGTGTTAATAATAAAATTAATAACCTAAGTCATGTAAATTAAATTAATCATGTTCATGCTTTAATTAATTTAATTTTAAGTCTTGTAAAAATAATATAACTTGTAAAAATAATAAACCTTGAACAATAACTCATGAACCGGACCGTGTTTCAAATCTAAACATGTGTGAACCGGACCCGTGATTAAAACCCATGAATCGGACCCAAAATCACCACCATACCCCGACCTAGGTCGGGGTTTCTTCCCCTTCCTGCTGCCGTGACACCACCATCACCAAACCGAGACCTTATGGTCTCGGTGGTGTGAGTTTAAGCCAAGCCGAGACCCCTCTTGGGGCACGGTTAGGCGTCGGCCAAACAACAAACACCCCTAGACCCATGATTGATTAAACCCCATGATTAGTAACATGTTTAATTACTTGTTTTTTAATTAGTTTATTAAAAACCTTCATGATTTTATGTGATTAAATAAATCAAAACATAAAATAAAAGAGTTAGGGTTTATACCAATTACGTGAAATCAAGAAGGATGAACACACAACTGCACTAGATCAAACACCAAAATAAAACCGAATCACCCTTGTGGTGATGCTAAACCCGGCGGCCAAAAGGAACAAAGAAAAGCAAAACTAGGGTTTTTCTTATTTTCTAAAATTTGTGATAAATGAAACATGTTTTCCTAAATTCCTTGTTTAATAGATTTTAATGGGCTAGGCCCATGTTTCTTGTTGTAGCCGCGGGTAGGAGCCCACATAAGGGTAACCTGAACCTTTCTCGTGTCTAAAATATAAGTGTGTTCTCGTGTTCTTAATTTACGTAATTTAATTAGTTATCGACCGTGACTTAATATATTTATTCGGGATCGTAATAAATATACATACATACGTAATATTAGCTCGTGATTAATTACTTTCATGATTTCATGTTCATATATTCATGATTATAATTTTTATTGGAATAATTATCGTGTGTTAATACGTAATAAATACTTATCGTGTTATAACACGTACGTAATACTTGTAATTCTTGTTCGTGAAACGTAAACGTGCTATAAAAGAAAAGTCCTAATCATGTACGTACTATCGTCAGGGTACTATTTATGGTAAAAGCATGCGGGTTTTACAAAGTTTAACACGCACATTAAGCCTCGAGAACGAACTTACAAAAGGGTCATAAGCATTTGATTTTCCTAAATCATTTGTTTAATACTTACCGCTTTTACCTTGTTTTCCTAAACAAGTGTAATCATACTACTATCATTTTGGCGCCGATGCCGGGGAGGCGTGTTGTGTTAAGTTTGAAAAATTTTGTGTTTGATATTATCTATTAATAGTATTTGTGTGATTAGCACTCTAATCATACGTATTATTGGTTTTCGTTATTTTTGTGAAATATTATTACTATAGTGTATACGTATCACAATAAATCCACAATACTCCAAAAGCGTGAAAACGCAACCATAATTGGGATTTCATCACTCAATTATTGTATTCGAATCTAAAGAAAAAGGCAAAATAGATAATTACTTTTAAGAAGCTTGATTTTAATTAACACAAACTATAAGGTGGGTATAAGACGGTTGTATTTCACGACCTAAGGGAAAAAGGCTCTTAAGTGCTTAGCGCCGCCTCGTTTCCCCCGCTTGCTTGTGCGTCTTAAGAGAAAAGGGCTAATCGAGGGTTTGCCGACCGAAGTAGTATCTACGTATCATATATATTTACTTGGTTTCAAAGATTAAACCCTCTTGAGCGTTTTGGTGTTCCACCAACGTTCTAAATTCATCGAAGGCGTTCACTCAACGTGATCGTTTTTATTCCTTGAGGCTCCTTTAATCGAGAAATCGATTCGATGGGAGATTTGTAGATTTGTATCTACGTAATTCACAAGAAAAATCCAAAAAAAGTTAAAAACAATCAAAAGCACAAAAAAAGTGAAAAAGTAAAAACACCAAAAAGAATCTTCTTTGCTCATCCCCACGTTGTACGTGACGTTTATGCAAACTCGTAACCAAGCTAAACGTGAACGTAAACGTCAAAACCGAAAGGAAGGAACACCAAACCTTTCTAGTGAAGAATCTCCCATTGACGAACCCATCGTAAAACAAGAAGTTCCCATGGCTAATCATACTATGATGGAGTTGCTTCAAGCACCCACCAAGGGTTATGGAGAAGCGATTGTGATTCCCGCTATCCTTGCGGAGAATTTTGAGGTTAAGACGGGTTTATTGTCCATGATCCAAAACAACAAGTTTCGTGGTGACGAAAAGGACAACCCTCATAACCACATTCACCATTTCAATCGTCTTACGTCTACTTGCAAGTTTAAGGACGTCTCGAATGACGTGATTAAGATGATGCTTTTTCTGTATTCCTTAGTGGTGCCCGCTAAAATTTGGTTACAGAAAGACCCACCCAATTCTATATTAACATGGAAGGATCTCGGTTCAAAGTTCGTGAACCAATTTTACTCTCCCTCTAAGACTACGCATTTGAAAAACGAGATTTCAAAGTTTTCACAACAAGACAATGAGAGTTTTTCAACGGCTTGGAATAGGTTTAAGGAAATATTGCATGAATGTCCTCATCCGACTTACATCAAATCGACACGTTTTACAATGGATTGAACGATCATGAACGAGATTATCTTTTTTTGTGTAAATCGATCGAGGAAGCATTGTTGATCATTGAAAATAGGTCCAAGGTTTATAGCCCTCGTAGCACACCGAGTGTTAACAAAGCTTCGTCTTCGCCTTCATTGTCACGTACATTGATGCTTGCCAAATAGAGGCTAATTTGGAAAACAAGATTTTTGATAAGTGATGTAGTGGTTTTACTACTCTTTAGGAAAAGAGAGCAAAAGTGGCAAGTATTAAGTACAAAGACTTAGGAAAACCGTGTACAAATGACCCAAAGTAGGGATCGTTCTCAAGGAGGCTTAGTGTGTGTGTAATGAAATGATTATCTTTGTGATTATATTTGTGAGAAAGAAAAAATAGAAATGAGATAAGAAGAGAATGACGGTTACGATGTCGTATTAAACTAAGACGAAAAAGGTGTACACGTAAAAC
The DNA here is from genome assembly GCA_025667525.1 of Glebionis coronaria. Taxonomy (NCBI): domain Eukaryota; kingdom Viridiplantae; phylum Streptophyta; class Magnoliopsida; order Asterales; family Asteraceae; genus Glebionis; species Glebionis coronaria. The sequence continues at coordinate 477,775,574 of CM046874.1, forward strand.
CGTAAAAAGCACCAAAATTAAAATTTTACCCTAAAAATTCCTAAAAATCTCTAAAAATCCACAAAAATGTTCTAAGAGTTTACAAAAAATCCAAACTTGCCAAAACCTTTTAATTAATTAAATAATGACTTTTTAATGCTAATTAAAGCCCTAAAAATCAAAATTAACTATTAAAAAGTCCCAAACAAGATTTTAAAGTTTGTAAACCTTAAAAATACCCTAATTAAGCTAAAAAGTATTTTTCAAAATTTTAAAACCACTAAAAACTATTTTTAAACAATTAAAAACTATTAAAATCAATTAAAACTTCAAATAATTCTAGAAAATAATTAAAAGACTCTAAAAATATTTGGAAAATTCCTAATTAAGTGTCTACAATCTAGGAAAAATATAAAAACTTAGAAACTTAGACTTTTAATTTTTAACAATAAAATAATATTAAAATATTATTAAAAATCCGAAAATCATAAAAAATTCTAAAAAGTTGCAAACTAGCTTAATTTAACCTAAATAACTCAGAAATGAAAGTGAAATTACCTAAATACCCTTAATGGGCCTAGAAAATGGGCTTTACCCAAAACGGATCACTAAATGGGCTAATTTGGGCCCAATATAAAAAAGTGTCCAAAATAAGCCCAAAAAGCACTACTTGACTCAAAACTTGATTTTAAACAACTTTTTCCAAAGGCCCAAAAGCTGAAAGTGTGAAATAAGCTGACTTATACCAAACAGCTTATTCTTAATGGGCTTTTTGGCCCATTAAGCTATAAGCTAATGCCATAAGCTGAAATTAGACACACAAGCTTCTTTTGTCCTAAATAAGACTTCTGTAAAAAGAAATTTGAAATAAGCCCAAGGAATAAGCCTGAAAATGCAATAAGCAATCTACAGAAAACGACAAAATAGTCGTTTTTGAGTTCTAGGCCACCCCAAGTGCTGATTCAAGTTTCTAAAGCTTTTAAATGACTTAATTAAGCAAAATCAACAAAGAGTTTTCAAATAAGCTGACTCAATAAGCTGGAAAAAGCAAATAAGCACTTATGTAAAAGTCAAATAAGTTGGTTTTCTAGCAAAAAGTCAAAGTCGAAGTCCAATAAGCTCCAGTCTAAACAAATGGGTCAAATAATGAAGATCTATCACAAAAAATAAGTTGTTGCAGGTCTGGATAAGCTAAAATAGCTTATTGATAAGCTGAGTTCAATTTAACACTAGCAGGGGCTAGTTTTGGGTATTGAGCAGTGGAAAACATTTTCCACTGCTTAACTTGTTTGACTTTTTGTCTTTAGTGAACTTTTTTGGGATTCAGATTACACAAAGGCACCCAAATGATCTTTGGATCAAAAGGAGTCAATAAAAATCAAAATATCACAAACACAATCACCCAATTGATACAGTTTAATCAATAAAGTACCAGATCTAACACAGACATGAAATAATAAGCAGTTTAGGTTCAAAAAGCACTTAGAGCACAATTCAGCCAGCCAAATTCCGCCAAATGCATACACAAGCTATATTAAACTCAAATGTACAAGTCTAAACAAGTTTCATGCAATGATTCAAAGAATTAAGCAAGATCTAAGCTGATGAATGTTACTGATGAACACTATCACATGCAGTTTTTTACTTTGCTGATGTATTTGACACACAAGCCAGATTCAACACCTCAAATCTCTCAAACAGGTTACAATGACTTTGTTTAAACCACTTTTATCCCTAAGCATGCATACACCCTAAGTGTTCCCAAAATCCTAGGTCAAAACAGGCAATAACAAAGGTTTTATAGCAGATTGTTTGATTCAAGGTTTCAAACCCAAAAACTTGCAGCAAAACACTCTCAACCAAGCATATATCAGATATATAACACAAACACAAACTTTCCACATCACAATAACAAGTTTCAAGCTTAAACAGGTAGACCCAAACACCCTTTTAACTTTTCAAAACCAAGTTTTTCAAATCAAAAGCAAGATTCAGTTTACCAAATGATCAATCTAGCATATAAACAACATTATCATGCAAGACTAAGCAGATTTAAGCCAAGAAATCAACAAGAACAACAATATAGCACAAATCCACAAAAAATCCAATTTTTATCATATTTTCAAGGTTTCAAGACAAACCTCATGGATGTACATCCACACACACGAATTTATGAGCTTATGTGCTAGCTAGAACAAGCACAAGCTTCCAATAACAACCCTGCTAAGATTCAACAAGGTAAGTAGCACAATATCAAAATCAGAAACTTAAAAAGCCTTGATTAATGCAACCTTGTTACCCCACACTTGATTATCCCCAAGTTATAAGCCTCACCACACCTTAATATCACAATTAGGATGCTATGATCAGCCCTATAACCCAAGATTTCCAAGGTTGAAACAAGAACTTAGCAAATTATCAAGCTTGAAGGAAAAATGCAAACTTTTGCACTCTCCTTAAAAACAGGTTTTGAGATTCAAATTCAGTAAGAAGCATAAAAATAAGTGGCACTTGGTCTTTCTTCAACACACTTAACATAATTTCATTAATACTGAAAAGAGGATTTACAAGTGTTTGAACAAGGAAAAACTAAAAGCAGCTAAATGAGAGACCCTATGTGCCTTTATATAGGCATACAATGTATCTAGAAAGCTAAAAAAGAAGTGAAACCCTAGCCTTGAACTTCCAAAATTGCCCTTATCTTGTTTGAATATCTTGAAGAATCATGTGACGAATTTTGTTGTGTTGTGTTAGCTGGCAAGTGAAAAGATGATCCAAGGGTTTGTATGAAGCTTAAGATGTAAGCACAATTGTGGGACGTTGGATAACTGGCTCTCCTTTGTCTTCTTCCCCTTTGACGTAGCAGGGGAGGCCCCATGCAGCATGTGGGTTGGTGGGGTGGCATGTTTAAGGTTTGGGATGTGATTGTGATATCCTTAATCATAAATCTTTACTTTATCAAGGCCTAATTGTGACAAGATTAAGAAAACCCAAATCGGCTTAAGAACACCAAGAACATGTGTTTGATCTATTTTTTTAAATAAGTGTTAACCACCTAATTTAAATAATTAATTAGTGGTTAGTTATAACAGATTGTGAGTAGGAAGTGAGGTGGAGCTTTGGTGGGCTGTGATTGGAGGAGAGGGGTGAGTGGGACACGTGGGAGGTGTTGCTTGGTCTAGGTTAGAATCTTGTCTGGCCAGCTTTGGTCCTTCACTTCCTTTCTTCTTGTCTTTTCACTTCTAAACTCTATCAACGCCCATTTCCTTCTTTGACAACTTTTCATTTTTCGCACTTTTGCCCCAAAACATTTTGCAAAGTGAATCAGGGGTAATTCTTTCCATTTTATGATTCTTGAGGGACTGTTTTGGCTATTTGTTGATGGATAATGGTCTTGACTTGCATATTTGATATTTTGGAGGACTGAAATTGCAAAGTCTTGTTTGATGAGGGACCATTCTTGCCAAATATTGAAAGTTAAGGGTCCTTTTTGTAATTTTGGGATTTTCAAAGGACCAAACTTGTAATTTCTTGTACTTTGAAGGACTTCATGATATATTTGACTTTGTGGAGGATAATGTTTGACAATTTATCTTTGTTGAGGGGTTAAACTTGTCAATTCTTCAAAGTGTAGGGCCCTGTTTGTAATTTTGACAAACTTTAGGGACCAAACTTGTAATTATGAAGATACAAGGGTATAAAGTGTCAATTCTTCCATATTGGAGGACCCTTCTTCATAATTCTTCAAATCTTCAAGGGTTTTTCTTGGGAAAGTCTTCATTAGGGCTTGGTTCATTGTGCGGCTTCGTTTCCCGTGTTCGTTTTTGCATGATTCTGGTGATCTTTTGTCATTTTCTCAATATCCATACCTAAAATACACAAGCAACAAACACAAGCATATATATGGGTATTTTGATGATATTTAATGCATTTTAAGCCCTTTTTGGACGATGAGACTATGTATAAAAGCAGTCTCATCACTCCCCCATACTAAACCATTGCCGTGCCCTCACGCAATGCTAGAATAAAGTATCGTAGCACCTCCAAAATTCATTTTTATTCACTTTATTGAATGATAAACTAGCTACACTACTACTATTGCTACTACTACTTGCGTTTTAGACATAATGTATGATTTTTTCATCGCAAAATGGGACGTTTAGGTTCATAGAATAAGAACACGTGAATGCTTCGTTAGAAATAATTTCATCGTCCTCGATTTTAACCCCAATTCCATGCCAAGCGTGCAACGAGATCATTGTCATTATAAGTTAGTAATGCTAACACTACTCATATGCCCTAATCACGTACTTATCCTCCCATTATTCCTAAGTTGTATCTCTTATATTTTATATTGTCTTGAATGTTTCACGAGGATACATTGTTTGACTTATGCGATAATAGAGATTTAGGTCTAAAAATAGAGTCCTAACAGTGTAACCAAGACCATCAAATCAATAACCCCTCCCAATAGACAACGATGTCAAAAAATTAAGTCAACAAGAAGAATCGATAAACACGGTTTTATAACGGTTTTGAACATGAGACTTATTACCAAGACTTTTATACGCCCCCTAACGGAAGGGCCTTATTATCTTTGGTTTACCTCCATCTTTTATTCAACTTCGCCATGAAGCTTTTATTATGACTTCGGTCTTGCCTTTCCTTTTATTATCCACCTCATCAGTAGTTTTATTAGCCAAAGACGTATATCCTCACGCTAAGGTGAATTTTGGATCTTTAAAGCTTCGAAGATTAAGGCTTGATTCACTTTCAATTTTGCATAGATTTTTCGACCTTGTGGGGCTTCAAATTGTTTGCTTGATTTAGGTGAGCACTTGAAATCTTATTATTGGGTGAAGCTTTTGATTATTCGGGTGCCAATACTTCAAAACCGTGACGCTGGCGATACCTTAATGTCTTCCCAATTTAATTACACGGAAGCTACTAGAAAAGACTAGAAACCCAACAATCCCAACTAAACCGCTAAGTCAATATTTATTAAGCAAAAAATATATTTACATGCGAAGGGAGAATAAGCAAACAACGAGAACATATGAGTTTTTGAAAGAATACGAGTGCTCTATGTTTAGCATAGTAACTTATAATTAACCCTATCATTTCTCGTCCTCATTTAAGAGACTTAGCCTAATGTGAAGTTAAGGAATCAAAGCTAAGTGCTTAATACGCATGGTCGAGTCAAAAATTACTCTTATTCTCGCCATCGGAAAACCTACATTCGTGTCTTCAAACACTTATAAAACATGAGAAAAAATTAAAATTTGGCCATTTTTAGCCTTATTTTGCAACAAAAACGATAAACAAAAAAGGTAAACTTTGGAAACCGTGATGGTTTGGCAAGGCAATTATCTATTCACCCCCCCCCCCCCATACTAAAGTTAAACATTGTCCTCAATGTTTCGAGTCTAGGGGTGCAAACACCCCCATACTAGAGACGTAGTCGAATGCCTAATCTAGCATGGAAAGGGTGTAACCATTAAATTTAAAGCCGTTTATGAAGTGTGCTAAAAACCTAAGGTTAGAACATCAAAAAGATATATCATGGATATTGAGAAAGTCTTCAAAGCAAACGATCGAGTGCTCCCATAAAACGAACACGAGAGGCTCCAATCGTGAAGATCATGATCATTGGAATTATAGGTCGGCATTTCTTTCATTCCATCAAGAAAGGCACCTCTGGACGTCTGCTTCAACTTCAAGCCGGGGGACCATGGATCAAGATTTCTGGTTCCCCTTCTCTTTTCAACTTCGCAGTCTGCTACTATTAGAAGCATATGGATTTCTTTCCCCCGGATCCCGATTGGTCGGGAGTGCTACTCTTTCCATCAAAGCCTTCATTGACACTCATTTTGCTCCACTCACACCCGAAAGAAAGCTAGCTCATCTTTCAGACTGGATCCGGTCGTAGAGAGTGATTGATCGGTCACCAACCTGCAAGACCAAGAATTGGAGTCCACAATTCACAAACAACCACGGAACAAAGGTTGGAAGGGCACACATCCCCTCACGTTAACTACATTAGAAAGCGATAATATATACATAGGATAAGCATGGGACTCCCCCACGAGGCACCTCATTTTTTATTACCGAGTCATGAGCTCGACTCGATCCCCTCAATACTAATTATCATTGGGGAAGGTGACTTGGTCAAGGTAGTTCAAGGATGGAACTTCCCCGCCAAAGTAGTGCTTCAACCTATGTCCATTCACCTTGAAATTGGGGCCATCATTTTGAGCTAGCTCGATGGTCCCATACGGAAATACATGAGTCACGGTGAATGGACCGGACCAACGGGATTTCAACTTACCGGAAAAGATTTTCAAGCGAGAATTAAAAAGCAAAACTTGATCCCCAATGTTAAAAACCCGATTTTTAATTTTATAATCATGCAACTTTTTAGTTTTTTCTTCATAAAACAATGAATTTTCATAAGCAATGTCCCTCAATTCATCCAATTCATTTAATTGCATTTTCCCGGTGTTTTCCTGCGGTCTCCATATCATCATTACAATGCTCTAGGGCCCAATAAGCCTTGTGCTCCAATTCAATTGGCAAATGACAACTTTTTCCATACACAAGCTTATAGGGAGTGCACCCAATGGGCGTCTTATGAGCGGTCCTAAAGGCCCATAAAGCATCGTCCAACTTATCCGACCAAGATTGTCGGTTTTCTCCAACGGATCTCTCCAAGATCCTCTTCAACGCTCGGTTTGAAACCTCGACTTGCCCACTCGTTTGTGGGTGATAAGCCGTAGAAAGCCGATGTGTAACCCCATATTTCCTTAGGACCCTTTTTTGGGAATAAATTATAGCCAGTCTACTTGAGCGCTGACAAGAGTAAAACAAGCGTTGACAGGAGTAAAACAAACGCTGACAGCTCAAGCGTTGACAAGACAAAGTCAAGCGTTGATACATTGAAGACAAGCACTGATGGGAAGATATACTCTACGCGTTTATTGTATTCTAGATTACTTCTGGTAAAGATAGGAACAACAATGTATTTTCTATATTTATCTTTACCTAGAATAGTTGATACGTAGATTATTGTACAAGGCTTCTTATGTCTATAAAAGAAGACCTTTAGGTTAATGTTCAATATATAAGTTTTCATGCGTAAACTACTTTCATTGTAAGCAAGTTTGATATCATTAATCAAAGTGAAAGTTTGTTTACATCTTGTGTGTTCTTGTTTAAGTGTTAATTCCGCATAACACTTAGATTGTCATATACATATACAAAGGTTTCTCTAAGTGTATTACTTGATCTAATCTCGTATACATAACGCTAAATCGATCTAAGTTTGGGATCAACAAGTGGTATCAGAGCTTGTTGAGGAACTTTTGATCTTAAACAACACAAGAACCATAAAAATCACCAAAACCCTAACTTTCTCAAAAACCCTAACAACATCATGTCAAATCCAGAACTAACCTCCTCCTCCTCACCTTTACCAAACATCAAGATCCCCATGCTTGATGCAACCAACTTTGAATTATGGAAATTCAACTTTGAACAATACCTGGGGATCTATGACTATACACTCTGGGAGATTATTGAATATGGAAACACATTCGATAAGGCTCAAAAGATTGCCAATGCCATTGTTACAAGAACAGCTGTTGCTGGGTGTTCAGAAGCAGATAAGAAGGAAAAGCCTGATGATGGTAGAGCTGTGTCTGCTGAAGACATAGCAAAGAAAAGGGTTGATATGAAAACCCTAAATATTCTGAAACTCTCTTTGGGACAAGAGAACCAGCATAAATACAGAGGTTATGAATCTGCTAAGGACCTTTGGGCAACTCTTGAAGTTGCATATGGTGGCAATGAAGATACTAAGGAAGAGAAGAAGAAGCAACTCATGCATGATTATACTGTCTTCAAAGCTCAAACTAATGAAAAGCTTAGTAGTGTGAGAAGCAGATTGCTTGATATTACAAGCAAATTGTCCTTCATGGGAACACAACTTGGTGATGTTGACATTAATGCTACTTTTCTTAAAAGTCTTGGTGAGGCATGGAAGATTGAGGCAAGATCTATTCTTGCCAATAATACTCACAAAAGTTCCATGGTTGATGATATCTACAACAAACTGAGACTGTTGGAAGATGAAACTCTTTTAGAGCATGGAAGCAAGTCCACCAACAGTAACATGGCTTTCTTTTCTCATAGTGAAGGTCAATTCAATCAGAAGGACTCCTACATGCATCCAGTTACTGGATCATCATGTGTCAGCGCTGGAACATTTCCTGTCAACGTCTCCTTTTCAAACGCTGACACATTCAAAAGTGACTCACCAAGAGTTAAACCTGCTGGTTTGGATCTGGATACTGTATGTGCTTATATTGCTTCTTTGCCCAATGGTTCAGTGATTACATATGAGGACCTTGAGCAGATAAGTGATGAGCACTTGGAAGAGATGGACATTAAGTGGAACATGGCTCTTGCTAGTATAAGAGCAAACAGGTGGAACAGAAGGTTTAAGAAGAAGATGACCTTTAATGCAAAGGACACAGCTGGGTTTGATAAATCCAAAGTTGAATGCTACAACTGTCATCGTATGGGGCACTTCATGAGGGAATGCAGATCTCCTAGAAGATCTGATGCTGGCAAACCTTCAAGCCAAATTGTTAAGGCTCAGGATCCTAAAGCCATGGTTGCAGTTCAAGGAATTGATGGTATGGGATGGGATTGGAGCTATTTGGCTAAAGATGGGGAAGAGGATAAAGCTTTGGTTGCTGAGATAGAAGAAGAAGAGCATGTTCAATATGCTCTCATGGCACACTCCTCCTCTTCATCTGATAATGAGGTATACGATGATGCTTTTTGTAGTAAAGGTTGTAGGTTAAATACTGAGAGACTTAACAAAGAGGTGTTAAGATTATTAGATGATATGAGTACGGAAAGATGCAAACTGTCTAACTATCAAATAGCTCTCACTCAAACTGAGAAGACAGTTTCTGAATACAAGAAAATGGAATTTGACTTAAAAGATAAAATAAATATCTTAAAACATGAGTTAAATGCTAATATGGATATTAGGAACATTATGGAAAGGGTTAATGGTGAGTTACATGCTAAGCTAGATGAGGCCATTAAGAATAAAGATAATGTTGGCCTTAAAATTCAAAGATTTGATAAGGCCACACAAATCCTAGGAGAATGTGTGAGTAAACAAAGGGATCCTAAGGACATGACTGGGATTGGGATGAAAGACTACTCAGTGGTTCCGCCACCAGCTGGTGACTTCTATGGTGTCCAACAAAAGGACCTATCTTGGACTGGTTTGCCAGAACTCCAAGAGGAGGAATTCATTCACCAAGAGTTGTCACCCCAGTTGAAGAGTATCAACAAAAGTTGACTGACTTGAATGAATGGGAGAAAACTAACCCTACCTTATTTGTTAAGGGTGGCTTGCTATGTGAAAGTCCTAATGAGTCAACTTCCATTAAGGTTACAAACCCAATCACTGGTAAGGCTGTTGACCTTGGCTCAAACACTGTTAGAAAACCTAGCATTAAGTATGCATAGATGTATAGGAATACTAGGTCTCCTAAGAGCCAAGTTAGCAATGATGGAACAGGCTTCTTTTCTTCTAGATCTAGGGTTGTGTCTAGAAAAGCCTGTTACACTTGTGGTAGCTTTTCACATTTAGCATATAAGTGTGTCAATGCTCCCAAAGTCAGCGCTGACAGGAACAAATTCAGCACTGACAGTAACAAAGTCAACGTTGTTTGAAAGTCAAACGTTGTCAGACCCAAACCTTGTGTGCAGCAAAGTCCACAAGTTGTTAGACCTGCCCCATTCTTCACTATAGGGTCTAACACTCATGCACAAAGACCATTTCAAAAGACAAATACTTGGTCTAATAGGCAATGGGTTTTTGTAGCAAACCCTAGGTTCAACGCTGACAAGGGAAATTTCAGCGTTGACAAGACCAATTCCAACGCTGACAGAAACGTGACCAGACCTAAATATTTGCAACCACAGGGTAAGGGGTCTAAAGCTTCTTCAAGCTTGACATGGAGACCAAATAAATATCAAAACCCTAATGATAATGGGATTTCAATGACCTGCAACAGATTTAATTACATTTCAAAGGTCACTACAAAACCTATTGGGGTTAACTGGGCATTTGATCCTAAGAAGGATGAAAATGGGGTTGTTGTGAGAACTAAGTCTGTTCTTATTGAACAACCAGATGAATCCAAGTCTTCCAAGGCTTGGGTTCCCAAAGAAAACTAACTTGTTTTCTTTATGTACAGGGCATTCAAAGACAGGTCAATGATTTTGGATATTGGGATAGTGGATGCTCAAGGCACATGACAGGGAAGGAAGATTATCTTACCAACTTGATAGGTGTGAAAACACCCATCTTTTCTACCACTTAATTACATTAAAACGGGACCTAAACGTATATTTTATGTCGTAAATGGCGGAATTATGCGTGGTTTGTGTTTTTATTGTGTTTTAGGGTCAAAATGTGAAAAGGAAGGAAAACACGGTCTTTCACAAGCGTATTGAAGAAAAAGACAAAAGACGAAGTCAAAAGATCAAGGATGCAAAAAGAACGGAAGTCCAAGGCTTATTCTGAAGATTTATCGAAGAAAATGTCCAAAGACGAAAGTTTAATAAAGCTGAAGAACTCAAGTCTAATTTATGAAGAAATTACAAGACGAGTTCAAAGAAATCCTGAGACGAAGTCTTAAAAGTCAAAGAATTTAAGAAGACTGAAAGACTGAGGACCAAGAAAGAAAGAAAGAAAGAGGAAGCCACCAACCACTCCCCTCTCCTATAAATACCACCCTCACTTGTTGTGAGAAGGTTGGTTAGTTTTAGGAGTAGATTAGGAGTAGTGTAGTTTTCTCTCTCTAGATTTATGCTTTCTCTCTCTAGATTAATTTGTGTTTAAGCTTTTGTTATTAAATCCTTACTTTTTAATTAAGCTTTTAATTCATCATCTTCTTCCTTTCTTGCGTAATTTCTGGTTTTGATTTGGTGTTGTGTTCTTCAGTTTTCTTAATTTCAATCAAGTGGGTTTTGATTGATTTGCCTTTATTTGTTAGTTTTGTTGATTTGTTTTGATTGATTATTGTTAGTTAATGTTTAGTGGTTATTTTGGGTTAATCTTTTGGTTGATCTTGATTGATTTTGCTTAAATTCGTGTTCTAGTACGTTCCCCTGTTCTTCGTTCCTGCTACTGTTAACATTGCCCAGTTAATGTTCCGAACCGATTTGCTTTAAAAAGTTCCGAACAAATTTTAAAAAGTTCCGAACAGATTTTTAAATGTTCCGAACAGATTTTCTAAAAACTTCCGAACCAAATTATTATAAAAGTTCCGATCCAGAAATCTTCCGAACAAAAATAAAAGTTCCGAACCAGAGAAAACTTTCGAACAAAAAAAAAAAAAAAGTTCCTAACAAAAATCTTCCGAACCAAAAAGTTCCGAACCAACTACTAAAAAAGTTCCGAACCAACTACCTAAAAAAGTTCCGAATCGGAACTTTTAAAACTTCCGAATCAAATAAATAGTTTCACATGCATGCTTGGCTGCTTAGCCTTCTTCCCGCCCAAATGAGCAGCTAGGCTGGTTGCTTCCAGCAGCTAGCCTGCCTGCTTGCTTATTTATTAGTATTGTTCCGTAATTGTCTAGTTTTATCTGAAAGTTGTTCCTATTTTATTTTTGAAAGTTATGTATTTTTAGTTGAATTTTTCTTCCAATTTTAAAATTAATATTTTTACGTAAAGTTCAAGTTTTATCTTTTTTTAGTACCCGCTTTAGGTTTTTCCTCGTTTAGCTTTAAAGTACCATTTTAGTTTTATTATCTCCTTTTTCATTTAGTAAACTTTATTTTCGAGTCGATAGTTAATTTTGTCTTTTAGATTTATTTTTGTTAATTGTTTCGTTTTAAATTTTGTTATATTATTTGTTTTAATATTCGTTTTTAATATCGTTTTAATTTTTAGTTTTGAATACTCACTTTGTTTTACTTTTATTATTTGTACTTGTCTTTAGTTTGTTTTTTAAATACTTTTCGCATTTACTTTTTAATTAGTTATAGAAAATCAACTTCACTTTTTCTTAACCAAAAACAACTGAGTCACACATTTAACCGGAAATCAATTCGATTAGACAGCGAGAAAACGAATTTTTAACCTAGTAAAATCTATACATTAAAATGGCGCCGCTGCCGGCTCTTTCGTGAGGATTAACGGTTTTTTGTGAGAGACGCGTTGGCTTTTGGGATCCGTTCACTCGTGAACGTTATTTTTCGTGTAAAAAATTTTCAAAAATCCCAAAAACATTTGAAAAATCATAAAAAGCATTTCTTTTTCAAAGTTTTGCACCAAAAATATTCTTCTTGCTTATCTATTTTTCTTTATGGATTCTTATGGCCATTGCGTCGGGTGTGGGAGACGATTATACGGGAACGACTCATGTCGATGGTGTACATGTGAGCGGTGTGGCAACGATATCGACAATACTCAATTCGGATTTTGTCCTTTGTGTAGCTCGACTAATTCGTCCTTTTCTAATCCACCTCCTGTTCCCCCATGCATCTATTGTGGAAGCGATTCTCATTGGCATGTTTCGTGCCCAGTTCAATACCCGTATGGTCACGGGCAAGAACCGGGGTACAATTATGACATTGATGATAGCTATCCACAAGACGCACCCAGTCTTTCTCCTTACCCGTTCTGCAACAACTGTGGGGGCCCTCACGACACTTCTTATTGTCAACCGACGAATTATTATGACCCACATCCGTGCTATAATTCCGGCTTTCAAAATCTTGAGCCCCCACCGCACTCAATCGATCATCAGCCTCGTCACGGGATGAGTTCTCCAGAACCAATTGACGATCTTGCTACAGTTTTTTAAGAACAAACAAAAGAGCTCTTACACACGTTGCAAACTTGTATGGAGTTATTTTTAAAGCAGCGAGAGCAGACGATTCCTCAGGTCCCTGAGCTTATTATCGGCTCTTTAGATAATGAGGACAGTGATGACGATATTGAGGTGATTTTCGACGAGGAGGAATTTCTAAAGCAACGCAAGACTTCCCCCATTCCTCCTTCGTCTCTTGCTCCGTCATTAACTCCTTTTGGAGAAAGTGAATTTCTTTGGGATGATATTCAAGCTAGCTTGGGTCCCCGTGATCTTAACTCTAACGATTCTTCAACCGATTGGGCAGAAGAACTTCTTACAATTGAGAAACTTCTCAAGGAAGATCCTGTTCCACCTCCTTCTCCTATATCGGTTACTAATGAGGATCCATCATTAGTTACCTCATCTAGCGATGATCCCAAACATCCAATTCTCGAGGAGTTACCTAATCAACACTCCTCTAATGAGAATTACGTTTACCACATTCGTGAGGATTTAACTTATCAACAATCCTCACAAATGAATGATGGTTTCGTACTTGATCGTGATCTTTTCAACCGAGTTTCTACAGTCCTTATCTATCCTGAAATCGAAAAGATCAACGTTCATGAGGATGAATGCTTTGACCCGGGAGGTGACATGGACCATTCTATGAATGATAACTTTCCGACTCTTCCAATTGGTCCACATCCATTGTCTTTGGAGGATGACAATGTGATTCCTCTACCCACCCCACCTCCCGTCAATCTGGACTTCACTTGCTTTTCTTATATTGAGCGGACTTTCCTCCCATTCGCTACTTTTCCTCCTGCCTCCCCTTCTTTATTAATGTCCTCCGGGAACGAGGACAAGGTCTTTGATCCCGGTATTTCATTCGAGGCTTCCCCATGGACCAATTAATTCGGGGACGAGTCAGGCTCGTGACTCGGTTAATCTAAACAAGTGCTCTTTGGGAGGCAACCCAATTATCTATCTATTTTCATCATAAGTGTAGGGGGAGCCCCGTTGGTGTTTCTTGTTTTCTTTCTTATAATTGCAGGGATTAGAGCTTCAAAGACACACTCTTGATGACTTTTGACGAACCGTGATTCCGTGTTCCCTTCTTCCCGGTTCTATCCTAAACACTTTTCAATTCACTATTTTATATTTCTCAATATTAAAATAAGAATCTCTTTAGTTGTCTTTTCCTTAGCGAGATTTAAACAAAGTGCACAATGTCCTAAGTGTAGGGGAGTTTACTCCCACATGCTTAAACATTGAGGACAATGTTTATATTAAGTGTAGGGGGGACTTCTATCGAAGTTAAGTGGCCTTTTCCTTGTATTTGTCCTCATTTTAGCCGGAAATTCAATTTTTCGACATTTTTCAAAATTTTTAATCTATTTTGGCCTAGTTGTAGTCTCTTTTATTTTTGTTGATTTCTTTTATTGTTCAATAAAATGGTTTTAGCAAGTTTAGTTATCTTAGATATATTAGGCCCGTTGTGAATATTTTGACTCAACCCGAGTTTACTTATCCAAGTTCACTCTAGCTAGTATCCTTAACCATGTAGACCTTAGTTGGTTTATTAGGCTAAGCATCCACGAGTCTCATTCCTTGAGATTTTAAATTGTGGAGAACGAGAAATGATAGAGTTAGTTATAAGTTTGGTATTCTTTCATTAACTTATGTGAGTTAATTATGATCTTTTTCTCCCATCGCTTGTAAATAAATAATTGCAATAAGTAAGGTCGTACGATTTGAAAAATTACTTAGCTTTAAGCCCAAGATCGTTTAAAAGTTGCTCGGTATTGATTAGAGTTCATAGCCAAGGCATAACTAATGAAACGGGACGCGAAGATTGGCGAGTCCGAAAAGGCCCTTACAAGGCATGAGGATTCCATTTTGTTGCTAAAGATCCAAGATGATGTGAAAAGCATTAATCTAAAGTCAATATGAAGGATCAAGACACACGACGAAAGGAAATCAACTCCCACAAGATCATGGAGAAATCTATCCGAAAAGACCCTTACAAGGTATGAGGATAAATCGATCCAAGTCCAAAAAGGAGGCAGATCGTTGTATATCAAAGTCCCAAATAAGGATTGAAGAAATAATGATGAAGTCGTGGTCAATATTTGAAGAATATCTCAACTTCCCCAAGTGAAGATACACACTATATATGAAGAGAAGACCATAATTTCAAGAACGTCTTCTCAAGATTTGAAGTATGAAGTAAATGCCAAATATCGGTCCGAGAAAGGTCTCGAATCGTGAAGCGAGTTATGCCAAGATATGAACTTTTTGAGGTCTCGAGAAGCAGTTTTAAAAGATTTTTTCCTTTAGCTAACTATGGATTAGATCGTCCCACTTTATTTTCAGCCTTAAATAATTATTGAAATAAGTCAAACAATGCATCTTCATGATCATTCAAGACAATACTAAAATACCATAGATACCCATAGGAGTAAGGGAGTTTAAGTGAATAATTGAACCACATGAGTAAATGTTTGTTATGCTAACTTGTACTAAGAATGATCTTGTTTTTAAGCTTGGCATGGGGAACGTGAAACTTGAGGGTGATAAACATTCATGACACACAAGCCCTAATGTAAGTCTTAGATTTCTTTACAAGTTTCTTCCTTATTGCATCTTGTTATTTTCTATCTTTTTGATTTTCCTTAGTTGTTTAATAAAGGCCAAGGTAGGTTGATTATGATGGAAAGTATAAACCTTGCTTTATTGCTAAGCATTGCATGAGGGCATTGCAATGGTCAAGTGTAGGGGATTTGATAGGTGTGAAAACACCCATCTTTTCTACCACTTAATTACATTAAAACGGGACCTAAACGTATATTTTATGTCGTAAATGGCGGAATTATGCGTGGTTTGTGTTTTTATTGTGTTTCAGGGTCAAAATGTGAAAAGGAAGGAAAACACGGTCTTTCACAAGCGTATTGAAGAAAAAGGCAAAAGACGAAGTCAAAAGATCAAGGATGCAAAAAGAACATAAGTCCAAGGCTTATTCTGAAGATTTATTGAAGAAAATGTCCAAAGACGAAAGTTTAATAAAGATGAAGAACTCAAGTCTAATTTATGAAGAAATTACAAGACGAGTTCAAAGAAATCCCGAGACGAAGTCTTAAAAGTCAAAGAATTTAAGAAGACTGAAAGACTGAGGACCAAGAAAGAAAGAAAGAAAGAGGAAGCCACCAACCACTCCCCTCTCCTATAAATACCACCCTCACTTGTTGTGAGAAGGTTGGTTAGTTTTAGGAGTAGATTAGGAGTAGTGTAGTTTTCTCTCTCTAGATTTATGCTTTCTCTCTCTAGATTAATTTGTGTTTAAGCTTTTGTTATTGAATCCTTACTTTTTAATTAAGCTTTTAATTCATCATCTTCTTCCTTTCTTGCTTAATTTCTGCTTTTGATTTAGTGTTGTGTTCTTCAGTTTTCTTAATTTCAATCAAGTGGGTTTTGATTGATTTGCCTTTATTTGTTAGTTTTGTTGATTTGTTTTGATTGATTATTGTTAGTTAATGTTTAGTGGTTATTTTGGGTTAATCTTTTGGTTGATCTTGATTGATTTTGCTTAAATTCGTGTTCTAGTACGTTCCCCTGTTCTTCGTTCCTGCTACTGTTAACATTGCCCAGTTAATGTTCCGAACCGATTTGCTTTAAAAAGTTCCGAACAGATTTTTAAATGTTCCGAACAGATTTTTAAATGTTCCGAACAGATTTTCTAAAAAAAGTTCCGAACCAAATTATTTTAAAAGTTCCGATCCAGAGGTCTTCCGAACAAAAATAAAAGTTCCGAACCAGAGAAAACTTCCGAACAAAAAAAAAGAAAAAAAAAAGTTCCGAACAAAAATCTTCCGAACCAAAAAGTTCCGAACCAACTACTAAAAAAGTTCCGAACCAACTACCTAAAAAAGTTCCGAATCGGAACTTTTAAAACTTCCGAATTAAATAAATAGTTTCACATGCATGCTTGGCTGCTTAGCCTTCTTCCCGCCCAAATGAGCAGCTAGGCTGGCTGCTTCCAGCAGCTAGCCTGCCTGCTTGCTTATTTATTAGTATTGTTCCGTAATTGTCTATTTTTATCTGAAAGTTGTTCCGATTTTATTTTTGAAAGTTATGTATTTTTAGTTGAATTTTTCTTCCAATTTTAAAATTAATATGTTTACGTAAAGTTCAAGTTTTATCTTTTTTTTAGTACCCGCTTTAGGTTTTTCCTCGTTTAGCTTTAAAGTACCATTTTAGTTTTATTCTCTCCTTTTTCATTTAGTAAAATTTATTTTCGATTCGATAGTTAATTTCGTAATTAGATTTACTTTTATTAATTGTTTCGTTTTAAATTTCGTTTTATTATTTGTTTTAATATTCGTTTTTAATATCGTTTTAATTTTTAGTTTTGAATACTCACTTTGTTTTACTTTTAATATTTGTACTTGTCTTTAGTTTGTTTTTAAATACTTTTCGCATTTACTTTTTAATTAGTTATAGTAAATAAACTTCACTTTTTGTTAACCAAAAACAACTGAGTCACACATTTAACCGGAAATCAATTCGATTAGACACCGAGAAAACGAACTTTCAACTAGTAAAATCTAAGTATCACAACTTCACTCCCATTAAGGATGGTGATAAGGTTTACTTTGGAGGCGAATATGGTACTATCACAGGCAAAGGAACACTTCTCACCAAGAACTTGCGTTTTGAAAACGTATTTTTGGTAAAGGAACTTGATTACAATCTTTTTAGTGTGTCACAAGTTTGTGATAACAAAAATAAAGTTCTGTTTACTGATACTGAATGTTTGGTGTTAAGCAAGGATTATAAGATCCCTGATGAGAAATATATTGACTATAGAACACCTAGGCATAAAGACATATACAATGTGAATCTAAATGGGATTAGAATGAATAACAATATGTCTTGTTTTTATGCTAAAGCTTCAGTAGATGAGAGTAATTTATGGCACAATAGACTAGGGCACATAAATTTTAAGAATATAAACAGGCTTGTGAGACTTGGCTTGGTTGATGGTTTGCCTGAGAAGGCCTTCCACTATGACCACTCTTGTGTTGCTTGTCTTAAAGGCAAGCAGCACAAGGTCTCATTCAAGTCCAAACAAGTGCACTCTAGTACTAGACCTCTTCACTTGCTTCATATGGACCTCTTTGGTCCAACCAATATAGAAAGCTTGAATGGTAAGTCCTACTGCTTTGTCATCACAGATGACTTTTCTAGGTTCACTTGGACTTTCTTTTTAGCTATGAAGAGTGACACAGCTGACACTTTAATTGATTTTATCACTTAGATTAAGAAGAAAACAGGCAATGAAGTTATAATGCTTAGGAGTGATAATGGTGGTGAATTTAGGAATAAAGTGTTAGATGATTTTTGTGCCAGAAAAGGAATTACTAGGCAATTCAGTGTTGCCAGAACCCCACAACAAAATGGGGTTGCTGAGAGGAAAAATAGAACCCTAATTGAAGCAGCCAGAACCATGTTGGCTGATGCTCATTTTCCAATAGCCTTTTGGGCTGAGGCTGTTAATACAGCTTGCTATGTTCAAAATAGAGCATTGGTCAACAAAATTCAGAACAAAACACCTTATGAGTTACTTTGGGGAAGAAAACCTAATATTGGTTTTCTTAGACCTTTTGGTTGTCATGTAGTAGTTTTAGATACTAGTGATGCCTTAGGAAAATTTAGTGCAAAAGGTGATGAAGGCTACTTCATGGGGTATTCTGTGCAGAGCAAGGGATATAGGGTTTATCTTAAAAAGGAAAAACGTATTCTTGAAAGAGTACATGTTAGGTTTTTAGAAAGTAAACCTAGTGATCCTGAAAGTGGTCCAAATTGGTTGTTTGACTTGGTACCTTTATCTAGGACTTTAAATTATATGCCTGTCACTAATCCAGACATTGTGAAGGTAACTTCAAATGTTGTGGAAGAACAAGTTGTTGATGTTTCAGGTACACATGTTCATGAAAATGTTGGATCACAAGAAGAAAAGTCATCTCCTATTCAAGAATATGTTACCATCCCCATATGGACAGATGCTTTTGCTGCTGCTGCTGCTGCTGGAAAAGATAATGGTGGTCCCCAAGTACCACCAGATGACAACATGCATGGTCCTTCAGGCGCTGACAAAGGCAAATCTAGCGCTGACAAGACCAATTCAGACGTTGATGGCTCAGACGTTGACAACAACAATTCAAGCGTTGTTAGCTATCACACTGACAAACAAGGTTCAGGCGTTGACAACACTTCTGCACATCTTTTCTCTTCCACTTTTGAACAAGGTGAACCTTCCAATTTATATGAAGAGATTCATCCTCATGTTGATGAAAGAGAGTCTGAAGAAGAAGATATTGGCAACATGGAGAATGAGGTTGAGGACATCAGACTTTTTGAAGGAGGAGTTCTCACTTCTACTATGAAGAATCACCCAACTTCTCAAATCATTGGTGATATTATGACTCCTGTTCAGACTAGAAGATCTCATCAAGGTCTTGGCGGGTTTATTGCCAATATTCACAAGAAGGTTGATACCCCTCTTGTGCAAGCATGTTTGTTTGCCTGTTTTCTATCACAACAGGAACCCAAGAAGATATTTGATGCTCTCAAAGAACCAAGTTGGGTGGAAGCAATGCAGGGTGAGCTTCATCAATTTGCAATTCAGGATGTTTGGGAGCTGGTTGATTGTCCCAGATACGTCAGACCTATAGGGACAAGATGGGTTCTAAGAAACAAGAGAGATGAAAGAGGCATTGTGGTCAGAAACAAGGCAAGGTTAGTGGCTCAGAGATATACACAAGAGGAGGGGATAGACTATGAGGAGGTCTTTGCACCAGTTGCAAGGATTGAAGCTTATAGGATATTCTTAGCCTATGCATCCTGCATGGGCTTCACTATCTATAAAATGGATGTCAAGAGTGCCTCCTCTATGGAACAATTTTTGAGGAGGTATATGTAATGAAACCTCCTGGTTTTGAGGATCCAGAGAATCCAGACAAGGTGTATAGAGTCAAGAAGGCTATGTATGGACTTCATCAAGGCCCAAGAGCATGGTATGGTACTTTATCTACTTACTTAGTGGACAATGGATTCAAGAGGGGCACCATAGATCAGACACTATTTACAAAGAATAAAGGTAAGGATGTGTTGCTTGTTCAGGTCTATGTTGATGACATCATTTTTGGGTCTACTGATCCAAAGATGAGTGAGGATTTCTCCAAGCTCATGACAGATAAATTCAAGATGAGTGTTATGGGGGAGATGAACTTCTTTCTTGGTTTACAAGTCCAGCAGAAAGAAGATGGTATCTTCATCTCTCAGGATAAGTATGTGGCAGAAATCTTGAAGAAGTTTGGCTTTTCTCCACATGAAAAGAGAGCTACTACTCCTATGGATAGAGAACACCCTTGGGGAAAAATTGGAGATGGAAAAGATGTTGATGCCAGGCACTATAGATCCATGATTGGATCATTAATGTACCTTACAGCCTCCAGAGCTGACATCATGTTTGTTGTGTGTGCTTGTGCACGTCATCAAGTGACTCCCAAAGAATGTCACCTTTATGCTGTGAAGAGGATCTTTAGGTACCTAAGATGCTATCCTAGTCTTGGTTTGTGGTACCCAAAGGATTCACCATTGGAGCTGGTTGCATATTCAGACAGTGACTATGCAGGTGATAAGTTTGATAGAAAATCCACAACTGGTGGATGTCAGTTTCTTGGGAGCAGATTAATATCTTGGCAATGCAAGAAACAAACAGTGGTGGCTAATTCTACAACTGAAGCTGAGTATGTGGCTGCAGCTGCTTGTTGTGGACAAGTTTTGTGGATTCAGAACCAGCTGTTGGACTATGGGTATAATTTCATGCATACCAAGGTATTTGTAGACAATAACAGCACTTTATGCATTATTAAGAATCCTGTACATCATTCTAAAACTAAACACATAGAAATTAGACACCATTTTATAAGAGATTGTTTTGAAAAGGGTTTAATACAACCAGATAGGGTTGACACAGAAGAGAATGTATTAGATTTACTAACTAAACCTTTTGATGCTGGGAGGTTTCAATACTTGGTAACAAGTATTGGAATGATCAATCTCACATAATATGTGTTTTGGAGTCTTTTTGTAAAAGTATGTACAGGATAATGCATTGTTATTAGTCTTTTTGAGGATTTAGATTTTCCACTATATTTTTCTAACAGTGACAAAGGTTGCTTGAACGCTGATAAGTGTTTTTGTGACGTTGTCAGCAATATATTTGTCTAACGCTGACAAAGCTTCCTTCAACGCTGTCATGTGTTATCGGGGCGTTGTCAGCAACAATGTTAGTTTTGTGGTTTTCAATCTAAATGTGCAGATGGTGTTAGCAGTATACCATTGGATACAGAGTTGCTTATGGATCATTGGAGAAGCATTTGGACATGTTTTTTTATTTATGGATGATGGTTGGAATTTTTAATTCCTATCTTGACATAAATTTTTATGTTCATGCATATTTTTAGCAACTTATGTATCATAGTTTAAGGGGAGGTTTTCAGAACCTTTAGGATGTTTGGGTATCCATATGATACTCTTATCACAATTCTAGATTGTGTCCACAGGTGAGTATGAGTTAGTTTTCCTAAATCACGAGGCACTGTAGCATGCAAAGTTGATATACTATGCATGCTGCCAAGACATTTTTGGCCTAGATTTGGTTGTGGTCTGTTGGGAGACTTGGGAATGATTTTGTCATGGGGTTTACCTGGGAGTAACAAGGAATTTTATAAGGTAACTTAGTTGTTAAGATTTTTGGTTAGCAAGGGACACTAGAGGACTGTTATGTCTATCTTGCATAAGCAAGTGTGCATAACTGGACAGTGCTTTCCGCCCTATAATAATTATCAGCTTTTTGGTTATCTTCTCTAGGATAAATTACTTTATTAAGGTCATTTTTCATTTTTAAACATTTTTATTTTTGGACGCTGACAAGTATTTTTCCAAGCGTTGTTGTGACCAATTTAGACGCTGACATGGCTATGGCAAACGTTGACAAGATTATAGCCGTTGGGCGTTGATAGGTTATTTTTGACCGTTGACACTCAATGGGACCTACCCAGTTGTTACTTTTTGACATATTTTTAGGCCGTAATTTTGGGAGCTGATAACTTTCATTTAATGCATGAGATAAACTTATTCGTTTTCAATATTTTCATGATTACATTCTGAAAATACTTGCCTATTTTTGGTCCAATCACATGCATTTTCTTCTCCTATATATTTGGCTCCTATTTTTAAACAGGGTACCTATTATTCTTGTCTAACACAATTTTCTCTTATCAACTTCATCTTTATCAATCATTTTAACAGCTTTCAACAATGGCACCAAAGTTTAAACCATCAGATTTGGAATTGGGGTTCAGAAGCCAACACAACATGATCGCGTATCTTGAAGCTGATGATGCTCTGTTTCCCCAATACACACAAATGCTGGCGTATTTGAACGCATCTCCTTTTAGGTATGCTCTTTCTCATGCACCACTCATTCCTGTCACACATATTAAACAGTTGTGGAACAATGTAAGTTCCTCAGCAGTTAATAGAGTGACTACATTATCTTCTATTGTTCATGGGAGAACTTGGGTGGTTACTGAAGCTTTGCTACGCCAAGCTTTGCATCTTGATGATGCTGATGGTATAACCACCCTTCCCATTAGTGAAATAGAACAAGGACTTAGGGCTTTGGGTTATCCTTTTCCGGCTCAAGGAACTTTAAATAAATATCATAAACAGGAGTTTCCCCCAGCTTGGAAGTACCTAATACATGTCCTCCTACAATGTTTGAGTCCCAAATGCACTGCACACAATGAGATCAATAGATCTATTGCAAGTGCTATTGCGTGTATTGCTACTGGGAAAAAATTTAATTATTCTAAAATGATTTTTGAGGGCATGTGTAAAAATAAAAGGAACAAAATGACTTTAGCTTATCCCAGATTTTTACAAATGGTTTTTGATGTCCAAGGATATTGCACAAGGGATCATAATGATTTTTATGCGATCCCTGTGCAAAAGAAAGCAATTTTTATGAAGATGAACTCACCCTCACATCGTGACCTACCCCTAACCCCAGCTATGATTGCTGTCATTGAAGCAGCTCAACCCCAACCAGACCCCCAACCCCAAATTGACCCAATCCCTGAACCTTTACCTTCCCCACAACATATGCAAATTGACCAAGAACCCTTCGACGCTGACACGTTAAATGTTGGCGTTGATGTGCCTATTTCAAACGTTGACACACAACCTTCGCAGACCCAAACACCCCTTAACCAACCCACATCCACCCAATCCACATCATCATCTCCACCCACACAATATAGGTTACAAAAACGCCAAAGGACTACTGGAGTGTTCTCCTCTAGTGGTCCTAGCCATGTAGCAGAGAAAACCACCACCACAAGTGTGGTTGGTGTTATGGATGAGGCTGGGACTATTGGTTCTGGCTTAGAAGCTGGCCAAGACAGTCCTACCATACTTAAGACCTCATCCATGCCCAATGAATCTAACTTGGGAGGTCAAATACCCACTTTAGAAGAGGGCAAATTGGAACCAATGACCCTAATGGAATTGACGGCTGTCTGCATGAGCTTGCAAAAGCAAAATGCAGACTTGGTACAAGTTGTCAGCACACAAGGCCTTGAACTCAAGCAATTGAGGGAGAGGATTGTTATCTTGGAGACTGCTAGTACAAGGAGAGGGATGGAGGAATCTTCCAAAGGGGAGGATGATCAAATAAATGTGAGTGATAAGGGCAGCCATGATGGTCAGTCTTTTGATGTTGCTGAGGCCCTAACAAGTTTGAAGAAACAGACAGGTTTTGATACGTCTCTAGTCTCTCCTACAAACTTAAATTTGTCATTTACAGCCATGTTGGAGGAAATTGCAAAAGGCGCTGAGGCAGGAAATTTGAGCGTTGACAAGGAGAATTTGAACACTGACATGAGTATTTTGGGCGCTGACAAAGCAGAGTTGGGCGTTGACAGACCTGCAAATGAGGTTGATGTATCCCAGTCATCATTCATCATCAAGGAGGTTTCTTTACAGGTATCACCATCTACCTTACCAATAATTGATCCATTAGATAAGGGTAAGGGTATTATGGTAGAAGAGGTTGTTCCAAAGAATGTAACACAAATTGAATTTGATAGAAGGTTGGCTGCACAAATTATGGAACAAGAAAAGAAAAAGGTGGGTGAATCACTTTTTGTTGTCACTTCAGAAGAGCAAGAAGGAAGTGATGATGCCAGTTCAGACTCAAGTGTTATGATCATAAAACAGCCAGAAAGACTTGAGTATGGAGATGAGTTGGCCAAGGAGAAATTGAATGAGTTGAAATTGCAGGTTGATTTCGATATGCCAGAGGTGGTTCAGATGTACTTTGCTTGGGAAGAAAGATGTATGGAGAATCCACACTTGACCATTTCAGATCAGATATGGGGTTTGGAGATTCTTCTAAGAGTCCAAAAGGATTGCAAAGTTATTCTGAAACACAAAGCCAACAATGTTCTCTCAAATTTGAAAAGGGATAGAAGGGAGTTATACTGCATGTTGCTCAGGTGTCATGGAACAGGGTGGACTTATAAGAAGTTGATGGCATTGACATTTGATGAGTTGGAATGTAGAGCTTATCCCATTTGGGTTAGAGTGCAGGAAGCAAACACTCTAAGACTTCTTTCTGATGAAAGAAAAGAAGAACTTGTAGAGGAAATGGAGCTCAAGAAAGCAATGTTTGTTCCTAGACCAGTGAAAAAGGGAGTTTCTCTTGAGTTTCCCAAAGATATGGATCCATTACATCCAAGTGAAGCTGTCATAAGAAAGAGCCTCAAGCTCTCACCATTAGAAGCTTCAGATATGGTACAAGTGTTACCACTTGATTCCAGAAACCCAATTGTAAGCTATGAAGAAGATGAATGTCGGTTTTGGAGGATTGGCAGGTATGGAAAAGAGGTTCACACTTTTACCACCCTTATATCTTTGTTTGCAAGTTTTGATAGAGAAGACTTTTTAGACCTATGGAGGTTGTTAGAGGCCAAGTATGAGGCACTTCAGTCAATGGAATAAAACTGTGGTCTACATTCAAGAGAATGTGTGGACCAAAAGATGAGGATCCTACTATTTGGAAGGATTAATAAGTGTGAAAACACTTATCCTTTTACCGCTTATTTCCAATAATAACAAGACCAAAACGTGTGATTTATGTCGTAAAAGTCGGAATTATGCGTGGTTTGTGTTTTTATTGTGATTTAGGACCAAAATATGAAAAAGGAAGAAAACACGGGTTTTCACGGGCTTTTATCGAAGAAAACGGGAAAAGACGAAGTCAAAAGATCGAAAGTGCAAAAAGAACGGAAGTCCAAGGCCTATTCTGAAGATTTATCGAAGAAAAAGTCTAAAGGCGGAAGTTTAACGAAGACGAAGAACTTAAGTCTAATAGAAGAAGAAAATTAAAAGACAAGTTCAAATCCCGAGACGACAAAGACAAAGAATTAAAGTCGAGTCGAGAAAACGTGAAGAAAGCAAGAAAGAAGATGCAACACATGCACTCCTTCCACCTTCCCTATAAATACCCTCCTAATAGTCATTAGGAGGGTGGTTAGATAGTTTTAGCTAGTTTTCACTTTTTCATTTTTCTTTCTAGTTTTAGAGAGAGAAAGTCTTAAACTTTCTCTCACTAAATTTCATCTTTTCTTTTAATCTTTCAAGATTAAACATTTGTATTGCTTATTTCATTAATCAAAGTTCTATTTTAAGCTTTTAATCCTTAATCTCATTCTACTCTTCTTTGATTTTAGATTGATTTTGGTGCGATTATCATATGATCCGTGTTGTTCTAAATGATTTCGTGCTTAAAAAGTTAATCTTTTGATCATTTCATAAGTTTTCATTTGATTAAGCTTTAAGACTTTTGTGCTTATTGGCTTATTTTTATGATTAGCTTATTTGTTTATAAAAGTTTTCCTTAAAAAGTTTATGTTTTTATTGTTTGATCCAAAAAGTTGTTTAATTTCGAGTTAGATAAGTTGATTATAGTGCTTATTTGATTCGATTTAGTATTGGTTCGTTTAGTTTTGGGAATAAGCTCATTATAATAGCTTATTACCTTAGCTTTTTACGAATTTCATCATTTTCGGAAAAGGTTATAAACCCTTTTCCGATCTACATATTCCGAGCAGCCCACCAGACCACCCTTTCCGATTGATCAATCGGAAAAGGGTTTTGAGTTTCCGATCTTATCCCTTGTTGTGTATTCCGATTGGGGCTTTACTTGCTATATTCCGATTTGGTCATTTGTTGAACATTCCGATAGGTACTAGCCCTGGTATTCCGATTTGGACCTTTGTGTTATATTCCGATTGTAGTTGTTTGCCCAACATTCCGATTGGCCTCAAATTTGTATATTCCGATCGGGACTCTTGTCCCACTTTCCGATCGACCCTTTTGTGATATTCCGATTGCATAAAACCCATTATTCCGACCACCAGATCGGAATATATTCCGATCTGGGCTTGTTTTTGGGCTCATTCCGATTGAGTGATTATTTAGTGTATTGTTTTCATTAAATTTTCCAAGTGTTAGTCTTATTTAGTTGCTAGTTCTTTTCCATTATTGCCTTTAAGTTTTCAAGCATTTATTTTTTTCCGTCATATAGTATTAATCTTTATTCTTCCATTTTACTCAACGACACTTTAATTACTTGCTAATAGTTTAAAATAGATAATCAACCAAACCATTCTCTTGATTCACCAAAAGACGATTGAGTCACACTTTAGACCAGTTTTCAATTCGAAAAGATTCGGTTTAACGAACTTTCATACTCGGCCTAAAACCCAAGTATTAAATGGCGCCGCTGCCGGCTCTTTTCGTTACGATTAACGGTTTTTAGTGAGAGACGCATTGAATTTTGGGATCCGCTCTTTGAACGTTATTTTCCTTGTTTTAAAAATTTTCAAAATATCCTAAAAAATATAAAACTCTCAAAAATACAAAAACATTAAAAAATGATTAAAAAGCAATTCTTTTCAAAAGGTTTTGCACCAAAAAGATAATATAGATATTCTCTGTGTATATTTTTCTTCTGCAGGTGTATGCGTACTAGATCTTCGAACTATTCTGTGCCCGAGACTCGTGAAGATTTAGATATGGCTGGTGTTGATAACAACAATAATCACCCACCTCAACCCAATTTGAATAATAACAACAACAACAACAATGTCCACCTGCCTGATTTACGCACAATGGAGGAATTGTGTCAACCCACCATGAACGGACGCGGAGGCCCGATTGCGCCAATGCACGTCACGGCTCAGGAGTTTTCGTTGAAGCATCACATGATCCAACAAGTGCAAACTAACCCATTTCGTGGAATTCCGGATGATGATGCCAACAAACACCTCGACAAATTCATTACCATTACCTAAAGCATGAAGTGCTCCGGTGTTTCTATGGATGACCTTCGCCTTCAACTCTTTCCCCACTCGCTTTCTCACCATGCCGAAAAATGGTTTGACCGTCTTCCTAAGAATTCTATTCATACGTGGAACGACATGACTCAACGCTTTTTATCGCGCTACTTTCCCCCTTCCATGGTCACTAGCCTTCGTAACCAAATCAGTGGATTCATGCAAGAGAATGATGAATCGCTTTTCGATGCTTGGGAACGATACAATGATTTGATCGACCGCTGTCCAAATCACAACATGCTCCCCGTCACTCTCATTGACACCTTCTACAATGGTCTCACTTTTCGTGATCGTGACACGATCAATGCCGCCGCCGGTGGTACCTTTATGAAAAGGAGACCGGAGGAGTGTCGAGAGTTGATCGAAAACATGACTACTCACCACAAGAATTGGGATTCATCCGCATCCTCAAGATCTAACTCGAGATTCAATGTTTCTTCTACTACCTCCAATCCTGAAATGACTGAAATTTCTCGACAACTCGCTGAAATGAACAAGAATTTCATGGCCATGGCCACAAACCACTTTCAACAAGCTAAAGTTGTTGCTATTTCTTGTGACACATGTGGTGGTCCTCATTCTTATAATGATTGTCCTTCTACCCAAGGCAATTTTTCTGAAAACGTTAACGCGGCATATGGTACTTATCCCACGGGAGGCTATCAAGCCCGCCCGCAAGGAGACCGGGGCTTGCTAAGTTATCGTTCCAACAGTTATCTTGCTCCTCCCGGTTTCCCTCCTGTAAACCAAAACCAACAACAAAGCTACAACCAATCCCAACCTCGTGCAAACAATCAATATCAATCCCAACGAAACACATACCCAACTCAAGGAAATTCTCAAGCTTACCAAGCTCCACCTCTCAATCAACCGATGGTAGTGAGTCCAGATGTCGAGACATTCATGAAGACTAATCGGGAGATGGTGACGAATCTTTAGAGTCAAGTCCGCAACTTGAAGGGCGAAATGGCAAAACAAGGGAACGATATTCGAGCCGAGCTAAGGAATGATATGGCAAAACACAGCAATGAAATTAATGCAAACATGCAAAACTCTTTTAATAATCAAGCGGTTCACCTTCGTGATATGATTGGTTCGCTCATCCAAGGTAATCAACCCTCTTCTTCGGGTACTCTTCCGAGTAACACCGTTGCGAATCCAAGAGGGGAGATGAAAGCAATCACTACTCGTAGTGGAAAAGGTTATATGGAACCCGAGCTTCCTACACCTCCACCGGTGATTGTGAACAAGGAAAAAGAGCAACTTTCCCCACCTCCTTCACCTTCTGTCCCCATTTCCCCACCACCCGTGGTTGTAAGTGATCCTATTCCCTTAAATCCTTCTTCTTCATCCAATATACCTTATCCTTCAAGGTTGCGGAAAGAGAAGCAAAAGAGCAAGGATGATATTCAGGTTTCAAACTTTCTAAAAATGTTTAAACAATTGAATTTTAACATCTCCTTTGCCGAGGCTCTCGCTCACATGCCCAAATATGCTAAGATGTTTAAAGATCTTCTAAGTGATAAGGAAAATCTTCTTGACATCGCTCAGACCCAACTTAATGAGAACTGCTCCGCAGTGCTCTTAAGGAATATGCCCACCAAACTTGGTGATCCGGGTCGCTTCTTGATTCCCTGCAACTTTCCAGGAGTAGAGAATTGCATGGCCCTAGCCGATCTAGGTGCCAGTATAAACTTAATGCCTTTAAGTGTTTGGAAGCAATTATCTCTCCCCGAGCTAGTCCCCACCAAAATGACTTTGGAATTAGCCAACCGTACGGTTGCTTATCCAGTGGGGATAGCCGAAGATGTCTTTGTTGGCGTCGACAAATTCACCTTACCGGCGAATTTTGTTGTCGTTGACTACGAGATGGATCCTCATGTTCCATTAATCGTTGGACGTCCCTTCCTGACGACCGGTCGCACTCTCATTGATGTAGCCGCGGGCGAAATAATCATGAGAGTTGGTGACGATAAAACTGTCTTCAACATGGGTAAGATTTCTAAGCAACCTTATTCGTATGAGAGTGTTAATGCTATTGATGTTCTCGATGAGGCTTGTGAAGAACATTTTCATGATGCTTGCAAAAGTACTCTTTCTTCTCTACCGAATGTTGAGACCGTTGCCTCAATTGCTCCGGCATTGACTCCTTTTGGAGAAAGTGACTTGGATGATTTCGAAGCTAGCTTGGGTCCTCTCGATATTAAGTATGATAATTTGTCCACCAATTGGGATGAAGACATTCGTACTATTGAGAGACTTCTCAATGAGGACCCATTGTCTCCTCCTTCTCCTAAAGAGGCGACTAATGATGATCCATCGTTAGTTTCCCCATCTATTGAGGATCCTCCCATTCTCGAGCTTAAGGACCTACCTCCTCATCTTGAGTACGTTTTCCTGGAAGACAACGAGAAGTTACGGTCATCATCGCAAAGGATCTGAAAGAAGACGAAAAAGCCCGACTCATCGCTGTGTTGAAGAAGCATAAACGAGCTATCGCTTGGAAAATCTCCGACATCTGTGGAATTGATCCTCACTTCTACACACATAAAATTCTCATGGAGGACGACTTTAAGCCCACAATTCAAAGCCAACGAAGGGTGAATCCTAAAATCCATGAAGTCATCAAAAAAGAGGTTATCAAACTTCTTGATGCGGGTATGATTTACCCTATTTCGGATTCACCATGGGTTAGTCCAGTCCATTGTGTGCCTAAGAAAGGCGGTATCACCGTTGTGCCCAATGCCAACAACGAGTTGATCCCTACCCGTCTCATTACTGGGTGGAGAGTTTGTATAGACTACCGCAAACTCAATGATGCCACGAGAAAGGATCATTTCCCCCTACCTTTTATGGACCAAATGCTTGAACGTTTAGCTGGTAATGAATATTACTGCTTTCTTAATGGTTTCTCGGGTTATTTTCAAATACCCATCGATCCCCAAGATCAAGAGAAGACGACATTCACTTGTCCCTATGGCACATTTGCTTACAAAAGGATGCCTTTTGGCTTATGCAATGCCCCTGGGACTTTCCAAAGGTGCATGTTGGCTATCTTCCATGATATGGTTGAGCAAACCATGGAAGTCTTCATGGATGATTTCTCGGTCTTCGGGGATTCCTTCTCTTCTTGCCTTGCCAATTTGGAACGTATGCTTAAGCGGTGCGAAGACACTCGCCTTGTTCTGAATTGGGAAAAATGCCATTTTATGGTAAAAGAAGGCATTGTGCTAGGACACAAAATCTCTAAATCCGGTCTTGAAGTCGACCGTGCTAAAGCTGATGTCATAGCCAAATTACCTCCACCTTCAACCGTGAAGGGTGTGAGAAGTTTTCTGGGTCATGCGGGCTTCTATCGTCGATTCATTCAGGATTTCTCTAAAATCGCTCGCCCGATGACCCACCTCTTGGAAAAAGATACTCCTTTTATCTTTTCTAAAGAGTGTCTCGAAGCCTTCAATCTTCTTAAGGATAAGCTAACTAAGGCATCGGTCTTGGTTACCCCTAATTGGGAGCTCCCTTTTGAATTGATGTGCGATGCTAGCGACTTTGCTATTGGTACGGTTTTGGGCCAAAGAGTGAATAAACACTTCCAACCAATCCACTATGCTAGCAAAACAATGACGGGGGCTCAATTGCATTATACGACAACCGAAAAAGAGCTTTTAGCTGTTGTCTATGCTTTTGAGAAATTTCGCCCCTATCTTGTTTTATCCCCCACCATCGTATACACGGACCATTCCGCGTTGAAGTACTTGATGACTAAGCATGATTCTAAGCCAAGACTTCTTCGTTGGGTTTTACTCCTTCAAGAATTCAACATTGAAATTCGTGACAAGAAGGGAGCCGAAAACTGGCCGCGGATCATCTGAGCAGACTTGAGGATCCATGCCAAGGGGATCATCCGAACAAAGAGATCAATGACTCTTTCCCCTGGAGACCTTAATGTCTATAAATCTCAATCTTGATGGCACCCCGTGGTTTGCGGACATTGCAAACTACTTAGCGGGTGGTATTCTCATCAAAGGGTTAACATCCCAACAAAAGAAGAAGTTCTTGAATGATCTTAAGACTTACTTTTGGGATGACCCTTATCTATTCAAACAATGTGCTGATCTGATCATTCGTCGATGTGTTGACGGACCGGCAGCTTTTGACATTCTCCAAGCTTGCCACAAAGGACCCACCGGTGGTCACTTTGGTCCCAACTACACCGCTAAAAAAGTGTTTGATTCTGGATTCTATTGGCCCACCATTTATCGTGACGCTCACGAAATGGTTAAGCATTGTGATGCTTGCCAACGCCAAGACAAGATCACACATAAGGATGAGATGCCTCAAAATTTCATACAGGAATGTGAGATCTTTGACGTATGGGGCATCGACTTTATGGGGCCATTTCCATCATCCAAAGGGAACAAGTACATCCTCGTCGCCGTCGACTACGTTTCTAAATGGGTTGAAGCTAAGGCTCTTCCTACGAATGATGCGAGGGTGGTTGTGAACTTTTTGAAGCAGCTTTTCGCTCGATTTGGCGTTCCTCGTGCTATTATCAGTGACCGCGGGACTCATTTTTGCAACGATCAATTTGCAAGAGTCATGGCTAAGTATGGTGTCAATCACCGTCTTTCCACCGCTTATCATCCCCAAACCAATGGGCAAGCCGAGATTTCCAACCGTGGCTTGAAGAGAATTTTGGAGCGTACTGTGGGAGAGCATCGCGCCGCGTGGGCCGATAAGTTAGATGATGCTCTGTGGGCTTTCCGTACTGCTTACAAGACCCCGATCGGTTGTACACATTATCGTCTTGTGTACGAGAAAGCATGCCACCTTCCCATCGAGCTGGAACATAAGGCACACTGGGCCTTGAAGTGGGCTAACTTCGACATCAACAAAGTCGGTGATCATCGCAAGATTCAACTCAACGAGCTAAATGAACTGAGGAATGAAGCTTATGAGAACTCGCTGATCTACAAGGAGAAGACCAAGATCATTCATGACGTTAAAATCAAGAACCGATAGTTCCACGTTGGTGATCAAGTCTTACTCTTTAACTCTCGGTTGAAGATCTTCTCTGGCAAGTTGAAGAGTCGCTGGTCTGGTCCATTCACCATCGCCAAAGTCTTTCCATATGGGACCATCGAGCTTTCTCAGCCGAATGGGCCCAATTTCAAGGTGAATGGCCAGCGTCTGAAGCTGTACTTTGGTGAGGACATCTCTCACGAGATGATTCCATCCCAAACCACGTTCCCCATGAACTAAATTGGGTCGAGTCAGGCTCGTGACTCGGTGAACAAAAACAAGTGCTTCTCGGGAGGCAACCCGTGATCTATCCTTTACTGCTTTCATAATAAGTGTAGGGGGAGCCCCGTATGTGTTTGTTGTCTTGTTTCTTGTGTTGTGCAGGGATTAAAGCTTCAGAGAGCATCTTGATGACTTTTGACGAACCGTGATACCGTGTTTCCCATCTTCCCAGTTCTATCCTAAACTCTTGTGATTCAATATTTCATATTTTATATATGTTCACATTGAATTCACTTTAGTTGTCCTTTCCTTAGCAAGATTTAAACAAAGTGCACAATGTCATAAGTGTAGGGGAGTTTACTCCCACATGCTTAAACATTGAGGACAATGTTTATCTCAAGTGTAGGGGGACTTCTATCGAAGTAAGTGGTCTTTTCCATGAATTTGCCCTCATTTTAACCGGAAAATTTGATATTTCGACATTTTTCAAAAATTTTAATCTATTTTGGCCTAGTTGTATAGTTTATTTTCTCTCCATTGCTAGAATAGTTTTTCAATAAAGTGGTTTTAGATTTTTCTTAGTTGTGAACATTTTGACTCAACCCGAGTTTACTTACCTAAGTTTACTCTAGCTAGTATCCTTAACGTGTTTAAGTCAAGTTTTGCTAGGCTTTTATATAGGGAGCTATAAAACGCGAAAGTCTTAACTCTCACGGGTTAAGAACAAGAACTTTTCGCAAGTTCCTATAATTGATCCTAGAGAGTCGTTTATCAAGGGAACTTTAAAATGCGATTTCTAAACTTGAAAAAGTCTAAGAATTTGCAAGATCCTATAGATGACTCGAAAACCCAAAACTTTGATTTAATAGGCTAAGCATCCACGAGTCTCATTCCTTGAGATTTTAAACTGTGGAGAACGAGAGATGATAGAGTCAATTATAAGTTTAGTATTCTTTCGTGAACTTATGTGAGTTAATTATAAGCCTATTCTCCCTCCGCTTGTTAATAAATTTATCTGCAATAAATAAGGTTGTACGATTTAAAAGGTTACTTAGCTTGTAGCCCCAGATCGTTTAAAAGTTGCTCGGTACGGATTAGAGTTCATAGCCAAGGTATAACTTATTGAAGCGGGATGCGAAGGTTGGCAAGTCCGAAAAGGCCCTAACAAGGCATGAGGGCTACATTTTGTTGCTAAAGATCCAAAAGTGATGTGAAGAATCATTTATCGAAAATCAATATGAAGGATCGAGAAACACGACGAAAAGCAAGAACTCCCCAAAAGTCATGGAGAAGTCTATCCGAAAAGACCCTAACAAGGTATGAGGATAAATAGATCCAAGTCCTAAAAGGAGGCGGATCGTTGTATATCGAAGTCCAAAATAAAGATTGGAGAAAAATGAAGAAGTCGTGGTCCAAATATGAAGAATCTCTCAATGCTTCAAGTAAAGAAATTCCTATTATGAAGAGAAGGCCATTATTTCATGAACGTCTCTCAAAGATTCGAAGTATGAAGTCGCTGCCAAATATCGGTCCGAGAAAGGTCTCAAATCGTGAAGCGAGTTATGCCAAGATATGAACTTTATGAGGTCCCGAGAAGCAGTTTTAAAAGATTTGGTCCTTTAGCTAACTATTGATTAAATCGTTCACTTTATTTTCGGCCTAAATAACTATCGAAATAAGTCAACCAATGCATCCTCGTGATCATTCAAGACAAAAATAAAATATAAGAGATACACCTAGGAATAAGGGAGTCTAAGTGAGTAATTGGCCCACATGAGTTCGTGATAGTTTGCTAACTTATAATAACAATGATCTCGTTTTTAAGCTTGGTATGGGGAACGTGAAACTTGAGGATGATAAATGTTCATGGCCGCCAAAACCCAATGTAAGTTTTTAATTTCTTTACTTATTTCTATCTTTTATGTTTAGTATTTAATAAAGGCCAAGGTGGGTTATTTATGATGGAAAATGTAAACCGTGCTTTAAAATTAATGCATTGCATGAGGGCATTGCAATGGTCAAGTGTAGGGGATTTAATAAGTGTGAAAACACTTATCCTTTTACCGCTTATTTCCAATAATAACAAGACAAAAACGTGTGATTTATGTCGTAAAAGTCGGAATTATGCGTGGTTTGTGTTTTTATTGTGATTTAGGACCAAAATATGAAAAAGGAAGAAAACACAGGTTTTCACGGGCTTTTATCGAAGAAAACGGGAAAAGACGAAGTCAAAAGATCAAGAGTGCAAAAAGAACGGAAGTCCAAGGCCTATTCTGAAGATTTATCCAAGAAAAAGTCTAAAGGCGGAAGTTTAACGAAGACGAAGAACTTACGTCTAATAGAAGAAGAAAATTAAAAGACAAGTTCAAATCCCGAGACGATAAAGACAAAGAATTAAAGTCGAGTCGAGAAAACGTGAAGAAAGCAAGAAAGAAGATGCAACACATTCACTCCTTCCACCTTCCCTATAAATACCCTCCTAATAGTCATTAGGAGGGTGGTTAGATAGTTTTAGCTAGTTTTCACTTTTTCATTTTTCTTTCTAGTTTTAGAGAGAGAAAGTCTTAAACTTTCTCTCACTAAATTTCATCTTTTCTTTTAATCTTTCAAGATTAAACATTTGTATTGCTTATTTCATTAATCAAAGTTCTATTTTA
This sequence comes from Glebionis coronaria, assembly GCA_025667525.1. Lineage (NCBI taxonomy): Eukaryota > Viridiplantae > Streptophyta > Magnoliopsida > Asterales > Asteraceae > Glebionis > Glebionis coronaria. The sequence continues at coordinate 477,810,878 of CM046874.1, forward strand.
AGCTTTTAATCCTTAATCTCATTCTACTCTTCTTTGATTTTAGATTGATTTTGGTGCGATTATCATATGATCCGTGTTGTTCTAAATGATTTCGTGCTTAAAAAGTTAATCTTTTGATCATTTCATAAGTTTTCATTTGATTAAGCTTTAAGACTTTTGTGCTTATTGGCTTATTTTTATGATTAGCTTATTTGTTTATAAAAGTTTTCCTTAAAAAGTTTATGTTTTTATTGTTTGATCCAGAAAGTTGTTTAATTTCGAGTTAGATAAGTTGATTATAGTGCTTATTTGATTCGATTTAGTATTGGTTCGTTTAGTTTTGGGAATAAGCTCATTATAATAGCTTATTACCTTAGCTTTTTACGAATTCCATCATTTTCGGAAAAGGTTATAAACCCTTTTCCGATCTACATATTTCGAGCAGCCCACCAGACCACCCTTTCCGATTGATCAATCGGAAAAGGGTTTTGAGTTTCCGATCTTATCCCTTGTTGTGTATTCCGATTGGGGCTTTACTTGCTATATTCCGATTTGGTCATTTGTTGAACACTCCGATAGGTACTAGCCTTGGTATTCCGATTTGGACCTTTGTGTTATATTCCGATTGTAGTTGTTTGCCCAACATTCCGATTAGCCTCAAATTTGTATATTTCGATCGGGACTCTTGTCCCACTTTCCGATCGACCCTTTTGTGATATTCCGATTGCATAACACCCATTATTCCGACCACCAGATCGGAATATATTCCGATCTGGGCTTGTTTTTGGGCTCATTCCGATTGAGTGATTATTTAGTGTATTGTTTTCATTAAATTTTCCAAGTGTTAGTCTTATTTAGTTGCTAGTTCTTTTCCATTATTGCCTTTAAGTTTTCAAGCATTTATTTTTTCCCGTCATTTAGTATTAATCTTTATTCTTCCATTTTACTAAACGACACTTTAATTACTTGCTAATAGTTTAAAATAGATAATCAACCAAACCATTCTCTTGATTCACCAAAAGACGATTGAGTCACACTTTAGACCGGTTTTCAATTCGAAAAGATTCGGTTTAACGAACTTTCATACTCGGCCTAAAACCCAAGTATTAAGGATCGTGAAGATGATCTCAGTGGTCTTCAATGGAGATTGTATTCAGCTGCTGGTGTTTATTATTTGAGTTCTACAAAGTTTGCTGAGTATCTACTTGTGGATGGTCAGTATTTCATGTCAGAGGAAATCTTGGAGAAGATGAAGAACACTCAGCTGGAAATTGATTATTCAAGTGACGTGGCCAAAGACTTGATCAGATTTATTTATTACCAATATGAGAAGGTTTGTAAGATTCCTCCTAGTTCTTAATGTTTATTCAGAAACTTGATCACTGGAGTAGATATCAAGTTTAGGGGAGGATTGTTGGGAATAAATTATAGCCAGTTTACTTGAGCGCTGACAAGAGTAAAACAAGCGTTGACAGGAGTAAAACAAACGCTGACAGCTCAAGCGTTGACAAGACAAAGTCAAGCGTTGATACATTGAAGACAAGCACTGATGGGAAGATATACTCTACGCGTTTATTGTATTCTAGATTACTTCTAGTAAAGATAGGAACAACAATGTATTTTCTATATTTATCTTTACCTAGAATAGTTGATACGTAGATTATTGTACGAGGCTTCTTATGTCTATAAAAGAATACCTTTAGGTTAATGTTCAATATATAAGTTTTCATACGTAAACTACTTTCATTGTAAGCAAGTTTGATATCATTAATCAAAGTGAAAGTTTGTTTACATCTTGTGTGTTCTTGTTTAAGTGTTAATTCCGCATAACACTTAGATTGTCATATACATATACAAAGGTTTCTCTAAGTGTATTACTTGATCTAATCTCGTATACATAAAGCTAAATCGATGTAAGTTTGGGATCAACACCTTTCGAATTGGTCGTTACAAAAATGGGTTCCACGATCGCTTATGATCGCACGAGGAGTTCCAAACCGAGAAAACAAGCTTTTCAAAAACTTGACTACCACACGAGCATCATTGGTGGGCAAAGCCTTAGCTTCCACCCAGTTAGATAGGTAGTCAACCGCAACGAGGATGTACTTATAACCACGAGATGATGAGAACGGCCCCATAAAGTCTATGCCCCAAACGTCAAAGATCTCACACACTTGGATGATGTTTTGTGGCATCTCATCTTTTGGTGAGGCTTTTCCTTGTCGTTGGCATGAGTCACACGACTTCACAAGATCTTGTGCATCTCGGTAAATAGTAGGCCAAAAGAAGCCGGCATCAAACACCTTCTTAGCCGTGAGATTAGCACCGTGGTGACCACCCGTGGGTCCCTCATGGCAAGCTCTAAGGATGTTAGAAGCTTCGGTGCCAAATACACAACGCCGGATGATTTGATCTGCACAAGTTCGAAACAAGTAAGGGTCGTTCCAAAAGTAGAACTTGACGTCACGAAAGAATTTTCGTTTTTCTTGAGTCGTCATACCCTTGAGGATGAATTTACCCGCATGGTAATTTGCAAAGTCCGCAAACCATGGGGTGGAAGAATCAAGCTTAGAATTCACTACACCAAGTGTCTCGAGCGGAAATGTTTTGGTGATTTCCTTGGGCTCGTAAACACTTTGGTGAGGATCTTCCAAACGAGAAAGATGATCGGCCGCTAGATTCTCGACTCCTTTTTTGTCAACGATTCTGTGATCAAATTCTTGAAGGAGGAGAATCCAACGAAGTAATCTCGGCTTTGCATCTTGTTTAGCCATGAGATACTTGATAGCCGAATGATCCGTATACACTATGCATTTCGTCAAGACGAGATAAGGTCGAAATTTCTCAAATGCATATACCACGGCAAGGAACTCCTTTTTCGTTGTAGTGTATTTAAGTTGAGCCTCGGTCATCGTCTTGCTAGCGTAGTGAATAGGCAAGAAGTTCTTTTCATGACGTTGCCCCAATACGACCCCAATAGCGTAATCACTAGCATCACACATGAGCTCAAAGGGGAGGTTCCAATTGGGAGCAACAAGAATGGGAGCTTCGGTAAGTTTCCTCTTAAGGATTTCAAAGGCTCGTACACAATCTTCGTCAAAGACAAAACGTGCCTCTTTTTCAAGAAGATGTGTAATGGGTCGAGAGATCTTTGAAAAATCCTTGATGAATCGACGATAAAAGCCCGCGTGGCCTAGGAAACTCCTAACTCCCTTAACGGTTTTGGGATGAGGTAATTTGGCGATGACGTCTTCCTTAGCTTGATCTACCTCAATCCCCGCTTTCGAAACCTTGTGCCCTAAGACGATTCCACTCTTAACCATAAAATGACACTTTTCCCAGTTGAGCACAAGATTGGTTTCCTCACAACGTTTCAACATTCTCTCAAGATTCGACAAACACGAAGTGAACGAATTACCAAACACGGAAAAGTCATCCATGAAGACTTCCATCGTCTTCTTGATCATATCATGAAAAATAGCCATCATGCACCTTTGAAAGGTTCCCGGTGCATTGCAAAGTTCGAATGGCATTCTACGATAGGCAAACGTTCCATATGGACACGTAAACGTAGTTTTTTCTTGATCACGAGGATCGATGGGAATTTGGAAGTAACCGGAAAAACCATCTAAAAAACAATAGAAATCGTTTCCCGCAAGTTGCTCCAACATTTGGTCCATGAAGGGCAAGGGAAAATGGTCTTTTCGAGTGGCTTCATTCAACTTTCGATAGTCAATGCACACTCTCCATCTGGTCACGAGTCTAGTGGGAATTAACTTGTTGGCATCGTTTGGCACAACGGTCATTCCTCCCTTTTAGGGACACAATGGATAGGACTCACCCAAGGGCTATCGGAAATAGGGTAAATCATTCCCACGTCAAGGAGTTTAAGGACTTCCTTTTTGATGACGTCGTGAATTTTGGGGTTCACCCTTATTTGACATTGGATTGCGGGCTTGTAATCCTCCTCCAATTAGATTTTGTGGGTACAAAACTTGGGATCGATTCCCTTAATGTCGGATAACTTCCACGCAATTGCCCCTTTGCGATCCTTTAGAACATCAACAAGTGCGGTTTTTCATCATTCGAAAGTTCCTTCGCAATAATAACCGGCAACTTGTCGTCCTCCTCCAAATAGACATATTCGAGATGAGGAGGTAAATATTTCAACTCGAGGATAGGTGGTTCCTCAAGTGAAGATTTGGGCTCGATACTCATAACCTCCTCGGGTGGAGGAAATGGGAAATCGTTAAGAAAATCCTTGATAATCGAGAAGTCCTCATCGTTGTCGAGGTCTTCGTTACAAGTACGTCGAACATCGAACTCTTCCAACGTAAAACCACCACCTTCAAATGGAGTGAAGGTTGGTGATAGGTGTAAAAACACCCATCCTTTTTACCACTTAATTACAATAATAACCGAGCCAAAACGTGTATTTTATGTCTTTTATGTCGGAATTATGCGTGGTTTGTGTTTTTGTTGTGATTTAGGACGAAAAGGTGAGAAGTGGAGAAAACACGGATATTCACGGGCATTTACGGACTTTTATTGAAGAAAAAGATGAAAGACGAAGTCAAGAAGTCAAGAGTGAAAAAAAGAACGGAAGTCCAAGACCAATTCTGAAGATTTATCGAAGAAAAAGTCAAAAGACGGAAGTTTATCAAAAGCCGAAGAATTCAAGTCTATTTTATTGAAGAATTTAAAGACGAGTTCAAAGAAATCCCGAAGCCAAAAGTCCCTTAAGTCCAAGTTTAAAGAAGATTAGAAGAAAAGGACTAAGTATGCAAATAATGAAGATTAAAAGAAGGAGGGACTTAATGACGCAATTAAGAGAAAAGGAAAGAGGGGAGGAAGCTTCCTTCCACTAATCCTCCTCCTCCCCTATAAATAAATCATTAGGACTTCATTTTAGAGTGTTAGCTAATTTTGACAAAATTAGTCTTTCCCCCATTTTCATTACTTGTACCTTTTAATTTCTTGTCACTTTAATTTCATGTCTTAAATTTCGTACCGTTTAATTCCAAGTAAGTTAATTTAATTGTTGGATCTTAATTTCCCTTTTATCAAGCTTTTCTTTATCTTTCTCATCCTACTTTTCTTGTTTTTGATTTGATTTTGGTTCGGATTAAGTTTTGGTTTTGCTTAATCATATTGCTTATTTGAGTAAAAAGTTCACCTTTTTACTTCTATATAAGTTTTCGTATGAAATAAGCTATAAGTTTGACAATCTTATTGGCTTATTTTGTACTTAGCTTATTTGCTTTTTAGTTTTCTTAAAAAGTTAGTCTCTTTAAAGTTTGCTTATTTTGTTTTCTTATTTTGTGTTTTTATAAAGTTTATGAATTTCGTCTTTTAAAAGCTTTCAAATTTATGCTTATTAAGTTGTTCAAGTTTTGGTTTAGTGTGCTTATTGAAAGTGCTTATTGAGATTTTTGCTTATCTCCATTTTCGGATTTGTTGGTGTTCATCGCAATATTGAGGGTAATACACATTCCGACGGTTTCTTGATTTGTATCGCAATAACCCAAGTGTGGGTTCTACTTTGCGATAGGTTGGTAAATCCCCCTTATTCCGATCGGGATTGCGATCGCTCATTACGATCGCACATTCCGACGGGTCTTAAGGACTTGGTTAAGACGAAGTGCTGCCCGTTTTTCGATAGAATCATTGCGACAACACATTCCGATAGATGCATATTGCGACAGAAGTGCTTCTTAAGTATTCCGATCTGAACTAGATTATTCTGATGGTTAATGTTAGAGACATTCCGATGGTTGCTATTTTTATTCCGATGAACATGAATTGTTTTATTACGATTGATTAACTTTAAGTTTAATTTTGTAAAAGCTTTAATTTACTCAACGACACTTTAATTACTTGTTAATAGTTTGAATTAGAAAAACAAACCAAACCATTCTCTTGATTCACCAAAAGACGATTGAGTCGCACTTAAGACCGGTTTTCAATTCGAAAAGATTCGGAACTATAACGAACTTGAACTTTAATATAGGGTGTCAAAAGCCATGTATTTAATGAACTATAACGAACTTGAACTTTAATATAGGGTGTCAAAAGCCATGTATTAAATGGCGCCGCTGCCGGCTCTTTTCGTGAAGATTAACGGTTTTTTGTGAGAAACGCGTTGGCTTTTGGGATCCGTTCACTCGTGAACGTTATTTTTCGTATTCAAAAATTTTCAAAAATCCAAAAACATTTGAAAAATCATAAAAAGCATTTCTTTTTCAAAGTTTTGCACCAAAAATATTCTTCTTGCTTATCTATCCTTCTTTATGGATTTTTATGTCCATTGCGTCCGGTGTGGGAAACAATTATCTGGGAACAACTCTTGTCAATGGTGTACATGTGAGCGGTGCGGAAATGATATCGACTACATACAAAATGGATTTTGTCCCTTGTGCAACTCGACTAATTCATTCTTTTTGAACCCACCTCCTGTTCCCCCATGCATCTATTGTGGAAGCGATTCTCATTGGCATGTTTCGTGCCCGGTTCAATACCCGTATGGTCACGGGCAAGAACCGGAGTACAATTATGACAATGAAAATAGCTATCCACATGACGCACCTGAGTTTTCTCCATACCCGGTTTGCAACAACTGTGGGGGCCCTCACGATACCTATTACTGTCAACCAATGAATTATTATGAGCAAAATCCGGGTCCTCAGTTTTCTTCAACTATGGATTATTATGAACCAAACCCGGTTTCTAATTCTTCTCAACCGATGAACAACTATGAGCCTCATACGTGCTATAATTCCGGTTTTCAAAATCTTGAGCCCCCACCGCACTCACTCGATCATCAGCCTCGTCACGGGATGAGTTACCAAGAAACAATTGTCGATCTTGCTACAGCCCTTCAAGAACAAAGAAACGATCTTGCTGCAGCTTTTCAAGAACAAAGCAAAGAGCTTTTACACACGCTGCAAACTTATATGGAGTCACTTTTACAGCAGCGAGATCAGACGAGTACTTATATTCCTGAGCTTACTATTGGCCCTTTAGGTAATGAGGAGAGCGATGACGATATTGAGGTTATTTTCGACGAGGAGGAATTTCTAAAGCAAAGTAAGACTTCTTCCCTTCCTCCTTCGTCTATTGCTATCACACCCGAGGAGCCCGTTGGCTCTCTCATCGTGGAGGATGAGCATATTGACGTTATCTCGGCAACTGAATCGGACAAATTCCTAAAGTCTCGTGTCGAGGAACTTGTCGTCATCCCAAGTGAGCCTGCAGGTATTCCGGAAAATCTGTGTGATGTGCCGACTTTTGCGGAGCTTAAGGACGAGGTCGATTTGACAGTCAATGATCACATAATCACAAATCCACAAGCGCTAATTGATTTTCCCAACAAGAGTTCAACTTGTGGTGAGTATGATGGTTTCGTCTTCGAGCCCGAGATTGCGGAAATTATCGACCGAGAGCTAGCTCTTTTGCCTCCGCTTCCACCTACAAGCGAGGTCGACTTTTCCAACATCGATGCCGAACTTGATGAGTTGGAACGTCTTATTTTTCATAATAATGACGAACCAACTCACACGCCCAAACATCCTATTCTCGAGGAGTTACCTAATCAACACTCCTCTTATGAGAATTATGTTTACCACATTCGTGAGGATTTAACTTATCAACAATCCCCACAAATGAATGATGGTTTCGTACTTGATCGTGGTCTTTTTAAACGAGTTTCTACACTCCTTCTCTACGATCATGAGGATGAGTGCTTTGACCCGGGAGGTGCAATTCATTATGCTATGATTGATAACAATACGGCTTTGCCGTTTGCTCAGCATCTATTGTCTTCGGGGGAGGACAATGTGCTTACTCTACCCAACCCACCTCCCGTGGATCTTGAATTCACATACTATACGTATGTTGAGAGAACCTTTCTCCCTTTCAAGACTTATCCCCCTGCCTCTCATTTATTAATGTCCTCCGGGAACGAGGACAAGGTCTTTGATCCCGGTATTACATTCGAGGTTTCCCCATGGACCATTTAATTCGGGGACGAGTCAGGCTCGTGACTCGGTTAACAAAAACAAGCGCTTTTTGGGAGGCAACCCAATTATCTATCTATCTTTCCTGTTTTCACCATGAGTGTAGGGGGGAGCCCCGTTGGTGTTTCTTGTTCTCTTTCTTATCATGTGCAGGGATTAGAGCTTCAAAGACACACTCTTGATGACTTTTGACGAACCGTGATTCCGTGTTCCCTTCTTCCCGGTTCTATCCTAAACTCTTTTCGATTCACTATTTTATATTTCTCAATATTAAAATAGGAATCTCTTTAGTTGTCTTTTCCTTAACGAGATTTAAACAAAGTGCACAATGTCCTAAGTGTAGGGGAGTTTACTCCCACATGCTTAAACATTGAGGACAATGTTTATATTAAGTGTAGGGGGGACTTCTATCAAAGTTAAGTGGTCTTTTCCTTGTATTTGCCCTCATTTTAACCGGAAAATCAATTTTTCGACATTTTTCAAAATTTTTAATCTATTTTGGCCTAGTTGTAGTCTCCTTTATTTTTGTTACTTTCTAGCATTTTAATAAAATGGTTTTAGCAAGTTTAGATATCTTAGATATATTAGGCCCGTTGTGAATATTTTGACTCAACCCGAGTTTACTTATCCAAGTTCACTCTAGCTAGTATCCTTAACCATGTAGACCTTAATTGGTTTATTAGGCTAAGCATCCACGAGTCTCATTCCTTGAGATTTTAAATTTTGGAGAACGAGAAATGATAGAGTTGGTTACAAGTTTGGTATTCTCTCATTAACTTATGTGAGTTAATTATGATCTTTTTCTCCCATCACTTGCTAATAAATTATCTGCAATAAGTAAGGTCGTACGATTTGAAAAGTTACTTAGCTTCTAGCCCAAGATCGTTTAAAAGTTGCTCGGTAATGATAAGAGTTCATAGCCAAGGCATAACTTATGAAGCGGGGCGCGAAGATTGGCGAGTCCGAAAAGGCCCTAACAAGGCATGAGGATTCCATTTTATTGCTGAAGATCCAAAGTGATGTGAAAATATGAAGGATCAAGACTCACGACGAAAAGCAATCAACTCCCATAAAGATCATGGAGAAGTCTATCCGAAAAGACCCTAACAAGGTATGAGGATAAATAGATCCAAGTCCGAAAAGGAGGCGGATCGTTGTATCTCAAAATCCCAATTAGAGATTGAAGAATAATCATGAAGTCGTGGTCAACAAAGCTGGAGTACTCCTCAAAAGTCTCCAAGTGAAGAAACTCTATAACGAAGAGAAGACCATTATCTCAAAAAACGTCTCTCGAAGATATGAAGTATTAAGTACATGCCAAATATCGGCCCGAGAAAGGTCTCAAATCGTGAACCAAGTTATGCCAAGATATGAACTTTTTGATATCCCGAGAAGCAGTTTTAAGAGATTTTGTCCTTTAGCTAACTATTGATCAAATCGTCCTACTTTACTTTCAGCCTAAATAAATTATCGAAATAAGTCAACAATGCATCCTCGTGATCATTCAAGACATCAATAAAATATAAGAGATACTCGTAGGAATAAGGGAGTTTAAGTGATTAATTGAACCACATGAGTAAATGTTTGTTATGCTAACTTGTACTAACAATGATCTTGTTTTTAAGCTTGGCATGGGGAACGTGAAACTTGAGTGTGATGAATATTCATGACACACAAGCCCTAATGTAAGTCTTAGATTTCTCTACAAGTTTCTTCCTTGTTGCATCTTGTTATTTTCTATCTTTTTGATTTTCCTTAGTTGTTTAATAAAGGCCAAGGTAGGTTGATTATGATGGAAAGTGTAAAACGTGCTTTGTAACTAATGCATTGCATGAGGACATTGCAATGGTTAAGTGTAGGGGATTTGATAGGTGTAAAAACACCCATCCTTTTTACCACTTAATTACAATAATAACCGAGCCAAAACGTGTATTTTATGTCTTTTATGTCGGAATTATGCGTGGTTTGTGTTTTTGTTGTGATTTAGGACGAAAAGGTGAGAAGTGGAGAAAACACGGATATTCACGGGCATTTACGGACTTTTATTGAAGAAAAAGATGAAAGACGAAGTCAAGAAGTCAAGAGTGAAAAAAAAGAACGGAAGTCCAAGACCAATTCTGAAGATTTATCGAAGAAAAAGTCAAAAGACGGAAGTTTATCAAAAGCCGAAGAATTCAAGTCTATTTTATTGAAGAATTTAAAGACGAGTTCAAAGAAATCCCGAAGCCAAAAGTCCCTTAAGTCCAAGTTTAAAGAAGATTAGAAGAAAAGGACTAAGTATGCAAATAATGAAGATTAAAAGAAGGAGGGACTTAATGACGCAATTAAGAGAAAAGGAAAGAGGGGAGGAAGCTTCCTTCCACTAATCCTCCTCCTCCCCTATAAATAAATCATTAGGACTTCATTTTAGAGTGTTAGCTAATTTTGACAAAATTAGTCTTTCCCCCATTTTCATTACTTGTACCTTTTAATTTCTTGTCACTTTAATTTCATGTCTTAAATTTCGTACCGTTTAATTCCAAGTAAGTTAATTTAATTGTTGGATCTTAATTTCCCTTTTATCAAGCTTTTCTTTATCTTTCTCATCCTACTTTTCTTGTTTTTGATTTGATTTTGGTTCGGATTAAGTTTTGGTTTTGCTTAATCATATTGCTTATTTGAGTAAAAAGTTCACCTTTTTACTTCTATATAAGTTTTCGTATGAAATAAGCTATAAGTTTGACAATCTTATTGGCTTATTTTGTACTTAGCTTATTTGCTTTTTAGTTTTCTTAAAAAGTTAGTCTCTTTAAAGTTTGCTTATTTTGTTTTCTTATTTTGTGTTTTTATAAAGTTTATGAATTTCGTCTTTTAAAAGCTTTCAAATTTATGCTTATTAAGTTGTTCAAGTTTTGGTTTAGTGTGCTTATTGAAAGTGCTTATTGAGATTTTTGCTTATCTCCATTTTCGGATTTGTTGGTGTTCATCGCAATATTGAGGGTAATACACATTCCGACGGTTTCTTGATTTGTATCGCAATAACCCAAGTGTGGGTTCTACTTTGCGATAGGTTGGTAAATCCCCCTTATTCCGATCGGGATTGCGATCGCTCATTACGATCGCACATTCCGACGGGTCTTAAGGACTTGGTTAAGACGAAGTGCTGCCCGTTTTTCGATAGAATCATTGCGACAACACATTCCGATAGATGCATATTGCGACAGAAGTGCTTCTTAAGTATTCCGATCTGAACTAGATTATTCCGATGGTTAATGTTAGAGACATTCCGATGGTTGCTATTTTTATTCCGATGAACATGAATTGTTTTATTACGATTGATTAACTTTAAGTTTAATTTTGTCAAAGCTTTAATTTACTCAACGACACTTTAATTACTTGTTAATAGTTTGAATTAGAAAAACAAACCAAACCATTCTCTTGATTCACCAAAAGACGATTGAGTCGCACTTAAGACCGGTTTTCAATTCGAAAAGATTCGGAACTATAACGAACTTGAACTTTAATATAGGGTGTCAAAAGCCATGTATTAAATGAACTATAACGAACTTGAACTTTAATATAGGGTGTCAAAAGCCATGTATTAGTTGGTGTCGAATTATCAAGAATTGGATCTAACATAGTGGGATTGCCACTAGTTTCTTCATCACCAAAACCTAGAACTTCTTGTGAAAATTCCTCGCAAACCACTTCAATCATATCAACGAGGTTTATGGTTGCAACGGAATAAACATGAAAAATTTGAGAGTTTTGAGTTGCGTTTATAACAAGTTCCTCGTCGTTGAAACGTAAGGTGATCTTTCTAGCATGAACATCGATCAAAGCCATAGACGTCTCTAAAAACGAACGACCTAAAATGAGAGGAACTTGAGGATCCGTGGGGATGTCAACAACGATAAAGTCTACGGGATATTAGAACTTCCCCACTTTCACAAAAACTTCTTCCGCCAATCCACATGCGGGAATCATGGAATGGTCGGCCAACTCGATAGACATTAGTGAAGGAGTAAGATTAGGAAGATTGAGCGACTTGAAGATTGCAAGTGGCATCAAGTTAATGCTAGCACCAAGATCGGCCAAGGCGAAGCATTCCTCCATATCTTGGATTGCACAAGGGATTAAAAATTTACCGAGATCACCGACTTTTTGAGGTATGCGATTAAGATAAACCGACGAACAACTGGACAATTGGTGCAATTTCTCCTTGTTGTTCAACATACTCGTAAAGTTAGCGGCAAATCGAAGCATCATGGCCAAAGCATCGGCGAAACTCACATTAAAGTGAAAATCACGAAACATTTTCATAAAAAGCTCAAATTGGTAATTGTCGCGCTCTTGACGTTTCTCCTTCCTAAGTCTCGATGGATAGGGCAAAGGTGGTGTGGGTTGAGGCATAGGCATAGCCTTTGGAATCTCGGGTTCCAATGTTGGTAAAGGGTCAATCGTAGGTGTGGTATGAGCGGTACTTCGTGGGATTGGGACATGCTCCTTTTGGACCACCACCTTGGGTTCTTCCTCAATTTCTTCCTCCGTAGGAGCAATTGGTTGAGGAGTCGGTTCCTTAAGTGTCTTACCACTACGTGTGGTAATCACTTTCATCTCACCATTAGGTTTTGATACGGTGTTGCTAGGAAGACTACTCGATGACGGTTTACACATTATTGCCTCAAACATAGATGAGATTTTATCTTCAAACTTGGATTGTGTAACACCCCATTTTGATAAATGGAATGTCACGCGTAATTATGGCGTGTCATCAAAGCATGCAAGGTAATATGTAGTAAAACATACATGACCATAGGGAAAACCGGAATCAAACATCGGTTCCCAAACATAAGCCCAAAACATAAATAAAGGAAATGAACTGAATAAAGACTAAACAAGCATAACTATATGAAGGCAAAAAGGAAAAGAAGTCTCTGGCAGCTTCCATCCTATGTGCGTCCTCCAAATGCTCGAGTCTTGGGTACCTGCCGTTTTGGGAGGAAAGTAACGGCTGAGCAAGACGCTCAGTGCACGGATGTACAATAAATCATGAAATAGGATAAGCATGTAACATATAACAGCGGAAGACTAAGTACTGAGTAAACTGGTTAAGTAACAAGAAAACTGGTTTTATAGTTTGAAAAGCCTTATGTTTATCTTGTGAAAACTGTTTTAACATATATATATACTATAGCCCATATAGGTCATGAAAAGGTCACGTGCATGAATACTTGGAGGGGTGACCTCATCATGCTGATTAGAGGGGATGCCTCTAATCAATATACTGATTTGGGTAGGAGGGATCAACTCCTTGTGAAGGGTGCAAGGCACACACCACATTCACCATGATAAACTGAATAAAACATGTAACTAGGATGCACCCATACGCCCCACCTGATATAATAATATGGCCAAAACTGAAAAGGGACGCCACGAGCAATCACTCCGCCGTGGGGAAGTCATAACATCGGTGCCTCCAATGCTATGGTTATGGTACCTCCATAACTAGGTGAAACTGGTCATGCTTGTATATGGCTATAGTTTATGCTAAATTAACATAAGCAGTTCAAAACAATAAAAACAAATGCTGGGGAAAACAGTTGGCTGCATACGGGGAAATCCTAATAAGGAAAGAATGTCCATACTGAAAGGACGGGAATCCGTACCTCAAGTCCAGTGAATGAACGGAAGAAAGACTCCTACTTCTGGATCACTAACGCTACATGAATACACACGTGTATAAGTATCGATTCACTGATTATGTACTGGGTTTTGTGTCTCATCTTAGCTGATTTGGTATGTTTTAGGTCCTGGTTCACTGTTTAAAGCCTTAAACTGTGTTTATCTTGTATTCTGATTTATCTGATTAAGTATTACTGGTGATTCATGTATTAATATACTTACTGTATAATAATAAGTAACTTTCCAAAAATAGCAGGTTTCCAAAAATAGAAAGTTTCCAAAAATAGAAAGTTTCCAAAAATAGAAAGTTTCCAAAAATAGAAAGTTACCAAAAATAGAAAGTTTCCAAAAATAGAAAGTTTCCAAAAATAGAAAGTTTCCAAAAATAGAAAGTTTCCAAAAATAGAAAGTTTCCTAAAATAGAATTTACTGCCTAAAATAGATTAGTTTCTAAAAATAGAAAGTTTCCAAAAATAGATCAGCTGCCTTAATTAAATAAGTTTCCATATATAGAAAGTTTCCATGATTAGATTAACTGCCTGAAATAGATTGATTTCCATATATAGAAGGTTTCCATAATTAGATTAGTTGCCTTATTTAATTAAGTTTCTATAAATAGAAGTTTCCATAATTAGAATTAAGCTGATTACATAAGCTAACATATAAGTCTAAGTGTTATAAGCTTATTTCTTAAGTCATATGATATAGTGTATAGTTTAATTATTATTTCATGTATTTTAATTAAACTATAGGTTAAGCATTTTAATTAAAGTATAACATGTTTTAATTAAAATGAAATGAAAATACTTAGGTTAAAATATGTATTATTATCATTAATAATATAACCTAAGTCATGTCTAAATTAATTAATTATAGGCATGTTTTAATAATTAATTAATTATAACTTATAACATAAAATACTTAGGTTAAATTAATGTCATGATAAACTAATAATTAAAATAACCTAAGTCATGATTTAATTAATATTTCATGTTATTAATTAATTATATCCTAAGTTCATAATTCATAAAAATTAACATGTATCATGAATCATGATTTAACCAACGAACCATGAATCGGGCATGAATTCGACACCGTACCCTGGGCCAAACCCGGGGCACATGTGTCCCCTTGCTGCCGTGGGTCCCACATGAGCCAACCAAGACCAATTGTGGTCTTGGTGGTGGCGGCAATAGCAAACCAAACCCCCCTCGGGTTTGTTTTGCTAGGCGGCTAAAAACAAACACCCTTATAAATCCTTCCTTGATTTTAATTAATACCAAAACATGTTAGATCAATGATTAATTACCTTGTTTTTATAAGAAAAATTAATAACATGTTCATGAAAATAATCAAAGATCAAAAGGATCAAAAAGAATTAAAAAGAAAGGTTAGAAAGGTATACCACTATGTAGCTTGGAAAAAGGATGAACAAACACGGTTTCTACACTTGTTTTTAAGATCAAAATCAAACAAATCACCCCCTTATGGTGGTGTAGAGGTGGCGGCACCAAGAGAGCAAAAAGGAGAGGAGAAAAACTCTTTTAGGGTTTTTTGTTTATTTTCTTGAAAGTGAAAAGTGAAAACATGTTTAACACTTTACCCCCCTTTACTTGTAAAGTCCATGGGCTAAGCCCATTTCTCATATGTGTGCCGTGGGTATGGGGGCCCTACATGGGGTACCCGTACCTTTCTCGTGTCCCGATATTTCGTGTTCGTTCGTGGTTAAACGTGCTCGTGTTTAAAGTGTTTCTGTTTAATCTAACGTGTCGTTTATCGTAAACTTAACGCTCGTAAATATATTATAAGTCTTTACGTAATTATTTTAGTTAGTATTTTAAGTGGTGATCATGATTTAATTATGTTCACGTGATATATTTATTACTGTTTATCATGAGTTCGTACGTAATCGATACTTGTCATGTCATACACGTATGCACTTGCTTGATTATTAGCACATGAATGTGATCAATACTACATGAGGTAAGTTTTAATCTAGGACGTACGATCTTAAGGGCACTATTCATGGTAAAAGCACGCGGGTTTTACAATTCTTCCCCCCTAAAAAGAATAATTCGTCCCCGAATTATAGATAAAGTAACTGAAAGCGAAACATACCCGAATCAAACTGGAAAGGTATGCAAAATAACGGAAATGAAGGTGACATGGTAGAAGGGAACGTGGAACATGACATGTCTTGAAAAGACATGGAACGTGACGTGACTGAAAGGACATATCTAATTGATGAGAAAAACGGATAAAAGTCCGGATGAACTTGTCCGTTTCCAAGTGGCCTCCCTCTTGGAACGGTTCCTTCAGAAGATCCTGACACTAATGATAAATCTTGGTCCTCCTGACCTTGACTTGGAATACGAAGAAATTCTTGGTTATCAACGGAAGGTAGATCCCATAAATTCGATCGAGAGAAAAAAAATAAAAAAAAATAAAAAAAAAAATAAGAGTTAACGTGCAAGGGTAACTGAAACGTTACGATGCAAGACCATCTGACTTAACTGATAATTAGAAACGATGAGCGAGACATAAAGAAACGTAGTACGTGAAAAATTTTGAACGTGATACGTGAAAAATTTTGAACGTGCTACGTGGAGATATGGCGAGTGTAGTATAAGTAAACATATCGTGATCCATGATACGTGTAACCTATTTTGATCATGATATGAGGAACGTGGAATGAACATGACATGTGTGACATATCGTGATCATATAATATAATTGCGGTGACGCCAAACGCTACAGGGTGAGACGTGGAATATGACGTGAAACGTCTATCTGATGATGGAGAGTTATACTAAACTTGGGTCTGGTCTCACAAGTTCTTGCAAACTTCCCAGAATGAGAAAAGAGATGAACGTAAACTCGTAAGTCAAAATACGATAATGAACGTGAATAGTGTCATGAACGTGAGTGCGAAAGCAAGTCGTGGAATTAGAATGAAGACGTGAAGTAATTTAGGAGTACAATTACGAATCTTTGTCTGACCCGATAGCTGAGGGATTGCCAAGTGATCGGATGAGCCTTGGCTGGAACATGTTTGTTCAATCTGTTGGTTCTGAAATCCGTACGGATGTAAGGATTCTGCAGACTTGATCAAACTGTTGATAATAACCCCGATAGCATCCTGCTTCTTCTGAGTTTGCTGAAGTCTGGTAACCAAAATCCGTGTAGATCTTGTCCCATTTTAGTTCACAATTTCAGATGATGAAACATCCCAGTTTGTTGGCGTCCTATCTTAGCCTGTTGGTATGTCAGGTACACAGATATGGACGTAGCTGTATCTTGCTTCGTAGAACTTGATACCTAGGAGTTTGCGAAACTCTGAGTCTCTGAATCTAGACTTCTCCTAGCGTATAATTCTCTAGAACACCTAATGTAGAGTAGGGTTCTCTCCTTTACGTATAAGCTGAGTCATGGTAAGATTAACCATAGAAACCCATGTGATTCAGTGTGTCACTGTAATCAAACAGAATTGATATTGGAAAAATAATTTCCAGGGTAGAATTTCTCTTGTCATAGAATTTGCAACATAGTGCAGATATGGTCTTCCTGTTCTTCTCTAGGCTTAGAGGAAATCAGGTTATCCTCAATGAAAACGCTGATGAATTTGTTTAGGAGTTCATGGAAACTCAGTTTATTAAGTCCCTAATGCGGTTGGAGGATTGATGAGACTAAATCAAAATCATAAATCTAGCATGACCGAGTCGTGTACGAATAGCAGTCATGGACATGTCCTGCTTTTTTCACTCGTCACTGTTGGCAACATGATCGTGAGTTCGATCTTGGAAAAGTGATTAACACCATACGGTTGATTGGACCTGTTGTCAATATGTGGAGGGGAATAACGGTCATGAATGGTGATTTGTTTAAGTCGACGGTAGTCGACACATAATCTCATGGTACCATCCTTCTCCTTGAAGGTTCTTCTGGAGTGTAAGGAACAATTTTGGAATAATCCGTTGGTTATGCGTCAAAAGACCTTAGTAGTCGTGTGTTACTGACAGGTAGAAAATTTTAGCATATGGCTAACCAAGCACGTGCTTGAAAAGCATAGATAATCTGTAAAGATTTTCCGATGGAAAATCAAGCTGAAAGTATTCAGGAGCCTGAACGTTACTGTAGATAATTATGAATCATAGCATGGTGTGGTGCTCATAGTACATAATTAGGATAAAATTCATCTCGTGTCTGTCCGAGGAAATGTGTTAGCAGCTTGGATCTTATCATTAAGCTGAAGGAAAACCTTCTTATGCGTGGGAATACGAAAGGTGTCCTTCATGGTCATGAATACATGAAATATGGTGAAAGAAATGAAAGTGACATCGGCAACGAGACAGTTCTCACTTATGCGCCGGTAATGGTATTGAAATTCTTGTGGCCTGATTAATACATGGCACAACAAAATGGATATGCCCTTGGAGGGTACCCTGAATTTCTTAGAAATGCTCCATAAATAGACGTGAGTCATGTGTCTTGACTCGTGTCCTGAGAAATGTAAGCGTGACATATGTCTTGACTGGTATCTTGACATGTGTCCTCAGAAATTATACGTGAGACATGTGTCTTGACTGATGTCTTGACATGTGTCTCGAGATGTGAAACAAATATAACCACAATATTAGGTTAATATGCCAGAATTGGCGGATCGGTTGGACTACTGATCATTTGTATGTCTGATCACGTCCGTGGCCGGAGCCTCGGTTGCGATTTCTAAGATAGTTGCTGTCATAGTAGTGGTTATTATCATCTTGTCTGTCGGTTCCATGGCGGTCATTCTCATGACAGTGACTCATGTAACTATTTAGCTGAGTGGCCGACTGGTACTGGTTTGCACTCATATGGCTGAAATGACAGCCGAACGACGTGTGACATGTAATTATGAATTTGGGACAATGATTGATGGGAATTGTCTGATGGTGCAGCATCTTCTCGTCCAGTTGTTTTGCTCCGACGCCTTTGTCTTCGTCTTTTAGGATCTCCAGGTTGTGAACAGCATCAGCATCAGCATCTCGTAGCGTCTCCCAACATCAGCAGCATCAACCTTCAGTAACATCTCCGAGCTATGAACGGCATCGACAACCTTGTAGAATATCAGCAAGTGAACATACGCCTGAGATGATTTAGAATCGACTAGCGAATACTCGTGAAGTATTGCAAGTAGAATACACATGGATTAATACACATGAATTACGGTACGTGGAGTACACATGGAATGCACATGAAATGATCGGTATGGACTCGTTCATTTGTCATGATTTAAGGAAAGTAAACCGGTTAAACGGTTAAGAAAAACATCATGATAACCTGACAGTATTAGCATAGACATCATTCTGGTTACATAGAGAAACGCTAAAGTGTGGTTACACCAAATTCAACGATGATTTGCCTGACAGCATGATCAATGGAAACCAACCATGACTATCGTGAAAGCATGATTCAAGAAATCTAACAATGTCTTGCAGGACAACGTAAATAACAAAAGAGGCGTGAAACATAATCAACATGAAGACGTAATTATCACGAGGAAACACGAAACCATCTATTACGAAGAAGTGTATAACATAATCAGCATGAAACTGAAGTTAACCATGACAGTATGAAGGCATACTTGACATAAAGACATAATAACTTATGATGGGACATGAAAAAACTTTTTTATGCCAATTTAAATCATGAGAAAAATTTTATGCAAGAAAACAGTGCATGAATGCGTAATGTAGTTTATAAAACCTTTATATGTGCGAGGGAACGCCTATGGGTCGGTTCCAAAACAAAAGACATGGCGAGGGGACGCCTATGGGTCGGTCCCAAAGTTAAAAGTTTTCGATAAAAGCACATGCGACTAAATAGGGCCAGTCCTGTACCAACCATTACTTAGTCAAAATTCCTGCAACAGATGACATATGATATAAATGCATGAATGCATGGAACATAATAATTAAAAGTCATTGTTAAAACTTAACAAAAAAAATTTTATGTGAAAATTATGAACTACTGGGGTTCAGTTCACATAATCACAGTTCACTAGGAACATCATGCATAGACACTGACACATAACTAAGTATGGATGACGGTTGTTCATTCCATATTAGTAAGACGATACTGGTGAAAACATCATGGTGAAAACAACAAGGTGCTGAAAACGTCATGGCTAAAACAAAAAGGTGCTGAAATCATAATGGTTAAAATAACAACGCGCTGAAACATCAATACGTGGAATAACAATCGTTGGCTTAGGAAGCTCCTGGTGACTACCCACTAGTCACAGGTCGAGTTTTAGAGCCTACAGGTCGAAGCCTTGGCTCTGATACCATAATTGTAACACCCCATTTTGATAAATGGAATGTCACGCGTAATTATGGCGTGTCATCAAAGCATGCAAGGTAATATGTAGTAAAACATACATGACCATAGGGAAAACCGGAATCAAACATCGGTTCCCAAACATAAGCCCAAAACATAAATAAAGGAAATGAACTGAATAAAGACTAAACAAGCATAACTATATGAAGGCAAAAAGGAAAAGAAGTCTCTGGCAGCTTCCATCCTATGTGCGTCCTTCAAATGCTCGAGTCTTGGGTACCTGCCGTTTTGGGACATGAAAAGGAAAGTAACGGCTGAGCAAGACGCTCAGTGCACGGATGTACAATAAAGCATGAAATAGGATAAGCATGTAACATATAACAGCGGAAGACTAAGTACTGAGTAAACTGGTTAAGTAACAAGAAAACTGGTTTTATAGTTTGAAAAGCCTTATGTTTATCTTGTGAAAACTGTTTTAACATATATATACTATAGCCCATATAGGTCATGAAAAGGTCACGTGCATGAATACTTGGAGGGGTGACCTCATCATGCTGATTAGAGGGGATGCCTCTAATCAATATACTGATTTGGGTAGGAGGGATCAACTCCTTGTGAAGGGTGCAAGGCACACACCACATTCACCATGATAAACTGAATAAAACATGTAACTAGGATGCACCCATACGCCCCACCTGATATAATAATATGGCCAAAACTGAAAAGGGACGCCACGAGCAATCACTCCGCCGTGGGGAAGTCATAACATCGGTGCCTCCAATGCTATGGTTATGGTACCTCCATAACTAGGTGAAACTGGTCATGCTTGTATATGGCTATAGTTTATGCTAAATTAACATAAGCAGTTCAAAACAATAAAAACAAATGCTGGGGAAAATAGTTGGCTGCATACGGGGAAATCCTAATAAGGAAAGAATGTCCATACTGAAAGGACGGGAATCCGTACCTCAAGTCCACTGAATGAACGGAAGAAAGACTCCTACTTCTGGATCACTAACGCTACATGAATACACACGTGTATAAGTATCGATTCACTGATTACGTACTGGGTTTTATGTCTCATCTTAGCTGATTTGGTATGTTTTAGGTCCTGGTTCACTGTTTAAAGCCTTAAACTGTGTTTATCTTGTATTCTGATTTATCTGATTAAGTATTACTGGTGATTCATGTATTAATATACTTACTGTATAATAATAAGTAACTTTCCAAAAATAGCAGGTTTCCAAAAATAGAAAGTTTCCAAAAATAGAAAGTTTCCAAAAATAGAAAGTTTCCAAAAATAGAAAGTTACCAAAAATAGAAAGTTTCCAAAAATAGAAAGTTTCCAAAAATAGAAAGTTTCCAAAAATAGAAAGTTTCCAAAAATAGAAAGTTTCCTAAAATAGAATTTACTGCCTAAAATAGATTAGTTTCTAAAAATAGAAAGTTTCCAAAAATAGATCAGCTGCCTTAATTAAATAAGTTTCCATATATAGAAAGTTTCCATGATTAGATTAGCTGCCTGAAATAGATTGATTTCCATATATAGAAGGTTTCCATAATTAGATTAGTTGCCTTATTTAATTAAGTTTCTATAAATAGAAGTTTCCATAATTAGAATTAAGCTGATTACATAAGCTAACATATAAGTCTAAGTGTTATAAGCTTATTTCTTAAGTCATATGATATAGTGTATAGTTTAATTATTATTTCATGTATTTTAATTAAACTATAGGTTAAGCATTTTAATTAAAGTATAACATGTTTTAATTAAAATGAAATGAAAATACTTAGGTTAAAATATGTATTATTATCATTAATAATATAACCTAAGTCATGTCTAAATTAATTAATTATAGGCATGTTTTAATAATTAATTAATTATAACTTATAACATAAAATACTTAGGTTAAATTAATGTCATGATAAACTAATAATTAAAATAACCTAAGTCATGATTTAATTAATATTTCATGTTATTAATTAATTATATCCTAAGTTCATAATTCATAAAAATTAACATGTATCATGAATCATGATTTAACCAACGAACCATGAATCGGGCATGAATTCGACACCGTACCCCGGGCCAAACCCGGGGCACATGTGTCCCCTTGCTGCCGTGGGTCCCACATGAGCCAACCAAGACCAATTGTGGTCTTGGTGGTGGCGGCAATAGCAAACCAAACCCCCCTCGGGTTTGTTTTGCTAGGCGGCTAAAAACAAACACCCTTATAAATCCTTCCTTGATTTTAATTAATACCAAAACATGTTAGATCAATGATTAATTACCTTGTTTTTATGAAAAATTAATAACATGTTCATGAAAATAATCAAAGATCAAAAGGATCAAAAAGAATTAAAAAGAAAGGTTAGAAAGGTATACCACTATGTAGCTTGGAAAAAGGATGAACAAACACGGTTTCTACACTTGTTTTTAAGATCAAAATCAAACAAATCACCCCCTTATGGTGGTGTAGAGGTGGCGGCACCAAGAGAGCAAAAAGGAGAGGAGAAAAACTCTTTTAGGGTTTTTTGTTTATTTTCTTGAAAGTGAAAAGTGAAAACATGTTTAACACTTTACCCCCCTTTACTTGTAAAGTCCATGGGCTAAGCCCATTTCTCATATGTGTGCCGTGGGTATGGGGGCCCCACATGGGGTACCCGTACCTTTCTCGTGTCCCGATATTTCGTGTTCGTTCGTGGTTAAACGTGCTCGTGTTTAAAGTGTTTCTGTTTAATCTAACGTGTCGTTTATCGTAAACTTAACGCTCGTAAATATATTATAAGTCTTTACGTAATTATTTTAGTTAGTATTTTAAGTGGTGATCATGATTTAATTATGTTCACGTGATATATTTATTACTGTTTATCATGAGTTCGTACGTAATCGATACTTGTCATGTCATACACGTATGCACTTGCTTGATTATTAGCACATGAATGTGATCAATACTACATGAGGTAAGTTTTAATCTAGGACGTATGATCTTAAGGGCACTATTCATGGTAAAAGCACGCGGGTTTTACAGATTGCCTCTTCTCGGCTTTAACCATTTCTTGTTTTATCTCATGTTGCCCTTTTTCCATTTTTTGTTGGTTTTGTTGTAACCTAGTTACGGTTCCTTCCATCTTGTTGGTATGGATCTTAAGTTCATTAGCTAACTCATTTTTCAACTCTTTCTTCAAGTCGTTCTTAAACTCGGATCTTAGGCTAATGATTTCTCTTTGAATATTGTCAAACCTAGCATCATTCCCATTAGCGTATTTGATAACTAAGTTTTTACCTAATTAAAAAGATTCGTTTAAGCTCGTTGTGTTGGTCTAATCGAATTGATCTAGGCTCTCTATGTGACTCTATTGTTTTTGGTGGAAACAAAGATGTGTCGTTGTAGTGTTTAAAATAAAAGGTGCAAAACAATTAAAGTAAAGGTGCACTTAAAGTAACTCTAAGTCTGATTAAAATAAGGGTGCAAGTATTTAAAGCGAGACTGAAATTAAAGGGCACTAAAGTAAAGACGAAAACTTAAATATATCTAAGGCAAACTTAAAACGCGAGTAAAACTTAAACTAAGGCAAGACTAAAATAAAGCTAAGGCAAATAATCTTAAAGTGCAATTAAATAAAAGGCAGGAAAAATAAAGCTTGAAAATAAAAATAAAAAACAAAAGCTAATAAGAACCTGAATACAGCTCATTCGGAATAATCCTTCGTTTGGAACAATCACTCGTCCGGAATGTCACCTTCAGTTGGAATGATTCTTCTTCGCTTGAAATATTACCAAAATCCTTGATCCGGAACAAATTGATCTGAATATGTCACTTATCCAAAACAATCCTTTGTTCGGAACTTTACTAATTCGGAACTTATAAATTTTGCCTTGATTCGGAAGTTTTTGGTCACCCTTGATTCGGAAGATTCCGAATGAAGCTTCCTTGATTCGGAAGTTTCAGACTTCCGAATGAACACTTCTTGATCCGGAACTTGCCCTTGATTCGGAACTTATCCTTCGTTCGGAACTTCGTTCGGAAGTTTCGTTCGGAAGTTCGTCCGGAACTTCGTTCGGAAGTTCGTTCGGAACTTTCGTTCGGAACTTCGTTCGGAAGTTCGTTCGGAAGTTCGTTCGGAAGTTTTGTGTTGATCCGGAACTTTTGAGTTCCGAATGAATCTCCTTGACCCGGAACTTTTGAGTTCCGAATGAAGTAAATTGACCCGGAACTTTTAAGTTCCGAATGAACAAAAGTTTGACTCGGAAGTTATCCTTCGTCCGGAACTTTGAATGTTCCGGATGAACAGTCTTGGCTCGGAACTTTTTACCTGGAAAGATCAGAAACAAGAACAAACTTTCCCGAAGAACAAGGGATCAAAGAAAACAGCAGATCTAACAACAAATTAACCAAAATAAAAACACACGATTTAAATAAACTAATGACGAATCAACAGTAACATAAACAAACAATTTAAAACAAGAAATCAAACAACTTTAACCACAATCATCAAAAACCATTTGGATCAAAATAAAAGCATGAACATGAACATAAACATAAACACATAAATCAAAGATTAAGAAAGGTAGATAAGAGATTGACAAGAAAAAGTAAAGATTGACAAGAATTAAAATGAAAACTTACTTGGAATTAAATGGTAATTAAGGTGCATAACATGTATTTAAATTGACAAGATAAGTAAATGACAAGGTAATTAAATGGTGGAAGGTCTAATTGTCATCATTAGCCAACAAAATGAAAAGTTAACAATCCTAATCTATTTATAGGGGAGGATTAAGGAAGCTTCCTCCCCTCCTTCATTTCTTGTTAATTGCAAGATTAAGCCCTTAAGCATATAGTCTTCATTAATTGCACCATTAGTCCTTTTTCCTTCTAATCTTCTTTAAACTTGGACTATAATGACTTGTGGCTTGGGATTTCTTTTGAACTCATCTTTAAATTCTTCAATAAAATAGACTTGAATTCTTCGGCTTTTGATAAACTTCCGTCTTTTGACTTTTTCTTCGATAAATCTACAGAATTGGTCGTGGACTTCCGTTCTTTTTGCACTTTTGACTTCTTGACTTCGTCTTTCATTTTTTTCTTCAATAAAAGTCCGTAAATGCCCGTGAATTTCCGTGTTTTCTCCACTTTTCACCTTTTCGTCCTAAATCACAACAAAAACACAAACCACGCATAATTCCGACATAAAAGACATAAAATACACGTTTTGGTCCGGTAATTATTGTAATTAAGTGGTAGAAAAGATGGGTGTTTACACACCTATCAAATCCCCTACACTTGACCATTGCAATGTCCTCATGCAATGCATTAGTTACAAAGCAAGATTACACTTTTCATCATAATCAATCCACGTTGGTCTTTATTAAAGAGATAGAAAATTAAAGACATACAAAATAAAGAAATCAAAAGCATACCTTAGGTTTTGAAAATGTTATGAATAATCATTATCCTCAAGTTTTCACTTTCTCCAAACCAAGCTTAAAAACGAGATCATTGTTATTATAAGTTAATAGACTAACACGAACTCATGTGGGCCTATTACTCACTTAGACTCCCTTATTCCTAGGTGTATCTCTTATATTTTATTATTGTCTTGAATGATCACGAGGATGCATTTTTGACTTATTTCGATAGTTATTGAGTCTGAAAATAAAGTGAACGATTTAATCAATAGTTAGCTAAAGGACAAAATCTTTTAAAACTGCTTCTCGGGACCTCATAAAGTTCATATCTTGGCATAACTCGCTTCGCGATTTGAGACCTTTCTCGGACCGATATTTGGCAGCGACTTCATACTTCAAACCTTGAGAGACGTTCATGAAATTATGGTCTTCTCTTCATATTGAAATTTCTTCACTTGAAGTTTTGAGAGATTCATACTTGGACCATGACTTCTTCATTTTTCTCCAATCTTTATTTTGGACTTTGATATACAACGATCCGCCTCCTTTTATGACTTGGATCTATTTATCCCCATACCTTGTTAGGGTCTTTTCGGATACACTTCTCCATGACTTTTGGGGAGTTTTTGCTTTTCGTCGTGTGTCTCGATCCTTCATATTGATTTTCGATAAATGATTCTTCACATCACTTTGGATCTTTAGCAACAAAATTTAGCCCTCATGCCTTGTTAGGGCCTTTTCGGACTCGCCAATCTTCGCATCCCGCTTCAATAATTTATGCCTTGGCTATGAACTCTAATCCATACCGAGCAACTTTTAAACGATCTTGGGCTAGAAGCTAAGTAACTTTTCAAATCGTACAACCTTATTTATTAGCAGATAAATTTATTAGCAAGCGATGGGAGAATAGGCTTATAATTAACTCACATAAATTCACAAAAGAATACCGAACTTATAATTGGCTCTATCATCTCTCGTTCTCCACAGTTTAAAATCTCAAGTAATGAGACTCGTGGATACTTAGCCTATTAAATCAAAGTTTTGGGTTTTCGAGTCGCCTATAGGATCTTGCAAATTCTTAGACTTTTTCAAGTTTAGAAATCGCGATTTAAAGTTCCCTTGATAAACGACTCTCTAGGATCAATTATAGGAACTTGCGAAAAGTTCTTGTTCTTAACCCGTCAGAGTTAAGACTTTCGCGTTTTATAGCTCCCTATATAAAAGCCTAGCAAAACTCGACTTAAACATGTTAAGGATACTAGCTAGAGTAAACTCAGATTGAGTCAAAAGATTCACAACGTTTGAAAATTAAAACCACTTATTAAACATTTATTCTAATAAGGCAAGAAAATAACTATACAACAGGTAAAACTAATAGGCCAAAATCGATCAAAAATTTTGAAAAATGTCGAAAAATTGATTTTCTGGTTAAAATGAGGACAAATACAAGGAAAAGACCACTTAACTTCGATAGAAGTCCCCCCTACACTTTAGATAAACATTGTCCTCAATGTTTAAGCATGTGGGAGTAAACTCCCCTACACTTAGGACATTGTGCACGTTGTTTAAATCTCGCTAAGGAAAAGACAACTAAAGAGATTCCTATTTTAATATTGAGAAAATATAAAATAGTGAATCGAAAAGAGTTTAGGATAGAACCGGGAAGAAGTAGAACACGTAATCACGGGTCGTCAAGAATCATCAAGAGTGGATCATTGAAGCTCGAATCCCTGATTAAGAAGTGAGGAGAGGAAAGCAAACCAAAGGGTCTCCCCTACACTTATGATAAAGAAAGTGAAAAGATAGATGCATGAGTTGCCTCCCAAGAAGCGCTTGGTTTTTGTTTACCGAGTCGTGAGCCTGACTCGACCTTGATCATCAACGGAAGAAGCATGAAACATATCCACCAGGATCAAATACATAGTTTTCATCGAGCAAATAACACAAGCTTAAGGCGAACAAGGCAAGCCAGAGAAGAAGTGGCAGGGTTCCCTTAAGCAGTGATGGAGCATGGTGGGAGCAAGTATGAAGTGGTGCAAGCAGATTTCCATAAGTTCCAAAGATATTTCCTTTTATTTCATCAGGTGGATACTGAGATGGTTGCAGAATTTCAATACCAGGGTCGAACACCTTTTCCTTTAGGGGAAAATAGCACTTAGGCTCAGCCGAGTGTGAAGAAGATCCGCAAAGAAGCACAACCTTGTCCTCAGAAGGGGGACAAAGAGGTGTCAAATCATATGTGCAACGGATTTCGGTGTCGACCGATTTCTTCTCCTTTGACAGAATGTGCTTAAAATCCAAAGTAGGATCCAGACGATAATCTTCAAAGTCATAAGGAGGAGCATCACTCTCATGAGGGAAGTACGTGTTGAGAAATTCAGAGAAATCTTCCTCAAATGAATAATCGTCCAAAGTAGGATCGAGTGATGGCGGAGGATCTTCATCGTGTGAAGAATCGCTCGAGAGAGTATCAGCCTCATCAAAATCATCATATGTGGACAGTTCGGGATACTCAGAAGTACAATCAAAATCATCCGAATCTGAGCTAGAATCATCATCATCATAAGCATCAAAGACCGGTGGAGAATCATAAATGGGAGAAGCTTCCAAATTGGATCGAGAATCATCCACATCATCGTCAAAGAGTGGATTATCGTTGGAAGAATCGAATAGAGGTTTGTCATAGACGACAAAGTCATCGAGCACATTAATCATATTAACTGATTCTCGGCCTCCAAAGGATTTTCCTGTAAGCTTTCCCATTTTATAAACTTTAGAATCATCCCCGATTCGTAAGATTAACTCACCTTCGGCCACATCCACTAAAGCTCGTCCGGTTCTTAAAAATGGCCGACCAAGTATTAAAGGAATACGAGGGTCCATTTCATAATCAACTACGACAAAATCTACCAGGAAAGTAAATGTGCCAACTTTGATAAACACGTCTTCGGCTATACCAACGGGGTAAGCGAGAGTGCGATTTGCAAGTTCGAGAGTCATCTTTGTTGGAATGAGGTCGGGCAATGATAGTGTTTTCCAAACACTCAGTGGCATAAGATTAATACTAGCCCCGAGATCAGCAAGGGCAGTAAATTCTTCAGCTTTGTTGAACACGCAAGGCAACACAAAACGACCGGGATCTCCAATCTTTTCCGGAAGTTCTTTAAGAATAACTGCAGAGAAGTTTTCACTTAAGCGTGTGTTGGCTTGTTCAATCAACTTCTCCTTCTTGCTAAGCAATTCCTTGAATGCTTTGACAAATTTCGGCATGTGGCAAAGTGCTTCAACAAGGCTAATGTTGATGGTCATTTTAGATAGCATTTCCACATATTTCGATACTTGACACTCATTCTTGGTTAGGTCGTTGGCTTTGCCTATGCGAGAAGGGTATGGGATTCTAGGTTTATAGGTGGAAGGTGAAGGTGTAGTCGGTAAAGGTTGGGATGTTGAAGGGTCCTTCCGAGATACATCGTCATGACGAGGCGGAGATGGTAATGGTGCACTAATACTAGGTGTAGGAGGAGTAGGGACACATGGTGGTGGAGGAGGTGTAGATGATGGGGGTGGGATTGGTGGTCCTACGATGGTGACTCCACTACGAGTAGTAATAGCACTCACATTGGCTCGCGGATTAGGGACGGTGTTTGAAGGTAGAGAACTCGAAGAAGAAGGTTGAGCTTCGGGCAAGAAACTAGCCAACAGATTCTTTAATTCAGTTGTTTGAGTGCTGAAGGAGGATTGAATATTATCACGAACCTCGGTTCTGATGTCATTTCCTTGCTTCAAGATATCTCCTTTCAGATTGATTATTTGGCTCTGTAGATTCTTGATTTGCTCACCTTGAGTTCTCATTATGGCGTCAACATCGTGATTAATGGGTGGGTGTTGTTGGGTGGATGGTTGATAAGGGTTAGAAGCTCTTGGTGGGATTTGGTTGCTTCTATTTTAGTTGTTGGCGGGGTTTTGGTTTTGAGGAGAAAAACCGGGTGAAAGGTAGTTGTTGGATCGGTAGCTCAGCAGATTTCTATCCCCTTGTTGTCTAGCTTGGTAATTTTCCGGTGAATAATTACCGTAAGCAGCATACACATTTTCCGGATTTCCTTGAGTTGAAGGACAATCGGTGTATGAGTGAGGACCGCCACATGTTTCACAAGGATTAGCAACCGCTTTAACTTGTTGTTGTTGTTGGTTTGAAGCGAGAAGCGTAATACTTTTGCTCATTTCGGCCATCATGCGGGTGAGTTCGGTCATCTCGGGGTTTGCTGAGGTAGAAGAGACATTGACTCTCGGGTTGTTCGTTGAAGAAGCAGAGGAATCCTAGTTCTTATGATGAGTAGTCATGTTCTCAATTAACTCTCTACACTCCTCGGGTCTCCTTTTCATGAATGTGCCACCGGCGGCTGCATTGATCGTATCACGATCTCGAAAAGTCAAACCGTTGTAGAAAGTATCTATTAAGGTCACAGGGAGCATGTTCTAGTTTGGACATCTATCGATCAAGACATTATATCTCTCCCAAGCGTCAAAAAGAGATTCATCGGGATCTTGCATGAAACCGCTGATCTGATTGCGAAGGCTTGTGACCATGGATGGTGGAAAGTAGCGCGATAGAAAGCGTTGAGTCATGTCATCCCAAGTGTGAATAGAATTCTTTGGGAGACGATCAAACCATTTCTCGGCATGATGCGATAAAGTATGTGGGAAGAGTTGTAGGCGAAGAACATCCATAGTGGCCCCAGGCAACTTCATGCTTTGGGTGATTGTAATGAACTTGTCGAGGTGTTTGTTGGCATCATCATCAGGCAATCCTCTAAATGGGTTTGTTTGTACTTGCTGAATCATGTGGTGCTTCAACGAAAACTCAGGAGCGTTGATTTGCATTGGCTCAATCGGTCCTCCTCGTCCAAACATGGTTGGTTGACAAAGTTCCTCCATGGTCCGAAGATCGGGCTGTGGAAGAGCATTGTTGTTATTATTATTATTGAGGTGCCGTGGAATGTTGTTGTTGTTAACACCTGCCATAGCTAAATCTTCTTGAGGCTCAGGCTCTTGATAATTAGGAGATCTAGTACGCATACACCTGAAAATGCAAAAGAAAAAGAAACCAAACACAAAGACAATATATATACACAATAAAAATAAAATCTTTTGGATTTTTCAAATTCTTAATTTTTATGGATTTTTTGAATTTTTTATGCAAGAAAAGTAACGCTCACAAGTGAACGGATCCCAAAAAGCAACGTGTCTCTCACAGAAAACCGTCACTCTTAACGAAAAGAGCCGGCAGCGGCGCCATTTGATAACTAAGTTTTTACCTAATTAAAAAGATTCGTTTAATCGAATTGATCTAGGCTCTCTATGTGACTCTATTGTTTTTGGTGGAAACAAAGATGTGTCGTTGTAGTGTTTAAAATAAAAGGTGCAAAACAATTAAAGTAAAGGTGCACTTAAAGTAACTCTAAGTCTGATTAAAATAAGGGTGCAAGTATTTAAAGCGAGACTGAAATTAAAGGGCACTAAAGTAAAGACGAAAACTTAAATCTATCTAAGGCAAACTTAAAACGCGACTAAAACTTAAACTAATGCAAGACTAAAATAAAGCTAAGGCAAATAATCTTAAAGTGAAATTAAATAAAAGGCAGGAAAAATAAAGCTTGAAAATAAAAATCAAAAACAAAAGCTAATAAGAACCTGAATACAGCTCATTCGGAATAATCCTTCGTTTGGAACAATCACTCGTCCGGAATGTCACCTTCAGTTGGAATGATTCTTCTTCGCTTGAAATATTACCAAAATCCTTGATCCGGAACAAATTGATCTGAATATGTCACTTATCCAAAACAATCCTTCGTTCGGAACTTTACTGATTCGGAACTTATAAATTTTGCCTTGATTCGGAAGTTTTTGGTCACCCTTGATTCGGAAGATTCCGAATGAAGCTTCCTTGATTCGGAAGTTTCAGACTTCCGAATGAACACTTCTTGATCCGGAACTTGCCCTTGATTCGGAACTTATCCTTCGTTCGGAACTTCGTTCGGAAGTTTCGTTCGGAAGTTCGTCCGGAACTTCGTTCGGAAGTTCGTTCGGAACTTTCGTTCGGAACTTCGTTCGGAAGTTCGTTCGGAAGTTTTGTGTTGATCCGGAACTTTTGAGTTCCGAATGAATCTCCTTGACCCGGAACTTTTGAGTTCCGAATGAAGTAAATTGACCCGGAACTTTTAAGTTCCGAATGAACAAAAGTTTGACTCGGAAGTTATCCTTCGTCCGGAACTTTGAATGTTCCGGATGAACAGTCTTGGCTCGGAACTTTTTACCTGAAAAGATCAGAAACAAGAACAAACTTTCCCGAAGAACAAGGGATCAAAGAAAACAGCAGATCTAACAACAAATTAACCAAAATAAAAACACACGATTTAAATAAACTAATGACAAATCAACAGTAACATAAACAAACAATTTAAAACAAGAAATCAAACAACTTTAACCACAATCATCAAAAACCATTTGGATCAAAATAAAAGCATGAACATGAACATAAAAATAAACACATAAATCAAAGATTAAGAAAGGTAGATAAGAGATTGACAAGAAAAAGTAAAGATTGACAATAATTAAAATGAAAATTTACTTGGAATTAAATGGTAATTAAGGTGCATAACATGTATTTAAATTGACAAGATAAGTAAATGACAAGCTAATTAAATGGTGGAAGGTCTAATTGTCACCATTAGCCAACAAAATGAAAAGTTAACAATCCTAATCTATTTATAGGGGAGGATTAAGGAAGCTTCCTCCCCTCCTTCATTTCTTTTTAATTGCAAGATTAAGCCCTTAAGCATATAGTCTTCATTAATTGCACCATTAGTCCTTTTTCCTTCTAATCTTCTTTAAACTTGGACTATAATGACTTGTGGCTTGGGATTTCTTTTGAACTCGTCTTTAAATTCTTCAATAAAATAGACTTGAATTCTTCGGCTTTTGATAAACTTCCGTCTTTTGACTTTTTCTTCGATAAATCTACAGAATTGGTCGTGGACTTCCGTTCTTTTTGCACCTTTGACTTCTTGACTTCGTCTTTCATTTTTTTCTTCAATAAAAGTCCGTAAATGCCCGTGAATTCCGTGTTTTCTCCACTTTTCACCTTTTTGTCCTAAATCATAACAAAAACACAAACCACGCATAATTCCGACATAAAAGACATAAAATACACGTTTTGGTCCGGTAATTATTGGAATTAAGTGGTAGAAAAGATGGGTGTTTACACACCTATCAGTATTCAACAAATTCATTTGGAAGATCATTCAAAGTTTGCAAACCTTTGCTGTTGTTTTGAAAATCGTTTTTGATTTTTGTTTGAAACTTGATTATTAGCCCCTTGATTACCATAGTTTCCTTTGTTGAAATTGTTTTTGAAAC
Organism: Glebionis coronaria; assembly: GCA_025667525.1. NCBI lineage: Eukaryota > Viridiplantae > Streptophyta > Magnoliopsida > Asterales > Asteraceae > Glebionis > Glebionis coronaria. Next base: position 477,843,683 of record CM046874.1, read on the forward strand.
CAACTTGATTGTTGCGATAGTTGTTGTTAGCATTTTGATTTGAACCAAAACCCGGTGGAGTCAATTGATTAGAGGGGGAAACTTGACCGTTTTGGTTGTAATTTCCCGTGGCCGCGTAGGCACTCGAAGTGTTACCACCGTTGGTAATGCACTCGGAGAAATCATGACCTCCACCACAATACATGCACGAAACCTCAACCGCTTTAGCCGTAGCTGGAGCACTTGGTTCACCAACTTTAAACTCAATCAAAAGTCCTTTTAGCTTATCAAAAATCTTATTTTCCAAGTTAGCCTCAATTTGGCAAGCATCGATGGTAGTAGACAAAGAAGGTGAAGCCGAAGACGAAGCCTTAGGAACACTAGACGTGCTACGAGGACTATACACCTTAGATCTATTCTCAATTATCACGAAAGCTTCCTCAACCGTTTTACACAAAAAATGACCACCCGCGGCGGCATTTAAATAATCCCTTTCATGATCATTAAGTCCATTGTAAAACGTGTCAATTTGATGCAAGTCGGAAAAACCGTGATGAGGACATTCATGTAACATCTCCTTAAACCTATTCCAAGCCGTTGAAAAACATTCATTAAACTCTTGTGAAATTTTTGAAATCTCATTTTTCAAGTGCGTACTCTTAGAGGGCGGAAAAAATTGGTTCACAAACTTAGACACGAGATCCTTCCACGTCAATATAGAATTGGGTGGCTCATTCTCTAACCAAATTTTAGCGGGCCCCGTTAAGGAATACGAAAAAAGCATCATCTTAATCGAGTCATTCGAGACATCCTTAAACTTGCAAGTGGTGGTAAGACGATTGAATTGGCGGATATGGTTGTGTGGATTGTCCTTCTCATCACCACGTATTTTGTTGTTTTGGATCATCGACAACAAACCCGTTTTTACCTCAAAATTCTCCGCAAGGATAGCGGGAATCACAATAGCCTCTCCATAACCCTCGGTGGGTGCTTGAAGTAACTCCATCATAGTTCGATTCGCCATGGTTGGTGCTTCTCTTACAATGGGTTCGTTAATAGGAGACTCCTCACTAGAAAGATTGGGAGTGGGAGTTTTGTTCTTTCGTTTACGTGCACGTCTTGCTTGATTACGAGTTAGCATAAACGTCACGTACAACGAGGGGATAAGCAAAGAAGATTCTTTTTGGTGTTTTGTATTTTTCAATTTTTTTATGGTTTTTGATTGTATTAACTTTTTTCGATTTTGGTGAATGTATTAAGTAGACACAAATCTACAAATCTCCTCCTTAATCAAATCTCTTGATTAAAGAAGCCTCAAGGAATGAAAACGATCACGTGAAGTGAACGCCTTCGATGACTTTAGAACGTTGGTGGAACACCAAAACGTTCAAGAGGGTTTAATCAATTGAAACCAAGAAAATATATATGATACTTAGTAATACTTTGGGCGGCAAAACCCTCGATTAGCTCTCAAAATCAAATACTCACAAGCAAGGGGGGAAACAAGGCGGCGCGAAGCACTTAATAGACTTTTTCCTTAGGATATATTTTATAATATCCGCCTTATACCCACCTTATAGTTTGTATTTTTCAAAATTGAGCCTCACGAAAGTATTTATCTATTTTTGCCTTTTTCTTTGGTTTGAGATTCGAATACAATGATTGGGTAATGACCTCCCAAGTCAAGGTTGTGATTTCTCACGTATTTGGAGTACTTGTGAATTTATTTTTCTACGTATACAATATAGTAATAGTATTCACACAAAAATCAAAAACCGATAATACGTATTAGTAGAGTGCTACTAATACAAATACTATTTTGGTTAGTATATAAAAACAACAATTCCAAATCAAAACACAACACGCCTCCCCGGCAGCGGCGCCAAAATGATATAGTGGTTTTACTACTCTTTAGGAAAAGAGAGCAAAAGTGGCAAGTATTAAGTACAACGACTTAGGAAAACCGTGTTCAAATGACCCAAAGTGGGGATCGTTCTCAAGAAGGCTTAGTGTGTGTGTAATAAAATGATTATCTTTGTGATTATATTTGTGAGAAAGAAAAAATAGAAATGAGATAAGAAGAGAATGACGGTTACGATGTCGTATTAAACTAAGACGAAAAAGGTGTACACATAAAACCGTAAATAACACCAAAATTAAAATTTTACCCTAAAAATTCCTTAAAATCACTAAAAATCCACAAAAATGTTCTAAGAGTTTACAAAAAATCCAAACTTGCCAAAACCTTTTAATTATTTAAATAATGACTTTTTAATGCTAATTAAAGCCCTAAAAATCAAAATTAACTATTAAAAAGTCCCAAACAAGTTTTTAAAGTTTGTAAACCTCAAAAATACCCTAATTAAGCTAAAAAGTATTTTTCAAAATTTTAAAACCACTAAAAACTATTTTTAAACAATTAAAAACTATTAAAATCTATTAAAACTTCAAATAATTCTAGAAAATAATTAAAAGACTCTAAAAATATTTGGAAAGTTGCAAATTCCTAATTAAGTGTCTACAATCTAGGAAAAATATAAAAACTTAGAAAATTATACTTTTTAATTTTTAACAATAAAATAATATTAAAATATTATTAAAAATCCAAAAATCATAAGAAAATTATAAAAAGTTGCAAACTAGCTTAAGTTAACCTAAATAACTCATAAATGAAAGTGAAATTATCTAAATACCCTTAATGGGCCTAGAAAATGGGCTTTACCCAAAACAGATCACTAAATGGGCTAATTTGGGCCCAATATAAAAAAGTGTCCAAAATAAGCCCAAAAAGCACTACTTGACTCAAAATTTGATTTTAAACAACTTTTTCCAAAGGCCCAAAAGCTGAAAGTGTGAAATAAGCTGGCTTATACCAAACATCTTATTCTTAATGGGCTTTTTGGCCCATTAAGCTATAAGCTAATGCCATAAGCTGAAATTAGACACACAAGCTTCTTTTGTCCTAAATAAGACTTCTGTAAAAAGAAATTTGAAATAAGCCCAAGGAATAAGCCTGAAAATGCAATAAGCAATCTATAGAAAACGACAAAATAGTCGTTTTTGAGTTCTAGGCCACCCCAAGTGCTGATTCAAGTTTCTAAAGCTTTTAAATGACTTAATTAAGCAAAATCAACAAAGCGTTTTCAAATAAGCTGACTCAATAAGCTGGAAAAAGCAAATAAGCACTTATGTAAAAGTCAAATAAGTTGGTTTTCTAGCAAAAAGTCAAAGTCAAAGTCCAATAAGCTCCAGTCTAATCAAATGGGTCAAATAATGAAGATCTATCACAAAATTAAGTTGTTGCAGGTCTAGATAAGATAAAATAGCTTATTGATAAGCTGAGTTCAATTTAACACTAGCAGGGGCTAGTTTTGGGTGTTGAGCAGTGGAAACTTTTTCCACTGCTTTACTTGTTTGACTTTTTTTTTCTTTAGTGAACTTTTTTAGGATTCAGATTACACAAAGGCACCCAAATGATCTTTGGATAAAAAGGAGTCAATAACAATCAAAATATCACAAACACAATCACCCAATTGATACAGTTTAATCAATAAAGTACCAGATCTAGCACATACATGAAACAATAAGCAGTTTAGGTTTAAAAAGCACTTAGAGCACAATTCAGCAAGCCAAATTCCACCAAATGCATACACAAGCTATATTAAACTCAAATGAACAAGTCTAAACAAGTTTCATGCAATGATTCAAAGAATTAAGCAAGATCTAAGCTGATGAATGTTACTGATGAACACTATCACATGTAGTTTTTTACTTTGCTGATGTATTTGACACAAAAGCCAGATTCAACACCTCAAATCTCTCAAACAGGTTACAATGACTTTGTTTAAACCACTTTTAGCCCTAAGCATGCATACACCCTAAGTGTTCCCAAAATCCTAGGTCAAAACAGGCAATAACAAAGGTTTTATAGCAGATTGTTTGATTCAAGGTTTCAAACCCAAAAACTTGCAGCAAAACACTCTCAACCAAGCATATATCAGATATATAACACAAACACAAACTTTCCACAGCACAATAACAAGTTTCAAGCTTAAACAGGTAGACCCAAACACCCTTTTAACTTTTCAAAACCAAGTTTTTCAAATCAAAAGCAAGATTCAGTTTACCAAATGATCAATCTAGCATATAAACAACATTACCATGCAAGACTAAGCAGATTTAAGCCAAGAAATCAACAAGAACAATAGTATAGCACAAATCCACAAAAAATCCAATTTTCATCAGATTTTCAAGGTTTCAAGACAAACCTCATGGATGTACATCCACACCCACGAATTTATGAGCTTATGTGCTAGCTAGAACAAGCACAAGCTTCCAGTAACAACCCTGCTAAGATTCAACAAGGTAAGTAGCACAATATCAAAATCAGAAACTTAAAAAGCCTTGATTAATGCAACCTTGTTACCCCACACTTGATTATCCCCAAGTTATAAGCCTCACCACACCTTAATATCACAATTAGGATGCTATGATCAGCCCTATAACCCAAGAATTCCAAGGTTGAAACAAGAACTTAGCAAAATATCAAGCTTGAAGGAAAAATGCAAACTTTTGCACTCTCCTTAAAAACAGGTTTTGAGATTCAAATTCAGTGAACAAATAACATAAACAAGCATAAAAATAAGTGGCACTTGGTCTTTCTTCAACAGACTTAACACAATTTCATTAATACTGAAAAGAGGATTTACAAGTGTTTGAACAAGGAAAAACCAAATGCAGCTAAATGAGAGACCCTATGTGCCTTTATATAGGCGTACAATGTATCTAGAAAGCTGAAAAAGAAGTGAAACCCTAGCCTTGAACTTCCAAAATTTCCCTTGTCTTGTTTGAATATCTTGAAGAATCATGTGATGAGTTTTGTTGTGTTGTGTTAGCTAGCAAGTGAAAAGATGATCCAAGGGTTTGTATGAAGCTTAAGATGTAAGCACAATTGTGGGACGTTGGATAACTGGCTCTCCTTTGTCTTCTTCCCCTTTGACGTAGCAGGGGAGGCCCCATGCAGCATGTGGGTTGGTGGGGTGGCATGTTTAAGGTTTGGGATGTGATTGTGATATCCTTAATCATAAATCTGCACTTTATCAAGGCCTAATTGTGACAGGATTAAGAAAACCCAAATCGGCTTAGGAACACCAAGAACATATGTTTGATCTGTTTTTGTTTTTAAATAAGTGTTAACCGCCTAATTTAAATAATTAATTAGTGGTTAGTTATAACAGATTGTGAGTGGGAAGTGAGGTGGAGCTTTGGTGGGTTGTGATTGGAGGAGAGGGGTGAGTGGGACACGTGGGAGGTGTTGGTTGGTCTAGGTTAGAATCTTGTCTGGTCAGCTTTGGTCCTTCACTTCCTTTCTTCTTGTCTTCTCACTTCTAAAATCTATCAACGCCTATTTCCTTCTTTGACAACTTTTCATTTTTCACGCTTTTGCCCCAAAACATTTTGCAAAGTGAATTCAGGGGTAATTCTTGCCATTTTGTGATTCTTGAGGGACTGTTTTGGCATTTTGTTGATGGATAATGGTCTTGACTTGCATATTTGATATTTTGGAGGACTGAAATTACCAAGTCTTGTTTGATGAGGGACCATTCTTTCCAAATGTTGAAAGTTAAGGGTCCTTTTTGTAATTTTGGGATTTTCAAAGGACCAAACTTGTAATTTCTTGTACTTTGAAGGACTTCATGATATATTTGACTTTGTGGAGGATAATGGTTGATAATTTAGCTTTGTTGAGGGGATAAACTTGTCAATTCTTCAAAGTGGAGGGCCCTTTTTGTAATTTTCACAAACTTTAGGGACCAAACTTGTAATTATGAAGATACAAGGGTATAAAGTGTCAATTCTCTCATATTGGAGGACCCTTCTTCATAATTCTTCAAATATTCAAGGGTTTTTCTTGGGAAAGTCTTCATTAGGGCTTGGTTCATTGTGCGGCTTCATTTCTCGTGTTCGTTTTTGCATGATTCTTGTGATCTTTTGTCATTTTCTCAATATCCATACCTAAAATACACAAGCAATAAACACAAGCATATATATGGGTATTTTGATGATTTTTAATGCACTTTAAGCCCTTTTTGGACGATGAGACTATGTATAAAAGCAGTCTCATCAATAAGCTTAAGGGATTATTGATAGAGTTTAAATTTGGGGAACAACCCACTCCCGCTACGTGCCCACGGGTGCATTTCCGCCGTTAGTAACACTTCGAGTGCCTACGCGGCCACGGGAACTTATAACCAAAACGGTCAAGTAACCCGCACTAATCAATCGACTCCACCAGGTTTTCCATCAAATCAAAATGCTAACAATTATCGCAACAATCAAGTTGGTTACCAAGGAAATCATGATGAGACGGCTTTTATACATGGTCTCATCGTTCTTTTTGGACTTAAAATGCATTAAATATCATCAAAATACCCAAATATATGCTTGTGTTTGTTGCTTGTGTAATTTAGGTACGGATATTGAGAAAATGATAAAAGATCACAAGAATCACGCAAAAACGAACACGGGAAACGGAGCCGCACGATGAACCAAGCCCTAGTGAAGAATTTTCCAAAGAAAACCCTTGAAGATTTGAAGAATATTGAAGATTGGTCCTCCAAGTTTGAAGAATTGACACTTTATACCCTTGTATCTTCATAATTACAAGTTTGGTCCCTAAAGTTTGTCAAAATTACAAAAAGGACCTTTAACTTTGAAGAATTGGCAAATTTAGTCCCTCATCAAATCTAAATTGTCAAAAATGGTCCTCCAAGAAGTCAACCAACAAGTCAAAGCCTTGAAGATTGAAAATATGGCAAATTCAGTCCTTGGAAAATGAAGATATTGCATAAATGGTCCTTGTTTCAAGTTTACAAAAACTTTGTGCCAAAAATGGCAAGTGCTGAAAGTTAAAAAACAAAGGAAATGGAAGTTTTGGCTAAACTAATACAAAATGTAGACAATGAAAACTTAAGGGGGCAATCTGGGGAGACACTCAAACCTCACCAACCAACCCCCATTTGACACGTCATCACCCGACCCACCCAAACCTTTGTGACCCAAAACCCGACCCATACCCAAACCGGTTAAACCTTAATTAAAAGAACACGTTTCATTTTTTTAATCATCTTCTTTTTCCTTAAACACTTTTACCCTAAAAATTAAAACCCGTCTTCTTCCTTATGAACCCTAATTTTTCCCCAAATCCAAAGTTCTTAATTAATACCTAATCTACTCCAGATTAGAAATTGGTCATGGATTAAACCCAAACCCACTTTTAAAACTCCCATCACTCTCACCCCTGGTCCCCAAAACCCCACCCAGTCACAAGAAAACAAGATGTGCCAGAGAGATCAACGATTTGGAGAGCTTGCTTATTGCCCACAACAAATCCAACGCACAATATTCCTCCATAACAGCTCAGCAATCACATGATTTTCAAGAAGAATTCAAAAAAGGGATCAAGACCAGCATATTCGTTTTATATACGAATCTTCAAGAGGGTATTTCTGGATTTTCAGTTATTTAGGGTTAGCATTTTTCACTTTCTAGAATTTTCTTGTAAACCCTATATAAAGGGTACTAGGCATTAGCTAGTTCTAGTTCTTGTTTTTTTTCCTAAGTTCACAACCTTGTAAATCCTTTTTCTGATGAATGAAAATGAGTTAAGTGTTTGGTGAAGAAAAAAAACAAGTTCCCAATTTAATTTCAGTTCCTTTATGTTATGATATTTGTTTAAGTTGTCACAAGTTTTTAGCTTCCAAGTTCGATATTAATCTGTTTCAAAGGAAAGTGCACTTTAATTTTAGTTTGGATAATATAAAAGTTACGATTTAAGTTTGGTTTCATTTGGTTAAGTTTATTAAGTTGAACCTGAATTTTACTTGAGTTGAGTTTTGGCAAGGTCACAAGTAGGTTTTCAAGCCATTATCGGGATATGACCACAAAGACTTGATATAGAATTTATATCAAGCCTTAGTGGGTATCTTGGTGAGGGCAATTCTCTTGTGAGATTGACGACTCTCTTCCATTAAGATTTCTGGTTTACAAGTTGTTCTCAAAACGTGTTTGTTTCGAAGGCATTTGGATTTCAAGGTTTTAAGTTTTCTGAAAATTCAGAAAAGTGGTGTTTTCTTGTGTTTGTTTGATTTGTGCAGGTTAAGGTTTGTTGTTGATTAAGTTCTGCTCCAACCCGAGTTGGATTGGAGGTGGATTATACATCCACTAGGACCCTGGATTGTGGGGTCCTAAGGTATTCCCTTTTTGCCTTGATTTTCAGAAAAAAAAATTAAGTTGCATGTGATCTTGCTTAAGTTGGTGAAATTTGTGTGTTAATCTGCTTTGATTGGAGTTCTCAATTTGTTGAATGCATGTTTTAAGTTGTTAGGGTCAGTTTTCATAGGTTTTAGAAGGCTTTGTAGTGTTAAAAATTGTTTTTTAAAATATTAAGGGGTGTTTGGATCTCTGTTTAAGCAGGGTAATTATTTTGATTATAGTTTTAAAAACGTGTTAGCTAAGTTTAATAGGATTGAGTTAGGTTGTTAGTTAGTATTAAGTTGCTTTGGATCAAGTTTTGAGTTAATTTGTGTGCTAAAAAGTGAAGAAAAGAGAGTTCTAAAATCTGCATATCCATAATTTGCCTGTTTTTCATGATTTGTGGAGCTTGATTTTGAAATTCTGCTTAAGTGTAGGGTGATTAAAGGTTGGAGTTTGCTTGCATGTTAAGTGTTGAGATTGTGTGCAAATTTTGTGGGCTTAAAGGTCACTAGGTTGCTAGAAAAACGGCTCTTAACCACCAGACCTTCATAATCTGTTTCAGAAACTGCATATTGCTTGTGTACTTGGATTTAATCTTTTGTGTGTATGCTTAAGTGTTCTTTGTTGCTTAGCCTTGTGTGTTTATGACTTCTTGTGTTCCAAAGAACACAAGAGTGCCCTATTGTCCACAATAAGCTACCAAATAAACCAATAGTCCAAGACCTCTTGGCTATAATCAAAGCAAAACACACAAGTGCAACCTGCTTGTGCTAAAGTTCATATCTGTCACGTTTTTTGATCACATTTGCGCCGCAAGACCTACTAGTTGCGGCGCAACTAAAGGAGCTACAGACTAAAGTTGCTCTCGTTTCACTAGCTGCGCCGCAAGACCTACTAGTTGCGGCGCAACTGTAGGAGCTGCAGATCTTGGTGGTCTCGCAACACTAGTTGCGGCGCAAGACTTACCTAGTTGCGGCGCAACTAAGAAACAAAAATTGGGGTGTCCACAGACTCGAACCCCAGACCTCCTGCATACAAGTCAAACGTGTTAACCACCAGGCTAGCTAATCTTTTTGTTTAATTGTTTACAACATTAAATTAATATAGGATACTTTATTAGTGGCAGATTTACTAGTTAATAATAAGTTTAAATTTAATTAGATTTTAATTAATATTACTTAGTTTATTTAAATTCTGTTTTTATACATAAAAAGAATAAAAAAAAAATATATTTCATTTAATTTGTTTTTTTTCAAATTAGTTTCTCTTTATTCAAAATTAATATAGGTTTTATTTAATAGTTTAAAATAGATTATTTTTTTTAAATAGATTTTTGATTAAGTATTAAATAGTTAATATATATTTTAGTTTCTAATTAATGTTTTTTTTTTTGGGGGTTTAAAAAAACTGAAATTCGCTTTTTTCTTAGTTAATATATTTTTTTTTTAGGGTATTTAATTAACTTTAAAAATTAATATAAATTAATTAAAAGGGTTTTGCAAAATTTGGTTTTCACTTTTGGTTTAATTAGATTTTTCTTAACTTATATTAAAATTTTGGTAATTTTTAGAATACTTGTTATTTTCGTCACATTTTACAATTTCGATCGTTTTACGTCGTAGTATATTTTTTAGCGTAATTCGTCTTTTCCTTTCTTTTCTTTCGTCAATATAATCACAAACAAACAAAAAAATCAATCCTTAACACAACGCACTTGCCTCCTTGGGAAACGAACTTGCTTGGTCATTGGTGCTCGGTTTTCCTAAACCGACACCTAACGCTTACCACTATTTTGTCATCCTTTTCCTAAAGGGTACAAAAAGACTACAAACCATTTTGGCGCCGCTGCCGGGGAGGCGTGTTGTGTTTTGGTTGAACCATTGTTGTTTTCTATATTAGCCATAATAGTATTTGTATTAATAGCACTCTATTAATACGTATTATCGTTTTTCGATTTTTGTGTGAATATTATTACTATATTGTATACGTAGAACAATAAATTTACAAGTACTCCAAATACGTGAGAAATCACAACCTTGACTTGGGAGGTCATTACCCAATCATTGTATTCGAATCTCAAACCAAAGAAAAAAGGCAAAAATAGATAAATACTTTCGTGAAGCTTGATTTTGATAATACAAACTATAAGGTGGGTATAAGGCGGTTGTATTTCACGACCTAAAGGAAAAAGGCTCTTAAGTGCTTCGCGCCGCCTCGTTTCCTCCGCTTGCTTGTGCGTATTTGATTTTGAGAGTGAATCGAGGGTTTTGCCGCCCAAAGTATTATTAAGTATCATATATATTTTCTTGGTTTCATTTGATTAAACCCTCTTGAACGATTTGGTGTTCCACCATCGTTCTAAAGTCATCGAAGGCGTTCACTTCACGTGTTCGTTTTCATTCCTTGAGGCTTCGTTAATCAAGAGATTTGATTAGTGAGGAGATTTGTAGATTTTGGTCTACCTAATACATTCCAAAAAATCCAAAAAAAGTTAAAAACAATCAAAAACCACAAAAAAATTGAAAAAGTAAAAATACCAAAAAGAATCTTCTTTGCTCGCCTTCTCGTTGTACGTGACGTTTATGCAAACTCGCTCTAAAGCAAGACGTGCTCGTAAACGAAGAAACAAATCACTCACTCCCACTAGTGAGGACTCTCCTATTGACGAACCCATTGTAGTGAAAGAAGCACCCATGGCTAATCGAACTATGATGGAGTTACTTCAAGCACCCACCGAGGGGTATGGAGAAGCGATTGTGATTCCCGCTATCCTTGCGGAGAATTTTGAGGTTAAGACGGGTTTGTTGTCCATGATTCAAAACAACAAGTTTCGAGGGGACGAAAAGGACAACCCGCATAACCACATTCGCCAATTTAATCGTCTCACCGCCACGTGCAAGTTTAAGGATGTTTCAAACGACTCGATTAAGATGATGCTTTTTCCGTATTCCTTAGCGGGGCCCGCAAAAATTTGGTTAGAGAAAGAGCCACCCAATTCTATATTGACGTGGAAGGATCTCGTTTCAAAATTCGTGAACCAATTTTTTCCGCCCTCTAAGACTACGCACTTGAAAAACGAGATTTCAAAGTTTTCGCAAGAGTTTAATGAGAGTTTTTCTACGGCTTGGAATAGATTTAAAGAAATGTTGCACGAATGTCCTCATCATGGTTTTTCCGACTTGCATCAAATAGACACGTTTTACAATGGCTTGAACGATCATGAGCGTGATTATCTTAATGCCGCCGCGGGTGGTAATTTCTTGTGTAAGACGGTCGAGGAAGCATTGGTAATTATTGAGAATAGGTCTAAGGTGTATAATCCTCGTAGCACGTCGAGTGTTCGTAAGGCTTCGTCTTCATCTTCACCTAGTTTGTCACACACCGTTGATGCTTGCCAAGTCGAGGCTAATTTGGAGAACAAAATTTTTGATATAGTGAAAGGCTTGTTAGTTGAGTTTAAAGTTGGTGAACAACCCGCTCCCGCTACGATTAAAGCGGTTGAGGTTTCTTGTATGTATTGTGGTGGAGCTCACGATTATTCCGAGTGCATTACCAACGGTGGTAACACTTCGAGTGCCTACGCGGCCGCGGGAACTTATAACCAAAACGGTCAAGTTCCTCGCACTAATCAATTGACTCCACCGGGTTTTTCACCAAATCAAAATGCTAACAATTATCGAAACAATCAAGTTGGTTACCAAAGCAATCAAAGGAACAATTACAAGGGTAATAACAACTATGGGAATCAAGGGAGTAGTAGTAATAGCCAATTGCAAAATCAAAATCAAAACCGCAATTTTCAAAATGCAAGTCAAGCTCTTCAAAATAACAAAGAACTTCCATTAGAATTTTTGAATTACACTACTTCAAATGATAAGATTATGGAAAACATTCAAGAGCAAATGGCTAATCAAGCTAAGGAAACGGCTAAGAATGCAAAGGAGTTAGCTACTTTCATTAAGGAAAATCTAGCCATGAGAAATGAATTGAAAAATGATTTTGCTAACCAAATTCGAGGTCAAAACAACAAGATAGAGCAAAGTCATGCTAGGCTTGAACAAAGAATTGACCAAAAAGCCGCTAGCCAAGATGTGAAGTTTAATAATTTTGATGCTAAGCTTAATACAATTTTAGAATGTGTAATGGTGAACAAAGCCTCTACTTCGGGTGGTTTGCCTAGTAACACCGTTTCAAACCCGAAGGGAGAGATGAAAGTGATTACCACACGTAGTGGTAAGGCACTTAAAGAACCGACTCCTCAACCAATTACTCCAACGGTGGAGGAAATTGAGGAAGAGCCCGAGGTGGTGGTCGAAAAGGAGCATATTTCAAGCCCACAAAGTACCGCTCATGCCACACCTACGGTTGACCCATCACCCATATTGGAACCCGAGATTCCAAAGGCTATGCCTATGCCCCAACCCACACCACCCTTGCCTTACCCATCGAGACTTAGGAAGGAGAAACGACAAGAGCGCGATAACTATCAATTTGAGCTTTTTATGAAAATGTTTCGTGATTTACACTTTAATGTGAGTTTCGCCGACGCCTTGGTCATGATGCCTCGATTTGCCGCTAACTTTAAGAGTATGTTGAACAACAAGGAAAAATTAAACCAAAAGTCTAGTTGTTCGTCGGTTTATCTTAATCGCATACCTCAAAAAGTCGGTGATCCCGGTAAATTTTTGATCCCTTGTGCAATTCAAGATATGGAAGAATGCTATGCCTTGGCCGATCTTGGTGCTAGCATTAACTTGATGCCACTTGCAATCTACAAGTCGCTCAATCTTCCTAATCTTACTCCTTCACGAATGTCTATTGAGTTGGCCGACCATTCCACGATTCTTGCATGTGGTTTGGCGGAAGACGTTTTTGTGAAAGTGGGGAAGTTCTACTATCCCGTAGACTTTATTGTTGTTGACATCCCCACGGATCCTCAAGTTCCTCTTATTTTAGGTCGTTCGTTTTTAGATACGTCTATGGCTTTGATTGATGTGCATGCTAGAAAGATCACCTTACGTTTCAACGACGAGGAACTTGTTATAAACGCAACTCAAAATTCTCAACTTTCTCATGTTTATTCCGTCGCAACCATAAACCTCGTTGATATGATCGACGTGGTTTGCGAGGAATTTTCACAAGAAGTTTTAGGGTTTGGTGATGAAGAAACTAGTGGCAATCCCACTATGTTAGATCCTATTCTTGATAATTCGACACCAACCTTCACTCCTTTCGAAGGTGGTGGTTTTACGTTGGAGGAATTCGATGTTCCACGTACTTGTGACGAAGACCTCGACAACTACGAGGACTTCTCGATTATCAAGGATTTTCTCAACGATTTCCCATTTCCTCCACCCGAGGAGGTTATGAGTATCGAGCCCAAATCTTCACTTGAGGAACCACCTATTCTCGAGTTGAAAGATTTACCTCCTCACCTCGAGTATGTCTATTTGGAGGAGGACGACAAGTTGCCGGTTATTATTGCGAAGGAACTTTCGAATGATGAAAAAACCGCACTTGTCGATGTTCTTAAGGACCACAAAGGGGCGATTGCGTGGAAGTTATCCGACATTAAGGGAATCGATCCCAAATTTTGTACACACAAAATATTAATGGAGGAAGATTTCAAGCCAACAATCCAAAGTCAAAGAAGGGTAAACCCCAAAATTCACGACGTCATCAAAAAGGAGGTCCTTAAACTCCTTGACGCGGGAATGATTTACCCTATTTCCGATAGCCCTTGGGTGAGTCCTATTCATTGTGTCCCTAAAAAGGGAGGGATGACCGTTGTGCCAAACGATGCCAACGAGTTGATTCCCACTAGACTCGTGACCGGATGGAGAGTGTGCATTGACTATCGAAAGTTGAATGAAGCCACTCGAAAAGACCATTTTCCCTTGCCCTTCATGGACCAAATGTTGGAGCGTCTTGCGGGAAACGATTTCTATTGCTTTTTAGATGGTTTTTCCGGTTACTTCCAAATTCCCATCGATCCTCGTGATCAAGAAAAAACTACGTTTACGTGTCTATATGGAACGTTTGCCTATCGTAGAATGCCATTCGGACTTTGCAATGCACCGGGAACTTTTCAACGATGCATGATGGCTATTTTTCATGATATGATCGAGAAGACGATGGAAGTCTTCATGGATGACTTTTCCGTGTTTGGTGATTCCTTTACTTCGTGTTTGTCGAACCTTGAGAGAATGTTAAAACGTTGTGAGGAAACCAACCTTGTGCTCAATTGGGAAAAGTGTCATTTTATGGTTAGAAGTGGAATCGTCTTAGGGCACAAGGTCTCGAAAGCGGGGATTGAGGTAGATCAAGCTAAGGTAGACGTCATCGCCAAATTACCTCATCCCAAAACCGTCAAGGGAGTTAGGAGTTTCCTAGGCCACGCGGGCTTTTATCGACGATTCATCAAGGATTTCTCGAAGATTTCTCGACCCATTACACATCTTCTCGAAAAAGAAGCACGTTTTGTCTTTGACGAAGATTGTGTACGAGCTTTTGAGATCCTTAAGAGGAAACTTACCGAAGCTCCCATTCTTGTTGCTCCAAATTGGAACCTCCCCTTTGAACTTATGTGTGATGCAAGTGATTACGCTATTGGGGCCGTTTTGGGGCAACGTCATGATAAGCATTTCTTGCCTATACACTATGCTAGCAAAACGATGACCGAGGCTCAACTTAAATACACTACAACGGAAAAGGAGTTCCTTGCCGTGGTGTATGCATTTGAGAAATTCCGACCTTATCTCGTCTTGACAAAATGCATAGTGTATACGGACCACTCGGCTATCAAGTATCTCATGGCTAAACAAGATGCAAAGCCGAGATTACTTCGTTGGATTCTCCTCCTTCAAGAATTTGATCACAAAATCGTTGACAAAAAAGGAGCCGAGAATCTAGCGGCCGATCATCTCTCTCGTTTGGAAGATCCTCACCAAAGTGTTTACGAGCCTAAGGAAATCACCGAAACATTTCCGCTCGAGACACTTGGTGTAGTGAATTCCAAACTTGATTCTTCTACCCCATGGTTTGCGGATTTTGCAAATTACCATGCGGGTAACTTCATCATTAAGGGTATGACAACTCAAGAAAAACGAAAATTCTTTCGTGATGTCAAGTTCTACTTTTGGAACGACCCTTACTTGTTTCGAACTTGTGCGGATCAAATCATCCGCCGTTGTGTATTTGGCACCGAAGCTTCTAACATCCTTAGAGCTTGCCATGAGGGACCCACGGGTGGTCACCACGGTGCTAATCTCACGGCTAAAAAGGTGTTTGATGCCGGCTTCTTTTGGCCCACTATTTACCGAGATGCACAAATTCTTGTGAAGTCGTGTGATGCATGCCAACGACAAGGAAAAGCCTCACAAAAAGATGAAATGCCACAAAATATCATTCAAGTATGTGAGATCTTTGACGTTTGGGGCATAGACTTTATGGGGCCGTTCCCATCATCTCGTGGTAATAAGTATATTCTTGTTGCGGTTGACTACCTTTCTAAGTGGGTGGAGGCGAAGGCCTTGCCCACCAATGATGCTCGTGTGGTAGTCAAGTTCTTGAAAAGTTTGTTTGCTAGGTTTGGAACCCCTCGTGCTATCATAAGCGATCGTGGAACCCATTTTTGTAATGACCAATTTGAAAGGGTTCTAAGGAAATATGGGGTTACACATCGTCTTTCTACGGCTTATCACCCACAAACGAGTGGGCAAGTCGAGGTTTCAAACCGAGCATTGAAGAGGATCTTGGAGAGATCCGTGGGAGAAAACCGACAATCTTGGTCGGATAAGTTAGACGATGCTTTATGGGCCTTTAGGACCGCTCATAAGACGCCCATTGGGTGCACTCCCTATAAGCTTGTGTATGGAAAAAATTGTCATTTGCCTATCGAGTTAGAACACAAGGCTTATTGGGCCCTAAAGCATTGTAATGATGACATGGAGACCGCGGGAAAACACCGGAAAATGCAATTAAATGAATTGGATGAATTAAGGGACATTGCTTATGAAAATTCATTGATTTACAAAGAGAAAACTAAAAAGTTGCATGATTCAAAAATTAAAAACCGGGTTTTTAACATTGGGGATCAAGTTTTACTTTTTAATTCAAGATTAAAAATATTTTCCGGTAAATTGAAATCCCGTTGGTCCGGTCCATTCACCGTGACTCAAGTGTTTCCGTATGGGACCATCGAGCTAGCTCAAGATGATGGTCCTAACTTCAAGGTGAATGGACATAGGTTGAAGCACTACTTTGGTGGGGAAGTTCCATCCTTGAACTACCTCGACCAAGTCACCTTCCCCAATGATAATTAGTATTGAGGGGATCGAGTCGAGCTCATGACTCGGTAATCAAAAACGAGGTGCCTCGTGGGGGAGTCCCATGCTTATCCTATGTACATATTATCGCTTTCTTAGTCTAATGTAGCTTATGTGTGGGGATTCGTGCCCTTCCAACCTTTGTTCCGTGGTTGTTTGTGATATGTGGCTTTTAGATCATGATCTTCACAATTGGAGCCTCTCGTGTTCGTTTTATGGGAGCACTCGATCATTTGCTTTGGAGACATTTCTCAATATCCATGATATATCCTTTATTGTTCTAACCTTAGGTTTTTAGCACACTTCATAAACGGCTTTAAATTTAATGGTTACACCCTTTCCATGCTAGATTAGGCATTCGACTACGTCTCTAGTATGGGGGTGTTTGCACCCCTAGACTCGAAACATTGAGGACAATGTTTAACTTTAGTATGGGGGGGTGAATAGATACTTGCCTTGCCAAACCTTCACGCTTTCCAAAGTTTATCGTTTTGTTTATCGTTTTCTTGCAAAATAAGGCTAAAAATGGCCAAATTTTAAAATTTTTCTCATGTTTTATAAGTGTTTGAAGACACGAATGTAGATTTTCCGATGGCGAGAATAAGAGTAATTTTTGACTCGACCGTGCGTGTTGAGCACTTAGCTTTGATTCCTTAACTACACATTAGGCTAAGTCTCTTAAATGAGGACGAGAAATGATAGAGTTAATTATAAGTTACTATGCTAAACGTAGAGTACTCGTATTCTTTCAAAAACTCATGTGTTCTCGTTGTTTGCTTATTCTCCCTTCGCATGTAAATATTTTTTGCTTAATAAATATTGACTTAGCGGTTTAGTTAGGATTGTTGGGTTTCTAGTCTTTTCTAGTAGCTTCCGTGTAATTAAATTGGGAAGACATTAAGGTATCGCCAGCGTCACGGTTTTGAAGTATTGGCAACCCGAATAATCGAAAGCTTCACCCAATAATAAGATTTCAAGTGCTCACCTAAATCAAGCAAACAATTTGAAGCCCCACAAGGCCTAAAATCTATGCAAAATTGAAAGTGAATCAAGCCTTAATCTTCGAAGCTTTAAAGATCCAAAATTCGCTTTAGCGTGAGGATATACGTCTTTGGCTAATAAAACCACCGATGATGGCGGATAATAAAAGGCAAGGCAAGACCGAAGTCATAATAAAAGCTTCATGGCGAAGTTGAATAAAAGATGGAGGTAAACCAAAGATAATAAGGTCCTTCCGTTAGGGGGCGTATAAAAGTCTTGGTAATAAGTCTCATGTTCAAAACCGTTATAAAACCGTGTTTATCGATTCTTCTTGTCAACTTAATTTTTTAACATCGTCGTCTATTAGGAGGGGTTATTGATTTGATGGTCTTAGTTACACCGTTAGGACTCTATTTTTAGACCTAAATCTCTATTATCACATAAGTCGAACAATGTATCCTCGTGAAACATTCAAGACATCATAAAATATAAGAGATACAACTTAGGAATAATGGGAGAATAAGTGCGTGATTAGGGCATATGAGTAGTGTTAGCATTACTAACTTATAATGACAATGATCTCGTTGCACGCTTAGCATGGAATTGAAGTGAAAATCGAGGACGATGAAATTATTTCTAACGAAGCATTCACGTGTTCTTATTCTATGAACCTAAACGTCCCATTTTGCGATGAAAATCATACATTATGTCTATAACACAAGTAGTAGTAAATAGTAGTAGTGTAGCTAGTTTATCATTTCAATAAAGTGAATAAAATGAATTTTGGAGATGCTACGATACTTTATTCTAGCATTGCGTGAGGGCACGGCAATGGTTTAGTATGGGGGAGTGATGAGACGGCTTTTATACATGGTCTCATCGTTCTTTTTGGACTTAAAATGCATTAAATATCATCAAAATACCCAAATATATGCTTGTGTTTGTTGCTTGTGTAATTTAGGTACGGATATTGAGAAAATGATAAAAGATCACAAGAATCACGCAAAAACGAACACGGGA
Source organism: Glebionis coronaria (assembly GCA_025667525.1). Taxonomy (NCBI): domain Eukaryota; kingdom Viridiplantae; phylum Streptophyta; class Magnoliopsida; order Asterales; family Asteraceae; genus Glebionis; species Glebionis coronaria. The sequence goes on from CM046874.1 coordinate 477,862,246, forward strand.
AACGGAGCCGCACGATGAACCAAGCCCTAGTGAAGAATTTTCCAAAGAAAACCCTTGAAGATTTGAAGAATATTGAAGATTGGTCCTCCAAGTTTGAAGAATTGACACTTTATACCCTTGTATCTTCATAATTACAAGTTTGGTCCCTAAAGTTTGTCAAAATTACAAAAAGGACCTTTAACTTTGAAGAATTGGCAAATTTAGTCCCTCATCAAATCTAAATTGTCAAAAATGGTCCTCCAAGAAGTCAACCAACAAGTCAAAGCCTTGAAGATTGAAAATATGGCAAATTCAGTCCTTGGAAAATGAAGATATTGCATAAATGGTCCTTGTTTCAAGTTTACAAAAACTTTGTGCCAAAAATGGCAAGTGCTGAAAGTTAAAAAACAAAGGAAATGGAAGTTTTGGCTAAACTAATACAAAATGTAGACAATGAAAACTTAAGGGGGCAATCTGGGGAGACACTCAAACCTCACCAACCAACCCCCATTTGACACGTCATCACCCGACCCACCCAAACCTTTGTGACCCAAAACCCGACCCATACCCAAACCGGTTAAACCTTAATTAAAAGAACACGTTTCATTTTTTTAATCATCTTCTTTTTCCTTAAACACTTTTACCCTAAAAATTAAAACCCGTCTTCTTCCTTATGAACCCTAATTTTTCCCCAAATCCAAAGTTCTTAATTAATACCTAATCTACTCCAGATTAGAAATTGGTCATGGATTAAACCCAAACCCACTTTTAAAACTCCCATCACTCTCACCCCTGGTCCCCAAAACCCCACCCAGTCACAAGAAAACAAGATGTGCCAGAGAGATCAACGATTTGGAGAGCTTGCTTATTGCCCACAACAAATCCAACGCACAATATTCCTCCATAACAGCTCAGCAATCACATGATTTTCAAGAAGAATTCAAAAAAGGGATCAAGACCAGCATATTCGTTTTATATACGAATCTTCAAGAGGGTATTTCTGGATTTTCAGTTATTTAGGGTTAGCATTTTTCACTTTCTAGAATTTTCTTGTAAACCCTATATAAAGGGTACTAGGCATTAGCTAGTTCTAGTTCTTGTTTTTTTTCCTAAGTTCACAACCTTGTAAATCCTTTTTCTGATGAATGAAAATGAGTTAAGTGTTTGGTGAAGAAAAAAAACAAGTTCCCAATTTAATTTCAGTTCCTTTATGTTATGATATTTGTTTAAGTTGTCACAAGTTTTTAGCTTCCAAGTTCGATATTAATCTGTTTCAAAGGAAAGTGCACTTTAATTTTAGTTTGGATAATATAAAAGTTACGATTTAAGTTTGGTTTCATTTGTTTAAGTTTATTAAGTTGAACCTGAATTTTACTTGAGTTGAGTTTTGGCAAGGTCACAAGTAGGTTTTCAAGCCATTATCGGGATATGACCACAAAGACTTGATATAGAATTTATATCAAGCCTTAGTGGGTATCTTGGTGAGGGCAATTCTCTTGTGAGATTGACGACTCTCTTCCATTAAGATTTCTGGTTTACAAGTTGTTCTCAAAACGTGTTTGTTTCGAAGGCATTTGGATTTCAAGGTTTTAAGTTTTCTGAAAATTCAGAAAAGTGGTGTTTTCTTGTGTTTGTTTGATTTGTGCAGGTTAAGGTTTGTTGTTGATTAAGTTCTGCTCCAACCCGAGTTGGATTGGAGGTGGATTATACATCCACTAGGACCCTGGATTGTGGGGTCCTAAGGTATTCCCTTTTTGCCTTGATTTTCAGAAAAAAAAATTAAGTTGCATGTGATCTTGCTTAAGTTGGTGAAATTTGTGTGTTAATCTGCTTTGATTGGAGTTCTCAATTTGTTGAATGCATGTTTTAAGTTGTTAGGGTCAGTTTTCATAGGTTTTAGAAGGCTTTGTAGTGTTAAAAATTGTTTTTTAAAATATTAAGGGGTGTTTGGATCTCTGTTTAAGCAGGGTAATTATTTTGATTATAGTTTTAAAAACGTGTTAGCTAAGTTTAATAGGATTGAGTTAGGTTGTTAGTTAGTATTAAGTTGCTTTGGATCAAGTTTTGAGTTAATTTGTGTGCTAAAAAGTGAAGAAAAGAGAGTTCTAAAATCTGCATATCCATAATTTGCCTGTTTTTCATGATTTGTGGAGCTTGATTTTGAAATTCTGCTTAAGTGTAGGGTGATTAAAGGTTGGAGTTTGCTTGCATGTTAAGTGTTGAGATTGTGTGCAAATTTTGTGGGCTTAAAGGTCACTAGGTTGCTAGAAAAACGGCTCTTAACCACCAGACCTTCATAATCTGTTTCAGAAACTGCATATTGCTTGTGTACTTGGATTTAATCTTTTGTGTGTATGCTTAAGTGTTCTTTGTTGCTTAGCCTTGTGTGTTTATGACTTCTTGTGTTCCAAAGAACACAAGAGTGCCCTATTGTCCACAATAAGCTACCAAATAAACCAATAGTCCAAGACCTCTTGGCTATAATCAAAGCAAAACACACAAGTGCAACCTGCTTGTGCTAAAGTTCATATCTGTCACGTTTTTTGATCACATTTGCGCCGCAAGACCTACTAGTTGCGGCGCAACTAAAGGAGCTACAGACTAAAGTTGCTCTCGTTTCACTAGCTGCGCCGCAAGACCTACTAGTTGCGGCGCAACTGTAGGAGCTGCAGATCTTGGTGGTCTCGCAACACTAGTTGCGGCGCAAGACTTACCTAGTTGCGGCGCAACTAAGAAACAAAAATTGGGGTGTCCACAGACTCGAACCCCAGACCTCCTGCATACAAGTCGAACGTGTTAACCACCAGGCTAGCTAATCTTTTTGTTTAATTGTTTACAACATTAAATTAATATAGGATACTTTATTAGTGGCAGATTTACTAGTTAATAATAAGTTTAAATTTAATTAGATTTTAATTAATATTACTTAGTTTATTTAAATTCTGTTTTTATACATAAAAAGAATAAAAAAAAAATATATTTCATTTAATTTGTTTTTTTTCAAATTAGTTTCTCTTTATTCAAAATTAATATAGGTTTTATTTAATAGTTTAAAATAGATTATTTTTTTTAAATAGATTTTTGATTAAGTATTAAATAGTTAATATATATTTTAGTTTCTAATTAATGTTTTTTTTTTGGGGGTTTAAAAAAACTGAAATTCGCTTTTTTCTTAGTTAATATATTTTTTTTTAGGGTATTTAATTAACTTTAAAAATTAATATAAATTAATTAAAAGGGTTTTGCAAAATTTGGTTTTCACTTTTGGTTTAATTAGATTTTTCTTAACTTATATTAAAATTTTGGTAATTTTTAGAATACTTGTTATTTTCGTCACATTTTACAATTTCGATCGTTTTACGTCGTAGTATATTTTTTAGCGTAATTCGTCTTTTCCTTTCTTTTCTTTCGTCAATATAATCACAAACAAACAAAAAAATCAATCCTTAACACAACGCACTTGCCTCCTTGGGAAACGAACTTGCTTGGTCATTGGTGCTCGGTTTTCCTAAACCGACACCTAACGCTTACCACTATTTGTACCTCCTTTTCCTAAAGGTCGTATTTTACTACAACCAAATCAAAAGAACAATTATAAGGGTAACAACAATGGGAATCAAGGGACTAGTAATCAAGTGCAAAACCAAAATCAAAACCGTAATTTTTAAAACCCGATTCAAGGATGTAACACCCCACTTTAATAAGTGGACCGTTATGCGTAATTATGGCGTGTCATTAAAGCATGCAAAGTAATATGTAGTAAAACATACATGACCATAGGGAAAACCGGTATCAAACATCGTCCCAAACATAAGCCCAAAACATAAATGAAGTAAATGAAATGAAGAAAGACGAAACAAGCATAAATATATGAAGGCAAAAGGAGAAGAAGTCTATGGCAGCTTCCACCCCATGCACATTCTCCAAATTCTCGAGTCTGTCCTTGGGTACCTGCCATTTTGGGACATGGAAAGAAAAGTAACGGCTGAGCATAACGCTCAGTGCACGGATATAAAAGCATGGAATGAATAATATAAGTGTGTAAAACATATAGCACCGGAAATGAATAAGTCCTAGAAAACCTGGTAATAACTTAATAAAACTGGTTTTATAGTTTGAAAAGCCTTATGTTTATCTTATGAAAACTGTTTAACATGTTTACCAATAGCCAATATAGGTCATGAAATATCAACGTGCATGAATAATTGGAGGGGTGACCTCGTCATGCAATTAGAGGGGCTGCCTCTAATTAATATAAGTTTGGGTAGGAGGGATCAACTCCTTAAGAAGGATGCAAGGCACACACCACATTCACCTGAATAATCTGTAAAAACATGTAACCTAGGATGCACCCATACGCCCCACATGATAATAATAATATGGGTAAAAGCTGAAAGGGACGCCACGAGCTATCACTCCGCCGTGGTGAAGTCATAACACTGGTGCCTCTAGTGTTACGGTTATGGTACCTCCATAACTAGGTGAAACTGGTCATGCATGTATATGGCTTAGGCATTTAATTAAACATAAACAAATCAAAACATATCAAACATATACTGGGAAAACAGTTGGCTGCATACGGGGAATCCTAATAAGGAAGAATGTCCATACTGAAAGGATGGAAAATCCGTACCTTGTGTCCAGTGAACGACGAAGACGAACGGAAGAGAGTCATACTTCGATATCACTAATGCTACATAAATAATATACGTGTATAAGTATTCTGATTACTGAGTACGTAACTGGTTTTATATCATGTCTTAGCTTTTTTTACATGTTCATGTCTCATTTTACTGATTTCATTGTTATGCTGTGTTTATCATGTATTTTGGATATTCTGATTAAGTATTACTTGTATTTCTTGTATTATTATACTTGTTGTGTAATAGTAAGTAACTTTCTAAAAATAGCAGGCGTCCTAATATAGAAAGTTTCCAAAAATAGAAAGTTTCCAAAAATCAAAAGTTTCCAAAAATAAATTAGCTACGTAAATTAGATAATTTTCTAAAAATAGAAAGTTTCCATAAATATATTAGCTGCTTAAAATAAATAAGTTTCTAATAATAGAAAGTTTCTATATTTAGAAATAAGCTGGATTATTAAGCTAATAATATAAGCTTAAGTTTTACTGATTAAATCTATTAAGTCATGTGATTAATAGTATAGTTTATTAATTAATACATTTAAATTAAATAAACTATAGGTTATATGATTTAATTAAATATAACCATGATTTAATTAAATTAAGTGGTTAAAATACTTAGGTTAAAACATATATTAATATATATATTAATATAACCTAAGTCATAGAAATTAATTAATTATAAGTCATATTTTAATAATTAATTAATTATATAGTCTAATTAAATAAATAAATACTTAGGTTAAAATCATGTATTACTAATAATAATAATAAACCTAAGTCATGTTTTAATTAAATTAATTATATAACATGTTAAATTAATTTAATTAATCTTGTAATTATTTAACTTGTAAAATAATTAACTTGTAAAAATAAGTCATGAACCGAACCCGTGTTTTAAATCTAGACATGTCGTGAACCGGGCCGTGAAACCCCTTGAACCGGCCAAACAAACACCCCTTAACAGTGGCGAACCGGCTTGGCCGGTTGCCACTGTTTGTGTAAAGGTGCCACCGGCTTAAGCCGGTGGTCCCTTGGTCCTTGGCTAGCCGCTGCCTAATATATGAATTTTGCCATTCTTTTAAAATCTATTTTTCGTTCCTCGACTCACTCGAATTGATTTCCTATTTCAACGTAAGATTAATTGTTCTTGGTTAATAAAAGTTTGTTTTGGTATTAAAACCTAAAAACTATTTAAAACTATAGACTAAAGCTTAACTATTTAAAATTTATAAACTAATTTAGACTATTTAAAATAAATCTATTTAAACAGCTTTTAAAACTATTTTAAATTTAAACAAAACTTATATCTATTTAAAAAGAAATTACTATTATACTACTTAACCTATTTAAAAAGAAAATACTCTTAAACTATTTAAATCTTAATTAAACAATTAAACTAACTTAAAACTATTTTTTAAATCTATTTAACAAAAACTTTTTATCTAAACAAACTCGATTAAAACTATTTTATATAAAAATAATTTAATAAAAAAAACTAATTTTAAATTCTAATTTTAAATTTCTAAAATTATGTAAAAAAATTATAAAAACTTTTAATTAAAAAGTATTAAATAAACTATTTAAGTAATATAAATGATAAAGAAAATATTAACTAAATTAAATCTAGATAATTAAAAAAAACTGACAGCTAATTAATTATCCTATATTAAATATTGAAGCTGTAACTAATCACAAATAAGGAGCTAGAGGAGATGGTTAACACGTTGGGGTTATGAACGGCAGGTCACAGGTTCGAATCCCAAAGGGGATAAATTTTTTGGAATTTATTTTTTTTGGACAGAAAACTATAGAAATGTCACAGGAGTGACTTTTTGTTATGTATTTCGACTGATAAGTCTGTAAAGAACCAACAAATCAATAGGATCTGCTAGCCTTATGCAATCAGCAAAAACCAAGCTCAACAAACAAACAAAAGACTAGAAAAACATATAAATAAGCAAATAAGATCTAAAAAAAAGAACTGATAAGCAAATCAAACCTAGTAAACTTATAACAGATTCAAATAAGCAAATAGACCTAAACAGAAATAAGCAGATAGACCTAAACAATCAGCAAAAATTACAATCTAATAATTGAGATTCAAACAATATAAAACCTAAACCCAAGCAATCAAATCTCAGATCAATATCATAACCAGCAGACTTATATAACTAACATATCAGCAAGAATAACTATATCAGCTAAATATAACAAACTCAGCAATAATAATAAGCAGACAAGAAACAATAGACTATTATCAAATCCTTAGAAAATATATTTACTAGCACTCAAATTCAGATTATTAACCAAGCCCTAGCAATCTAAAATATATATTAAAGCTAACTTTAAAATAATATCAAATCGGAGTAACTAAAATCTAAAACTCAGACTTATCTCAACTAAACTTAATCATTTAACCATGACCAAACAAAGCAGATACAAATTCATAAACAAAATAGATTAACTAAAACTTGTAAATAAAAAGGAAATTAAACCTGATGACGAATCATTTGAGAAGAAGGAAGGCGCTGAGCCTCCTTAATGAACCGAGTCGACACCTCCTTAACCAAACATCATCGAATCCACGAACCAGAAACAACTATTCGAACCAGATTTAATAAAAACTTCCAGTGGGGAAGTTTTTTTATCCACTTTTACTTTCTTGTTATTTAACACAAATTATTAATTAATTTGATTAAATAAATTTTATCATTATTATAACTAACAGTTTAAAGATTAATTTACAATAATAATAAACTTTAACAGAAAAGTATGAAGACACAATTTAAATGAAAATAAACTTTTATAAGAAAGATTATAGTACTGGAAAAGAAAATTATAAATTCCTAAAAACTATTTTGCATAATAACTAGAAAATAAAAAAAATGGACGAATTAAAAATTACATACTGAAGGGGTTTTATAGGCAAACCCTAATACTGTTGATGAAGAATCTTGGTGAGCACGGAGAAAGATCTTGGCCTCTCTTTCTTCTTCTCTCATTCTCTTTCTTGATCTACGGATGGAAATCCTCCTGGGGTCACACGGATTGCCAGGTTGTCGATTATTGTGTTTCTTGTGCTAGTTGATTGCTGAGATGGCAGGCCCTGATTGGAGGATGGTTTGTGGTGAGGTGGATGAGCCAATCAAAGGCAAGGAAGAAGCCACGTTTTATTGATCCTCCATCGTGCTGCTCCGGTTTAGATGAGGATTTAATTCCCATACGTGTGAATTACACGTATCCCACAAAAGCCCCATTTATTTGATACCTTTTTTGTGATTAGGGTTTGGGATTGGGGGTAAAAAAGATGCGTTTATTTTGAGAGGTGAGGGAGAGATGAGTGGTAGCATAGGATGTAACGAAAGGTTAATAATGTGTGTGGGTGGGTGAATGTTTTGTTGACTGAGTGGGTATTAAACGTGTGTGTTGAGTTGACAAAAAACAAGTGAAATTCTTCACTTTACCCGTTTATTTATCTTGACAAATTGGGCCTTTTTCCTTGTTTTGCTATTCGTCCATTTTGTGTTCACATTGGGCCTTTGATGGGCTTGGGGTTTAAACACAAGAATTACATCCGTTCCATTTATTTACATTGGGCCTTTTTTGGGCTTTTGAGCCCAATGGTAAATAATACATCCTCTCAAATGGGCTTTTGGACCCATTAATCATAAGTGGGACCCACAAGCCCAATAAACTTCATTTATGATTAAATCCGCTAGAAACGAGCTTGTATTTAGCTTTGTCGGTCTTTTCTTCAAACTCGTCCCCTTTTTGCCGGTTTTCGTGATTTTCGGTACACTTTTGGTTCTTTGACTTTGTCTTTGTCTCTTTCTTTGACTTTTCTTCAACAATTGACCGTGAAATCCCGTGTTTTCTTTCCTTTTGATCTTTTGTACCTATTTCACACAAAAACACAAAACCACGCGTAATTCCGACTTTTATGATATTAAACACATGATTAGGTCTTGTTTTTCTTTGAATTTAGTGACAAAAGGATAAGTGTTTACATACTTATTAAATCCCCTACACTAGACCATTGCAATGACCCCATGCAATGCATAATTTTAAAGCATAAAGTTACATTTTCCTCATAATTAACCCATCTTGGCCTATATTACGATATACTATTACTACTAAAGAACGACGAAAAGATAAAAACTTTATTAAAGGAAATAAAAGTTATAATAATTAATTTATTAACTTTGAAATTATTTGATGGAAGAAACTCGTAAAGAAATCTAAGACTTAAATTAGTGCTTTGGTGTCATGAATATTAATCACCCTCAAGTTTCACGTTCCCCATACCAATCTTAAAAACAAGATCATTGTTTACCATAAGTTCTTAAGTTAAAACCACTTATATAAGACAATTGTGTAATACTCTTTCTCCAATTCCTAAGTTGTATCTCTAGATTTTAAAGATTGTCATTCACCCGTAGGCTCATTTGACATATTTAATAATCTTTAGTCCAAAAATGAAGGCAAAACGGTGTAAACCCGATACTCAAAACCTAACCTCGTCCTCAAAAACGTTGTCACTAAAGTAAGCCCACATCAAGGATAATTTCACACGATTTGGGGAATAAATTCCCGGATCCGAAATTTGGCCAATAGTACTACTTATTATTTATTCCTCCAAAGTCATGTTGACTTTATGTGGAGTTTAGAAAATTTACATCATATACCCTTAGGCTCTTTAAGATGTAAAAATGCTCCACATCTATTGTCCACACCCTAATGCTCCTTGAACGATAAACAAGGGAGTTGATTTTTGATCAATTTTTATCAACACTTACCATGCCATACACCCTAAGGCTCTAATGACAAGGTTCGTGCTACATGCCCCACACCCTAAGGCTCCTTGAGGTTACGTTTGAATCTTATTCTTTCTTTATTTATGATATATATATATTAGGCCAAATTTCGTGGTCCCATGGTCTGAATACCTCCTACTTAGTGGTTATGAGCCACCTTAGTCGGAAGTCCACAACGCTGGCACCCTCAATGTGTTTATGCTTTAATTACAAGGAGATAAAAGATTTGGCTAAGAGCTAAGATATCGAATCTACACCGCAAAAATCCTCATTTATTAAGCAATTAAATATTCAAGCGGGAAGAAAGAGCCACAACAACTCATATAAGCAAGAATTAACCCTTAAACTTATTATCAACTCTATCATCTCTCGTTCTCCACAATTTAAAATCTCAAATGATGAGACTCGTGGATGCTTAGCCTAATAAACCAATTAAGGTCCATATGGTTAAGGATACTAGCTAGAGTAAACTTGGATAAGTAAACTCGGGTTGAGTCAAAATATTCACGACGGGCCTAATATATCAAAGACATCTAAACTTGTTAAAACCATTTTATTTATTTATTAATTTTTGACTTTATTCTTGAAATGGAATATATAAATACGATGCGATGACAAAAGGAAAGAAAATAAATGGAAATACTACTAGGCCAAAATAGATCAAAAATTTTGAAAAACGTTGAAAAATTTAATTTTCTGGTTAAATGAGGTCAAATTCATGGAAAAGTCCACTAAAATTCGATAGAAGTCCCCCTACACTTAATATAAACATTGTCCTTAATGTTTAAGCATGTGGGAGAATAAACTCCCCTACACTTAGGACATTGAGTACGTTGTTTAAATCGAGCTAAGGAAGAGACAACTAAAGTGATTACATTTATTCAACTTATTTATATACATGTATGAATCACAATAGTTTTGATAGAACCGGGTACACGGGAACACGAGATCACGGGTCGCGTCAAAAATACCAAAAGTGGATCATTAAAGCACATGTCCCTGCACAACATCACAAGACAAACAACCTACTTGGCTCCCCTACACTTATTGGTGGAAACGGGTGAAGGTGAAAAAGGGTGCAAAGTATGGAAAAGGTAAAAATCTAACCTAGTTATACGATGCTTGATTTATTTATCACGAGTCTCTAGCTCGACTCGATTTCCCGAATTAATTCAAGGGAAATGTGGAGAGGGATGGAATCATCTCGTGAGAGATGTCCTCTCCAAAGTACAACTTAACCCGTTGGCCATTCACCTTAAATTTGGGCCCATTTGGTTGGGATAACTCAATGGTGCCATAAGGGAAGATTTGGGCCACGGTGAATGGACCGGACCAACGGCTCTTAAGTTTACCCGAAAAAATTTTCAACAGAGAGTTAAAGAGTAAAACTTGATCACGAACGTGGAACTCTCGGTTCTTAATCTTGGAATCATGAATGAGCTTAGTCTTCTCCTTGTAGATCAATGAATTCTCATAAGCCTCATTCCTAAGTTTATTAAGTTCATTGAGTTGGATTTTCCTAAGATCGTCGGCTTTGTTTATGTCAAAATTACTCCATTTCAAGGCCCAATAAGCCTTATGCTCCAACTCAATGGGGAGGTGGCACGCCTTTCCGTACACAAGGCGATAAGGAGTACAACCTATAGGTGTCTTATAAGCGGTACGAAAAGCCCATAAAGCATCATCTAGTTTATCGGCCCATGAGGCACGATGCTCTCCCACGGTACGCTCTAAGATTCGCTTAAGTCCACGGTTGGAAACCTCGCTTTACCATTAGTTTGTGGATGATACGCGGTGGAAAGTCGGTGATTGACACCATACTTAGCCATGAGTCGTGTGAATTGATCATTGCAAAAATGAGGCCCGCGATCACTAATAATAGCATGAGGCACACCGAATCGAGCAAACAATTGTTTCAAAAAGTTCACAACCACCCTCGCATCGTTAGTAGGTAAAGCCTTTGCTTCAACCCATTTTGATACGTAGTCAACGGCTACGAGGATGTACTTGTTCCCTTTTGATGATGGAAATGGCCCCATAAAGTCGATGCCCCATACGTCAAAGATTTCACACTCTTGGATGAAATTTTGAGGCATCTCATCTTTATGTGTGATCTTGCCTTGTCGTTGGCAAGCATCACAATGCTTAACCATGAGCGTCATGATAAATGGTGGGCCAATAGAATCCGGAGTCGAAAACTTTCTTAGCGGTGTAGTTAGGACCAAAGTGACCACCGGTGGGTCCTTTGTGGCAAGCTTCAAGGATTTGTAAAGCCGCCGGCCCATCAACACATCTACGAATTATTAAGTCCGCACATTTCTTGAAAAGATAAGGGTCGTCCCAATAGTACGTTTTTACGTCTTTAAAGAATTTTTTCTTTTGTTGAGACGTTAACCCTTCGATAAGAACACCACCCGCCAAATAGTTTGCAATGTCCGCAAACCATGGGGTATCATCAAGATTGGAATTAATAGACATTAAGGTCTCAAGGGGAAAAGATTCATTAATCTCTTGATTTGGAAGTTCCCCTTGATAAGGATCCTCAAGTCTACTAAGATGATCCGCGGCTAGGTTTTCCGCTCCATTTTTATCATGAATTTCGATTTTAAATTCTTGTAGGAGCAAAACCCATCGAAGGAGTCTCGGTTTAGCATCTTGCTTGGTCAACAAGTATTTCAAGGCGGAATGGTCGGTGTAAACAATGGTGGTGGAAAGCACAAGATAGGGGCGGAATTTCTCAAAAGCATACACTACAGCTAAAAGCTCTTTTTCGGTAGTGGTATAATGCAATTGAGCCCCCGTCATTGTCTTACTAGCATAATGGATTGGTTGGAAGTGTTTGTTAACTCGTTGATCTAAAACCGCTCCTACCGTGAAATCACTAGCATCGCACATGAGCTCAAAAGGTAACTCCCAATTTAGAGAGACTAAGACCGGGGCCTTAGTTAATTTACCTTTAAGAAGTTCAAAAGAGTCGAGACATTCTTGAGAAAAGATAAAAGGAGCATCTTTATCTAAGAGATGAGTCATTGGAAGAGCTATTTTAGAGAACTCTTGGATGAAACATCGATAAAATCCCGCATGGCCTAAAAAACTTCTAACTCCTTTGACGGTGGTAGGTGGAGGCAACTTAGCAATGACGTCAACTTTAGCACGATCGACTTTGATACCGGCTTTTGAAATTTTATGACCGAGGACGATGCCTTCTTTTACCATGAAATGGCATTTTTCCCAATTAAGAACGAGACGAGTGTCTTCACACCGTTTAAGCATACGTTCTAAACTGGCAAGGCAAGAAGAGAAAGAATCACCATACACCGAGAAATCGTCCATAAAGACTTTCATAGTTTCTTCAACCATGTCATGAAATATTGCCATCATACACCTTTGGAAAGTCTCGGGAGCATTACATAAGCCGAAAGGCATTCGTTTGTAAGCAAATGTTCCATAAGGACAAGTGAATGTGGTTTTCTCTTGGTCTTTTGGATCGATAGGGATTTGAAAATATCCGAAAAAACCATCTAAGAAGCAATAGTAGTCATTACCCGCTAAACGCTCGAGCATTTGATCCATGAAAGGAAGAAGAAAATGATCCTTACGAGTGGCATCATTGAGCTTATGATAGTCTATGCAAACTCGCCAACCCGTTACAAGTCGAGTAGGAATCAACTCGTTGTTCTCATTGGGAACAACCGTTATTCCGCCTTTCTTAGGCACACAATGGACGGGACTAACCCATGGAGAATACGAAATAGGGTAAATCAGTCAGGCATCTAGAAGTTTGATAACTTCTTTCTTAATGACTACATGAATTTTTGGAATAACCCTTCTTTGATTTTGGATTGCGGGTTTAAAGCATCTTCCATGAGAATTTTATGAGTGCAAAAGTTAGGATCAATTCCGCGGATGTTGGAGATTTTCCAAGCAATTGCTTTCTTATGATTTTTGAGCACATAGATAAGTCGAGATTTTTCATCTTCTTTTAAGTCCTTAGCAATTATGACGGGTAACTTATCATTCTCTTCTAAAAAAAACGTATTCTAAATTAGACGGTAAATCCTTAAGCTCTAAATCCGGTGGATTGTCGATGGAAGGCTTAGTCAAATTTGGATCATCGTTCGTAACTTCCTTAGGAGTAGGTGGAGAAATATGGTCCTCATTGAGAAGTCTCTCAATGGTACGAATGTCTTCTTCCCAATCGGTGGGAGAATCGTCATATTTTAAATCCACGTCCCCTAAACTTGTTTCAAATTCTTGTAAAAGAAAGTCACTTTCTCCAAATGGAGTCAATGAAGGAGCAATAGAAGCTACAGTCTCAACATGAGGTAAATGAGAAATCCCGCTCTTACCAGCCTCGTGAAAATGTTCTTCATATGCTTTGTCGAGCACATCGATGTAATTCACGGATTCGGCCTCATCGGGAAGTTTGGAAAGTTTACCCATGTTAAAGACGATTTTATCATCCCCTACCCTCATGATAAGCTCACCGCGGCTACATCAATCAATGTATGCCCGGTTCTTAAGAAGGGTGATAGGTGTGTAAACACCCATCTTTTCTACCACTTAATTACAATAATAACCGGACCAAAACGTGTATTTTATGTCTTTTATGTCGGAATTATGCGTGGTTTGTGTTTTTGTTGTGATTTAGGACGAAAAGGTGAAAAGTGGAGAATTCACGGGCATTTACGGACTTTTATTGAAGAAAAGGATGAAAGACGAAGTCAAGAAGTCAAAAGTGGATAAAGAACGGAAGTCCAAGACCAATTCTGAAGATTTATCGAAGAAAAAAAGTCAAAAGACGAAAGTTTACTTAAAGCCGAGGAACTCAAGTCTTATTTATCGAAGACGAGTCCAAAGAAATCCCGAGCCAAAAGTCATCACATTCCAAGATTAACAAAAAGATTAAGAAGGAAGGACTTGATGGTGCAATTAACAAGAAAGGAAGGAGAGATGAAGCTTCCCCTAACCACTCCCTAATCACCTATATAAACCCTCATTTTCATTCATTTACTCTTGTTGGTGGCTTGACAAACCATTCTTCCACATTTACTTTTAATGCACCTTTAATTACTTGCACTTTTAATTACATGTTTTGCACCTTAATTACCTTTTAATTCCAAGTAAGTTTTTAATTTGTGTTCTTTAAATTCTTGTCTTTACCTTTCTTTATCATTTGATCAAGTTCTTTTTATCAATCTCATTCTACCTTTCTCTCTTTTTATTTCGGTTTGAATTTCGGATTAAGCAAGGTTTTGCTTAATCCATTTGCTTATCTTGATTAAAGTTTCGTCCTTTTTATTTCCTCCTACGAAATAAGCCACGAGATTGACAACCTTGTGTGCTTATTTGGAATTTTTCTTAAGTGTTTTGAAAGTTTTCTTTAAAGTTTTGATTTTATTGTTTTGATTTCATTTAAGTTTCGTGTTTAAAAGTTTGAAATACTTTAACTTTCTAGCTTATTGTTTCGTTGTGATTTCATTTCATTTAAGTTTTTGGTAACTGCTTATTAGAATAGCTTATTTAGTTCTTGTGCTTATTACCAAGTTGGTTCCATCGGAAAGTTAGGGTTTTCCACATTGCGACGGATAGCAACACCACATTCCGATAGTGACAGTATTGGCATAAGGGTTTTTGCATTCCGATCCGGGATTGCGACAGGAGTAACTTTACCTCATTCCGATCTGGGGATTGCGATCGCATATTGCGATAGCTCTTTCCGACGGCTCTTGAGGCTTGTTAAGTCGAAGTGCTGCCCAATTTTCCGTAGCCTCATTCCGATAGGTACATTCCGATAGGACACATTTCGATCTGAACTACATTGCGATCTGAGGTTGTTAGGTTATTCCGATCTGAAAAGGTGACATATTCCGATCTGGGTTTCTTCAACATTCTGATAGGTGGTGTGTTCATTCCGATGGTAAGGTCGATCGGAATATATTCCGATCTGAGGGTTGTTTTCCATACTTTATCTTGTTTAATTTCTAGTTTATGTTTTTAATACTTGTCTAATTTAATTTCCGTCACGCTTTTATTTTTTAGTCATTTAATTATTTTACTTCCCGTCACACTTTCTTTTAATTAGACTTAGATTTATTTTCACACACTTGTAATACTTGCCCTTTATTTCAACGACATTTACTTTTAAGTCTTTGCACATTTAAATTTAAAAACAACCAAAATTATTTGTTTCCACCAAGATAAAACTGAGTCACATAGAAAACCTAGATCAATTCGATTAGACCAACACAACGAACTTCAACGAACACATAATTTTTTATACAAGGTGTCAAAACCTTGTATTAAATGGCGCCGCTGCCGGCTCTTTTCGTTAAGATCAATAGTTTTCTGTGAGAGACACGTTGCTTTTTGGGATCCGTTCACTTGTGAACGTTATTTTTCTTGCATAAAAATTGATAAAAAACCATAAAAATTAAAATTTTCAAAAATCTAAAAAGATTTTATCTTTCTTGTGTATATATATTGTTTTTGTGTTTGGTTTTGTTTTCTTTTGCATTTTCAGGTGTATGCGTACTAGATCTTCTAACTATCAAGAGCCCGAGCCTCAAGAAGATTTAGATATGGCAGGTGTTAACAACAATAATCAACTACCGCACCTCAATAATAATAATAACAACAACAATGCTCTTCCACAGCCCGATCTTCGGACCATGGAGGAACTTTGTCAACCAACAATGTTTGGACGAGGAGGACCGATTGCGCCGATGCAAATCAACGCTCCTGAGTTTTCGTTGAAGCACCACATGATTCAGCAAGTACAAACAAACCCATTTAGAGGATTGCCTGATGATGATGCCAACAAACACCTCGACAAGTTCATTACTATCACCCAGAGCATGAAGTTGGCTGGGGCCACTATGGATGAACTTCGCCTACAACTCTTTCCACACACTCTATTACATCATGCCGAGAAATGGTTTGATCGTCTCCCGAAGAATTCTATTCACACTTGGGATGACATGACTCAACGCTTTTTGTCGCGCTACTTTCCACCATCCATGGTCACAAGCCTTCGCAATCAGATCAGCGGTTTCATGCAAGATCCCGATGAATCTCTTTTCGATGCATGGGAGAGATATAATGTCTTGATCGACCGTTGTCCAAACCACAATATGCTTCCGGTCACCTTGATCGATACTTTCTACAACGGATTGACTTTTCGAGATCGTGATACGATTAATGCAGCCGCCGGTGGCACATTCATGAAAAGGAGACCCGAGGAGTGTAGAGAGTTAATTGAGAACATGACTACTCACCACAAGAACTGGGATTCCTCTGCATCTTCTAGGAACAACCCGAGAGTCAATGTTTCCTCAACCTCAGCAAACCCTGAGATGACCGAACTCACCCGCATGATGACTGAAATGAGCAAAAGTATTACGCTTCTCGCTTCAAATCAACAACAACAACAAGTTAAAGCGGTTGCTAATCCTTGTGAAACATGTGGCGGTCTTCACTCATACACCGATTGTCCTTCAACACAAGGAAATCCGGAAAATGTGTATGCAGCTTACGGTAATTATTCACCGGAAAATTACCAAGCTAGACAACAAGGGGATAGAAATCTGCTGAGCTACCGTTCCAACAATTACCTTTCACCCGGTTTTTCTCCTCAAAACCAAAACCCCGCCAACAACTACACTAGAAGCAACCAAATCCCACCAAGAGCTTCTAATCCTTATCACCCACCCGCCCAACAAAACCCACCCATTAATCCCGATGTTGAGGCTATCATGAGAACCCAAGGTGAGCAAATCAAGAATCTGCAGAGCCAAATTATCAATCTTAAAGGGGATATCACAAAGCAAGGAAATGAGATAAGATCCGAGCTTCGAAATGATATTCAATCCTCCTTCAGCAATCAAACCAATGATTTGAAGAATATGCTTGCTAGTTTCTTGCCCCCTGCTCAACCTTCTTCTTCAAGTTCTCTACCTTCAAACACCGTCACCAATCCGCGAGCCAATGTGAGTGCTATTACTACTCGTAGTGGAGTCACCATTGTAGGACCACCAATCCCACCCTCATCATCTACACCTCCTCCACCACCATGTATCCCTACTCCTCCTACACCTAGTATTAGTGCACCATTACCGTCTCCACCTCGACGTGATGAAGTTCCCACCAATGATCCTTCAACATCTCAACCTTTACCTACACCTGCACCTTCCCCACCCAAACCCAATATCCCTTATCCTTCTCGCTTGGGCAAGACCAAAATGCTAAACAAGGAGGACGCTCAAGTGACTAGCTATATCAAGATGATTTCTCAAATGAATTTCAACATTAGCTTTCTTGAAGCACTTGTCCACATGCCCAAATTTGTTAAAGCATTTAAGGAATTGCTTAACAAGAAGGAGAAGCTGATTGAACTCGCCAACACACGCTTAAATGAAAACTGCTCTGCAGTTATTCTTAAAGAACTTCCGGAAAAACTTGGAGATCCCGGTCGTTTTGTGTTGCCTTGCGTGTTCAACAAAACTGAAGAATTTACTGCCCTTGCTGATCTCGGGGCTAGTATTAATTTAATGCCACTCAGTGTTTGGAAAACACTATCATTGCCCGACCTCACTCCAACAAAGATGACTCTTGAACTTGCAAATCGCACTCTCGCTTACCCTGTTGGTATAGCTGAAGACGTGTTCATTAAAGTTGGCACATTTACTTTCCCGATCGATTTTGTCGTAGTTGATTATGAAATGGACCCTCGTATTCCTTTAATACTTGGTCGGCCATTCTTGAGAACCGGACGTGCTTTAGTAGATGTGGCCGAAGGTGAGTTAATCTTACGAGTCGGGGATGATGCAAAAGTTTTCAAAATGGGGAAGCTTACTAGTTTAACTTTTGGAGGCCGAGAATCAGTGAATATGATTAATGTGCTAGATGACTTTACCGTCTACGAAAATCCTCTATTCGACTCTTGCATCGATAATCCACTTTTTTATGATGATGTGGATGATTCTCTCCCTACTTTGGACGCTTCTTCCATTTATGATTCGTCACCGGTCTTTGACGCTTATGATGATGATGATTCTAGCTCAGATTCGGATGATTTTGATTGTACTTCTGAGTATCCCGAGCTGCCTACTTTCGATGATTTTGATGAGGCTGATACTCTATCAAGCGATTCTTCACATGATGAAGATCCTCCGTCATCACTCGCTCCTACTTTGGACGATTATTCATTTGAGGAAGATTTCTCTGAATTTCTCAACACATACTTCCCTCATGAGAGTGATGCTCCTCCTTTTGACTTTGAAGATTATCGCCTTGATCCTACTTTGGATTTGAAGAGCATTTTGTCAAAGGAGAAGAAACCGGTTGACACCGAAATCCGTTGCACGTATGATTTAACACCTCTTTGTCCCACTTCTGAGGACGAGGTTGTGCTTCTTTGCGGATCTTCTTCACACTCGGCTGAGCCGGAGTGCTATTTTCCCCTGAAGGAAAAGGTGTTCGACCCCGGTATTGAAGTCTTTAAGCCATCTCAGTATCCACCTGATGAAATAAAAGGAAAAATCTTTGGAAATCTTGAAGACATGCTTGCACCACTTCATCCTTGCTTCTACTGTGCTCCATCATTGCTTAAGGGAACCTTGCCACTTCTCTTTTGGCTTGCCTTGTTCGCCTTAAGCTCTTGCTTATTGATGGATGAAAACTATGTCTTTGATCCTGGTGGAGTTGTTTCATGCTACTTCCGTTGATGATCAAGGTCGAGTCAGGCTCACGACTCGGTTAACAAAAATCAAGCGCTTCTTGGGAGGCAACCCATGCATCTATCTTTCCGCTTTCTATATCATAAGTGTAGGGGGGACCCTTTGGATTGCTATTTCCTCTCCTCACTTCTTAATCAGGGATTCGAGCTTCAATGATCCACTCTTGATGATTCTTGACCACCCGTGCTTCCGTGTTCTACTTCTTCCCGGTTCTATCCTAAACTCTTTTCGATTCACTATTTTATATTTTCTCAATATTAAAATAGGAATCTCTTTAGTTGTCTTTTCCTTAGCGAGATTTAAACAACGTGCACAATGTCCTAAGTGTAGGGGAGTTTCCTCCCACATGCTTCAACATTGAGGACAATGTTTATCTTAAGTGTAGGGGGGACTTCTATCGAAGTTAAGTGGTCTTTTCCTTGTATTTGTCCTCATTTTAACCGGAAAATCAATTTTTCGACATTTTTCAAAATTTTTGATCTATTTTGGCCTATTAGTTTTTCCCTTTGTATAGTCATTTTCGAATAAATCTTTAATAAAGTGGTTTTAATTTTCAAACGTTGTGAATCTTTTGACTCAACCCGAGTTTACTCATCTAAGTTTGCTCTAGCTAGTATCCTTAACGTGTTTAAGTCAAGTTTTGCTAGGCTTTTATATAGGGAGCTATAAAACGCGAAAGTCATAACTCTCACGGGTTAAGAACAAGAACTTTTCGCAAGTTCCTATAATTGATCCTAGAGGGTCGTTTATCAAGGGAACTTTAAGATGCGATTTCTAAACTTGAAAAAGTCTAAGAATTTGCAAGATCCTATAGGCGACTCGAAAACCCAAAACTTTGATTTAATTGGCTAAGTTTCCACGAGTCTCATTCCTTGAGATTTTAAACTGTGGAGAACGAGAGATGATAGAGCCAATTATAAGTCGGTATTCTTTCGTGAATTTATGTGAGTTAATTATGAGCCTATTCTCCCATCACTTGCTAATAAATTTATCTGCTAATAAATAAGGTTGTACGATTTGAAAAGTTACTTAGCTTCTAGCCCCAGATCGTTTAAAAGTTGCTCGGTAATGACGAGAGTTCATAGCCAAGGCATAACTTATGAAGCGGGGCGCGAAGATTGGCGAGTCCGAAAAGGCCCTAACAAGGCATGAGGGCTATATTTTGTTGCTAAAGATCCAAAAGTGATGTGAAGAATCATTTATCGAAAATCAATATGAAGGATCGAGACACACGACGTAAAGCAAAACTCCCAAAAAGTCATGGAGAAGTGTATCCGAAAAGACCCTAACAAGGTATGAGGATAAATAGATCCAAGTCAATGAAGGAGGCGGATCGTTGTATATCAAAATCCAAAATAAAGATTGGAGAAAAATGAAGAAGTCGTGGTCCATATATGAAGAATCTCTCAAAATTCCCAAGTGAAGAAATTCCAGTTATGAAGAGGAGACCATTATTTCATGAACGTCTCTCAAGATTAGAAGTATGAAGTCGCTGCCAAATATCGGCCCGAGAAAGGTCTCAAATCGCGAACCAAGTTATGCCAAGATATGAACTTTTTGATATCCCGAGAAGCAGTTTTAAAAGATTTGGTCCTTTAGCTAACTATTAATTAAATCGTTCACTTTATTTTCAGACTAAACAACTATCTAAATAAGTCAAACAATGCATCTTCGTGATCATTCAAGACAAATAATAAAATATAAGAGATACCCATAGGAATAAGGGAGTCTAAGTGAGTAATTGGCCCACATGAGTTTGTGTTAGTCTACTAACTTATAATAACAATGATCTCGTTTTTAAGCTTGGTTTGGAGAAAGTGAAAAGTTGAGGATGATGATTATTCATGACATTTTCAAAACCCAAGGTATGCTTTTAATTTCTTTGCTTTGCATTTTTTTATAATTTTCTATCTCTTTAATAAAGGCCAACGTGGATTGATTATGATGAAAAGTGTAAACATGCTTTGTAACTAATGCATTGCATGAGGACATTGCAATGGTCAAGTGTAGGGGATTTGATAGGTGTGTAAACACCCATCTTTTCTACCACTTAATTACAATAATAACCGGACCAAAACGTGTATTTTATGTCTTTTATGTCGGAATTATGCGTGGTTTGTGTTTTTGTTGTGATTTAGGACGAAAAGGTGAAAAGTGGAGAATTCACGGGCATTTACGGACTTTTATTGAAGAAAAGGATGAAAGACGAAGTCAAGAAGTC
Organism: Glebionis coronaria; assembly: GCA_025667525.1. Taxonomy (NCBI): domain Eukaryota; kingdom Viridiplantae; phylum Streptophyta; class Magnoliopsida; order Asterales; family Asteraceae; genus Glebionis; species Glebionis coronaria. The sequence continues at coordinate 477,883,642 of CM046874.1, forward strand.
AAAAGTGGATAAAGAACGGAAGTCCAAGACCAATTCTGAAGATTTATCGAAGAAAAAAAGTCAAAAGACGAAAGTTTACTTAAAGCCGAGGAACTCAAGTCTTATTTATCGAAGACGAGTCCAAAGAAATCCCGAGCCAAAAGTCATCACATTCCAAGATTAACAAAAAGATTAAGAAGGAAGGACTTGATGGTGCAATTAACAAGAAAGGAAGGAGAGAGGAAGCTTCCCCTAACCACTCCCTAATCACCTATATAAACCCTCATTTTCATTCATTTACTCTTGTTGGTGGCTTGACAAACCATTCTTCCACATTTACTTTTAATGCACCTTTAATTACTTGCACTTTTAATTACATGTTTTGCACCTTAATTACCTTTTAATTCCAAGTAAGTTTTTAATTTGTGTTCTTTAAATTCTTGTCTTTACCTTTCTTTATCATTTGATCAAGTTCTTTTTATCAATCTCATTCTACCTTTCTCTCTTTTTATTTCGGTTTGAATTTCGGATTAAGCAAGGTTTTGCTTAATCCATTTGCTTATCTTGATTAAAGTTTCGTCCTTTTTATTTCCTCCTACGAAATAAGCCACGAGATTGACAACCTTGTGTGCTTATTTGGAATTTTTCTTAAGTGTTTTGAAAGTTTTCTTTAAAGTTTTGATTTTATTGTTTTGATTTCATTTAAGTTTCGTGTTTAAAAGTTTGAAATACTTTAACTTTCTAGCTTATTGTTTCGTTGTGATTTCATTTCATTTAAGTTTTTGGTAACTGCTTATTAGAATAGCTTATTTAGTTCTTGTGCTTATTACCAAGTTGGTTCCATCGGAAAGTTAGGGTTTTCCACATTGCGACGGATAGCAACACCACATTCCGATAGTGACAGTATTGGCATAAGGGTTTTTGCATTCCGATCCGGGATTGCGACAGGAGTAACTTTACCTCATTCCGATCTGGGGATTGCGATCGCATATTGCGATCGCTCTTTCCGACGGCTCTTGAGGCTTGTTAAGTCGAAGTGCTGCCCAATTTTCCGTAGCCTCATTCCGATAGGTACATTCCGATAGGACACATTTCGATCTGAACTACATTGCGATCTGAGGTTGTTAGGTTATTCCGATCTGAAAAGGTGACATATTCCGATCTGGGTTTCTTCAACATTCCGATAGGTGGTGTGTTCATTCCGATGGTAAGGTCGATCGGAATATATTCCGATCTGAGGGTTGTTTTCCATACTTTATCTTGTTTAATTTCTAGTTTATGTTTTTAATACTTGTCTAATTTAATTTCCGTCACGCTTTTATTTTTTAGTCATTTAATTATTTTACTTCCCGTCACACTTTCTTTTAATTAGACTTAGATTTATTTTCACACACTTTTAATACTTGCCCTTTATTTCAACGACATTTACTTTTAAGTCTTTGCACATTTAAATTTAAAAAAAACCAAAATTATTTGTTTCCACCAAGATAAAACTGAGTCACATAGAAAACCTAGATCAATTCGATTAGACCAACACAACGAACTTCAACGAACACATAATTTTTTATACAAGGTGTCAAAACCTTGTATTAAAGGGTCGTCCCACAATTAAGGGAACACGAGGATCCATCTCATAGTCGACTACAACGAAATCGGCAGGAAAAGTGAATTTGTCGACTCCTACAAAAACATCCTCGACTATCCCCACCGGATAAGCAACCGTACGGTTAGCTAATTCCAAGGTCATACGAGTGCGGACTAGCTCGGGTAAAGATAATTGTTTCCACACGGACAATGGCATAAGATTGATACTCGCTCCGAGATCCGCCAAGGCCATACAATTCTCAACACCCGGAAAATTGCAAGGAATAAGGAATCGACCGGGATCTCCTAACTTAACCGGTAATTTTCTTAAAAGAACTGCGAAACAATTCTCATTCAATTGGGTATTGGCAATATCGAGCAATTTTTCCTTATCACTTAAAAGGTCCTTAAACATCTTAGCATACTTAGGCATGTGAGCGAGAGCCTCGACAAAGGTAATATTAAAATTCAATTGTTTGAACATTTTTAGGAAGTTCGAAACTTGAATATCATCCTTATTCTTCAATTTCTCTTTCCTCAACCTTGAGGGATAAGGTATATTGGGTTGAGATGAAGGATTTGGAGTGGATTGCTCACTCACATCCTTTGGTGGAGGAGGGGTAGAAATGGAAGGTGAAGGAACCGTTTTGGGAACCGAAGGTGTGGTATAAGATTTAGGTAAAGGTGGAACATAAGGTATAGACGAAGGCATAACGGGTGGTATGTGACAAGTAGAAGGTGAAGGAGGGTGGGTAGAAGAAGAAGGAATCTCGGGTCCTTGTTTAGGTGGGGAATAAGAAGGTTCTTCGGTGGTCTTACCGCTCCTAGTAGTGATGGCATTAATGTTAGCCATTGGATTGGTCACGGTGTTAGAAGGGAGGGCACCTTGGGGACGAAGGGTTTGAATCATTTGAAAAAATTTCTTATCGGCCGATTCTTGTATTTCTCTCATAATTCGCTCATGTTCGGTTAATTTTTGTAGAACCAAGTCCATTTGAGGATTATGCATGTTCATTTGATTATACCCTTGATTAGGAAAACCTTGATTAGGAAAACCTTGGTTTGGATTATAATTTTGAAAACCTTGATTAAAACCTTGATTTTGAAAACCTTGGTTATCAAAACCTTGATTTTGTAAACCTTGGTTATTAAATCCTTGATTTTGTAAACCTTGGTTATTAAATTCTTGATTTTGATTTTTAAACCCTTGGTTTTGCCCTTGAAAATTCTATTGATTTTGATTAAAACCCCTTTGTATTAGAATTCCCTTGAAAATTATCCCGTTGAGGACCTTGGTTCCTATTTTAGGCGGGTGGGGGTGGTCTTTGTGGAGCAACAAAACCCGGGGGAGCCAAATAGTTATTAGACTTATAAGACAAATGGTTAACATCAACATTTGGTTTGAAATGAACCCGCTCATTTTCATTGTTGTTATAAGCATAAACTTCTTGTTGTTGATTGTAAACCTTGTCACAATTATAATACGAATGTGGTCCACCACAAGTCTCACACGTTTCACAAGTCTCTTTTAAGGCATTTACTTGCACATTGATGGCTTTGGTATTGTTAGCGGTTTGTAGAGCAATTATTTCAACAAGCGAAGTAAGCTTATCAATTCTCTTGTCGCTCTAACTAGTACTAGCACGTGCCATAGTAGCCCTAACACTATTGGTTTGTACTTTTGGCTTGTTTTCAATTATTTCCCAAGCCTCGTTCATGGACTTCACAAGAATTTTACCCCCCGCGGCACTATTAAGTGAGTCTTGATCATTAAGAGTTAAACCATTGTAAAACGTATTGATTTGATGCACTTTTGTAAAACCATGTTGTGGACATTTTCGTAAAAGCTCCTTAAAATGATCCCAAGACTCACTAAACACTTCCCCATATTGTTGTTCAAAGGTAATGATGTCATTCCTTAAAGAGGTGGTCCGTGATGGTGGGAAAAAGTAGTTAAAGAACTTGGTCTCTAAATCAATCCATGTGGTAATACTTTGGGGTGGTTCCTTATCAAGCCAAATCCGGGCTTGTCCCTCGAGGGAAAAAGGAAAGAGTTGTAAACGAATGGCCTCTTGTGGCACCCCATTGTATTTGACGGTGTTTTCCAATTGTATGAAACGTTTTATATGAGCGTGTGGGTCATCATTAGTACGGCCTAAAAATGGTGTAGCGGAAACCATTTGAATAAAACCCGTTTTTAGTTCAAAATTATTCGCTCCAATATCCGGCACCACAATCGTGTCATCATTTCCTTCAACGTGAGATTGTAGAATCTCAATCATTGGTCGATTATCCGTTGCCATCGTGTTGTTCAAAGCTCGATTCTCGGGATCGGCTTGATTGACGGTCTTTTTGTTCTTCTTCTTCTTTTTGGAAGAATTAGAAGTATTTGGTACACCACTCGGTATGTGTGCACGCGCGCGAGTACGCATACAACTAAACTTGAGGAATGAGGTAGGAGACCACGGTCGACTTTGAGAGAAAAGGGATTATCCCTCTCGAGGTTCAATATTAAAAAGCTACAAAAATATATACGTAATACTACTTGAGTTGGCAAACCAATAATCGGTCGTCCCTCTCAATATACGCACAAGCAAGCGGGGAAACGAGGTGGCACAAAGCACTTAAAAATCTTTTTCCTTAGACGGCCTTTTATAGCGTGTCGCCTTATACCACCTTATAGTTTGTATAAATCGAGTTAAAACTTTTTACTAGTATTTATCTATTTTGCCCCTTTTTCTCGTTTTGGATTCGAATACAATAGCTAGGTGATGAAATCCCAACTAAGGTCTTATTTGGAAGTAGGTAAATTAATTGTTCTACGTAATACAATATAGTAAAAGAAAAATCTTTTTGTATTTTTTTAGAAAAATATATATTCACAATAAAAAGCGAAAGAAATCGAAATAAGAAAAATAACAATAATACGTAATATTTTTGGTGTAATACTTTAGGAAAAGTATTACTTTTGGATATTTTAATTTTTTTTGGTGCAAAGCTTAGGAAAGAGTTTGCTTTTGATGATTTTTTTTTGTATTTTTAAGTTTTGTATTTTTTTTATGTTTTTGATTTTTTTAGCAAGAAAAGTAACGTTCAAAATTGAACGGATACCAAAATCCAAAGCTTCTCACTAAAAATCGTCAATCGTAACAAGCGAATCGGCAGCGGCGCCAATTTAATATATGAATTTTGCCATTCTTTTAAAATCTATTTTTCGTTCCTCGACTCACTCGAATTGATTTCCAATTTTAACGTAAGATTAAATGTTCTTGGTTAATAAAACTTTGTTTTGGTATTAAAAACTAAAAACTTAATATTATAGGCTAATACTTAACTATTTAAAATTTATAAACTAATTTAGACTATTTAAAATAAAACAATTTAAACAACTTTAAAAACTATTTTAAATTTAAACAAAACTTAAATCTATTTAAAAAGAAATTACTATTATACTACTTAACCTATTTAAAAAGAAAATACTCTTAAACTATTTTAATCTTAATTAAACAATTAAACTAACTTAAAACTATTTTTTAAATCTAATTAAATATATTTAACAAAAACTTTTTATCTAAACAAACTCGATTAAAACTATTTTATATAAAACTAATTTAATAAAAAAAACTAATTTTAAATTTTTAAAATTATGTAAAAAAATAAATTTATAAAACTTTTAATTAAAAAGTATTAAAAAAACTATTTAAGTAAAATAAATGATAAAGAAAATATTAACTAAATTAAATCTAGATAATTAAAAAAACTGACAGCTAATTAATTATCCTATATTAAATATTGAAGCTGTAACTAAACACAAATAAGGAGCTAGCGGAGATGGTTAACACGTTGGGGTTATGAACGGCAGGTCACGGGTTCGAATCCCAAAAGGGCTAAATTTTTTGGAATTTATTTTTTTTTGTACAGAAAACTATAGAAGTGTCACAGGAGTGACTTTTTGTTATGTATTTCGACTGATAAATCAGTCAAGAACCAGCAAATCAATAGGATCTGCTAGCCTTATGCAATCAGCAAAAACCAAGCTCAGCAAACAAACAAAAGACTAGAAAAACTTATAAATAAGCAAATAAGATCTAAACAAAAGAACTGATAAGCAAATCAAACCTAGTAAACTTATAACAGATTCAAATAAGCAAATAGACCTAAATAGAAAATAAGCAGATAGACCTAAACAATCAGCAAAAATTACAATCTAATAATTGAGATTCAAACAATATAAAACCTAAACCCAAGAAATCAAATCTCAAATCAATATCATAACTAGCAGACTTATATAACTAACATATCAGCAAGAATAACTATATCAGCTAAATATAACAAACTCAGCAATAATAATAAGTAGACAAGAAACAACAGACTATTATCAAATCCTTAGACAATATATTTAAACTACTAGCACTCATATTCAGATTATTAACCAAGCCCTAGCAATCTAAAATATATATTAAAGCTAACTTTAAAATAATATCAAATCAGAGTAACTAAAATCTAAAACTCAGACTTATCTCAACTAAACTTAATCATTTAACCATGATCAAACAAAGAAGATACAAATTCATAAACAAAACAGATTAACTAAAACTTGTAAATAAAAAGGAAATTAAACCTGATGACGAATCATTTGAGACGAAGGAAGGCGCTGAGCCTCCTTAATGAACCGAGTCGACACCTCCTTAACCAAACATCATCGAATCCACGAACCAGAAACACCTATTTGAACCAGATTTAATAAAAACTTCCAGTGGGGAAGTTTTTTATCCACTTTTACTTTCTTTATTTAACATAAATCATTAACTAATTTTATTAAATAAATTTTATCATTATTATAACTAACAGTTTAAAGATTAATTTGCAATAATAATAAACTTTAACAGAAAAGTAAGAAGACACAATTTAAATGAAAATAAACTTTTATTAATATTAAAGAAAGATTACAGTACTGGAAAATAAAATTACAAATTCCTAAAAACTATTTTGCATAATAACTAGAAAATAAAAAAAATGGATGAATTAAAAATTACATTATGAAAGGGTTTTATAGGCAAACCCTAAAACTGTTGATGAAGAATCTTGGTGAGCACGGAGAAAGATCTTGGCCGCTCTTTCTTCTTCTCTCATTCTCTTTCTTGATCTACGGATGGAAATCCTCCTGGGGTCACACGGATTGCCAGGTTGTCGATTATTGTGTTTCTTGTGCTAGTTGATTGCTGAGATGGCAGGCCCTGATTGGAGGATGGTTTGTGGTGAGGTGGATGAGCCAATCAAAGGCAAGGAAGAAGCCACGTTTGATTGATCCTCCATGATGCTACTCCGATTTAGATGGGGATTTAATTCCCATACGTGTGAATCACACGTATCCCACAAAAGCCCCGTTTATTTGATACCTTTTTTTGTGATTAGGGTTTGGGATTGGGGGTAAAAAAGCTGCGTTTATTTTGAGAGGTGAGGGAGAGATGAGTGGTAGCATAGGATGTAACGAAAGGTTAATAATATGTGTGAGTGGGTGAATGTTTTGTTGACTGAGTTGGTATTAAACGTGTGTGTTGAGTTGACCAAAAACAAGTGAAATTCTTCACTTTACTCGTTTATTTATCTTGACAAATTGGGCCTTTTTCTTGTTTTGCTATTCGTCCATTTTGTGTTCACATTGGGCCTTTGATGGGCTTGGGGTTTAAACACAAGAATTACATCCGCATTTATTTACATTGGGCCCTTTTTGGGCTTTTGAGCCCAATGGTAAATAATACATCCTCTCAAATGGGCTTTTGGGCCCATTAATCATAAGTGGGACCCACAAGCCCAATAAACTTCATTTAAGATTAAATCCGCTAGAAACGAGCTTGTATTTGGCTTTGTCGGTGTGACAACCGAAAATTGAGGTCATTGCTTAATCTTATTTTACGATTATTTTTGAAATTTTTGGATGAGTTTGAACGATATTTATTTTTGGAGGTTTAAGTTTAAACCAATGTTGGAAGGTCTATAATTAATATTTATTAAGTATAAGGAGGATTAGCAAGCGTGATGTCGATGGATGCCAAATATTTAACGTTTTGTTGTCGGTTGTTCGATTTTTATTATTTTCGAGGTTTTATTTTAAATGACGTGTTAAGTCGAGTCGAGAGTCGATATTATTATTTTTGAGGTACGTTTTATATTTTAAAAGTATCTTTATGAAACCCGAGCCCCGTAAATATTTTGAAAATTTACTAATAGTTATTTCCCGCTTTTTAGCTAACTATTTACATTTCTAGCCAAAACTTTCATTAAATTGCAACCAAATCCCTACCCCACTATATAAACCACAAACACACACACATTCTCACAATTTTCATTTAAAAAATTCACTTCCACCTCTCGCTCTCTCTTCTCTTTGCCGAAACACCACCACCATCACCAAACACAATCAAACTTCAATTTTTCTTGAGTTCTAGGTTGAATCAAGCTAAACTAACACTAGACCCACCCTTATTTTTGATCAAGGATCACATTGGTGTAAGAATTTCTTACATGCAAGCAACTTTTTTTTCTTGATGTTGGTAGGTAGGAGATATGATCATGCATGGCATTATCATGATGATCCATCGTGGTTTGTGCTAAAAATCTTGTTAGAAACTTCATTTTGATCTTATGATTTTTATTTTGATTATGATTTTGATGTTATGGTTAATGTATGATGATATTAGGGCATAGTAATGATCATTTCCATGGTTGGTTTTTATCAAAAAGTTAATTTTATACAAGTTTTGAGTAGTCATTTTATAACAGTAAGTAAAAGGTAAAATCCGAATTTTTATGTTTTGAAAATGGCTTAACTTATAGCCTAGGGTTATAGATAATTTTCTTAGCTTCGATTTGATATAAGGTAGAGCTTCTAGCTATAAACGAGCGCGAAGTTATGATGTTTTGAATGATCGTGTACCGGGAGACGAGTATCGGCACTACAAGTAGTTGTTGTCGATATTTGGATCGAATCCCGGGGACTCTAAATGGATGTTTTGAAAAATGTAACCTACTGATAATGAGGTGTTTACTTATTAAGTTGAGTTTACATTAAAACCCGAGTGTCGGTTTTGTAAACGAAGTCGTTTAAATAAGTTAAAACGGTTGTATGAAAAATTAACGTAAATCTGTCCGGATTTTGTAGTTTGAAAATGAGTCGGGTAAAGTACTTTAAAAGTAATTTCTTTGATAAACCTGTAAGAGGACTTTCTATATATATTAAGTTAGTTTACCGAGTCGTTTCATAAACGGTTGACGAGTTTAAAAGGGGTGAATGAGCTAGTACATGTAGTATGTACCAGCGGACTTTGTAAAAAGTATAAAATGGTTAAGTAAATGTGTAGTAAAGTATAATGAAGTTATTTATATCGTTTTCTCTCGATTTTATCGTGGTTTTATGAGTTTGAGTTTGATGTTGTTATGTATTATTTATTTCTCGAGTCATTATTAACGAACGCGCCTTATTTGATAGGTAGCGGTTCTCATGTTTGAAAGGCATCCATTACCGTCGACGATCATCTCGCTAGATCTCTTATACTAAGGTGAGTCTATAGCCTCGCTTTCTACTCGTTTTAATGATTTTAATACCCGCGAGGGGGATACATGCTATTTGAAAATAAATGAACACAAGTCATGAGTAATTGTTAGACCCGAATGTTGCCTAAAGTTGATTTCATTGTATTGAGTAAGTTGTTGCTAAAGACCCTAAACTCATGAGCCATTAACTATCTTCTGACTTGATTTTGTGAGTCGGGAATAGCCGCTTATTCTAATGGTAGTACTATTGGGTTGACCACCCTATCTGAGACCAGGGCATTACGTTGAGTAACCCGCTGGGAAGGATAATTTTACGTGAATAAGATTGTGGTATTCTAGCAACTGATACCCTAGAGGGGCAATGGTTTTATTCTAGTCATGCCGGCATTTGGCGTGGGTGACTATTTGGTTAAGGGGTCGGTGTCATGAGCTTAAATACAATGTTTGTTTAATAATATCATTATTATTACTGCCTTGAACATAGATTGTGTGTACGACAATTCTATAAATGATTATGATTGATTTTCTTCGTGTGTTCAAATGTGATTTGATAAACCTATAGTCTCGCTCAACATTATTGTTGACTCGTTTTATGCATGTATTTCAGGTAATAGGAAGTGATGGAGCAGGGAGCTTTGCTGTAGAGGTTGTGGCTTGGCTTTTGGAAGAATGTTGGTCTAAACTGTTTTCTACCTTTTAATGTTGAACAATTTACTTTATGTTGATGTCCTGTACTAAACTTGTTGGTTGTTGGTCGAGATCCAAGGGGACAAAACGCTTTACTCTGGTATCGTGTCAGTACAGTTTGTGTTGAAATCTATGTTTTAGACCATTTATAATAATCATGTTTATATTTTGTGTAAACGTCTCTATTTTGAGTCGTTCAATATATCTTGTGTGATGATGCTTGTGTCTAGCACCCAATTGTGTATTTCCGCTGCGCAATGTAAATTGGGGGTGTTAGAGATTGGTAATCAGAGCTGCAAGTTATAGAGAACTAGGTCGATTTTAAAATTGTCCTAAACTATAACTTTGGTGTCGAAAGTATTTATTCTTCAAAAGCACACAACTCCTCTGCAACGCTCCGGTAAGGTCACTTTTAGTTTTGTTTTGCATTGTAGATGTATCCTCATAACTGAAATGATTTCCCGAGTATTTATTAAGTAAATACTACGATATTGTATTGGAATTATTGAAAGTACGCTGAGTGCTTGTCAGTATCATATTTTTTTTTGCGAGCATTGCATAAACATCATTTACATTGTGTTGCATAGCATGAATAATGTATGACATTTGCATGAGCATTGCATACTAATTATTATTTTATTAACGATGACCTTAAGTATCCTTAACCCTTATAATTGTAGAGAATGGCTGGTTTACCTCGTGAGGATGGATGGATTGATTTGACTAATGTAGTGGATGGTGAGGAAGTAGATAACTTTGGTTCTAGTGACGATGAGGAGCCTTTTGAGTTTTAGATGATGGGATTCCACTTACTGCAGTTGGTCAGACAGAGCCTGAGTTGATACAAGGTAGTCATGTTCCAAGGGTCAATGTTGTGCCACAGACTGTTCCAGATTGTCAGTGACCGTTTGTTCGTTCTTCGACTCCTACTTGTGATGCTTATATTAGTAGTTTGCCTGGGATTGCATTTGCTAGGGGTGATGTTCCTGTTGAGTCGAGTAGGGCTGCTAGTGCTCGATCTATTCATGATGGTATTCCTAAGGTTTATTGTCCAGGTCCTAGGTCTTATGATGATATTTTCTGGTTTCTTAAGATGTTTGATAGATCTTTGTTTGAGAGGTATTTGGTTGAGACTCGTGTGATTAGGAGGTTTGAGATGAATGAGAAGAAGTTTGAAAGGTTTGTTGGTAGTATGAGGATAGCAGAGTTTGTTAGGGAGAGGGAAATGGATGAGGTTGTTAGATTGAGGTCTATGGTGTTAAATTTGAGTGGGCAAGTTGAAAGGTTGCGTAGGGAGCAAGAAAGGAATGCTAGGTTGAGTGCGTGGGGTTTGCCGGTGAGATCCTTTCCTAGTCATGGTGTTGTGATTCGTGATGTGCCGAATCAGGTTGAAGCTCAAGTGTCGGTGAAGCCGAGTGAAGGAGGTAGTCATAAAGGGAAGGAAAAAGTAGAGGAAGAATATGAGGATTATGATAGAAGCGGTGACGACGAGCCGATGTACAAGAAGCTGCAGGGATATGATGTTTAGTTCTTTATGTTGTTTTTATTCGGCTTTGTTGTAATAGAACTTATGTAGACTCGTACTCTAGTTTGTGATGAAAATTAATGCCCTTTAAGTTGTTGTGATGAAGGATTGTAGTGACATTACTTGTCACAATTTTGTGGAGATTTTCCAAAGCAATCCAAAATTACCTTCATGACTTATGATTTGTCTTATTAGTTCTTTTGTGTGATTGGTTAATGATTCGTTGTGAATAGTGTTGTTGGTGCATGTAGTATCCATGATACATCTTGATAGATAAATCCTTCTTCTTATCTTGATATGAATACTTACTTGTTCTTTTTCTGTTATGGTGACAGGAAGGAGTTGGGAGGCATTTTTCTGACTTTACTAAATTGCTGTTTGGTTAGTTTTCCTGTAAAAATGCCGCCTAAATTGACGACTGATGCTGTTAATACCATGATTGAGCAAGCTATTGCTAGAGTTTTGGAAGTTGAACGTGCTGCGAGGAACCAAGAGGCTGAGAATAGGAATGCTGCTGGTCAGGTTGGAGGGAATGCTGGAAATCAGGCTGGAGGTAATGCTGATGAACAAACAGAAGGAAATGTTGCGAAACAAGTTGGAGGTAATGCTGTTGTTCAGCAAGTTCAGAAGGAATGTTCTTATGCTAGTTTCATGAAATGTGGACCTACCCAATTTCGTGGTACTGGTGGTGCATTGGAATTAAGGAGGTGGATTGAGAAGATTGAAAGTACTTTTGAAATCAGTGGATGTTCAGAAGCTAGTAAGGTGAAATTTGCTGCAGCTACTTTTCAGGATGATGCATTGAGTTGGTGGAATAGTCAAGTAGCTACTGTAGGATTGGTTGAAGCTAATGCTAGAACATGGACTGTGACTAAGGGACTGTTGACTGCTAAGTTTTGTCCTGAGGAAGAGTTAGGTCAGTTGGAAGATGAATTGAGGCATTTGGTGTTGAGGAATAATGATATTGTAGCTTATACAAGGAGGTTTTCTGATTTGTGTTTGTTGTGTCCTGATGCGTTTGCTGATGACCGTAAGAAGATGAAGCAATATATTCGGGGTTTATCTAGTAATATCAAGGGAGAAACTACTTCGTCGAAACCCAAGTCATTTGATGAAGCTGTTCAAATGGCTCATGCTTTAATGGATGTAAAGCTGCAGGATCGAAAGGATAGTATTGCTGAGGGGAATAAGAGAAAGTGGGAAGCTGCACACTCAAGTCAATGGCAGAATCGAGGTGGTTATCGTAATAACAATAACCAAGGACCAAATAGGAATCAGCAATACAATTTGGAAAGGAATGATGGTGCTCGTGCTGCTACAGGAAATCAGGGTAACAAGGTGAATCCGAAGTGTGGTCGATGTAATCTGTATCATGTTGGAAATTGTCCACCTGATTGCAACAAGTGTGGGAAGGCCGGACATAAGATGGCAGATTGTAGAAACAAGGGTGTAGCCATTGGGGCTAATGCTGTCAAGGTAGTTTACTGTTCTGGATGTGGAGGCCGTAGACATAAGCAGGGGAACTGTCCGAGGGTTGGCATACGACAGGGAGGCAATGTTGTTGCTGGGATTGCTGCTCCAGCCTATGTCGTGGAAGATGCTGACAAACCTCAAGGGCCGAACGTGGTGACTGGTACGTTCTTACTTCATGCTTGTTATTTTAGTGTGTTGTTTGATTCTGGATCCGATAGAAGTTTCATAGATGTTAGATTCAGTCAGCTATTGGATAGAGAACCAGTGAGATTGACAACTAGTTATATTGTGGAGTTAGCTTATGGTAAGGTTGTAAGCACTAGTTCTATACTGAAAGGTTGTTCATTGAAGTTAGGTAATTATGTGTTTAGTATTGATTTGATGCCCATAGAATTAGGATCTTTTTGACGTGATTGTTGGGATGGACTGGTTAGTTGGTAATGGTGCAGTAATTGTTTGTGGAGAAAGATTAGTTCAGATACCGCTAAGGAATAGGGTATTGACTGTGAAAGGTGATGAATGTACGTCTCGTTTGAGAGTTGTTTCTTGTTTAAAGATGATGAGGTATATAGAAGCAGGCTGTGATGTGTTTCTTGCACAGATAAGTAATGATGGTGTGAATGAAAGGAAAGTGGAGGATGTGCCTGTGATTAGAGAGTATCCTGAGGTTTTCCCTAAGAAATTGCCAGGATTACCGCCGCATCGTGAAGTTGAGTTTCGTATTGATTTAGTGCCGGGTGCTGCTCCTGTTGCTCGTGCACCGTATCATTTAGCTCCATCTGAGATGAAGGAATTATCTTATCAATTGAAAGAATTGATGGATAAGGGATTTATTAGACCAAGTTCGTCGCCGTGGGGTGCGCCTGTTTTGTTTGTTAGGAAGAAAGATGGTTCTTTTAGAATGTGTACTGATTACAGAGAGCTTAACAAATTGACTATCAAGAATCGGTATCCACTGCCGAGGATTGATGATTTGTTCGATCAGTTGCAAGGATCATGTGTATACTCGAAGATCGATTTGAGATCTGGGTATCATCAACTGAGAGTTAGGGAAGAAGATATTCCTATAACCGCTTTCCGTACTCGATATGGACATTTCGAATTTCAAGTGATGCCTTTGGGATTAACAAATGCGCCTGCTGTATTTATGGATTTGATGAATCGTGTATGTAAGCCGTATTTGGATGAGTTTGTTATCGTATTCATTGATGATATTCTCGTTTATTCCAAGAGTGAAGAGGAACATGGGAAGCATTTGAGAACAATTTTGGAATTGTTGAAGAAGGAGAAGTTGTATGCGAAATTCTCTAAGTGTGAATTTTGGTTGAAATCAATGCAATTTTTAGGGCACGTGATTGCTAGTGAAGGTGTTCGTGTGGATCCTGCTAAGATTGAGGCAATTAAGGATTGGTCAGTGCCGAAGACGCCGACTGAAGTTCGCCAATTTCTTGGTTTGGCTGGGTATTATAGAAGGTTTATTGAGAAGTTTTCGTTAATTGTTAAACCGTTGACTAAGCTTACGGAAAAGAATCGAGTGTTTGAATGAGGATTGGAAGAGGAATCTGCATTTAGTATGTTGAAGGATAAGTTGTGTTCTGCGCCGATATTGTCTTTGCCAGAAGGATCTGAGGATTTCGTAGTGTACTGTGACGCGTCTCATAAGGGATTTGGAGCTGTATTGATGCAAAGGGAGAAAGTAATAGCGTATGCATCGAGACAATTAAGGAAGCATGAAGAGAATTACACTACGCATGATTTAGAACTTGGGGATGTTATTTTTGCTTTGAAGCTGTGGAGACACTACTTGTATGGAACAAGTGTGTGGTTTTCACTGATCATAAGAGTTTGCAGTATATTTTGGATCAAAAGGAATTGAATATGAGGCAAAGGAGATGGGTTGAGTTGCTGAGTGATTATGACTGCGAGATTCGTTACCATCCTGGTAAGGCGAATGTGGTAGCTGATGCACTTAGTAGGAAGGAAAGAGATAAGTCTATAAGATTTAGAGCTTTGACGATGTTGGAAAGTGTTGATTTGACAGAAGCGATATTGAAAGCCCAAACTAACGGTTTGAAGGAAGAGAACGTTGAGGCAGAAAATTTGGGTAGAATGTTGAAACCATTGTTTGAAGTGAGGTCGAATGGATTGAGGTATTTTAAGAATAGGATTTGGTTTCCGTTGTGTCCGTCTGAGATAGATTCGTTAGGGGTGCGAGATTTGGTGATGAATGAATCTCATAAGTCGAAGTATTCGATACATCCTGGATCGGACAAGATGTATCAAGATCTTAAGAAAGTTTATTGGTGGCCAAATATGAAGGCAGATATAGCAAAGTATGTTAATAAGTGTTTAACTTGTGCGAAGGTGAAGGCTGAACATAAGAAACCGTCTGGATTATTAGTGCAACCTGAGATTCCTGAGTGGAAATGGGAGAAGATTACAATGGATTTTGTGACAGGTTTGCCAAGGATTGCAAATGGTAGTGATATGATATGGGTGATAGTAGATAGACTGACTAAGTCTGCTCACTTTTTGCCAATGAAGAAGACAGATAGTATGGAGAGGTTAACAACGGTGTATGTGAAGGAGATTGTTTGTCGACATGGTGTGCCTTTGTCGATAATTTCTGATCATGATAGTAGGTTTACTTCAGAATTTTGGAAGTCTTTGCAGAAAGCGATGGGAACGGAGTTATGTTTAAGTACAACATATCATCCGGAAACTGATGGACAAAGTGAAAGACGATTCAAACGTTAGAGGATATGCTTCGTGCATGTGTGATTGATTTTGGAAATGGTTGGGATAAGCATTTGCCATTGGTTGAATTTTCGTACAATAATAGTTATCATTCAAGTATTAAAGCCGCTCCATTTGAAGCTTTGTATGGACGTAAGTGTAGATATCCAGTGTTTTGGAGTGAGGTAGGAGAAAGTCAATTGACTGGGCCTGAAATGATATTTGAGACGACTAAAAAGATTGTGCAAATTAAGAAGCGTTTGTTATCTGTCAGAAGTAGACAAAAGAGTTATGCTGATAACAGAAGGAAACCGTTGGAGTTTGAAGTAGGAGACATGGTTATGTTAAAAGTATCTCCATGGAAAGGAGTAATACGTTTTGGAAAGAGAGGAAAGTTGAGCCCGAGATTTATTGGACCATTTAAGATCATCCAAAGGATTGGATTGGTGGCTTATAAGTTAGAATTTCTTGATGAGCTTAAGGCTATTCATAATACTTTTCACGTGTCTAATCTGAAGAAGTGTTTAGTTGAAAGGGATGTGGTGATTCCATTAGAGGAGATTCAACTTGATGATAAGTTGCATTTTATAGAGGAACCTGTAGAGATAATGGATAGGGAAGTTAAGAAGTTGAAGCATAGTAGAATTCCGATTGTGAAGGTGAGATGGAACTCTAGACGTGGGCCAGAGTTTACGTGGGAACATGAGGATTTCTTTAAGGACAAGTATCCTCATTTGTTTAGGAAGGATAAAGCGCCGCGGACGTCGCTTCTTTTAAGAAGGGGGGGATGTGACAACCCAAAATCGAGGTCATTGCTTAATCTTATTTTATGATTATTTTTGAAATTTTTGGATGAGTTTGAACGATATTTATTTTTGGAGGTTTAAGTTTAAACCGATGTTGGAAGGTATATAATTAATATTTATTAAGTAAAAGGAGGATTAGCAAGCGTGATGTCGATGGATGCCAAATATTTTACGTTTTATTGTCGGTTGTTCGATTTTTATTATTTTCAAGGTTTTATTTTAAATGACGTGTTAAGTCGAGTCGAGAGTCGATATTATTATTTTTGAGGTACGTTTTAAATTTTTAAAAGTATCTTTATGAAACCCGAGCCCCGTAAATATTTTGAAAATTTACTAATAGTTATTTCCCGTTTTTTAGCTAACTATTTACATTTCTAGCCAAAACTTTCATTAAATTGCAACCAAGTCCCTACCCCACTATATATAAACCACAAACACACACACACATACTCTCACAATTTTCATTTAAAATTTTCACTTCCACCTCTCTCTCTCTCTCTTCTCTTTGCCGAAACACCACCACCATCACCAAACACAATCAAACATCAATTTTTCTTGAGTTCTAGATTGAATCAAGCTAAACTAACACTAGATCCACCCTTATTTTTGATCAAGGATCACATTGGTGTAAGAATTTCTTACATGCAAGCAACTTTTTTTTTCTTGATGTTGGTAGGTAGGAGATATGATCATGCATGGCATTATCATGATGATCCATGGTGGTTTGTGCTAAAAATCTAGTTAGAAACTTCATTTTGATCTTAGGATTTTTATTTTGATTATGATTTTGATGTTATGGTTAATGTATGATGATATTAGGGCATAGTAATGATCATTTCCATGGTTGGTTTTTATCAAAAAGTTGATTTTTTACAATTTTGAGTAGTTATTTTATAACAGTAAGTAAAAGGTAAAATCCGAATTTTTATGTTTTGAAAATCGCTTAACTTATAGCCTAGGATTATATATAATTTCCTTAGCTTCTATTTTATATAAGGTAGAGCTTCTAGCTCAAAACGAGCGCGAAGTTATGATGTTTTGAATGATCGTGTACCGGGAGACGAGTATCGGCACTACAAGTAGTTGTTGTCTATATTTGGATCGAATCCCGGGGACTCTAAATGGATATTTTGAAAAATGTAACCTACTTATAATGAGGTTTTTACTTATTAAGTTGAGTTTACTTTAAAACCCGAATGTCGGTTTTGTAAACGGAGTCGTTTAAATAAGTTAAAACGGTTGTATGAAAAATTAACGTAAATCTGCCCGGATTTTGTAGTTTGAAAATGAGTCGGGTAAAGTACTTTAAAAGTAATTTCATTTGATAAACCTGTAAGAGGACTTTCTATATATAGTAAGTTAGTTTATCGAGTCGTTTCATAAACGGTTGACGAGTTTAAAAGGGGTAAATGAGCTAGTACATGTAGTATGTACCAGCGAACTTTGTAAAAAGTATAAAATTGTTAAGTAAATGTGTAGTAAAGTATAATGAAGTTATTTATATCATTTTCTCTCAATTTTATCGTGGTTTTATGAGTTTGAGTTTGATGTTGTTATGTATTATTTATTTCTCGAGTCATTATTAACGAACGCGCCTTATTTGATAGGTAGCGGTTCTCGTGTTTGAAAGGCATCCATTACCGTCGACGATCATCTCGCTAGATCTCTTATAATAAGGTGAGTCTATAGCCTCGCTTTCTACTAGTTTTAATGATTTTAATACCCGCGAGGGGGATACATGCTATTGGAAAATAAATGAACACAAGTCATGAGTAATTGTTAGACCCGAATGTTGCCTAAAGTTGATTTCATTGTATTGAGTAACTTGTTGCTAAAGACCCTAAATTCATGAGCCGTTAACTATCTTCCGACTTGATGTTGTGAGTCGGGAATAACCTCTTATTCTAATGGTAGTACTATTGGGTTGACCACCCTATCTGAGACCAGGGCATTACGTTGAGTAACCCGCTGGGAAGGATAATTTTACGTGAATAAGATTGTGGTATTCTAGCAACTGATACCCTAGAGGGTCAATTGTTTTATTCTAGTCATGCCGGCATTTGGCGTGGGTGACTATTTGGTTAAGGGGTCGGTGTCATGAGCTTAAATACAATGTTTGTTTAATAATATCATTATTATTACTGCTTTGAACATAGATTGTGTGTACGACAATTCTATAAATGATTATGATTGATTTTCTTCTTGTGTTCAAATGTGATTTGATAAACCTATAGTCTCGCTCAACATTATTGTTGACTCATTTTATGCATGTATTTCAGGTAATAGGAAGTGATGGAGCAAGGAGCTTTACTATGGAGGTTGTGGCTTGGCTTTTGGAAGAATGTTGGTCTAAATTGTTTTCTACCTTTTAATGTTGAACAATTTACTTTATGTTGATGTACTGTACTAAACTTGTTGGTTATTGGTCGAGATCGATGGGGACAAAACGCTTTACTCTGGTATCGTGTCAATACAATTTGTGTTGAAATCTATGTTTTAGACCATTTATAATAATCATGTTTATATTTTGTGTAAACGTCTCTTTTTTGAGTCGTTCAATATATCTTGTGTGATGATGCTTGTGTCTAGCACCCAATTGTGTATTTCCGCTGCGCAATGTAAATTGGGGGTGTTAGAGTCGGTCTTTTCTTCAAACTCGTGCCCTTTTTGCCGGTTTTCGTAATTTTGGGTACACTTTTGGTTCTTTGACTTTGTCTTTGTCTCTTTATTTGACTTTTCTTCAACAATTGACCGTGAAATCCCGTGTTTTCTTTCCTTTTGATCTTTTGTACCTATTTCACACAAAAACACAAAACCACGCGTAATTCCGACTTTTACGATATTAAACATATGATTATGTCTTGTTTTTCTTTGATTTTAGTGGCAAAAGGATAAGTGTTTACACACATATTACTGCCCATGTCGTGGCTCCCCCTGCTTGTTCATATTAGCGACCGACTTATGCCGGTGGTGCTTGTTGTTTTCAGCCGAGACCCCCAACAACACCACAAGGCCACCCCGACATGCGTCGGGGTCCCTTGTTTTGCCTACTGCCGAACCATGAAGCCAACACCGAGACCACTTGGTCTCGGCTGTTGGTGCGAAAAAACCAAGCCGAGAGCCTGGGGCTCTCGGTTGTGTGTGTCGGCCGAACCAAAACACCCAAAACCTTCATGATTTATTTAACATGTTTTAACTAGTTTTTCCTAAACCTTATGATTTCATGTGTTCTTAATAAATAAAAGAATTTAAAAGAAAGTGTTTAAAGATTACCAATACGTGAATCAAAAGGAGGACGATAACACGAAAAATACACTTGAATCTAATTAACCAAGATCAGCAACACCCTCCTTGTGGTGTTCTAAAACCGGCGGCCAAGAGAGGAGAGAAAAGAGCTAGGGTTTTAATTATTTTGTGAAATCTTGAATTATGAAAAGATATTTTCTCTTTTTCCTATTTTAGCAAAATTAAAGGTGGGCTTGGCCCCCTATCTTGTTCATGTCGCGAGTAGGTGGGGCCCACAAGGGAAACCTGTTGTTTTTCCGTGTTTTAAATTATTACGTGTACTCATGGTCGTGTTTACGTGATTTATTTATTAATCGTTCGTGTTATAATATATATTTATACGTAATCGTAATCATAACTACGTAAATACATAAAAATATGTTCGTGATTATTAACGTTCATGATTTCATGTTCGCGATTATAATTATTGTTGATAATAATTATCGTGTCTTAATACGTAATAAATACTTATCGCGTAATAACACGTATGTAATACTTGTATTTAATATTCGTGAAACGTTAACGTGCTATAAAAGGAAAGTTTTAATCGTGTACGTACGATTATAAGTGTATTGTTCATGGTAAAAGCATGCGGGTTTTACAACTCTTCCCCCCTAAAAAGAATAATTCGTCCACGAATTATAGATAAAGTAACTGAAGGAGAAACATACCCGAATCAAACTGAGAGGGTATGTAAGATAAAAGGACATGAAGGTGACATGGTAGAAAGGAACGTGGGACATGACATGGCTAAAAGGACATGGAACGTGACGTGACTAAAAGACTCTTACTGAATTATGGAAGGATGAGAGGATAAAATCCGAATGGACTCGTCCGTTTCCAAGTGGCTTCCCTCTCGTAACGGTTCCTCTACAAGATCTTGAAACCACTGATAAATCTTGGTCAGGTCATCCTGAATTTGACTTAAAAATACGTAAAAGTTCATGGTTATCAACGTAAGATAGATCCCCTGAATTTGATCGAGGGAATAAGAATTAACGTGCAAGGGTAACCGAAACGTTATAATGCGAAATATCCCAACTAACTGATAATAGTATTGTCTTAGCAATGATACGCGAGACATACTTAAACGTAGTACGTGAAAAATTGTGAACATGATACGTGAACAATTTTGAACGTGATACGTAGAGATATAGTGAGTGTAGTATGAGAAAACATATCGTGATCAATGATACGTGTAACATATCGTGAACGTGATATGAGGAACGTGGAATGAACATGACAAGTGAAACATATCGTGAACATGGGATACAACGACGGTAACGGCAAACGCTATAAGGTGAGACATGGAATGTGACGTGAAACGTCTATCTGAGGATAAAGAGTTATACTAAACTTGAGTCGGTCTCTCAAGTTCTTGTAAAACTTCCAGGAACGAAAAATGAACGTAAAATCGTAAGCCATGATACGATCATGAACGTGAATAGTTTCATGTACCTCAGTGTGAAAACAAGTCATAAATATAGAACAAGGATGTGGACGTAATTAAGGAGCACAAATGTGGACCTTTGTCTGACCCGATAGCTGGGGGATTACCAAGTGATCTGATGAGCCTTGGCTGGAACATGTCCGAGTAATCTGTGGGTTCTGAAATTCTTTCGGATGTAAGGATTCTGTAGACTTGATCGAACTGTTGGCAATAACCCATATAGCATCATGCTTCTACTGAGTTTGCGTTAATCTGGTAACCAAAATCCATGGAGATCTTGTCCATTTCTGTTCACATTTTCTGAAGATGGAAAAACATCCTAGTTTGTTGGTGTTCTATCTAGCCTATTGGTATGTCAGATACTTAGATATGAACGTAACTGTATCTTGACTCGTATAAACTTGATACATAGGACTTTGTGAAACTCCGAATCTCTGAAATTAGACTTTTCTTAGCGTAGGATTTCTTGGAACACCTATCGTATTGTAGGGTTATCACCTTTACGCATAAGCTGAGTCATGGTAAGAATAACCGTGAGAATCCATGTGATTCAGCGTGTCACAGTAATCAACCAGAATTTAGATTGGAAAATTTCAGGGTGAAATTTCTCCTGTCGTAGAATTTGCAACCTAGTGCAAATATGGTCTTCCTGCTCTTCTCTAGATTTAGAGAAAATCAGGTTATCCTTGATGAAAACACTGATTAATTTGTTTACGAGTTCATGGAAACTCAATTATTAAGTCCATAATGCTGCTAGGGCATTCATGAGACTAATACAAAATCATGAATCTAGCATGAACGAGTTGTGTACGAATAGCAGTCATGGAAATGTTCTGCTCTTTCACTCGCCACTGTTGGCAGCATGATCATGAGTCTGATCTTGGAAAGGTGATTAACACCCTAAAGTCGATTGGACGTGTTGTCAATACGTGGAGTAGAATAACGGTTATGGATGGTGATTTGTTTAAATCGACGGTAGTCGACACATAATCTTATGTTACCGTCCTTCTCCTTGAAGGTTCTTCTGGAATATATGGAAAGATTCTGGAAGAAACCCCTGGTTATGCTTAAAAGGACTTAAATGGTCGTGTCTTAACTGATAGCTAGAAAATTTTAGTAGTCATAGCTAACAACACACGTGCTTGTAAAGCATAGATAATTTGTATAGATTTTCCTGATGGAAAACCATGCTGAATGTATTTAGGAGTCTGAACATTACTATACAAAATCATGAATCGTAGCAGGGTGTGATGTTCGTAGTCCATTATTAGGATTAAATTCAACTCGTGTCGGTCCGAGGTAATGCGTTAGCAGCTTGGATCTCATCATTAGGCTGAAAGAAAACCTTCGTATACACGGGGAATACGAATGGCGTCCTTTATGGTCATGAATATATATAAAATATGGGTGCAAGAAATGAAAGTGTCAATCGAGCAATCTTGATAGTTCTCACTGATATGCGGTGCTGGTACTGAAATTCTTGTGGCCTGATTAATACATGGCACGAAATGGGTATACCCTTTGGAGGGTACCCTGAATTTCTTATGGATGTTCTAGAATTAGACGTGAGTCATGTGTCTTAACTCGTGTCTTGGAAATATAAACATGACATGTGTCTTTACTGGTGTCTTGACATGTGTCTTCTGAAAGCATACATGAGACATGTGTGTTGACTGATGTCTTGACATGTGTCTCGAGGTGTGAAACAAATAGAACAACAAATATTAGGTTATTATGCCAGAATTGACGGATCGGTTGGAATACTGATCCTTTGTATCTCTATTCACGTCCGCGGTCGGAGCCTCGGTTGCGATTTCTAGGATAGTTGTTGTCATAGTAGTGGTTACTATCGTCTTGTCTGTCAGTTCCATGACGGTCATTCTCACGACCGTGATTCATGTAACTATTCAGCTGAGTGGCCGGCTGGTACCGGTTCTCCACTCATATGACTGAAACGACAACTGAATGACGTGTGACATGTAACTAAGAATTAGGGACAATGATTGATGGAAATCGTCTGGTGGTGAAGCATCTTCTCGTCCGATCGCTTTGATCTAACGCCTTTGTCTTCGTCTTATAAGATCTCCAAGTTGTGAACAGCATCAGCATCTCGTAGCGTCTCCAACATCTACAGCATCAATCCTTAGTAACATCTCTATATGATATGTAAATCTTGCTTATGTTTTAGAGAGAGAAAGATAGATGATTTCACACTTCTAGAGAGAGAAAGGTTAAGAACTATGTGTAAAATTAAAATGAAAATCTCCAACCTCTCCATCAAAGGAGAGGGTTTATATACCCAAGCCTTGTGATGGGCTTAGGCTTACATATTGGGACGGCCTACACATGTTGTAGGCTAGGCTTGGCCTTGTTTGTTTAATAAAGATATCTAGACTACGAGCTACTACTTAATATATTGTCGGAGTGACCGAATCTTCCTAAATACGTAAAAACGTATTTCCAACAATCTCCCCCTAAGGGAGGTCACTCCAAACAAGTGTGTTACCCTAGTTACAATAAAAATTAAACCTAGCATACTATGCTTTTCTTGAGCTCGTAGTCTTCGTCTTTCTTTTCTTTTTCTTTTCTAGCGAACATGTTGATGTGATCTTTGATATCAATCTTTAGCATTAATCTCTTGCCTTGATCTTGTGCATCCATCACTTGTGATCTTCTCCTCCTCGTGAAACCATGACCCACATACTTATACCGTTGTAATTCTTGAAAGCTTCAGAGTTCGATACAGCGAAAGACTTAACTTTTAGGCTTTCTTGAATTAGATGAGGTATTAAGTGCATAAAGTATAAGCATGTGGGGACGACTTCTTCTCGGATTCCGCAACGCCACCGTCTTCAAATGCCGCAACATAAGTAGACACGAACAAAATGGATTTGAACATTTCATTCTAATTCGGTAGCATTTTACCTCCGGTTGGTGAAGACCGTTGGACGATATAAAATATCGTACTTGTGGCAGGTAGATTTAATTAAAAATCTCCTTGACAATATTTCGCGGGTAAACCCATTCTATTTACTCGACCATCCAAAGCTAACTGCGAACGTAAAGAGTGAATCATTTGGATACAATTATCCGCATGATTGAAGCCGTCAATTCTGATTCCTGGAACAAGTTTGATTCATTAAAGAATCGCACCATCGTTGCTTTCCAATTGTCACGAGCTTGATTCATATTGAATCTTGCATGTTACCTACCAAGTGCTGTTTGAGGTTAACACTAGAAGGATTTCCACTCATCACTGTGAACACTAAGGTATCACTCAGAGTGTTCTTGCAAGATCACTAAGATATTGCGTAGAGGCCTGGAACGTGTTTAAGTTCAACTAAGAATTAAACCACTGTTGCTTTCCAGTTATCACAAGTTTGATTCATAAAGAATCGCACAAGTCACCTACCATGAGCTTTTTGATATTTGCTCAAGAAGGATTTCCATCTTCATTGTAAATACTTTCGTATTACTCGGATGTTCAGGCAAGATCATGAAGATTTTACGTAGGACTCTTAAGATCTTTCTTACTTTTCACAGTGTGTGAGGAAGCAAGGAAATATGAAAGTGTGTCCTAATGAGATATGTGATGATCTCAAATGGTTCTAGACTCGATCATGCATTTTGGATTTTAGTGATCGGAGGCTGGAGAGGAGTGCCACCATTTCAATACCAATTTATTCGGAGTGAATAAATCGATAGATAACGTGTTGTCTCCGTGTGATTAAAACAAATATCTTTTAAGAGATATCTGAGTTAGCTGGGATGGGTTGTGCATTGCATCACTGGGTCCATGATGTCTATTTTCAATATCGAGCATCATTAAAATGATCTCAATAGCATATGTGTTGACCCGGTTTCTGCCTAAAGTTGTAAGGAGGGCTTCTTTCTTTACACCCTTTATCTTTACAATTCTTTTTCATTCTTCAACCCCTTCAATGCTTGCCAATACGTCATAACTAGCACCTTGTTGTGATTGTTCCAGTGCTAACTTAAGTACTTGGTCGGCATTCAGCTACGTTCACAATCTTTCTCCATCTTTCCTAAGGACTACTATTTCTAGCTATGGAATGTCCTCTGGAAGATTCCTCCGGTTTTAGAAGAATCATAGGACTTAACCTATCCTACCATCCTTATTTCACCACAATCTTCATCGTCGTGAAATAAATGGGTTGTAGGTAAGTATAAATTACCATGAAATCCATTTTGATATGCAAATCCGTTTTGCTCCCCCTTAACATATGCCACGATATTTGAAAACATTTCGCATATGTCAGGATGAGCCAGCACATTAAGTCAAACCATTTGTGATAATTTCCCATATTAAATCACATTTTCTCCCCCATATTATAAATATTAACCCAATCTATTTTTGGGAAGAAAAATGCAAGTCCGTTTTATCTTCCTGATATCAAATGTATGAGATATGATACTGATTTGTAACATGATCACATATTCACCATATTAGAAAAGAATTGACAAGGTTGGACCTGTTAGATGAGTACATCATATGATGAGATCAAATGGTTCTTGTCAACATATGTTGGTCGCCTCGTCATGTCTGAAGTCATCTCTTGACACCACGTGTACGATTGGTATTTTTGTCTTGACACCAGTTAGTGAACTTGGCACGTTCGGCATCGAAGATTCTGAATGCTTGACAATTGCTCCCCCTCAATTGTTGACCCGTGTTCTATTGAAAGAGTTGTAATGTTGGGATTTTGCTAGGTTCAGTTGTTCTTTTCTCGGTATCTTAACGAATTTATTTTCGGTTCAAAATGCGACTCAATTGTTTTTGGTGAGACAAATATTTTTTGGTTGTTTGTAAAATTAAACCGCAAGACGTTAAAATAAATGACGTTAAAGTAAAGCTAAAACTAAGTAAAACATAAATGGTGTAAAATTAAAGACGTTAAAAGTAAATTAATCAAATGACGAGAAATTAAAATTTGACGAAAAGTAAATTTGAAAATTAAATAAGACAAAACAAGTAAAAATAAATTGACGTAAAAATAAGACGAAACAATTAAAATAAAGTTAATTAAAAATGGCGGGAAAATAAGTTTAAAAATAAAATTTTACTAAAAACTAATTAAATTCGCAATTGTAAAAACTGAATTAAATTCGCAATTAAAAGAACTAAATTCGCAATTGTAAAAAAAACAAAAGATTTCGCAATTGAAATGAACAATTCCGCAATTGTGAAATCAAAGATTTCGCAATTGCTAGAAAAAGTTCCTAAATCGAATCAGGAATAAGATTTCGCAATAGCAGAAAAAGGCAAGATTTCGCAATAGCAGAAAACGTTCCTAAATCGAATCAGGAACAAGATCTCGTAATAGCAGAAAAAGTTCCTAAATCGAATCAGGAAGAATATTTCGCAATAGCAGAAAAAGTTCCTAAATCGAATCAGGAACAAGATTTCGTAATAGCAGAAAAAGTTCCTAAATCGAATCAGGAAGAAGATTTCGCAATAGCAGAAAAAGTTCCTAAATCGAATCAGGAACAAGATTTCGCAATGGGGAGAAAGTACAAGATTTCGTAATTAATGAAAAAGTTCCTAAATCGAATCAGATTTCCTAAAAACTAGGAAAACACAAAAAGTACGAAAATAAGCTCAAAAATCTTAACTTTTGGAAGACAATAAGCAAAGTAAAACACCAATAAGCTAAATAAAAACACTAGATCAAAGATAAAACGTATGAAATCAACAAAAACAAGACAAGAAAATTAAAAAGACTTAAACTTTATATAAAAATAAGATGAAAAAGGTTTAGATTGAAAACTTGAAATCAAAACAAACATAGATTAAGAAAAAGATTGACAATAAGCAAGAAGAGAAGATGAACAAGATGATTAAAAACTTAAAGATAAAAGATTAAAGAACACAAAATTAAAACTTACTTGAAAATTAAAGGTGCAAAACAAGGTAATTAAAGGTGCAATAAAGTAAATGACATGAATTTAAATGTGCACAAATTAAAGTTGAAGAGCATAATTTGTCAAACTAGCCAACAAAATGAAATGATAAACTTAATGATCTATATATAGGGGAGGATTAGGATGCTTCCTCCCTTCCTTCATTTTCTCTTAATTGCATCATTAGGCCCTTCCTTCTTAATCTTTTTGTTAATTGCACCATTAGTCCTTAAGCCTTTAAATCTTATTTAATCTTGGACTTTAATGACTTTTGGCTCGGGATTTCTTTGAACTCGTCTATTAATTCTTCAATAAATTAGACTTGAATTTTTCGGCTTTTGATAAACTTCCGTCTTTTGACTTTTTCTTTGATAAATCTTCAGAATTGGTCTTCGACTTCCGTTCATTTTCCACTCTTGACTTTTCGACTTCATCTTTCATCTTTTTCTTCAATAAAAGCCCGTAAATGCCGTGTTTTCTCCACTTTTCACAATTTCGTCCTAAATCACAACAAAAACACAAACCACGCATAATTCCGACATAAAAGACATAAAATACACGTTTTGGTCCGGTTATTATTGTAATTAAGTGGTAAAAAGGATGGGTTTTTACACACCTATCAAATCCCCTACACTTGACCACAATGTCCTCATGCAATGCATTAGTTACAAAGCACGTTTACATTTTTCATCATAATCATTCCACGTTGGCCTTTATTAAAGAGATAGAAAATTATAAACATTAAAAGTAAAGAAATTGTTAACATCATAAGATTCAAGCTAACAAGAGGTGATCCGGAGGTCGGGGAGGATAAAAGAAATGTTTAGACATTTTTAGAGAGAGAAAGATAAAGCTTGAATGTAGTGTGTGTATTTAGAGAGAGAAGTGAAATACACAATAAGAGAAAAACCTCACCCCTCCGTGGAAGTATGGAGGGGTATATATAGGCTAAACAAGAGGTCACTTTGACAACATGTCAATAGTAGTCCCTCCACGTTTTGCCTATCTGAATAAAATGTAATTCCGTAAATGGCGCTCACATTTTAGGGCTAACAATCTTCCCCCAATGTGGAGACATACGGAATTACTTACAATGTTCCTAACAAGTAAAAATACAACAAAATAAAGTCTTCCAAGGCGCTTCCAATGCTGAGGATGTCTTTTAATTCTTCTTGTCTTCATAACTTGTACCTCAGCTTGAATCCTCTTTGTCTTTGCTTGTTGTGGAACAATTGTAATATGCATGATTTGGATTAACTTCCCCCCAATTCATGCAACATGTATTTCAAAAACTTTCTTCATAGACTTCTTTTTGACGAAGTTTCTGAATCAGCTTCCCCCCAAACCAATATTTGTATCTTTAGCAGATTTTGACACTTTGATGTAGTTTGAACAATCTTCTAGCTCATCGGTTTAAGTGCACAGCAGAAATTTGTAGAAGAACCACACCAGATAATACTGCTTCTATACTGTTTCATGTCGTTTAGGTTTTGGTGATAATCCGTTTGGGGTAACATGCAGAAAATCAACAACAATTCTTCTCACGCCTGCAGAATACTTCATAAAAATCATATAAAGTAAGTACATACCATTCCATGTACACTACTTCCCCCTGGAAGTTGATCTGATTACTTCAAAGTACACGATCTTCCCCCATGATGATTTCGAACTCTCGGAAGCATCATTATCGTGGACGTCCATATACTCGAGAAGTTATTAGTCTAAAGAAAATGTATTGAAAAGTTTTGAAAGTCATTGAGAAACTTTGAAAAATTTTGCTTAGACTATGAAGTACCATTGTCGTTGTGAAGCTCATAAATATCCCGTGAGAATTGATTGCTGATTCCATCTCTCTCTGTCTAACTTACCAACCTCGAATTTATTCGGCTATTTGTTGTGACCACATGTGAAGTAAACCCGATATTCCAAACTTGAAACTGAAGTACAATCCCCCAAATTTGTTACTTAAGCTTGCACTTATGTCGATTGAAGAACGGTGCAGAAACAAGTATCTTATACCTCTTGAAGTTATCCACACGAGCAACTGCGTGTGACACCCAAAAATGATAGTTATCCATGTCGTCGACCATCCACACCTTGACAGTGGAAACTAGATAATTCAAGTCTCAATCATAATTTTGTCGCCCAAGCAAGTCATCAATCGATAGACTGGGTTTGAAGAAAAAGGGGTAGAAAAATAGAAGGAAGGCTCGATGATGAAATAAGTAGACGCCTTCATGAAATCCCGCTTCAACTTCAAATAAAGAATACCAAATCCACTTCGTGTTCACTTGTCTTTGTAGAATCAAAACTAGCCTTGTCGTTAAAGTGAATCTTATATCGGATCGTTTTAACGTTAAGTGTTTTGTTTGCTTTGGTGTTGTGTGTTGAGAATGTCGTTAACTAGAACAAATTATGAAATGAATTGTCATTAAAGAACAAATTTGTCTAGATAACTTGTCGATTAAGCCCAACGTCAGTCATATACCCAACTGATGCGCGGATCGACCTATAATTTTCTTTGTCATTTAAGCACTTTCGATCGATCGAAACATATCGAATACCCGTCATAAAAATCATACTCGGCCAAAATATGATATCACAAAAATGCAAATGCTAGATACTGCCAATCACTGTCCATGATTTTACTTCGTATCCACATACGGTCCAAAAAGAAAAGCATCACTAGGCCCAGTAATAAACACCTTCCTTATAGACCATGCCTCCCATCTTTAACACTCTGGCCTATGAGATTTAATCAAAAATTCGGTACAACCCAATGGCTAACTCTAAAACATAGGATATATATAACAGCTTAATCCTTGTTATACTCAATTTAACCTAATCACATATAGAACTCCGCCTCTTTTTCTATCTAGAAAAACTCAGTCACCAACTTATCTCCATCTGACAACAGTAAAACCCATAATAAGATCCCATCCATCATCATCATACACTTCAAATACAAATCGAATACCTGTTGTTTAACATCACCCTACACCGAATAACATACACGAATCCACCTTTCACTTCTTTTGTTTGCGTAACACATGCACCAAAGGAAGAAGGTTTCAAGATCCTAAAAGGGTCTCAGGTAGGTAATGCATGTAATGATTTGTTTGGTGTTTAGTAAATCGAAACAAAGAGGAAACTATAACAGATTTGTTAATAGTTTGTCTTTAATTTTCGAAAATCAATTGGGTTTACTTGATCAATGATGAGGAGCAATTCGTGCTAATAGATCTATAAAGATCTCGGATTGCATGTCTAAGCACGAATGAGATCTGAGATCTTGGACTTTATTTTGTTCAAATCTATTTTACATTCGAGTCAAGATGTGATTTAAGTGACGATGGGTAGGATTAGAGTCGGGTTTTGATTGGTGTTGACATTTTTGGTTATGTCGAATTTGATTGATGGAAAAGCAGTTTGAATCCTTAATCTGTTTTTTTTAAACTAGTCATCGCAATATTCATAACACTTTCCATCGCAATCCCATAGTAAAGTCGAACATGCCATCGCAATATATATCAAAAAAACCCATCGCATTGAGTCAAAATTTTCCATCGGAGTGTTTAAAAAAATTCCATCAGCATGTAGCCTAAACACTCCATCACAATGATTCCAAACACCCATCAGAATGTTTTAAAAAATCCATCAGCATGACGACTTAGAATACCATTGCGATGAGTCAACCCACCCATCGCAATGAGTCCCATCGGAATGGGTCCCATCGCAATGAGTCAGTCGAACCCATCGTAATGTGTCAAAAAAACCCCATCGAAATAAATCCGAAAAATAAGCCATCGGAATGTGTTCATTGGAATAAGTATCGTAATATTCACACCCCATCTGAATATGCATCTGAATAAGCTGTCAGAAAAGGCATCGGAAAAAGTGTTTTGACTATACTTTTTGTGGATACTGAAAAACTGGGTCTGCTCCATTTTTTATTCCCCAATAAAAAATGAATCTGGTGATTTCCAGAACTGACAAAGTTAGCTAATATAATAAAAGAGAGAAAAAGAGAAAAACCACCAAACATCATTAAAAAGTATGAGACATTTGGACGTTTTGGACGGATTGGAGACTTTTAGACATTTTATTTTGGACAGATTGGAGACTTTTTAGACAGATCAGTAACACAAAAACACCATCGTGACCAAAAAAACTTATAAAATAAGCCATAAACTGTAATAATCCGTAGCAACCACAAAAATAAGCAAACATAAACACAAAACACCCCCGGTTAGCTCTGATACCAATTGTTAACATCATAAGATTCAAGCTAACAAGAGGTGATCCGGAGGTCAGGGAGGATAAAAGAAATGTTTAGACATTTTTAGAGAGAGAAAGATAAAGCTTGAATGTAGTGTGTGTATTTAGAGAGAGAAGTGAAATACACAATAAGAGAAAAACCTCACCCCTCCATGGAAGTATGGAGGGGTATATATAGGCTAGACAAGAGGTCACTTTGACAACATGTCAAT
This sequence comes from Glebionis coronaria, assembly GCA_025667525.1. Taxonomy (NCBI): domain Eukaryota; kingdom Viridiplantae; phylum Streptophyta; class Magnoliopsida; order Asterales; family Asteraceae; genus Glebionis; species Glebionis coronaria. The sequence continues at coordinate 477,915,133 of CM046874.1, forward strand.
AGTAGTCCCTCCACGTTTTGCCTATCTGAATAAAATGTAATTCCGTAAATGGCGCTCACATTCTAGGGCTAACAGAAATCAAAAAGCATACCTTGGGTTTTGGAAATGTTGTGAATGATCATCATCCTCAAGTTTTCACTTTCTCCAAACCAAGCTTAAAAACGAGATCATTGTTATTATAAGTTAGCAGACTAACACGGACTCATGTGGGCCAATTATTCACTTAGACTCCCTTATTCCTAGGTGTATCTCTTATATTTTTTTGTTGTCTTGAATGATCACGAGGATGCATTTTTGACTTATTTCGATAGTTATTTAGTCCGAAATGAAAGTGAACGATTTAATCAAGAGTTAGCTAAAGGACAAAATCTTTTAAAACTGCTTCTCGGGACCTCATAAAGTTCATATCTTGGCATAACTCGCTTCGCGATTTGAGACCTTTCTCGGACCGATATTTGGCAGCGACTTCATACTTCAAACCTTGAGAGACGTTCATGAAATAATGGTCTTCTCTTCACAATAGGAATTTCTTCACTTGAAGTTTTGAGAGATTCATACTTGGACCACGACTTCTTCATTTTTCTCCAATCTTTATTTTGGACTTTGATATACAACGATCCGCCTCCTTTTATGACTTGGATCTATTTATCCTCATACCTTGCTAGGGTCTTTTCGGATACACTTCTCCATGACTTTTGGGGAGTTTTTGCTTTTTGTCGTGTGTCTCGATCCTTCATATTGATTTTCGATAAATGATTCTTCACATCACTTTGGATATTTAGCAACAAAATATAGCCCTCATGCCTTCTTAGGACCTATTTGGACTCGCCAATCTTCGCATCCCGCTTCAATAAGTTATGCCTTGGCTATGAACTCTAATCCATACCGAGCAACTTTTAAACGATCTTGGGCTAGAAGCTAAGTAACTTTTCAAATCGTACAACCTTATTTATTGCAGATAAATTTATTAGCAAGCGATGGGAGAATAGGCTTATAATTAACTCACATAAATTCACGAAAGAATACCAAACTTATAGTTGACTCTATCATCACTCGTTCTCCACAATTTAAAATCTCAAGGAATGAGACCCGTGGATGCTTAGCCTATTAAATCAAAGTTTTGGGTTTTCGAGTCGTCTATAGGATCTTGCAAACTCTTAGACTTTTTCAAGTTTAGAAATCGCGTTTTAAAGTTCCCTTGATAAACGACTCTCTAGGATCAATAATAGGAACTTGCGAAAAGTTCTTGTTCTTAACCCGTGAGAGTTAAGACTTTCGCGTTTTGTAGCTCCCTATATAAAAGCCTAGCAAAACTTGACTTAAACACGTTAAGGATACTAGCTAGAGTAAACTTAGATAAGTAAACTCGGGTTGAGTCAAAAGATTCACAACGTTTGAAAATTAAAACCACTTTATTAAACTTTTATTCTAATAAGGGAAGAAAATAACTATACAAAGGGCAAAACTAAAAGGCCAAAATAGATAAAAAATTTTGAAAAATGTCGAAAAAATGAATTTCCGGTTAAAATGAGGGCAAATACAAGGAAAAGACCACTTAACTTCGATAGAAGTCCCCCTACACTTAATATAAACATTGTCCTCAATGTTTAAGCATATGGGAGTAAACTCCCCTACACTTAGGATAGAACCAGGAAAAATGGAACACGGAATAACGGGTCGTCAAGAATCATCAAGAATGGATCATTGAAGCTCGAATCCCTGATTAAGAGAGGAGAGGAAATAGCAAACCAAAGGGTCTCCCCTACACTTATGGTAAAAACAAAGAAAAAGATAGATAGATAATTGGGTTGCCTCCCAAAAAGCGCTTGTTTTTGTTATCCGAGTCACGAGCCTGACTCGTCCCTGAATTAAATGGTCCATAGGGAGGCCTCAAATGTAATACCGGGATCAAAGACCTTATCCTCATTCCCGGAGGAATATAACAAAGGAGAGGCAGGAGGATAAGTCTTAAACGGTAGGAAGGTCCTTTCAACATACGAGAAGTATGTGAAATCTTGATCCACGGGAGGTGGGGTGGGTAAAGGAATCACATTGTCATCCTCCAAAGACAATGGATGCTGACCAATTGGCAAAGCCGTAAGGTTATCAATCATAGAATGGTCATTGTCACCTCCCGGGTCAAAGCACTCATCCTCATTTCCCGGAGAGTGAAATTGATACATCACCCGATTGGGCGTGCATTCAGTAGGATGAGGGGGCAATATAGTAGGAGAAGTAAGAGAATAATTACCTTCCACCTGCGATACCTTTCCAGTAGAGTCAGAACTCTCCACCTCTGCGATAGAAGGGGGCATGGCTAAATATGTAATCGTCAAAGAATGTCCTTCGTCAATCCCTTCGTCAAAGAGAGGATTCACCTTACTAGATATGTAATCGTCATCAAAATCAAATAAAGGGTTCGAATAAATCTTAAAAGTTTCCTTCGGAACGTCTTCATCAGATAGTGACTCGTCATCACTAGAAGTAAAATCATCATCTTGATCAAAACGAGGATTGGAGAAAGCCAAAGAATCCTCTTCCAAAGTGTTGGTGGAAGGAACATCATCAGAAGAAAGTGCATCATACTCATCGTCACTGTCGGATGTCAACTCAGATTCACTTGGAATAGGGACAAGGTTATCAGCACTAGACATATTGAATTTGTCGGATTCCTTTGCAGGAATTATACGAATATCCTCATCCCTTAGGATGGTTGAATCCTTAGGCTCCGGCAAGTCGGGAGAAGGAATAGCATTCTCATCGGTCCAAGAAATAGGACTCTCATCGTCATCACTGTCATAATAATATGGAGGTACAAGAGGAGGAGTATAAGCATTAAGGTTAGATACCTGCTCTCGTTGCTGATCCGCTTGACATTTTGCGTTGTATTTATGGAAAGCTTCTTCGAGGTTTTGAAATTGAGTAACAAGAGTAGCCCATTGTTCTTGGGTACTCAGTTGTTCGAAAGAAGGTTGATGATTGACAGTGTGACGTAGGGGCTCAAAGTTAAACGCACTGGGATGATAGCACGGTAGTTTCTCAAAGATCTTCGACGGATCACAAGAAGAAACATCGTGAGGGCCCCCACAAATATAGCAACACGGGTATGGAGAAAAACCCGGTGCATCTTGAGGATAAGGATTGTCATAGACGGGAGAAGGTGAGAAAGTATTGTAAGAGGAGAAGTATGAATTTGTTGAATTGCAAAATGGAAAAAATCCAAATTGTGTATCGTCGATATCAAAACCACACCGCTCACAAGTACACCATTGACATGTTTAAAAACCATGCCATGGTCTCCCACACCGTACGCAAGACGAATCCATGAAGAATTATAAATAAGAGGGGTAAAGAAAAGAATTAAACATAATAGAGGATAAAGGGGAATATTTTTGGTGCAAAACTTTGAAAAAGAAATGCTTTTTATGATTTTTCAAATGTTTTTGGGATTTTTTGAAAATTTTTGACACGAAAAATAACGTTCACGAGTGAACGGGTCCCAAAAAGCAACGCGTCACTCACAGAAAACCGTTAATCTTTACGAAAAGAGCCGGCAGCGGCGCCATTTTAATGTTGGGATTTTGCTAGGTTCAGTTGTTCTTTTCTCGGTATCTTAACGAATTGATTTTCGGTTCAAAATGCGACTCAATTGTTTTTGGTGAGACAAATATTTTTTGGTTGTTTTTAAAATTAAATCGCAAGACGTTAAAATAAATGACGTTAAAGTAAAGCTAAAACTAACTAAAACATAAATGGTGTAAAATTAAAGACGTTAAAAGTAAATTAATTAAATGACGAGAAATTAAAATTTGACGAAAAGTAAATTCGAAAATTAAATAAGACAAAACAAGTAAAAATAAATTGACGTAAAAATAAGACGAAACAATTAAAATAAAGTTAATTAAAAATGGCGGGAAAATAAGTTTAAAAATAAAATTTGACTAAAAACTAATTAAATTCGCAATTGTAAAAACTGAATTAAATTCGCAATTAAAAGAACTAAATTCGCAATTGTAAAAAAAACAAAAGATTTCGCAATTGAAATGAACAATTCCGCAATTGTGAAATCAAAGATTTCGCAATTGCTAGAAAAAGTTCCTAAATCGAATCAGGAACAAGATTTCGCAATAGCAGAAGAAGTTCCTAAATCGAATCAGGAAGAAGATTCACAATAGCAGAAAAAGTTCCTAAATCGAATCAGGAACAAGATTTCGCAATAGCAGAAAAAGTTCCTAAATCGAATCAGGAAGAAGATTTCGCAATAGCAGAAAAAGTTCCTAAATCGAATCAGGAACAAGATTTCGCAATGGGGAGAAAGTACAAGATTTCGCAGTTAATGAAAAAGTTCCTAAATCGAATCAGATTTCCTAAAAACTAGGAAAACACAAAAAGTACGAAAATAAGCTCAAAAATCTTAACTTTTGGAAGACAATAAGCAAAGTAAAACACCAATATGCTAAATAAAAACACTAGATCAAAGATAAAACGTATGAAATCAACAAAAACAAGACACGAAAATTAAAAAGACTTAAACTTTATATAAAAATAAGATGAAAATGGTTTAGATTGAAAACTTGAAATCAAAACAAACATAGATTAAGAAAAAGATTGACAATAAGCAAGAAGAGAAGATGAACAAGATGATTAAAAACTTAAAGATAAAAGATTAAAGAACACAAAATTAAAACTTACTTGAAAATTAAAGGTGCAAGACAAGGTAATTAAAGGTGCAATAAAGTAAATGACATGAATTTAAATGTACAAAAATTAAAGTGAAAGAGCATAGTTTGTCAAACTAGCCAACAAAATGAAATGATAAACTTAATGATCTATATATAGGGGAGGATTAGGAAGCTTCCTTCATTCCTTCATTTTCTCTTAATTGTATCATTAGGCCCTTCCTTCTTAATCTCTTTGTTAATTGCACCATTAGTCCTTAAGCCTTTAAATCTTCTTTAATCTTGGACTTTAATGACTTTTGGCTCGGGATTTCTTTGAACTCGTCTTTTAATTCTTCAATAAATTAGACTTGAGTTTTTCGTCTTTTGATAAACTTCCGTCTTTTGACTTTTTCTTCGATAAATCTTCAGAATTGGTCTTGGACTTCCGTTCTTTTTCCACTCTTGACTTTTTGACTTCATCTTTCATCTTTTTCTTCAATAAAAGCCCGTAAATGCCGTGTTTTCTCCACTTTTCACAATTTCGTCCTAAATCACAACAAAAACACAAACCACGCATAATTCCGACATAAAAGACATAAAATACACGTTTTGGTCCGGTTATTATTGTAATTAAGTGGTAAAAAGGATGGGTGTTTACACACCTATCAAGCTGTAGTCGTCGGTTGAGTAGTTGCATCGTCGAGTATGTAGATACCAATTGTAGATTGCTATGGTTGTAGAGATGATAACTTCATAAAAACAAGATTTCTTTTGTTTGAACAAATAAATGCACTGATGCGTACATAGATTTGTGTTAGACCAAGTTATAAAGTAAACTTGATCCCTTACAAGGTTTTAAAGTAAACCTTGCCCGAGAAAATTAATTCCCGTTATGAGCCAAAGCTTTCATAATAAATACTTGACTTTAATATGAAAACCGGGTTGCAGTCAAAAATAACTACAAGCCATTTTGACATGTTTTATGAAATATTTACAACTTTTGTACGAACTCTATTTATGGCATCGTGTCAATATTAATCGACATTTCTAAGGCCGTAAATATAATCGTACCAAAAGACATGCATTTGAGAAATAAAGTAAAAATGTTTTTGGATTTTTATGAATTTTTCAATTTTTATGGTTTTTATATGGTTTTATATTTTTCTATTTTGCTTTTGTGGATAAAAATATAAATAATATATACGAATGATCACCAAGGATACGGAGAATAGTTTACCACCACTATTCTTTCGCTTCATCTGCCAGTTCCTTTAGAGTCTCGGGCGAGAAAGTTCTCATTCCTAGCTTGTCGGCCAAAAATTCCATTCGAGCGCGATCTAAAGCCTTCGAGAAAATATCCGCCAATTGATACTCAGATCGGACAAAGTAAAGCTCGATTACTCCATTTTCCACTTGCTCCTTGATGAAGTGGTAGCGAATGTCAATGCTTCGACCGGGAGAATTGAACGTTGTTGCAGCATAAGGCAATTGCAGTCTTGTTGTCACTGTACATCGGAATTTTGTTGAAACCTAGACAATAGTCGGTTAATTGCGATCTCATCCAAAGAATTTGAGCACAGAAACCGGACATAGCTATGTATTCTGCTTCCGTGCTTGAAATTGCAGCGCTTTTCTGTCTTTTCGATGCCCAAATGATTAGTCGATCTCCTAGTAGTTGCAAAGTTCCACTCGTGCTACGCCTTGTATCTTGGCAACCCGCGTGATCCGCATCTGCATATGCCATTAGTGAAATAGAAGAGTCCATACCAAAGTCCCCGATTAATGGTTCCTTTAAGATATCGAAAGATCCATTTTACAGTAGTTAAGTGTAACTCTGTAAGCCTAGTTTGATACCGAGCACACATGCATATAACAAACTGAAGATCAGGTCGACTAGCTGTGATATACAGAAGAGTATCGATCATTCCACGATAAAGTGTTGGATCAACGGCAACTCCATGTGGATCTGCATCAAGCTTAGTTCGTTCCACCGTTGGAGTATCAACGGGGTCGCAAGATTCCATCTTATGTTTCTTAAGCGATTCAAGGGCATACTTGGATTGATTGATAAAGATGCCTCTGGGACTCTGAGATATCTAAAGACCTAAGAAGAATGATACCTTGCCCATCATTGACATCTTAAACTTGGAAGACATGAGTTTCCCAAATTCGTCGGATAAGGTTTGGGTTGAGGCTACAAATATAACATCATCAACATATATTTGTACCATAATCATATCTTTACCTCGTTTATGAATGAACAGCGTGGGATCCACCTTGCCTTTTGTGAAGCCTTGTGTAATGAGTAATTGTGACAATAGATCATACCATGCGCGTGGAGCTTGCTTCAACCCATAGAGAGCCTTCTTAAGCTTGTACACATGATTAGGATAATTAGGATTCACAAAACCATCTGGCTGTTGAACATAGACTTCTTCCTTGATTTCACCATTAAGAAATGCCGTCTTCACATCCATCTGATAGACGATCATATTCATATGGGCTGCATAAGCGAGGAATAATCTAATAGCTTCCAAACGGGCAACAGGTGCATAGGATTCCATAAAGTCGATTCCCAATAATTGTTTGTATCCACGAGCTACTAGTCGAGCTTTGTTTTTCAATATTCTGCCTAATTCGTCGAGTTTCACCTTGTAAACCCATTTCAAAGTGAGTAACTGCACTTGATCCGGGCATGGGACAAGTTCCCTGCTTCAAGACGTATAAATTCAATAAGTTCTTCTTGCATAGCTTCTATCCAACAGGATTGAGTAAAATCTTCTTGCCATGTCTTAGGTTCAACTTCAGTGAGAAAAGCATCAAAATGACAAAACATTGCATTTTCTTGTAACTGACTTCGTGTGGATACCGGACGATTAGGGTCACCAATAATAGAATCTATAGGATGATCCTTTGTCCACTTGCTGTCATGTTCACGAATCCGTGGATTAGAGTAGACCGTAGTAGGAACTTCCTCTGAGGTGGACGACCCGACTTGATTAGGGTCGGGAATAGGTACACCAAAGAATGGAAGTTCACGCATTTGAGCGAATTCCAAATCGTGATCATCATCATCCTCTTCATCATCAATAGGCACGACATGGGTAGTTGATGCGGGTGCAGGTTGAGAATTACTCGTTGAAGGTATATCTTAACCAATTGTAGGTGCAGATGTGTCTGATTGTGCTTCGGTTGCTGGAGCGACAACTTCGGTTACCGAAGCTATTACCTTAGGTTCTAGAGCAAAAATAGTTGGAGTAGTAAAGAATTCATCAAAAAATGGTTGAAACAACGTATCCCATTCATTCCTAGTAGGTGGTGTAAATGATGATGAAGTAGGGTTGTTTGGGACAAGACCAGAACTAATGTTACTGGGTCCCATTTCATGAAGTGCGGGTTCAGAGCTGCTTTGCTCAGAAGCCATTGTTGTCAGCTCATCAAAATCAACATTCATAGTTTCGAGGATCTTACGAGACTTACGGTTGTAGATTCGGTATGCCTTCTTTGCGGGTGCGTAACCAATGAAAATACCAATATCAGCCTTAGGTTGAAGTTTTCCCTAATTGTCACCATCATTATTTGGATAGCAAAGAGAACCAAATACATGAAGATCAGATAAATCTCGTACTTTTCAATGGAGAAGCTCATAAGGTGTTTTACCATGGCGTTTACGAATTAGTGACCGGTTTTGGGTGTACACTGCTGTAGATACTGCTTCTGCCCATAAAAACAATGGAGCCTTTGCGTAAATTAACATCGTTCAAGCAGCTTCCATAAGTGTGCGATTTCGCCTTTCAACGACACCATTTTGTTGTGGAGTGCGTGCAACGGATGTTTCATGAGATATGCCAACTTCTTCATAATAATCACGCAAGATTTGATTCACAAATTCGGTTCCATTATCTGTACGAATCCGTCAGACAGTAGTGTTGAGACGCACTTGAATCATCTTGAGAAATCCGATGATGAATTTAGGTGCCTCATTTTTTGTTGTAAGAAATTTCACCCATGTAAACCGAGAGTAATCATCGATAATTACGAGGATGTACTTTTTGCCACTAAGACTTTCAACACGCATTGGCCCACAAAGATCCATATGAAACAGATAAAGTTTCTCTTGGTTGGTGTCTTCCGTCTTGGGTTTGTATGATTTCTTAGTGCTTTTCCCCATTGTACACGCGGAACACAAATGATGCTTGTGAAATGAAAGTTTAGGAAGACCACGAACAAGTTCGTTTTTCACCAAATGATTAATAGCGTCAAAGTTAAGATGAGATAACCGTCGATGCCATAACCATGACTTAGTCTTCGATGCTTTGGAGAGAAGACATACGGGAGAAGTGGCCATCATGTCTTGTAGAGACAAAGTATACAAATTATTCCCTCGAGTACCTTTCAATAAATCAACCCCTTCCAAATTACGAATGAAGCAGGTATGCTCTCGAAAAGCAACTTCTAGGTTTGCATCACAAAATTGTCCCACAAAAAATAAGTTGTGACCGAGACCTTCCACATAATACACTCTTGAAATGATAACATTCCCAATATGATATTCACCAAAGCCCATTATCTTTGCAATATGATCATTTCTAAATCGAACCGTACCAAGAAGCTTGTTGACGAAATTTCTGAGCTGAGAGCGATCTCCGGTCATATGCTTGGAGCAACCAGAGTCCAAATACCAGAGAACAATTTGGACCACCTGTTTTCAATAACAACAGTAGACAATGCATTGAAACTATTGGTTCCGGAGTGTTAGCAGATACAGATATAAGATTATCAGAATTGCTAACATTTGTGTGACCCTTAGATTTCCTGCGTTTTATAATGTGAGTTTTAACACTAACAGATTTTACTGTTCCAACTTTCTTAGGTTTTGGATTATTCACGGGCACTACAGTGGGAGTAGACCTATTTAAAGGGTACTTGGTTCCTACAGTAGTGTTGGTGTTCCTAGTTAAAGGACACGCTTGTGTTTTGGTAGCCTTGATACTCCTAGTTAAAGGGCACGCTTTCTTCGCTTTAGTGGGAGTGATCCTAGTTAAAGGGCACATATCTCCTACTATAGTGAAAGTTCTACCAGTGGGGCGCCACAACCAACCAACTTGGGTTAACACTTTCCCAGTTGGTTTCCATTCTAATCCATTTTTCCGGGCATTCATCTCATTCACATGGTCAATAAGGCAAGAATCATGACGACTAGAAAACATACATTCATTGCAATTCCAACATTTTAAATTAGAATTCACAGTAGACTTAGAACGCTGCACAATCGCAGAGCCTTTAGGTTTAGCTACATGATTCTTTTTATTCAAAACAGAAATAACATTCCTAGGATGGGCTTCTACTTTCTTCTTCACTTGACAACTAGATGGGGCAAGATCCTATCATTCTTCTTGTTTCTTTTATGCTTAGATCTTTGAGCCTTAGTAGTGGTGCTTACTCCTGTAGAAGGCAACACGGGAATAGTAGAAGCTGGTTTTGATTCCCCCTTATCTTTTGTGACCAAAGTTTGAGATGGTTTTGTCCTAGGGCCCTTATTAAATGGTGTGACGGCTATATGGTTCCTTTTGATTGCACTAGAGGACGATGCCGAGACAGTGGCTGTGTTATTAATAAAAAGTTTTTGGCCTCGTATGAAAGTTCGTTAATCCGATCTTTTCGAATTGATTATCGGAAGAAAGTGCGACTCAACTGTTCTTTGTGGAAAATAAAAAGGTTTGGTTATCTATTTTACTAAAAATAAAATGTCGTTGAAAGCTTCAAAATTTAATCTAAGATAAAACAAGTTAAAACAATGCTAAGTAAAAAGGTGGAAAAATTAAAGTGTGAAAAATAGAAACAATTCAGAAAATTCCTAATTAAACTAAGTCTGAGAATTTCAAAGAAATTGAAATTTCGGAATAATTGTATCTTCGGAAAAACGGTGTTTTCAAAAAAATTGGCATTTTCGGAATACTTGTCTTTTCAGAAAAAGTAACTTCTTCGGAATAAAGAACTTTTCAGAAAATGGTATTTTCGGAATAACAGGTTTTTCGGAATAATAGAATCTTCGGAATAGGAAGGTTTTCGGAGAAATGGACTTTTCAGAAAAATTGATATCTTCGGAATAAAAGGATTTTCGGAAAAAGGGTATCTTAGGAATACTTGGGTTTTCAGAAAAATGATGATCTCGGAAACAAGGCTTTTTCCGAAAAAGGAGGTATCTCGGAACAATGAAGTTTTCATAGAAAATGGGATCTTCGGAATAATGAAGTTTTCAGAAAAACTAGGATTTCGGAATAATGATGAATTCAGAGAAAGGGACGATTTCAAAAAAATTGCTTTTCAGAGAAAGGAGTGTTTTCAAAAAAACAAACCCTTTTCCGAAAAGATTAGAGCACGGATATAGATACACAGTAACAACAAAACTTAAGAAATAAGCCATGAATAAGCACAAACCAAACAAGAAATTAACCAAAACTTTAACCAAATAAATTTTAAGAAGAACTAAATAAGCCACAAATTAAAAACTATAAAAACACTAATTAATCAAAACATTTAAATCAACTAATAAGCAATCTTATTAATCTATCAAGACAACTTAATCAAAAAATAAGCCAAACACTAGAAGATCAAATACCACAATAAGCTCAAAACATCCACCACATCAAAACTACAAGATCAATCACATGAATAAAACAATCACTAAATCAAAGAGACGAGATTAACTACATGATTATCAAGATTAAGAAAAAGATTAAGAAAGGTAGAATGAGAATTAAGAAAATAAGCTTGATTGATTAAAGATAAGTATCAAAAGATTACAAGATTAAAGTAAAGATTAATAAATTTGGAAGGAAAACTAGAGAGAAAAATAAAAAGCACTTAAAAATTAAACTACAATTATTTAAAACTAAAACACCTAACACCCTCCTAATGACATATTAGGAGGGTATTTATAGGAGGTGAGGAGATTACATGCTTAAGCTATCTAACTTCTTTCTTCTCGTCTCGACTCGACTTAATTTCTTTGTCTTTCTCGACGTCGTCTCGGGATTTGTCGATATAAGTTGAACTTGTCTTATAATTTTCTTCTATAATTAGACTTGAGTTCTTCGACTTCATTAAACTTCCGTCTTTAGACTTTTTCTTCGATAAATCTTTAGAATTGGCCTTGGACTTCCGTTCTTTTTGCATTCTCGATCTTTTGACTTCGTATTTAGTCTTTTTCTTCGATAAAAGCCCGTGATAGCCCATGTTTTCTTCCTTTTGCATCTTTTGGTCCTAGAACACAATAAAAACATAAACCACGCATAATTCCGACTTTTACGACATAAAATAAACGTTTTGGTCTTGTTATTATTGGAAATAAGTGGTAAAAGGATAAGTGTTTTCACACTTATTAAATCCCCTATACTTGACCATTGTAATGTCCTCATGCAGTGCACTAATTTCAAAGCACAGTTTACATTTTTCATCATAGATAACCCACCTTGGCCTTTATTAAATACTAAACACTAAGAAAACTTAAAAGAACAAAATGAGTAAGAAGTCAAAGACTTAGATTGGGGTTTAGGTTGTCATGAATGTTCATCATTCTCAAAAGTTTCACGTTCCCCATACCAAGCATAAAAACGAGATTGTTGTTATTATAAGTTAGCAAACTATCACGAACTCATGTGGTCCAATTATTCACTTAGACTCCCTTATTCCTATGTGTATCTCTTATATTTTATTGTTGTCTTGAATGATCACGAGGATGCATTGTTTGACTTATTTTGATAGTTATTTAAGCTGAAAATAAAGTGGGACGATTTAATCAATAGTTAGCTAAAGGACAAAATCTTTTAAAACTGCTTCTCGGGACCTCATAAAGTTCATATCTTGGCATAACTTGCTTCACTATTTGAGACCTTTCTCGGACCGATATTTGGCAGCGACTTCATACTTCAAATCTTTGAGAGACGTTCTTGAAATTATGGTCTTCTCTTCATAATAGGAATTTCTTCACTTGAAGTTTTGAGAGATTCTTCATATTTGGACCATGACTTCTTCATTTTTCTCCAATCTTTATTTTGGTCTTTGATATACAACGATCCGCCTCCTTTTAGGACTTGGATCTATTTATCCTCATACTTTCTAGGGTCTTTTCGGATAGACTTCTCCATGATCTTTTGGGGAGTATTTGCTTTTCGTCGTGTGTCTCGATCCTTCATATTGATTTTTGATAAATGATTCTTCACATCACTTGGGATCTTTAGCAACAAAATGTAGCCCTCATGCCTTGTTAGGGCCTTTTCGGACTCGCCAATCTTCGCATCCCGCTTCAATAAGTTATGCCTTGGCTATGAACTCTAATTAATACCGAGCAACTTTTAAACGATCTTGTGCTAGAAGCTAAGTAACTTTTCAAATCGTACAACCTTATTTATTGCAGATAAATTTATTAGCAAGCGATGGGAGAATAGGCTTATAATCAACTCACATAAATTCACGAAAGAATACCAAACTTATAATTGACTCTATCATCTCTTGTTCTCCACAAGTTAAAATCTCAAGGAATGAGACTCGTGGATGCTTAGCCAATTAAATCAAAGTTTTGGGTTTTCGAGTCATCTATAGGATCTTGCAAACTCTTAGACTTTTTCAAGTTTAGAAATCGCATTTTAAAGTTCCCTTGATAAACGACTCTCTAGGATCAATTATAGGAACTTGCGAAAAGTTCTTGTTCTTAACCCGTGAGAGTTAAGACTTTCGCTTTTTAAAATTCCCTATATAAAAGCCTAGCAAAACTTGACTTAAACACGTTAAGGATACTAGCTAGAGTAAACTTAGATAAGTAAACTCGGGTTGAGTCAAAATATTCACAACTTTGAAAGATTTAAAACCACTTTATTGAAAATTTATTCTAGCAAGGAAAGAAAATAATCATAACAAAGGAAAATACAACTATACAACTAGGCCAAAATAGATTAAAATTTTTGTAAAATGTCGAAAAATTAAATTTTCCGGTTAAAATGAGGACAAATTCATGGAAAAGACCACTTACTTCGATAGAAGTCTCCCCTACACTTGATATAAACATTGTCCTCAATGTTTAAGAATGTGGGAGTAAACTCCCCTACACTTATGACATTGTGCACTTTGTTTAAATCTTGCTAAGGAAAGGACAACTATAGTGATTTCAATGTGAATATATAAGATATGAAATATTGAATCACGACAGTTTTAGGATAGAAGCGGGAAGACGAGAACACGGGATCACGGTTCGTCGAAAGTCATCGAGAATGGATCTTTGAAGCTTTAATCTCTGCACAGAAGAAGAAACAAGACAACAAACACATACGGGGCTCCCCCTACACTTATTATGAAAACGGTAAAGGATAGATCACGGGTTGCCTCCCGAGAAGCGCTTGTTTTTGTTAACCGAGTCACGAGCCTGACTCGACCCAGAACTCAATTCAAGGGAAACGTGGTAAGGGATGGAATCTTCTCATGAGAGATGTCCTCACCAAAGTACAACTTCACGCGCTGGCCATTCACCTTAAAATTTGGCCCATTTGGCTGAGAAAGCTCAATGGTGCCATAGGGAAAGACTTTGGCGACGGTGAATGGACCAGACCAGCGGCTCTTCAACTTGCCCGAGAAGATCTTCAACCGAGAGTTAAAAAGTAAGACTTGATCACCAACATGGAACTCTCGGTTCTTAATCCTTGCATCATGGATGATCTTGGTCTTCTCCTTGTAGATCAGTGAGTACTCGTAAGCTTCGTTCCTCATTTCATTAAGTTCGTTGAGTTGAATCTTCCGAAGATCACCAGCTTTGTTGATGTCGAAGTTAGCCCACTTCAAGGCCCAGTATGCCTTATGTTCCAGCTCGATAGGGAGGTGGCATGCTTTCCCGTACACAAGACGATAAGGTGTACAACTAATCAGGGTCTTATAAGCAGTACGGAAAGCCCACAAAGCATCATCTACCTTATCGGCCCACGAGGCACGATGCTCTCCCACAGTACGCTCCAGAATTCGCTTTAATCCACGGTTAGATATCTCGGCTTGCCCATTGGTTTGGGGATGATAGGCGGTGGAAAGACGGTGATTGACACCATACTTAGCCATGACTCTTGCGAATTGATCATTGCAAAAATGAGTCCCGCGATCACTGATGATAGCACAAGGAACACCGAATCAAGCAAAAAGCTGCTTCAAAAAGTTCACAACCACCCTCACATCGTTCATAGGCAGAGCCTTAGCTTCAACCCATTTAGAAACGTAGTCAACGGCTACGAGGATGTACTTGTTCCCTTTAGATGATGGAAATGGCCCCATAAAGTCGATACCCCATAAATCAAAGATTTCACATTCTTGTATGAAATTTTGAGGCATCTCATCTTTATGTGTGATCTTGCCTTGTCTTTGGCAAGCATCACAATGTTTAACCATGTCGTGAGCGTCACGATAAATGGTGGGCCAATAAAATCCAGAGTCGAATACTTTCTTCGCGGTGTAATTGGGACCAAAGTGACCACATGTGGGTCCTTTATGGCAAGCGTCAAGGATTTGTACCGCTGCCGGCCCATCAACACATCGATGAATGATAAAATCAGCGTATTGTTTGAAAAGGTAAGGGTCGTCTTAGAAATAGTGTTCAATGTCTTTAAAGAAATTTTTCTTTTGTTGGGATGTTAACCCTTCCTTGAGAATTCCACCCGCTAAGTAGTTTGCAATGTCTACAAACCACGGGGTGTCATCAAGATTGGAGTCGATAGACATTAAGGCCTCAAGGGGAAAAGAGTCATTGATCTCTTGATTCGGATGATCCCCTTGATAAGGATCCTCAAGTCTACTGAGATGATCCGCGGCTAGGTTTTCGGCACCCTTCTTGTCATGAATTTAGATTTTAATTTCTTGAAGGAGCAAAACCCAACGAAGAAGTCTTGGCTTAGAATCTTGCTTAGTCAACAAGTACTTCAACGCGGAATGATCGGTATACACGATGGTGGTAGAAAGGACAAGATAGGGGCGGAATTTTTCAAAAGCATACACTACAGCTAAAAGCTCTTTTTCGGTAGTGGTATAATGCAATTGAGCCCCCGTCATTGTCTTGCTAGCATAGTGGATTGGTTGGAAGTGTTTGTTCACTCTTTGGCCCAAAAACGCTCCAATAGCAAAGTCCCTAGCATCACACATCAACTCAGAAGGTATCTCCCAATTAGGGGTAACCAAGACCGGTGCCTTAGTTAGCTTATCCTTAAGAAGATTGAAGCATTCAAGACACTCTTTGGAAAAGATGAAAGGAGTATCTTTTTCCAAGAGGTGGGTCATCGGGCGAGCGATTATAGAAAAATCTTGGATGAATCGACGATAGAAGCCCGCATGACCAAGGAAACTTCTCACACCCTTCACGGTTGAAGGTGGAGGTAATTTGGCTATGACATCCACTTTAGCACGGTCAACTTCAAGACCGGCTTTAGAGATTTTATGTCCAAGCACAATGCCTTCTTTTACAATTAAATGGCATTTTTCCCAATTTAGAACAAGGCGAGTGTCTTCACACCGCTTAAGCATGCGTTCCAAATTGGCAAGGAAATGAGAGAAAGAATCACCATAAACCGAGAAATCATCCATGAAGACTTCCATAGTTTCTTCAACCATGTCATGGAAGATAGCCATCATACACCTTTGGAAAGTCCCAGGAGCATTGCATAAGCCGAAAGGCATTCTTTTATAAGCAAATGTTCCGTAAGGACAAGTGAATGTGGTTTTCTCTTGGTCTTTGGGATCGATGGGAATTTGAAAATACCGGAAGAAACCGTCTAAAAAGCAGTAATAGTCATTACCCGCTAGACGTTCAAGCATTTGGTCCATGAAAGGAAGGAGAAAATGATCCTTTCTCGTAGCATCATTGAGTTTGCGATAGTCTATACAAACTCTCCACCCTGTAACGAGACGAGTAGGAATCAACTCGTTGTTTTCATTGGGCACAACGGTGATTCCGCCTTTCTTAGGCACACAATGGACGGGACTAACCCATGGGGAATCCGAGATAGGGTAGATCATTCCCGCATCAAGAAGTTTGATAACCTCTTTTTTGATCACGTCATGGATCTTAGGATTCACCCTTCTTTGGCTTTGAATACTGGGTTTAAAGTCGTCCTCCATGAGATATTTATGTGTGCAAAAGTGAGGATCAATTCCATGAATATCGGAGATTTTCCAAGCAATCGCTTTCTTGTGATTCTTTAGCACGGCGATAAGTCGGTATTTTTCATCTTCTTTCAAGTCCTTAGCGATGATGACGGGTGACTTCTTGTTGTCTTCAAGGAAAACGTACTTGAGATGAGACGGTAGGTCCTTAAGCTCTAAATCCGGAGGATTTTCGATGGAAGGCGTAGTCAAATTCGGTTCATCGATAGAAATATCCTTAGGAGATGGTGGAGAAATATGGTCCTCATTGAGAAGTTTCTCAATGGTACGAATGTATTCATCCCAATTAGAGGCAGAATCGTCATATTGCAAGTCCACATCTCCCAAAGTTGCTTCAAATTCTTTCAAGATGAAATCACTTTCTCTAAATGGAGTTAGTGATGGAGCAATAGAGGCAACGGTCTCAACAATGGGTAGAGAAGAAGAACCACTTTTACAAGCGTCTTTGAAATGTTCTTCACAAGCCTCATCAAGAACGTCAATGAAATTAACACTCTCGTTTTCAGAAGGTTGCTTAGAAAGTTTTCCCATGTTGAAGACGATTTTATCGTCACCAACTCTCATGATTAATTCGCCAGCGGCTACATCAATGAGAGTGCGACTGGTCCTCAGGAATGGACGTCCAACGATTAATGGAACACGGGGGTCCATCTCGTAGTCAACGACAACAAAATCCGCCGGAAAGGTGAATTTGTCGACACCAACGAAGATGTCTTCGGCTATCCCCACTGGATAAGCAACCGTACGGTTAGCTAATTCCAAAGTCATTCGTGTGGGGACTAGCTCGGGTAGAGACAATTGTTTCCAAACACTTAAAGGCATTAAGTTTATACTAGCACCTAGATCGGCTAGGGGCATACAATTCTCTACCCCAGGGAAGTTGCAAGGAATCAAGAAACGACCCGGATCACCAAGTTTGGTTGGTAATTTCCTTAAGAGCACTGCGGAGCAATTCTCATTAAGTTGGGTCTGAGCAATATCGAGAAGTTTCTCCTTATCACTGAGAAGATCTTTAAACATTTTAGCATATTTTGGCATGTGATCGAGAGCCTCAGCAAAGGAGATATTGAAATTTAGTTGTTTAAACATTTTGAGAAAGTTAGAAACCTGAATATCATCCTTGTTCTTCAATTTCTCTTTCCTCAACCTCGAAGGATAAGGTATATTGGGTTGAGACGAAGGCTTTGGAATGGAATTCTCACTCACATCCTTGGGTGGTGGAGGGGAAGAAGTAGAAGGTGGTGGAATTGGAGAAGTAGAAGCTGGAGATGTTGGAGAAATAGAAGGTGGAGGAACAGGAGAAGGAGACTCGTTTTCCTTAGTCACAATCACCGGTGTAGGTGTAGGAAGCTCAGTTTCCTTTAAACCTTTTCCACTTTGAGTGGTGATTGCTTTCATCTCCCCTCTAGGATTAGCTACGGTGTTACTCGGAAGAGAACCCGATCCAGAGGCTTGCTTACTTGGGAAGAAACTAGCCATCATGTTCCTTAAGTCATTCGTTTGACTTGCCAAAGTGTTTCGCATATCGGCTCGAAGATCGTTTCCTTGTTTCACCATATCTGCTTTCAAGTTGAGCATTTCCCGCTGAAGATTTTGCACTATCGCATCATTAGTCCTCATGTAAGTTTCAACGTCTTGGTGTAATGCGGTGGGTTGGTTGGGAGGAGCATTGTAGGCGGGTGGTTGATAAGCAGGTTGTTGGTAAACTTGGTTGTTTCTTTGAGGTGGATATGGGTTTCTTTGGTTTTGATATTGATTTGTAGCACGTGGTTGGTTTTGATTGTTTCGATTAAGGTTGTTTGGGTTTTGAGGGGGAAAACCGGGAGGTGAAAGAAAGTTGTTTGAGCGATAGTTGAGCAAATTGCGGTCACCTTGAGGACGTGCTTGATAGCCTCCTGTAGAATAGGTACCGTTGGCGGCATACACATTTTCCGGATTGTCATGAGTCGAAGGACAATCGGTGTATGAGTGAGATCCCCCGCATATTTCACATGATTGAGTCATAGCATTAACTTGGGAATTGATAGCTTTGGTGTTGTTGGCGGCTTGGAGAGAAAGTGATTCAACAAGCGAAGTAAGCTTATCAATTCTCTTGTCGCTCTCATTAGTGCTAGCACTAGCCACATTGGTCCGAACACTCTTGGTTTGCACTCTAGACTTGTTCTCAATAATATCCCAAGCGGCATTATCAGACTTAACCAAAATGTTACCCCCCGAGGCACTATTTAGTGAATCTTGGTCATTCATGCTTAAACCATTGTAAAAAGTATTCATTTGATGTACTTTTGTTAAACCATGTTGTGGACACTTTCTTAAAAGTTCTTTAAAACGGTCCCAAGATTCATTAAATGACTCACCGTACTTTTGTTCAAAAGTAATGATTTCATTCCGCAAAGCGGTAGTACGTGAGGGTGGGAAAAAGTAGTTGATGAATTAGGTCTCTAAATCCGTCCACGTAAGAATACTTTGTGGCGGTTCCTTATCAAGCCAATGTCGGGCTTGTCCCTCTAAGGAGAAAGGAAAAAGTTGCAAGCGAATTACCTCTTGTGAAACCCCATTATACTTAGCCGTATTAGTGAGTTGAAGAAACCTTTTAATATGGTCATGAGGATCATCAATTGAACGCCCCAAGAAGGGTTGAGTAGAGACCATTTGAATGAAGCCGGATTTAAGCTCGAAGTTGTTGGCTCCAATCTCGGGTATGACAATAGCATCGGTGTTACCCTCGACGTGCGATTGCAAAAGCTCGATCATTGGTTGATTGTCCATGGTGACAATAGGTTGAGTAATGACTTCGGCTTGAGCTACTTTCTTCTTACGAGCACGAGTACGCATGCACACCTACAAAAAGAAAAGAAAAATATACAAGAAATGTTTTTGGTTTTTACGGTTTTTCTATTTATTTGTACTTTTGAAAAAATTTTAATTTTTATGGATTTTTGAAAGATTTTAAAGCAAGGAAAATAACGTTCAAAAATGAACGGATCCCAAAATCCAACACGTCTCTCACTTAAAACCGTTAATCTTAACGAAAAGAGCCGGCAGGGGCGCCATTTAATAAAAAGTTTTTGGCCTCGTATGAAAGTTCGTTAATCTGATCTTTTCAAATTGATTACCAGAAGAAAGTGCGACTCAGTTGTTCTTGGTGGAAAATAAAAGGGTTTGGTTATCTATTCTACTAAAAATAAAAATGTCGTTGAAAGCTTCAAAATTTAATCTAAGATAAAACAAGTTAAAACAATGCTAAGTAAAAAGGTGGAAAAATTAAATTGTGAAAAATAGAACAATTCAGAAAATTCCTAATTAAACAGAGTCTGAGAATTTCAAAGAAATTGAATCTTCGGAATAATTGTATCTTCGGAAAAACAATGTTTTCAGAAAAATTGGCATTTTCGGAATACTTGTCTTTTTAGAAAAATTAACTTCTTAGAAATAAAGAACTTTTCAAAGAAATGGTATTTTCGGAATAACGGGTTTTTCGGAATAATAGAATCTTCGGAATAGGAAGGTTTTCGGAAAAATGGACTTTTCAGAAAAATTGATATCTTCGGAATAAAAGGATTTTCGGAAAAAGGGTATCTTCGGAATACTTGGGTTTTCAAAAAAATGATGATTTCGGAAACAAGGCTTTTTCAGAAAAAGGAGGTATCTCGGAATAATGAAGTTTTCATAGAAAATGGGATCTTCGGAATAATGAAGTTTTCAGAAAAACTAGGATTTTGGAATAATGATGAATTCAGAGAAAGGGACGATTTTAGAGAAATTGCTTTTCAGAGAAAGGAGTGTTTTCAGAAAAACAAACCCTTTTCCGAAAAGATTAGAGCACGGATATAGATACACAGTAACAACAAAACTTAAGAAATAAGCCACGAATAAGCACAAACCAAACAAGAAATTAACCAAAACTTTAACCAAATAAATTTTAAGAAGATCTAAATAAGCCACAAATTAAAAACTATAAAAACACTAATTAATCAAAACATTTAAATCAACTAATAAGCAATCCTATTAATCTATCAATACAACTTAATCAAAAAATAAGCCAAACACTAGAAGATCAAATACCACAATAAGCTCAAAACATCCATCACATCAAAACTACAAGATCAATCACATGAATAAAACAATCACTAAATCAAAGAGATGAGATTAACTACATGATTATCAAGATTAAGAAAAATATTAAGAAAGATAGAATGAGAATTAAGAAAATAAGCTTGATTGATTAAAGATAAGTATCAAAAGATTACAAGATTAATGTAAAGATTAATAAGTTTGGAAGGAAAAATAGAGATAAAAATAAAAAAGCACTTAAAAATTAAACTACAACTATTAAAAACTAAAACACCTAACACCCTCCTAATGACATATTAGGAGGGTATTTATAGGAGGTGAGGAGATTACATGCTTAAGCTATCTAACTTCTTTCTTCTCGTCTCGACTCGACTTAATTTGTTTTTCTTTCTCGACGTCGTCTCGGGATTTGTCGATATAAGTTGAACTTGTCAATTTTCTTCTATAATTAGACTTGAGTTCTTCGACTTCATTAAACTTCCGTCTTTAGACTTTTTCTTCGATAAATCTTTTGAATTGGCCTTGGACTTCCGTTCTTTTTGCATTCTCGATCTTTTGACTTCGTCTTTAGTCTTTTTCTTCGATAAAAGCCCGTGATAGCCCATGTTTTCTTCCTTTTGCATCTTTTGGTCCTAGAACACAATAAAAACACAAACCACGCCTAACTCCGACTTTTACGACATAAAATACACGTTTTGGTCTTGTTATTATTGGAAATAAGTGGTAAAAGGATAAGTATTTTCACACTTATTAGTTATCCACAACATTCTTACCTTTTAGAGTACGAAGTGTTTCCTTTAACTCAGCCAAGGCCAGGTTTTTATCACAAATTTGTTCCCTCAAATCAGATATTTCCACCGACTTCCGATCTAATTGTTCAATCAATGATTGATTCTGTGCAGTGTTAATAACACATGCGGGCTTTATTGAATCGAAGAGTCGTGTATGTTTCTGTTTTAAGCTATCAACTTTGGACAAAATCTTGGAAACCCGATTATCTAGATCAAGTTTAATATTCTCAGCGGCCTCAAGTACGTTCACACAGTTAAGCTCCTTAGATTTCTCTATGTCTATCGGCAAAGATTTAGCAACTTTGTCACTTGGCTGACGCTGTTTTGATTGTAAATTCAATCGAAAATTCTTTTCAAAGTTTGCATCATCGATATTAACACCTTCGAATGACGTTTCAAAGATTTCTTGAATAAATTGTTGCTTGCATTCAAGCGAAATACAATGTGTTTGAATCTCATCAAAACATTTTAAAAGCAAAGAATATGAATCTTGAAGCTTTAAAAATTCAGCGTCAGATTCGTGACAAGTACTATTTACCACATTATCCATGGATTCAACATTATGCACAATAGAATCATTATCAACACTATTATTCACACAGACGGAAACTATATCATGAGACATCACTTGTTTTAGAAGCTGATCATTTTGGCGAGAAACCCGTTCTATTTCAAGTAAACTGTTTTCATAAGCATCATCCATTTCATTGAAAACACGTTTAACTTCTTCTATTTCCGAGTGCAAATCTTGATCAAGATTACTAAGACAAGCTTTAACATTCTTTACAAACGGAGCAATTTCGTCTCGGAACGCAGCTCTAGTGTGCTCAAAATTCCATTCACCTTCAGTTATAGCCTAAGCCGTCGTACGTTCCAAAATGACCTTGTCAAAGTCGGCTAAGTGTTGGTGTACCGCAATTAAGTTAACGGACGCCTTACTTACCGGTGGAATTAACTTCGTTAAATCCGTTTTGACAAGTGTATGAGACGTACTAGGAGGGTTTTCATTTGACAAACTTGGGGGCACAAGAACTGTTAGTTCAGCTAATTCCTTTTGTAAGCGAATGCGTGTCTTTTTAGAAAGTTGATCTTTATTATGCTTATCATAATCAATCGTATGGAATTTTGAAAACATTTTAGAATGAGTTTCTTCCATAAGTGACTGTGTCTCCTCAGAACTACGAACATAAGGTGCTTCTTTCGATTTGCCAATTATGGTCATATCATAAAGACCGAGAATATATTCCTGAGCTTGTTTTGCATAACCGGTATTAGGTGGTAAATTTTTAAGACGCTTAAGTTCGAGTTCTTTAAATGATTTAGTTAAAAGATGAACCTTTTCTGTGGAAGCGTATTGTTTTAAAAGCTGTTGTTCCTTGAATTTAAGAAGTTTGGTAGCATTAATTTCTGACTCAAACTTTCTAGACTCGAGAGTTTCGAAATCCATTTTAAGTTTCTGAAAATCATTGACAACCGACTCTTTTGCTTTTAATTCATTGGAAAGGTTAGCTTTTAATGATTCTATTTCTTTCAAGTGTTCAATCTTTTCAAAACGAAATTGGTCAAATTCATAAAATGTTATTTTCTCTGCTTGAGGGACCATTTCAAAAATTTGGACCTTTTCTTTATGCAACGTAAGCTCGGCAGTTAGGGTGGAATTCGTATCTACGGATTGTTTGAGAGCCATATGCATTTGATCAATAATATGTTTAGGAACCATGACCAAATCATGTTAAGCATAAGATTCCATACCCGTCGTAGCATTTGGTTCAGGTTCACTCAAATGTGTAGGATTGGGTACCACATCATTTGATTTACTAGTTCCTGAATGCTGTTCGAGGTTGTCATTTTCATGCCCAACTTGATGTGGGTTATCATCATTACCAAGATTGGTTGTGGTGGGTACCTCACTGACTACATCAGAACCGTAGTGAGAGAGATTAGCAACGAGAGCAGCTTGGGCAGAGTGAATGTCATCACAATCCTAATCATATGCATCAAGATCATCTTCTTGATAAGCTACATTAGAAGTGGAAACGACTGTAATGCCTTCAGTATTTGCTGCCCCTGGGTCTGCCAGAAATGCTAACTCCTCCGAATCCAAAATCTTTCCCTTAGACTGAGCATCGACCAAATACATCTTCTCACGAAACCACGCTTCATCCCTTCTCCTTTTCGGCTGAGTGCATTGCCTAGCCATATGACCTTGTCCTCGGCAATTGTAGCAAGTCACAACCTTTTGAGGACCAATGGGACTTCCATTTCCATTAGCTTGTGAATTCACAACTTGAGCATTCACCGTCCTTATAGGAGGTCTAAATGAATTTTGCCTTCCCCGAATAGGTTGCACTGTTACTTAACCATCTTGAACAGTAGCTTGTTGTCGAGGATTTGAAGAGGTGCAGAGCTGATTGTTTGTTGGTGGAAATCCTCTAGTTGCAACAAGTTTTGACAAGTAGGCAGTGAGATGGTTTAGTACATCAGTTGGCGTATCATTTGGAGTAAAGACCGGTGCTTGGATTGGTGGAAGTTCATTAGAATAGAAAGCTTGTGCTGGTTGTGCTTCTATTGGAAAATATCCTTGCTGAGAATTATAGCCCATTGGAGAAGTGTTGGCTTGTGATGGTGATGTCGGATATGGTGGTTGCTGTGGAAAAGATTGTTGATGAACACTTTGTTGAAATGCTTGCTGTGGCATCATTGGTGGTTGATAAGATGGTTGTTGATAAGTATAAGCCATGTTTTGTTGAGAAGCATATGTAACACCCCCATAAAGCGGGTATCACAGTGGTGGATCGATGAGCAAATAGCTTACTAAGCACAGATCATAATTATATGATTTTTGAAATACAATTGATGTAAACATTGAATTGGTACAATCTTTTAAATCGTTGAATAACATTTGTTATGAATATCCTAGTAAAAGATAATCCCCTGTCATTTTTATGCTCCTAAATGATGCTCAATCCATGCTCAGATAATCTTGCTAAATAACCTGTGCAAAACATACTAAAGGGGGTCAACATAAAGTTGGTGAATTTACAGACTTTAACATTTTATTAGTTTGGACATGCATTAAGCAAAGAAGTGACAATGCACAAAGCATTCTCACTGAAATGCAAATAACATTTGTTTATTATTATTAGAAACTGAAGCTTTACCTCCATAGTCCTCAACAGATGAGGACGTAGTGTCTCACTAAGAGACACCCATCCTGTTCCAACATGGTATACGTCTGTTGTCCCGGCCAAGGCACAGTGAGCATGACTCACCCAGACGGGGATGGTTCATCCCTAATAGATCTATTTATAACATTTGGGCAATTTAAAACAATTTAACAGTTTCAATAATAAATAATCATAGACAAGTTTATACAATCTGGTTATATCTATTATATGTTTGCATATTTTCCTTCCCAAAATGTAAAGATTTATCAAGAGTTTATATAGGGCTGTAAACTCACGTGGGAGTAGGCAATAGCTGTTTATTAAGAATATCCAAATAAAGCTCACGCCAAAGTTATGCCTAATCAAATAGTACAGTCTTAATAGATAGTACAAAGGACATACATGTAATAAGTATGTTTTAATAAGTTCTTGGACATTGCATAAGTTTTATGATTATTTATAAAACTTTTTAGGTGAACTGATAGGTGTGTAAAAACCCATCCTTTTTCCACTTAATTCTGGCTAAAACGAGACCAAAACGCGTATTTAATATCCTTTGTTTGGAATTATGCGTGGTTTTTGTGTTTATTGTGTTTTCAGAGCCAACCGGATGAATATTGAAGAAAACGTGGGATTGCACGGGTTTTACCGAAGAAAAGGACTCAAGATGAAGTCTATGGTCCAAGAGATGCAAAAGATTTGAAGTCACTGGGCCTATTCGAAGATTTATCGAAGAAAAGGACCAAAGACGGAAGATTTATATAAGTCGAAGAAACTCAAGTCTATTAAACGAAGAAATTAAAAGACGAGTTGAATTTAATCGACGACAAATCCCGAATCAGAATCGAAAACGTCAACTTTTCTGAAAAGACGAGAGGACAAGAAGAACGGGGGAAAGCCCACTCACCAACCAAAGGGAACACCTATATAAAGGAATCCCCTCACACACTTTTTATAGTTTTTAGTTTTTTTTGTTTTTCTCTCCCCTCTTTTTTCTCCCTTTCTATTTCGTAGATATCACCAACACCACTAGGGTGTTTGGTGATTTTGATCTTTGATTTTCTATCTTGTAATTTCATTCTTGTTTTGTGATTGTTAAAACATTAATCATCAATACAAGTTCTTGTTTAATCTTTCCATTTCATCTTGTTCATCATCATCTTTCATTTCAAGTTCTTAAGTTCTTATTTGATTGATTTAATCTTTAAAAGTTGTTGGGATTTATGTTTTTATTGATGGGATTTGTTGTTATTGGTTAGTATATCATTTGTGTTTAGTTCTATTTAAGTTTTGGTGAAAAACTTGGTGAATTTTTGGCTTAAAATCGATCTCCCTGTTTTTCGGTATTGTTACTGTTCTTGAGTTTCCAAGACTTCCGGATGAACCAAAAGTTCCGGATGAACTAAAACTTCCGAATGAACTAAGACTTCCAGATGAACATCAACTTCCGAATGAACATAAAAAGTTCCGGATGAAGAGTTTTTCCTTTAAAAGTTCTGAATGAGTTTTTCCTTAAAAGTTCCGCATGAGTTAAGAAGTTCCGAATCAATTTTCCCTTTAAAAGTTCCGAATGAGTTTTTTTTCCTTTAAAAGTTCCGAATGAGTTGATTGTTCCGAATAAACTTCCGACTCAAAGTTCCGGATAAAGTTCCGGATCAATCTTCCGAGTGAACTTCCGAACGAAAAGTTCCGAGTGAACTTCCGAACTAACTTCCGAATCAAAGTTCCGCATGAAGGTTCCGAGTAAAGTTCCGAACGAACTTCCGAGTTAACTTCCGAATCAAAGTTCCGAGTGAAGGGTTTTTCAAAGTTCCGAATCAATTTTCCTTAAAAGTTCCGGATGAACTTCCGAGTCAATACTTCCAAACCAACTTCCGCATGAAAGTTCCGAATCAAGGTCAAACTTCCGAATCATTTTCTTTTTGAGCATTTTTTAGTTATACTTACTGTTTCTTCATTTTCTATATTTTAATTTTAATTTTAATTCAAGTTTTATTAATTGTTATTAATTTAATTGCTTTTAAATTTAAGTTTACATTTTAATGCATTTAAAACTTTTAGTAGACTAGAAAATCACTCCCCTTTTTAGTAACCAAGAACAATCATTCCACTTAGAACCAAGATTAATTCGAGAGGATATCGAGAAATATAAGAGAACCCAAGCAAAAAGCTAGTATCAAATGGCGCCGCTGCCGGCTCTTCTCGTTAAGATCAAAAGTTTTTTGTGAGAACTTGGATTTTGGGATCCGTTCCCCGTGAACGTTAATTTTTCATAAAAATTTTCAAAAACACAAAAAATATAAAATTTTCAAAAATCCTAAAAAGTAAAAAACATAAAAAGCCAAAAATATTTTTGCTTTGTTTTTCTCTTGTTAGTTCTTTTGCAAGTGTATGCGCACTCGATCCACGTCTTATCAAGAGCCCGAGCCTCTCGATAACTTAGACATGGCCGGTGTACAAAACAACAACAACATACCACCTCCAAACAATAATAATAACAACAACAACCCACCTTTCAACAACATGAATAATAACAACAACAATGAGCCTCTACCGGATAATCGCCTGATGATTGAACTGCTGCAAGCTCATGTAGATGGAAACACTGATCCAATTGTTATACCAGCGATTGCAGCCAACAACTTTGAGCTAAAATCAGGCTTTATCCAGATGGTCTCTGCTCAACCATTCTTGGGGCGTACCATTGATGATCCACATGACCACATCAAGAGATTCTTACAACTCACCAATACGGTCAAATTCAATGGTGTTCCACAAGAGGTAATCCGGTTACAACTTTTTCCCTTTTCTTTAGAGGGACAAGCCCGACATTGGCTTGCTAAGGAACCGCCACAGAGTATTCTTCCGTGGACGGATTTGGAAACCAAGTTTATCAATTACTTTTTCCCACCCTCTCGTACTACCGCTTTGCGGAATGAAATCATAAATTTTGAACAAAAGTACGATGAGTCGTTCAGTGAATCTTGGGATCGTTTTAAAGATCTATTAAGAAAATGCCCACAACATGGTTTTACCAAAGTACATCAAATTAATACTTTTTACAATGGTTTAAACATGAGTGACCAAGATTCACTAAACAGTGCCTCGGGGGGTAATCTTTTGGCTAAGACTTCCAATGATGCTTGGGATATCATTGAGAATAAATCTCGTGTGCAAACCAAGAGTGTTCGGACCAATGTCGCTAGTGCTAGCACTAGTGATAGCGACAAGCGACTGGACAAAATCACTACGCTTCTTGAATCGCTTGTTACCCACACCGTTAACAACACCAACAGCAGCAACGCTAAAAACGCTCAAGTCAATGCTGTTAGCCAACCATGCGAGATATGCGGGGGTCCTCACTCTTACACCACTTGTACTGCCACCCAAGACTACCCTTTTGAGAATGTTAATGCAGCTTATGGCACCTATCCTCAACCCGCTTATCAAGCTAGACCTCAAGGTGACCGTAATTTGCTTAGCTACCGCTCCAACAACTACCTCTCACCACCCGGTTTTCCTCCTACCAACCCAAACCAAAAACAAAACCTCAATCGCCCTCCTCAACAACAACAACAACCTCGTACACCATACATACCACCTCACAAGCAGCAACAACCACCTCAACGAAACAACCAAGTATACCAGCAACCTGCTTATCAACCACCCGCATACAATGCTCCTCCCAACCAACCCACCGCAATTCACCAAGAAGTGGAAACTTATATGAGGACTAACGATGTGATAGTGGGAAATCTTCTGAGAGAAGTGCTCAACCTGAAAGCAGACCTGGTCAAACAAGGAAACGATCTGAGAGCTGATATGAGAAACACGTTGGATAGCCAAACGAATGACTTGAAGAACATGATGGCTAGTTTTTTCCAAGGTAATCAACCCTCTTCTTCGGGTACTCTTCCGAGTAACACCGTTGCGAATCCAAGAGGGGAGATGAAAGCAATCACTACTCGCAGTGGCAAAGGTACCAAGGAACCTGAGCTTCCTATACCTCCACCGGTGATTGTGACTAAGGAGAATGAGTCACCTGCTCCTATTCCTCATCCTTCTCCTTCCCCAATTTCTCCACCTCTTACTTCTACCCCTCCTCCACCCAAGGATGTGAGTGATCCTATTCTCCCAAAGCCTTCCTCTTCATCCAATATACCTTATCCATCTAGGTTGAGGAAAGAGAAGCTCAAAAGCAAGGACGATATTCAGGTTTCGAACTTTCTTAAAATGTTTAAACAACTGAATTTCAATATCTCCTTCGCTGAGGCTCTCGCTCACATGCCTAAGTACGCGAAAATGTTTAAAGATCTTCTGAGCGACAAGGAAAAGCTTCTTGATATTGCCAACACCCAACTTAATGAGAATTGCTCTACAGTGCTCTTAAGGAAATTGCCAACCAAGCTTGGTGATCCGGTTCGTTTCTTAATCCCTTGCAATTTCCCGGGAGTAGAGAATTGCATGGCTCTAGCCGATCTAGGTTCCAGTATTATTCTTATGCCTCTAAGCGTTTGGAAGCAATTATCTCTCCCTGAGCTAGTCCCCACCAAAATGACTTTGGAATTAGCTAACCGGACGGTTGCTTATCCAGTGGGGATAGCCGAAGACGTCTTTGTAGGAGTCGACAAATTCACATTTCCTGCCGATTTCGTCGTCTTCGACTACGAGATGGACCCTCGTGTTCCCTTGATCGTGGGTCGTCCATTCCTGAGGACTGGTCGCACTCTCATCAATGTTGAAGCCGGTGAGCTTATCATGCGAGTGGGTGACGATAAAATCGTCTTCAACATGGGAAAGTTGTCTAAACAACCTTATTCCAACGAGAGTGTTAATTGTATTGACGTTCTTGATGAGGCTTGTGAAGAACACTTCCAAAATGCTTGCAAAAGTATTCCTACCTCTCTTCCCAATGTTGAAACCGTTTCCTCTATTGATTCATCACTTTCTCTATTTGGAGAAAGTGATTTGTTTTGGAACAATCTTGAAGACACCATGGGAGATGTGAATTTAGCTACTGATGATTCTCCCACCGATGGGGATGAAGACATGCATTTCTTTGACAACCTTCTCAACGAAGACAATCCTTCTCCTCCATCTCCCACGGTTATTTCTATCGATACTCCGACTTTGAATACGCCTCCCATCGAAAAACCTCCGGATTTAGAACTAAAGGAGTTGCCGCCCCATCTCGAGTATGTGTTCCTTGAAGAAGAGAAGAAGTCACCCGTCATTATCGCGAAGGATTTGAAAGATGAAGAGAAAAATCGCCTCATCGCCGTGCTTAAAGATCATAAGAAGGCTATTGCTTGGAAAATCTCTGATATTCGCGGAATTGATCCTCACTTCTGCTCACACAAAATTCTCATGGAGGACGACTTTAAGCCCACAATTCAAAGCCAACGAAGGGTGAATCCAAAAATCCATGAAGTCATCAAAACAGAGGTTATCAAACTTCTTGATGCGGGTATGATTTACCCTATTTCGGATTCACCATGGGTTAGTCCAATCCATTGTGTGCCCAAGAAGGGCGGAATAACCGTTGTTCCCAATGAACACAACGAGTTGATTTCCACTCGTCTCGTTACTGGGTGGAGAGTTTGTATAGACTACCGCAAACTCAATGATGCCACGAGAAAGGATCATTTCCCTCTACCTTTTATGGACCAAATGCTTGAACGTTTAGCGGGTAATGAATATTACTGCTTTCTTGATGGTTTCTCGGGTTATTTCCAAATACCCATCGATCCCCAAGATCAATAGAAGACAACATTCACTTGTCCCTATGGCACATTTGCTTATAAAAGAATGCCTTTTGGCTTATGTAATGCCCCCGGGACTTTCCAAAGGTGCATGTTAGCTATCTTCCATGACATGGTTGAACAAACCATGGAAGTCTTCATGGATGATTTCTCGGTCTTCGGGGATTCCTTCTCTTCTTGCCTTGCCAATTTGGAACATATGCTTAAGCGGTGCGAAGACACTCTCCTTGTTCTAAATTGGGAAAAATGCCATTTTATGGTAAAAGAAGGCATCGTGCTAGGACACAAGATCTCGAAAGCCGGTCTTGAAGTAGACCGTGCTAAAGTCGATGTTATCGCTAAGTTGCCTCCACCTTCTACCGTGAAGGGTGTGAGAAGTTTTCTGGGTCATGCGGGCTTCTACCGTCGATTCATCAAAGATTTTTCTCAAATCGCTCGCCAGATGACCCACCTCTTGGAAAAAAATACTCCTTTTATCTTTTCCAAAGAGTGTCTTGAAGCCTTCAACTCGCTTAAGGATAAGCTAACTAAGGCACCCGTCTTGGTTACCCCTAATTGGGAGCTTCCCTTTGAGTTGATGTGCGATGCTAGTGATTTTGCTATTGGAGCGGTTATGGGACAAAGAGTGAACAAACACTTCCAACCGATCCATTACGCTAGCAAGACAATGACTGGGGCTCAATTGCATTACACGACAACTGAAAAAGAACTTTTAGCTGTTGTCTATGCATTTGAAAAATTTCGCCCCTATCTTGTCCTTTCCACCACAATCGTTTACACCGATCATTCCGCGTTGAAGTACTTGTTGACAAAGCAAGATTCCAAACCAAGACTTCTTCGCGGGGTTTTGCTACTCCAAGAATTTAAAATCGAAATTCGCGATAAAAAAGGAGCTGAAAACCTAGCCGCGGACCATCTCAGTAGACTTGAGGATCCTTACCAAGGGGATCATCCGAACAAATAAATCAATGATTCTTTTCCCTTGGAGACCTTAATGTCTATAAATTCGAATTCTGATGAAACCCCGTGGTTTGCGGACTTTGCAAACTACTTGGCGGGTGGAATTCTCAAAGAAGGGTTAACGTCCCAACAAAAGAAAAAGTTCTTCACCGACATTAAGACTTACTTTTGGGACGACCCTTACCTATTCAAACAATGTGCCGACTTGATTATTCGCCGATGTGTTGATGGACCGGCAGCTTTTGAAATCCTTGACGCTTGCCACAAAGGACCCACCGGTGGTCACTTTGGTCCCAACTACACCGCCAAAAAAGTGTTTGACTCGGGATTTTATTGGCCCTCCATATATCGTGACGCTCACAATATGGTTAAACGCTGTGATGTTTGCCAAAAACAAGGCACGATCACACATAAAGACGAGATGCCTCAGAATTTCATTCAAGAATGTGAAATCTTTGATGTTTGGGGTATCGACTTTATGGGGCCATTCCCTTCTTCTAAAGGAAACAAATACATCCTTGTAGCCGTTGACTACGTTTCAAAGTGGGTTGAAGCCAAAGCTTTACCTACTAATGACGCAAGGGTGGTTTGTAACTTTTTGAAAGCTCTATTCGCTAGATTCGGTGTGCCTCGTGCCATTATTAGTGATCGTGGGACTCATTTTTGCAATGACCAATTCGCAAGAGTCATGGCTAAGTATGGTGTAAATCATCGTCTTTCCACAGCCTACCACCCACAAACTAATGGCCAGGCTGAAATATCCAACCGAGGACTAAAGCGAATTCTTGAAAGGACCGTGGGAGAGCATCGTGCCTCATGGGCTGATAAACTTGATGATGCTTTGTGGGCTTTTCGTACTGCATACAAGACTCCGATTGGTTGTACGCCATATCGTCTCGTGTACGGGAAAGCGTGCCACCTCCCCATTGAGTTGGAGCACAAGGCTTACTGGGCCTTGAAGTGGGCTAATTTTGATATCAACAAAGCCGGTGACCTACGCAAGATCCAACTCAATGAGCTAAATGAACTCCGGAATGAGGCTTATGAAAATTCTTTGATCTATAATGAAAGGACTAAGCTCATTCACGACTCTAAGATTAAGAACCGAGAGTTCCATGTTGGAGACAAAGTCTTACTCTTTAACTCTCGGTTGAAAATCTTCTCGGGCAAGCTGAAATCTCGTTGGTCCGGCCTATTCACCATTGCCCAAATTTTTCCATATGGTACTCTCGAGCTCGCTCAACCTAATGGACCTAATTTTAAGGTGAATGGCCAAGAGTGAAATTGTACTTTGGTGAGGACACCTCTCAGGAGGTGATTCCATCCCTCACCACGTTCCCATGAACTAATTTTGGGTCGAGTCAGGCTCGTGACTCGGTTATCAAAAACAAGCGCCCTCGGGAGGCAACCCGAGTATCTATCCTTTTATGTTTTAACCTCCTAAGTGTAGGGGGACCTCTATAGGTGTGGTGATGTGATTACAAGGATTAGTGCACTTTTGGAATCTTTGAAGAACCGTGCTCCCGTGTTATCCGAAATCCGGTTCTATCTCTCAACTATCGTGATTCAATTTTCTTCATAATCACATTTGAAATTGATCACTTTAGTCGTCTCTTCCTTAACTTGATTTAACCAACGTGCACAATGTCATAAGTGTAGGGGAGACTTTTCCCACATACTTAAAGATTGAGGACAATGTTTATCTTAAGTGTAGGGGGGAATTCTATCGAAGTTTTAAGTGGACTTTTCCATGAAAATGCCTTCATTTAACCGGAAAATCTTATTTTTCAACATTTTTCAAAATTTTTAATTAACTTTGGCCATTTAGTCGTAAATTTTTAATTTTTATCGTTGCTTTCATATGTATATATCCCGCAATAAAGTCAAAAATATTAATAAAGTGGTGTAGCTAGTTTAGAAATCTTTGACATATTAGGCCCATTGCGTTTATTTTGACTCAACCCGAATAGACTTATCCAAGTTTATTCTAGCTAGTATCCTTAACCATGTAGACCTTAATTGGTTTATTAGGCTAAGTATCCACGAGTCTCATTACTTGAGATTTTAAATTCTGGAGGACGAGAAATGATAGAGTCAATTATAAGTCGGTATTCTTGCACAAGCTCACTTGGTGTAATTATTTGCCTATTCTCCCATCACTTGCTAATAATTTATCTGCAATAAGTAAGGTCGTACGATTTGAAAAGTTACTTAGCTTCTAGCCCAAGATCATTTAAAAGTTGCTCAGTAATGATAAGAGTTCATAGCCAAGGCATAACTTATGAAGCGGGGCGCGAAGATTGGCGAGTCCGAAATGGCCCTAACAAGGCATGAGGATTCCATTTTATTGCTAAAGATCCAAAGTGATGTGAAAAGCATTATTCCCAAAGTCAATATGAAGGATCAAGACTCACGACGAAAAGCAATCAACTCCCATAAAGATCATGGAGAAGTCTATCCGAAAAGACCCTAACAAGGTATGAGGATAAATAGATCCAAGTCCGAAAAGGAGGCGGATCGTTGTATCTCAAAATCCCAAATAGAGATTGAAGAAATAATCATGAATTCGTGGTCAACAAAGTTGGAGTACCTCTCAAAAGTCTCCAAGTGACGAAACTCTATTAACGATGAGAAGACCATTATCTCAAGCACGTCTCTCAAGATATGAAGTATGAAGTACATGCCAAATATCGGCCCGAGAAAGGTCTCAAATCGTGAACCGAGTTATGCCAAGATATGAACTTTCTGATATCCCGAGAAGCAGTTTTAAGAGATTTTGTCCTTTAGCTAACTATTGATCAAATCGTCCTACTTTGCTTTCCGACTAAATAAACTATCGAAATAAGTCAAAAATGCATCTTCATGATCATTCTAAGACAAAAATAAAATATAAGAGATACACCTAGGAATAAGGGAGTTTAAGAATTTAATTAAGCCCTGTGTGTAAGTGTTTGATTTACTAACTTATAATAACAATGATCTCGTTTTTAAGCTTAGTTTGGGGAACGTGAAACTTGAGGGTGATAAATCTTCGCAGCACCAAAGCCCTAAGTCATTGGTTTCTGTGCAAGTTATTTCCATCCTTCTGCTTACTTTAAAGTTTTAATTTCTCTTAGTATTTTAATTTTTGTTTAGTAGTATTTTAATAAGGCCAAGGTTGATTGATTATGAGAAAAGTGTAAAATTGCTTTATCACTAAGCATTGCATGAGGGCATGGCAATGGTTAAGTGTAGGGGATTTGATAGGTGTGTAAACACCCATCCTTTTTCCACTTAATTCTGGCTAAAACGAGACCAAAACGCGTATTTAATATCATTTGTTTGGAATTATGCGTGGTTTTTGTGTTTATTGTGTTTTCAGAGCCAACCGGATGAATATTGAAGAAACGTGGGATTGCACGGGTTTTACCGAAGAAAAGGACTCAAGATGAAGTCTATGGTCCAAGAGATGCAAAAGATTTGAAGTCACTGGGCCTATTCGAAGATTTATCGAAGAAAAGGACCAAAGACGGAAGATTTATATAAGTCGAAGAAACTCAAGTCTATTAAACGAAGAAATTAAAAGACGAGTTGAATTTAATCGACGACAAATCCCGAATCAGAATCGAAAACGTCAACTTTTCTGAAAAGACGAGAGGACAAGAAGAACGGGAGAAAGCCCACTCACCAACCAAAGGGAACACCTATATAAAGGAATCCCCTCACACACTTTTCATAGTTTTTAGTTTTTTTAGTTTTTCTCTCCCCTCTTTTTTCTCCCTTTCTGTTTCGTAGATATCACCAACACCACTAGGGTTTTTGGTGATTTTGATCTTTGATTTTCAATCTTGTAATTTCATTCTTGTTTTGTGATTGTTAAAACATTAATCATCAATACAAGTTCTTGTTTAATCTTTCCATTTCATCTTGTTCATCATCATCTTTCATTTCAAGTTCTTAAGTTCTTATTTGATTGATTTAATCTTTAAAAGTTGTTGGGATTTAAGTTTTTATTGATGGGATTTGTTGTTATTGGTTAGTATATCATTTGTGTTTAGTTTTATTTAAGTTTTGGTGAAAAACTTGGTGAATTTTTGGCTTAAAATCGATCTCCCTGTTTTTCGGTATTGTTACTGTTCTTGAGTTTCCCAGACTTCCGGATGAACCAAAAGTTCCGGATGAACTAAAACTTCCGAATGAACTAAGACTGCCGGATGAACATCAACTTCCGAATGAACATAAAAAGTTCCGGATGAAGAGTTTTTCCTTTAAAAGTTCCGAATGAGTTTTTCCTTTAAAAGTTCCGCATGAGTTAAGAAGTTCCGAATCAATTTTCCCTTTAAAAGTTCCGAATGAGTTTTTTTTTCCTTTAAAAGTTCCGAATGAGTTGATTGTTCCGAATAAACTTCCGACTCAAAGTTCCGGATAAAGTTCCGGATCAATCTTCCGAGTGAACTTCCGAACGAAAAGTTCCGAGTGAACTTCCGAACTAACTTCCGAATCAAAGTTCCGCATGAAGGTTCCGAGTAAAGTTCCGAACGAACTTCCGAGTTAACTTCCGAATCAAAGTTCCGAGTGAAGGGTTTTTCAAAGTTCCGAATCAATTTTCCTTAAAAGTTCCGGATGAACTTCCGAGTCAATACTTCCGAACCAACTTCCGCATGCAAGTTCCGAATCAAGGTCAAACTTCCGAATCATTTTCTTTTTGAGCATTTTTTAGTTATACTTACTGTTTCTTCATTTTGTATATTTTAATTTTTATTTTAATTCAAGTTTTATTAATTGTTATTAATTTAATTGCTTTTAAATTTAAGTTTACATTTTAATGCATTTAAAACTTTTAGTAGACTAGAAAATCACTCCCCTTTTTAGTAACCAAGAACAATCATTCCACTTAGAACCAAGATCAAATTCGAGAGGATATTGAGAAATATAAGAGAACCCAAGCTAAAAAGCTAGTATCATGAACACTTAGTCACTTTAAGTTTAAAATCTAAGTTGACACTTTTACCCCATCTTAAGCCCAATAGTGGTCCACTAATGGCCCAATAGCCATTACAAGTGTAAGTTGGGCTTTTGTGGCCCAAGCTCACTTTATGTAGTTTTTGGGTTCTAAAACACATCACAACCACATACACTTAATATTTCACGTTGGTCGGGTCTCGGGTCATCTAGTCATCAGTATATAAATAAGTCCAAGATCCCCGACAAGTGGATCCTACCACGTTGGTTTATATAAAAATCATCATATTTTACGTTAATGAGTTATAATCCGTTTAATATAATTTCCCGACATGTCCCGCTAATTTGTTCATATCTCTTGAACCGTAAATCATCTAAGTGTGTTCTTTTTACCAAAACCATCATTAACTCATGTACTATAATTATTATAAGTCTAATTACCCCAAATTTATACTTTTCATAGCTAATTAACCCATTTCCTAACTTAGAAGAGTTGGCTGTTTTTGGGCAGCCAAACTCGTTTTCACCATTTTGGTCGCCATTTCCTAACCGTAAGGAACTGGTAAATCATCCAATTGGTTCAACTTGTTCATGATTTTATCTACAAATTTTAGTTTTACATATTCGTAGGTCAGTATATAAATTTTACGAGAAAACAGTCCATCAAAACAGTATGTTCAGATCTGACTAGTTTTCACTATTTTGGTCATATCTTACTATCTAAAATTCGTCACGAGACAAGCCATCCGGGGAATTAATCACAAAAAAATTATCTATCTTAATGTGTAAGTTTTTAGTATACCAAACCTACTGAGTTTTACATGCAATCTATTTTTGTTACGGTTCATAAATTGTTGTGAATCAAATCGTTACTTGGTCTTGTTTAGCTTCATTTTAGTGTCAACAACTCATATACAATGTCCAAATACTCATTATTTATCTTTTATATATATATTTTCAGAATATATGAGATCTAGTTAATATAAGAAATAAAATGAAGAGATCAAAGTCAAGAGAAAAGTGGGGTAGACCTTAGATCCGAGATCTAGAAACGAAAGGACGGATACACCAATTAGATCTTCTAAGTTAGACCCGTATAATCATAGATCTAACTAAGATCTCGACATGCATTATCCATTCAACATGGCCCTCAACTTCAACCCCACGAAGTGTATGCATCTCCTTCTTCAAGGTTCCAAATGGGTAGATGAACATCGCTATTGGTTGTGATGATTATAGACGAATAAGTTATGATAGGATTCGAGCTTGTATAAATAATGAAAATGGTGATTTGGTGATGTTGATGCCACGGCTAGTGGCTAGGGGCCACGGAATGATGGTGGATTTCATAGTGCATGCATAGATCCATTAGATCTATATAAAAAAAAAGAATGAGGGTGGCGGCTACATGATTAGGAGCCACAAAATGGTGGTGGTATTAGCCAAAAGGGTGGCGGCTAGGGCTTGGATCTAAGACAAACACCCTCAAATGGGTGGCGGTTGTGGGGTTTTGGTCACCAAAGTGGTGCACACCATAGATCTACTAGATCTTATAAAGATGAAGGTGGCGGCGGCATCTTTTTGTGGCGGCCGGATTTGTGGTGGCTGCCATTGTTGTGTGTGTGTAAAATGGAGGCTAGGGTTAGGGTTATGTGAGGATAATACCCTAATGTCCCAATTTATACCCTTCAAAGTTATAAAAGCCAATATGCAAGGTTTAGAATAGTTGAGGGGCATGGGTTGCAATTATTTTACAAGGGCCTAAAGTGTAATAGTTTATCACGTGTTTAATAATAAACGGTTCGGGACTCATTTGGACGACTTAACGGACGATTCAAGACACGAGAATTGCGCCATTGTTTTTAAAATTATTTTTCCAATAAAATGTATTATTTATATGTCTTATAATATAAATAATGTATGCGTTCGTTTAAACAACGATTATTTATCATATATCGCTTTAACAAGAATAAGTATCGTTTTAGTGAAGATACTCCTTGATTGTGGTAAATTACGTCTTTTAGGAAAAAGAACGTAAATAGGGAAGTATTAAGTGATGATTTAGGAAAATCAAGCACTAATGACCCAATGAAATTCCAAGTTCGTTTCACAAGGAGGTATATGTGTGTGACTAAAATGTAGCAAGGTTTGAGATTAATATTGGTTAGAAGGGGATGAGAAAAGAGGATGACGAAGACGTGAAATTAATTACTACTACGACTACACGTAAAACCGTAAAATGAGCAAAAATAAAAATTAATTCTAAAAATTACCAAAAATTCACCAAAAATCAAAATAAATAAACTAAGAGTTTACCAATGATCAAAACTTTTTCAAACCTTTTAATTAATTAAATATTCAATTTTTAAATGCTAATTAAAGCCCTAAAAATCAAATTAAGTATCAAAAAGCCTAAATAAAGATTTTTCAATTGGTAAACCTCTAAAATAACCTAAAAAGATTAAAAACTATTTTTAGAAATTTTTAAACTAAGAAAAACTATTTAAAATGATTTAAAAACTATTAAAACTTAAAATAATTATAAAAATTAATCTAAAGATGATAAAATTAATTTAAAATTGCAAAATTCCCATTTTAATGTATTTAAGCTAAGAAAAATGTAAAAAAATGCAAAAATGTGAAATTTGAAAAATAATATTATTTAAAATCCAAAAATTATAAAAAATTCTAAAAACTTGCAAACTAGTATATTTTAACCTAAATAAACAGAAAATGAAAGTGAAATGACCAGAATACCCCTATTGGGCCCTCAAATGGGCCAAAACCAAAATCAGTCAACACTAATGGGCTTTTTAGCCCAAAAAGTCGAACTTGGCCCAATTGACTTGGAAAAGCCCAATCTGACTCAAAATTTAATTCTAAACACAAAACTCTGAAGGCCCAAAAGCTGAAAGTGAGCTTATCACAGCTTATTAAGCAAACAACTTATCCTTATTGGGCCATTAAGCCCATTAAGCAATAAGCCAATGCCATAAGCTCTAAATTGACACACAACCTTCTCTTGGGATACTAAAGAGATCTGTAAAAATAAATTTTGAAAAAGCACACTCAATAAGCCAGAAATAAGCAAAGTACAAATCTACAAAATGACAAAATAGTCGGGTTTGAGATTTAGGGCACCTCATAAGCTCTAGTTTTTTGCAAAAGCTCACAAATAGCTTAACTAAGAATAATCAATCAAGAAAATCACAAAAAGCCAAGTAAAATAAGCTGTGAGAACCAATAAGCACTCTGAAAAATCCAAATAAGCTAGTTTCCTAGCAAAAGCTTAACCAAAAGACTTGTAACCTTCCAGACTTGATATTAAGCTGAGAAAAATGAGTTCTATTACAAAAACTAAGTTGTTGCATGTACCAATAAGCAAAACAGATTCAATAAGCTATGTGACAAAGTTTGACCAAAAGGCAAACGCTGATAAGTGATATTCAACGCTGACAAGCACAAATTGGACGTTGACAGACTTAATGAAGTGTTTAGACTTGTTTTTCACCCTGCTGGTCAAGGTTTGAGTGCAAACCTTGTGAATCAAAGCCTACCAGTTGAGTAGTCTTGACAAGTTTTGGCACAAATAAGCCAATAAGCCAATAAGCTTATAAGCTATCAACAGATAAATCCAAGTAGCCAAATAACTTCACAAGCAGCACACAAATAGAATCCAAGCAACAAAACAACAATCCTTATACTAGAAATCACAATGCAACACCAAATGAGGTGGTCACTTTGCTGATGCAAATGACCACTTCAGCCAACTTTGATAAGCTATAACAAACACAATAAGCCACAAAATTCAACAACCAGATAACCAATAGATAGCTTATCACCCAAACTATTCCCAAACCTGATTTCAGACCTAAGATCCAAGTAACAAAGAAGTTATTGGATCTGATGTGTTTGACCAATTCCAAAACACTTTTTATTAGATTTTAGCAAAACTTCCAATCCTTTTTCCAAACTTTCAGAGACTTAACCAATGACTAAAACTTGTTCAAAATGACTTGTTTAGATCACCCAAACCCTAAGAACCAAGGGCACGAGGCCACAAGGCCTTATGAACCAGTAAACCCAAACAGTCCTTAATCCACCACTTTTCAAAGCAACTTGTGATTTTTAAACACAACCTACTGATTTCATCATTCAAACAGCTACACTGGGTGACAACTAACAAATTTCAACCATAAAACACAAAGCACAAACACAGAATAACCAAATCATATACCAAAATGCAAAACAGGCAGTAACATGAAATTTTTAGAGGAATCTTAAACAAGGGATTATACCTGCCCTCCACAACATCCTAGGAGGGCCAGCTATGCTCCTTGGACCTTGTTCAACAACTTAGAACAAGAACAAGGTTCTTCAAAAAGGAAGATCAAAACCTTCTGATGTTCAAAGTAGAACAGTTTTTGATTATGATATATCTTCACATATCAGCAAACAACTCAACCAAGAGCTCAAAACTCTTCTCAGGCTTGGTGTCAACAAGCTTGAAGGAGCTTAAGGCCTTTGGCTAAGGGTTAGTACACAATAATAAGCAAATTCAGAAACCTCTTTTCAAGCTTTTTCAAACTTGAAAAACCTTACCAAACATAAACGTCCTTGAACCAAATGATTCAAGCACACTTATAACAACAAATGGAACTCAGAATCACCTTTAAACAACACCAACTTTCAAAAACATAAAAAGGAATTACAATTTTCTCAAAATACCAACTTTTATAAATTTCAAAAAGGAATTACAAGTTTAAAAGGTAAAACTGGAACAAAGGGACTCTCACAGGTTGAGGTCTCCTTTTATAGGCAAATGCTAAGCTAACACTATTCACAAACCCTAGAACTAAACTCCCAAAAGTGACCTTGAGGTCTTCTAGGCGATTCTTTGATGTGAGTTGTCCAAAATGATCAAAATCATTTAAAATAGCTTTGGAGTTAAGCAAAGAGTATTGGTTGTTGATCTTGACACGTGGCAGTCCTTGGGGAATAAGTTGTGATGTGATGGGTGAAACGGTTTTGGGTGTGGGACCCTTTGGTGAGTGGAGAAGAGGGTTTTAAGGTTGGGATGAGTTTCTGCATGTGTGAATCACACATGTGCCAAGGTAATTGGTTTTTACCCTTTGTTTTAAGTGAGGTAAAAACTTGGTTCATCATGTGAACAGTAACAAAGTTTGATCAGGTTTTGGTGGATTGTGTTTGTGTTTGGCGCATTTTTGTTTTGAATGTTTCAAATGCACAACTTTAGTCCTTGTTATTTGGGAAAGATAGTAAATCAAGTTTTCAGCCAACAAAAACGTGTTTCCTTTGTTGTTAAAGTTTCCATCTTTACACTTTTGGCACAAAACTTTTCCAAAAAGATATCAAGGGTTGTTTTTGCCATGTTTTCATAATTGAAGGACTGATTTTGGACTTTGTTGATCTTCAAAGGTCTTCAATGTATCTTTGACTCCATGAGGGACCATAATTGACAAATTAGATTTGATGAGGGACTAATCTTGACATTTCTTCAAAGTTGAGGGACCTTTTTGCAATTTTGACAAACTTAAGGGACCAAACTTGTAATTATGAATTCACATGGGTTTTAAGTGTCATTTCTTCATTGTTTGAGGATCAATCTTGCATATCTTCAAGTCTTCAAGGGTAAATGTTGGATAATTCATGAACTAGGGCATGGTTCTTTGTACGGCTTCGTTTCTCGTGTCCGTTTTTCCTTGTTTCTTGTGATATTTTGTCTTTTTCACGATATCCATACCTAAAATACACAAGTAAACAAACACAAGCATATATATGGTATTTTATGACATTTTTATGCATTTAAAGCCCGAAAAGAACGATGAGATCATGTATAAATGCCATCTCATCCCTCCCCCATACTAAGCCATTGTCGTGCCCTCACGCAATGCTAGAATAAAGTATCTAAGCATCACCAAAATTCAATTTTATTAAACTTTATTCGAAAGTAAAAGACTTGCAACAATACTACGAAGATGTGTAAAGACATAATGTATGATTTTCATCACGAATGTGACTTTTAGGGTTAAAGAATAGAAACAAGTAAATGTCCCTTAGAGTAAATTTCGTCATCCTTGATTGTCATACATTCCATGCTAAGTGCAAAAACGAGATCATTGTTGGTACAAGTCACAATGCTAACACTACTCATACGTCCAAATTGTGTAATACTTTTCCTCCCTGCAATCCTAGTTATTATAAAAAGAAATGGGTTACTAGCATTTTTTTAATATTTGTCATGGATCACAAGTGATTCATATTGACTTATTTGAGTAGTTATTAGTCCGAAAGCAAAGTAGCACGTTTTAATCGATAGTTAGCCGAAGGACAAAATCTTTTAAAACGGCTTCTCGTGTATCTCCTTAAGTTCATATCTTGGCATAACTCGTTTCACGATTTGAGACCTTTCTCGGACCGATATTTGGCATGTACTTTATACTTCAAATCTTGGGAAGGCGTTCTTGAAATTATGGTCTGTAGAAACTAGAAGGGGGGTTGAATAGTTTCTAGTTCATTTTCAAAACATTTCGGCTCAATCTACTGCCTGCGGTTCCTTATCTCTGCCCGCGGTTCCTTATTGATAAGGAACCGCCGGTCCAATAACGAACCGCCGACAGTGGACGTAGCAACATTGTTAATTTGAAATCTTAACAATCCTTTGTATCAAATTCCTTATCAATCTTGACTAGATGTGAGATGTGTTTGATTGAGAGATAAATACTACAAGTAAGAAAACACACAAGCACATCAAATCAAGAGTACATCAAGCAATAGTCTAAACACTAAGCACACACGTACTAAGCACAAGCTTTTCCGCAACTAGGATGTTTAGACTAAGTGATGTACACTTGACCATAATCTAAACATGAAGCACACACGTACTTAGCCATAGCTTTTCCGAAACTTAGATGTTTAGATTATGTGATGCACACAAAGACACACAACACAAGTATGC
This sequence comes from Glebionis coronaria, assembly GCA_025667525.1. NCBI lineage: Eukaryota > Viridiplantae > Streptophyta > Magnoliopsida > Asterales > Asteraceae > Glebionis > Glebionis coronaria. Next base: position 477,958,657 of record CM046874.1, read on the forward strand.
AATTATAAATACATCTACAAAGGTAAAGACATAAATGTAAATGAAAGTACCGACACGATGATTTATAGTGGTTAGGTTACGAAGCTCCTCTTCGCCCTACTCCACTCCTCGAGTACACCTTACTCGAGAGTTACTTCACTAGTCAACAAACTCCTTAAGGTGGAGAAACCATACACAACGTCGCTTATCCAATTTCCGACTCTAAGCTAAAAGTCGAGTCCTAATCTTAGGTAGGACCAATCTACACAACGTCGCCCACTTCACCATTTAACGACACAAGGCTAGATGTCGAGTTCTAATCGAAAGCTAGAACCAATCTTCACGACTCTTCACTTTGAAGCTAAGTGAGAACTTCACACAACACAACTACTAATCACTTTCAAGTTTAGTGAGAACTCACAAGACAAAACCACATCACTTTATAGTTTAGTGAGAACTACCTAGACACAACCACATCACTTTAGAGTTTAGTGAGAACTACCAAGACACAACCTAATCTACCCACTAGTTATGTTTTATGGCCCAACATAACAAACCTTGTGTTTTATGGCCTAAACACATAAACCATATAGATCTAAGCACACATCACTTAGATCTATAACTCTAACACTATATCCAAGTACTAACAAGACTTGGATCTACACAACTAACACCTAATCCAAGGATACCCATCACTTGGATATTCTACCCTTACAAACACATCCAAGTGTACCTAACACTTGGATCTTCTACATATACATAGTAGGAAGACTAAAAACATAACTTAGATCTATAGAAGGAAAGATCTTCATCATGTAGTGAACCCAACACATCATGGTAATGATAGTGTTCTTCTCTTTGCACTTGAGAGGATGAGGATATTGAAGATTGAGTTACATCTTAAGCAAGATTAATCAAAACTAACTAATCAAGGATCTAAGATGGTTTTTGAAAGAAACTGTGCAAAAAGGGTTGAAAGAAAACCTGGAAATGATCCACTATTTATAGGACAACATTGCAACGGTCAAAAACACCCGCGGTTCCTTATCTCTACCCGCGGTACCTTATCAATAAGGAACCGCGGGTTCCTTTAAGGAACCTCCGTGTCGGAGTCCGTGCAAATTTGTCCTTTAGTGGGGATATGCCATCTGGGGTAGTTTATACCCTCAAAGGATATTCCTTTGGCATATGGAATATGCCAAATTCAAATTTCCATTTTCTTTTTAATAAAACATTTTCTTAAAAATAAAGTTAATTAAAATCTTTTGTCACATTTGATTAAAATGTGAGTTTTAAGAAAATATTAATCCTTGATCACTTAGTTAGGTTAATGACATGTTTGTACATACCTTGAGTGATTCATGCCGAATGCGGTCTTGGAGGTGTCGAGAGAAGTATACAAATGTATTCTTGAGTGATTACGAGTACCTTGACATTTTACATAATGTATTGCGAATTATACGTTTGTCATCAACAAAACACAAAGAGATTATATCGACAAAGCATCGTAATGTTTGCACTAACAATCTCCCCCTTTTTGATGATGAAAAACAAGTAAACCGCAACACATATTAAAATGCATAAGTTACTCGTTTACACTTGCTTCTCCCCCTTTTGTCGAATCAAAAAGGTAGTCAACGTCTTGAAGAAGAGAAGAATCAACGTCGAGAGAGCACACACCCAAAGTGGTAGACATCGATAGCACGTCCTTTGAAGAGGAGAAGAATTAACATCACACGAGCTTGCATCCAAAAGGTAGATCATCACTAGTGGTCGTCGGTTGAGAGGCGAGAATCCAAACTATAAACCCATCATCCAAAGATATTGAGCTTGCGTCATCCTAGTGAAGTTTGCAAGATGTTTGATGAATGCAATTTGAGTGAGTCAACGATCGCAAATGTAATGACTTGAACTCTTGCAAATGCTCCCCCTTGATATGAGCTCCCCCTTGCTTGAGGTACCAACAAAGCAAGAATAGTGACGAGCTACAAAATGGGTTAGAATTGTCCTACAAAACAAGGTTAGTAGACAAGATCATATATAAAAAGAGATGTCACCCAAACGGGGATGATAAACAAGTCGTTTGCCCCAACAATGACAAGCAAAGAAGTGTGCATGCGATGCTATCAATCCAAAGACTTATCAAAGGAGAGGATCTTGACAAGATCAATTCACAATTGTTGGAATAGAGATAGAAAAGAAACATCCATACCAATTGTAATGATAATATGTCAAAGGGTAAAAAGCTTAGAATTTTTGGAATCACCCAAGAAAATTCAAGATTTAACCATCAACTCTAAAAAAAAGACAAGGAGAGGATTTTGAGGAAATCAATTCAAAATTGTTGGAGTAGAGGTAGAAAACATCCAAGAATTTGAAGATATCATCTCAAGGTGTTAAAAACTTAGAATTGATGGAATCACCAATACCAATTGTAAATTTTAACTGCAATCAACTCTCAAAAAGAGGAACAAAAATATCTCAACCTAGAGACATTTTTGACCAAAAAAAAATAAATAAAATAAAGGAAAACCAAAAGCGGATAAATCGACGCTTTAAGAAAAATACGGGATATAGGACATTATATGCAACAATGCGTATGAATGTCGACACCAAATGGTGTTTAGCATACAATAAACTACATGCTCAAAGTTTCGTAGCTCTTCTCAATCATTAAGGATGTTCAAAGAACAATTACATGATGAGGAAAGGGTAAGGTTCGACTCAACTTAGTTTAGAAAGACTAGAAGAAAGAGACTCGACATAAAAGAGCATGATTAAAATGAATTGAGAGAGACTCAACAAAGAAGTTAAGGATGACTTTACGAAACGAGAGAATAAACTCAAAAGAAGCTCAAGAAGACATGAAAGAGTTAGTACAAAATCTAACACATAATCAAGTAAGCACATACGATAATTCATGCAATTCCTAATGAAGTCTACAATAAACCAATGTAGAGAAGGGTGCAATTAACACGTATGGCATGCAAGAAACATGATTACTTAAAAAGAGAAGACTAAGTAAAACATGTTAGCACGTAGCATTTAAGGACATGCATGAGTTAGACACATCTAAGAGATATTATATCAGATTTGCTTGACAAAGACAAAACCTTTATAATAAGCATGCATTCATTAACTAATCAATTAAGCATATATAGCATACGGATAAGCAAGAAGATATATAAGCAAGTAGCATACAAGCAAGTCATCTATCTAGATATCACAAATCAAGCTACATGTAATGTAAATATCCAAGAAGATTCCTAATTCTTATTAGTTTAAGAAAAGGACTCAAAGTAAGAGAAAAGAAAGAAACATAATGACAACAAGATCCAAGACTCAAAGAAAAATCATGTTGAAAAACATGAAAGGAAATACAAGAGAATAAAGATCATACAAAGATGTATAAAAAAAACAAGCCTAAAACTTAAGCATAATTATAATCTCAGTTACACTAGAATCCTAAGATTTGCTTAAATTAGATGTCTTAGCAATAAGCAATCCACATGCTTAAATGAAAGACAAGGGTGGTGGCAGAATTTGGTGGGGTGAAAGGTGAAGTCACCAAGGGTTCAACAAAGTCATTCACAATGGAAATGCTTTGGATGGGTGATGTGGGTGAGTTTGAAGGGGTAAAAGGTGAAGTCACCAAGGTATCAACAAAGTCATTCACAATGGGAATGCTTTGGAAGGGTTGAGGTTGGGTAGTCACATCCAAGAGAGTACTTGGAGTGAAGGGTGAGGTTAGCTCATTCATTCTAGATTGGAATGAAGAGAAGGTAGAACCATGTGAATGGTTGGTACCATGGGTTGAGGTAGTCTTGCATGGAGCAAGAGGTGGTGAGGTTGAAGAAGAGATGAGAATTGGAACAATCTCATTCTTGGGTGTGTGAAAGGGTGAAGAGTTAAGTTTGGGTAACTTAATCTTAATTTTGAGGTGCCTCTTTGAAGAGGAGGTTTTGGATGAATTGAAGGTTCTTGTAGAAACCATGGTAGTAATGGGTGGTTTAAGGGGTAAGGATGAATGGTTTGAGGTGTGAAGAACAAGGCTAACAAGGAGGGTTTAAAAGGGTGAGGGGATGATCCAAACTAGTAAAGGGTTAAAAAGGGAAAGCCCAAGATATTTTGGGAGTGATCAAAGGTTTGAAACAAAGATTCCAAAGGGTGTTGGAACAATTGGGAAGTTTTAGAAAACCCGAATTTGAGAGCTTCTGCCCGCGGTTCTTTATCTCCACCGGCGGTTGCATATTGATATGGAGCCGTGGTCTATTTAAAGAACCGCCTACAGAGGCTTGGTTAAGGTGGCGAGGCTTGGTTTAGGTGGTGAAGGAGGATTTTCCAATTAAGCAAATCCTAATGTTCTAGTCTAACTTATCATAAAGTCATGCTTAAGAGCAATAAAAACTAGAACACACACAAAGGAAAGACACATAGGTTCAATTAGCACGTAAGAAGAAAGCTAAGAAAAACCTAATGGCTACAAAATAAAAAGACTCCTAATGACATACAAAGTTCATCAAAGTAAACTATCATTAGTCATATATAGGAAAGCCATTTAGCCAATTTATAGAATGAGTATGAGACTATCACTAGAGGTGCTCAATTAAGGCTAAACACGACCATTTTTATGAGTTATACACCAACTCAACTTCCCATGTGGAAGTAATTCAACCGTTAGGTCAAATTAAGATCCTAATGCATAAATTCTCTAGTAGTCATTCTCAAGTTAGACAAAATGTAATTCCAACATTTGCCTAATAAAGTTTAGCAAGGATGAAACTTGCATGGCGACACAATGCATGACCTAATGAGGGTTAAGAATGCACCATTGCATATCTTGACAAAAGAGTCTAGTTAAGGTTAATTACCTTAATAGATCTTGAGGCCAATAACATTGAATTGTACAAACCAAGTTTATACAATTTGTTAGAACACTCTTGATTGGTCTTTCGGAAATGACACATTTATAAATTGCATAGCAATGTAAATTACTTGAGTATTTCGGATGAAACATCCAAGTTATCAAACCGACTCAATTGTGCATTATAGGTAATTATTAAACAAAATATGTCTAACAATTTGAACAAGTAGATTCAATATAACACCATCAACACAAGTGTGAGTTATGATCCGATGTATATTATTAATAAACCACATTCATGTCTACACTAAAAAACATGTCAATTAGATTCGATAATGATACCAATCATAGTTTGAATAATGCATTGATATTTAATCGAAATCTTTCTTGATTCCCACAAACACTCTTTTAAGAGAAAATAGCTAAGATTTTCAAAGGGTGTTTCATGTTTTATAGTAAGACATTTATCTACTTGAACTAATAACACAATGATCGAGTAAGACGACCCAAATCAATAGATTTGATAAGCTCCCAAAGCTTTCAAACCTAAGAGTGTTAATAAACATAACGAGGTGTTCATGATGTTTAAATAACATATATAAACCTAGAGATGTTGATCCTATATGCAATGCACAGATAATGTTGCAACCAAAATGCAAGAAATCTAGCATACATCCTAATTAGGAAAAACTAGATACTAACAAATACCAAGCAAGGCACAAGAGACTAGACATATAAGCAATACTACTACAAATAGCAAGGAACACTTAATAATGTCTACATATAATAATAACACACAAGGAAACATACACAAACAAATAGTTTAACACATAAAACCATTCGTCCATGTTTTGAGTGTTAGATACAACAAAGTATTCATAGCTTGATTTTATTTGAAAATAGTCTTTGACCCATTTAAAATTTAATTAAGTTTAACACTTTGTAAATATATCAGTTTTCAAAGATATATCACCAAGAGATGTCCAACTTAATAGAAAAGAGTAAAACACAAGTTTTACGACAAACCGACGCTCAATACTTTGGACAAAGTATGGAACTTAGAAACCATCCAAATTTTAAAGTTTGAATAAAGGTTTGGAAGCATTTTTAATTGAAAGAAAATTCAATTACGTTCGAAATGACGGTGGCACGACTTCTACGGACTTACGTTTGATTTTATATGATTTTTCAAAGTTTTCAAAAATCTGAGTCAGACTGATTGCGGTTCCTTATTGATAAGGATCCGCGGGGAATAATAAAGAACCGCGGTCAGAGGACAAAAAATGAGTTTTTGGCCAAAATCATTTGGTAACTTTTTGGAAGGACTTAGGACTCTAAAAAATCATTTTAGACACATAGAATTCGTATTTTAGAGTTAATTATGACACAAAAGATTTTTATACTTCCAAACATGAAAAGATTTAATTCAAGCTATTATACAAAGTTTACTTAACACCAAAACTTGTACGAATGAAACAACGAAACACATGTCATAAGTAACCACTCTTCATGAAAAATTTGATACAAAGATCGTCTCTATTTTTAAAAACCGTTTTCATTCTTAAAAACCATTTGTTTTGAAAAACTAGAGCAAGGATCGATCCAAGCTTTAAAGTACAATATACTTCAAAGATCTTGTGTGACCATCGCTCTGATACCAATTGTAGAAACTAGAAGGGGGGGTTGAATAGTTTCTAGTTCATTTTCAAAACATTTCGGCTCAATCTGCTGCCTGCGGTTCCTTATCTCTGCCCGCGGTTCCTTACTTATAAGAAACCGCCGGTCCAATAACGAACCGCCGACAGTGGACGTAGCAACATTGTTAATTTGAAATCTTAACAATCCTTTGTATCAAATTCCTTATCAATCTTGACTAGATGTGAGATGTGTTTGATTGAGAGATAAATACTACAAGTAAGAAAACACACAAGCACATCAAATCAAGAGTACATCAAGCAATAGTCTAAACACTAAGCACACACGTACTAAGCACAAGCTTTTCCGCAACTAGGATGTTTAGACTAAGTGATGTACACTTGACCATAATCTAAACATGAAGCACACACGTACTTAGCCATAGCTTTTTCACAACTTAGATGTTTAGATTATGTGATGCACACAAAGACACACAACACAAGTATGCAATTATAAATACATCTACAAAGGTAAAGACATAAATGTAAATGAAAGTACCGACACAATGATTTATAGTGGTTCGGTCACGAAGCTCCTCTTCGCCCTACTCCACTCCTCGAGTACACCTTACTCGAGAGTTACTTCACTAGTCAACAAACTCCTTAAGGTGGAGAAACCATACACAACGTCGCTTATCCAATTTCCGACTCTAAGCTAAAAGCCGAGTCCTAATCTTAGGTAGGACAAATCTACACAACGTCGCCCACTTCACCATTTAACGACACAAGGCTAGATGTCGAGTTCTAATCGAAAGCTAGAACCAATCTTCACGACTCTTCACTTTGAAGCTAAGTGAGAACTTCACACAACACAACTACTAATCACTTTCAAGTTTAGTGAGAACTCACAAGACACAACCACATCACTTTATAGTTTAGTGAGAACTACCTAGACACAACCACATCACTTTAGAGTTTAGTGAGAACTACCAAGACACAACCGAATCTACCCACTAGTTATGTTTTATGGCCCAACATAACAAACCTTTTGTTTTATGGCCTAAACACATAAACCATATAGATCTAAGCACACATCACTTAGATCTATAACTATAACACTATATCCAAGTACTAACAAGACTTGGATCTACACAACTAACACCTAATCCAAGGATACCCATCACTTGGATATTCTACCCTTACAAACACATCCAAGTGTACCTAACACTTGGATCTTCTACATATACATAGTAGGAAGACTAAAAACATAACTTAGATCTATAGAAGGAAAGATCTTCATCATGTAGTGAACCCAACACATCATGGTAATGATAGTGTTCTTCTCTTTGCACTTGAGAGGATGAGGATATTGAATATTGAATCACATCTTAAACAAGATTAATCAAAACTAACTAATCAAGGATCTAAGATGATTTTTGAAAGAAACTTTCCAAAAAGGGTTGAAAGAAAACCTGGAAATGATCCACTATTTATAGGACAACATTGCAACGGTCAAAAACACCCGCGGTTCCTTATCTCTACCCGCGGTACCTTATCAATAAGGAACCGCGGGTTCCTTTAAGGAAACTCCGTGTCGGAGTCCGTGCAAATTTATCCTTTAGTGGGGATATGCCATCTGGGGTAGTTTACACCCTCAAAGGATATTCCTTTGGCATATGGAATATGCCAAATTCAAATTTCTATTTTCTTTTTAATAAAACATTTTCTTAAAAATAAAGTTAACTAAAATCTTTTGTCACATTTGATTAAAATGTGAGTTTTAAGAAAATATTAATCCTTGATCACTTAGTTAGGTTAATGACATGTTTGTACATACCTTGAGTGATTCATGCCGAATGCGGTCTTGGAGGTGTCGAGAGAAGTATACAAATGTATTCTTGAGTGATTACGAGTACCTTGACATTTTACATAATGTATTGCGAATTATACGTTTGTCATCAACAAAACACAAAGAGATTATATCGACAAAGCATCGTAATGTTTGCACTAACATGGTCTTCTCTTCATATATTTAGAATTTGTTCACTTGACTTTTTTTATAGATTCTTCATATTTGGACCACGACTTCATCATTTTTCTTCAATCTTTATTTTGGACTTTGATATACAACGATCCACCTCCTTTTCGGACTTGGATATATTTATCCTCATACCTTGTAAGGGTCTTTTTGGATAGACTTTCTCCATGATCTTTAGGGTAGTAATTGCTTTTCGTCGTGTGTCTCGATCCTTCATATTGATTTTGGAATAATGATACTTCACATTATCTTGGATCTTTAGCAACAAAATAGAGCTCCTCATGCCTTGTAAGGGCCTTTTTGGATCTTCACAATCTTCGCGTCCCGCTTCAATAAGTTATGCCTTGGCTATGAACTCTATTCAACCCCGAGCAACTTTTAAACGATCTTGCGCTAGAGGCTAAGTAACCTTTCAAATCGTACGACCTTACTTATTGCAATTATTTTTATTCCTAATGCAATGATCTTATGGGAAGAAAAAGCCACAATTAAAAACATATGAGTTTTTGAAAGAACATTTTCATGCTCTATGTTTAGCATGATCACTTGTCTAACTCTATCATCTCTCGTTCTTCACTATATAAAGACCTCTAATTAAAGAGACTCGTGAATACTTAGCCATGCAAGTCAAAATTAAGCCAAATTTGGATTAGCTTTCCTTAAGACTATATCAAATCAAAGTTTTGGGTTTTCAAGCCACCTATAGGATCTTGCACTTTCTTGGACTTTTTTATAGTTTAGAGAATGCATTTTATAGTTCCCTTGATAAGTGACTTTCTAGGATCAATTATAGTAACTTGCGAAAAGTTCTTGTTCTTAACCCGAATGAGCTAAGACTTTCGCGTTTTAAAGTTCCCTATATAAAAGTCTAGCAAAACTTGAATTGAGCGGGTTAAGGAATGTAAATGGCTCCAAATGCCCATCAAGTCAAAAATTAGCTCTTATTCTACCCATCGGAAAATATACATTTGTGTCTTAAAAACACTTATGAAAACTAAGAAAAATTTTAAAATTTGGCCATTTTTAGCCTTATTAGCAACAAAACAAAACATTGAAAATTTGGAAACGTGAGGGCGTAGCAAAGCAAGTATCTATTCACCCCCCCGATACTAAAAGTAAACATTGTCCTCAATGTTTCGAGTCTAAAGGTGGAGCACCCCCATACTAGAGACGAAGAATTGAATGCTTAGGATCTAGCATGGAAAGGGTGATCAACAATATATCTAAAGCCGTTTATTAAGTATGCTAAAAGATAATTGTTAGAACAATAAAGGATATGTCAATGGATTCGTGAAAAACTTCTTCAAACAAACGATGGAGGCTCACGTAAACGAACACGAGAGTCTTCAATCGTAGATGATGATGATGATCTAGATAACACAATCACAAACAACCACGAGACAACGAGTTGGAAGGGCACAAATCCCCTCTAATTAGTTATTAGTAAGCATAAAAGGATAAGCATGGGATCTCCCCCACGAGGCACCTCGTTTTTGATTATCGAGTCATGAGCTCGACTCGATCCCCTCAATGCTAATTATCATTGGGAAAGGTGACTTGGTCGAGGTCAACCATTGAAGGAATTTCCCCACCAAAGTAGTGCTTAAGCCTATGTCCATTCACCTTGAAGTTAGGAACATCATCTTGAGCTAGCTCGATGGTCCCATAAGGAAACACTTGTGTAACGGTGAAAGGACCCGACCAACGACATTTTAATTTCCCGGAAAATATCTTAAGTCGAGAGTTAAAAAGTAACACTTGATCACCAACGTTAAAAACCCGGTTTTTAATCTTTGCATCATGAAACTTTTTAGTCTTTTCTTTTAAAATCAATGAACTTTCATAAGCATTGTCTCTTAATTCATCCAATTCACTCAATTGTATTTTTCGGTGATCTTCCGCGGTCTTCAAGTTAAAGTTTGCATGCTTAAGGGCCCAATATGCCTTATGCTCCAATTCAATGGGCAAATGACAATTCTTCCCATAGACTAACTTATAAGGAGTGCAACCGATAGGTGTCTTATAAGTGGTCCTAAAGGCCCATAAAGCGTCATCGAGTTTGTTGGACCATGAAGCACGGTTTTCTCCAATCGACCTCTCTAAAATCCTCTTCAAAGCTCGGTTCGAAACCTCGACTTGCCCACTCGTTTGCGGGTGATAAGCCGTAGAAAGACGATGAGTAACTCCATATTTCTCTAAGACCTTCTCGAATTGGTCATTACAAAAATGGGTTCCACGATCGCTTATAATAGCACGAGGGGTTCCGAACCGAGAGAATAGGTGCTTCAAAAACTTCACTACCACACGAGCATCATTAGTAGGTAAAGCCTTAGCTTCCACCCACTTAGATAGGTAGTCCACCGCGACGAGGATGTACTTGTTACCATGAGACGATGTGAATGGCCCCATAAAGTCTATGCCCCAAATGTCGAAAATCTCACACACTTGAATTATGATTTGCGGCATTTCATCACATTGAGACGATTTTCCTTGACGTTGGCACGAATCACACGACTTCACAAGTACGTGTGCATCACGATAGATAGAAGGCCAAAAGAAGCCGGCATCGAACACTTTCTTAGCCGTGAGATTAGCACCGTGGTGACCACCCGTGGGTCCCTCGTGACAAGCTCTAAGGATGTTAGAAGCTTCGGCACCAAAAACACAACGTCGAACGAGTTGATCCGCACAAACCCGAAAGAGATAAGGGTCGTCCTAAAAATAGAACTTGACGTCACGAAAGAATTTTCGCTTTTGTTGTGTCGTCATACCCTTAATTATGAAATTCCCCGCATGGTAATTTGCAATGTTGGCAAACCATGGGGTGGTGTCTTTAGAATTCACTACACCGAGAGTCTCAAGAGGAAATGTTTCGGTGATTTCCTTGTTCTCGAAAACATCTTTGTGAGGATCTTCTAGACGAGAGAGATGATCGGCTGCTAGATTCTCGGCTCCTTTTTTGTCAAGTACGGTGACATCAAATTCTTGGAGGAGGAGCATCCAACGAAGCAATATCGGCTTAGCATCTTGCTTAGCCAAGAGATACTTGATAGCCGAATGGTCGGTATACATGATGCTTTTAGTTAAGAAGAGATAAGGTCGGAATTTCCCAAAAGCATAGACCACGGCAAGGAATTCCTTTTCCGTTGTGGTGTACTTTAATTGAGCCTCGGTCATCGTCTTACTAGCATAATGGATAGGACAGAAATGATTTTCATAGCGTTGCCCTAAGACGGCCCCTATAGCATAATCACTTGCATCGCACATGATTTCAAAGGGTAATTCCCAATTAGGAGCAACAAGAATGGGAGCTTCAGTAAGTTTCCTTTTGAGAGTTTCGAAAGCTCTAACACAATCCTCATTGAAATTAAAAGGAGCATCCTTCTCGAAAAGGTGTGTCATAGGTCGAGAGATTTTCAAAAAGTCTTTGATGAAACGACGATAAAAGCCCGCGTGGCCTAGGAAACTCCTAACTCCCTTAACGGTTTTGGGATGAGGTAACTTGGTGATGACGTCTACCTTAGCTTTATCGACCTCAATCCCCGCTTTCGAGACCTTATGTCCTAAGACGATTCCTTGTTTACACATGAAATGACATTTTTCCCAATTAAGCACAAGATTGGTTTCTTCACAACGTTTTAATATTTTCTCGAGATTAGATAAACACGACGTGAATGAATTTCCAAACACCGAGAAGTCATCCATAAACACTTCGATCGACTTCTCGATCATATCGTGAAAAATTGCCATCATACACCGTTGAAACGTACCCGGTGCATTACAATGTCCGAAAGGCATCCTACGATAAGCAAACGTTCCATAAGGACACGTAAACGTAGTCTTCTCTTGATCACGAGGGTCGATAGGGATTTGAAAGTAACCAAAAAAACCATCTAAAAAGCAATAGAATTCATTTCCCGTGAGTCGCTCCAACATTTGATCCATGAAGGGAAAAGGAAAGTGGTCTTTACGAGTGGCGTCATTTAACTTTCGGTAGTCAATACACACCCTCCAACCGGTCACAACACGAGTGGGAATTAACTCATTGTTTTCATTAGGCACAACGGTCATTCCTCCCTTTTTAGGGACACAATGGATTGGGATCGCCCATGGGCTATCGGAGATAGGATAAATAATTCCCACGTCAAGGAGTTTTAACACTTCCTTTTTAATGACATCATGAATTTTGGGATTCACCCTTCTTTGACTTTGAATTGCGGGTTTGTAGTCCTCCTCCATTAAAATCATGTGAGTACAAAATTTTGGGTCAATACCCTTAATGTCAGAAATTTTCCACGCAATTGCCCCTTTATGAGCTTTAAGAACTTTCAAGAGCTCGGTTTTTTCATCATTAGCAAGACCTCTTGCAATAATAACTGGCAACTTGTCATCACCTTCCAAGAATGCGTATTCAAGGTGAGAAGGAAAATCTTTCAATTCAAGGATAGGTGGTTCCTCGATTGAAGATTTTGGTTCAACACTCATAACTTCCATCGGCGGAAGAAATGGTGGAATAGAAGTATCATCACTAATCAACACCTCATCTTCATTGTCGATTTCATTTGAAGTGAAATTGCCTCCTTGGAATGGAGTGAGATTTGGTGTAGAATTAGCAAGAATCGGATCCAAAATAGTGGGATTGCCACTTGACGAGCTATCAGAAAAACCTAACACTTCTTGTGAAAACTCATCGCAAACCACATCAACTATGTCAATGTGATTGATGGTAGCGATTGCATAAACATGAGAAGGTTTTGAGTTTTGAGTAGCATTTATAACAAGTTCCTCTTCGTTGAATCTCAAAGTGATAGTTCTTGCATGAACGTCGATAAGCGATCTCGAGGTGTCTAAAAATGAACGACCTAAAATTAGAGGAACTTGAGGATCCGCGGGGATGTCAACTGCTATAAAATCAAAGGGATAGTAGAACTTCCCCACTTTCACGAAAACATCTTCGGCTACTCCACATGCTAAAATCGTAGAATGATCGACCATCTCGATAGACATGTTCGAAGGAATAAGAGCCGGAAGGGAAAGCGATTTCCAAATGGAAAATGGCATCAAATTAATGCTCCCGCCAAGATCGGCCAAGGTGAGGCATTCTTTCATATCTTGTATGTCACAAGGAATGAGAAACTTTCCGGGGTCACCAACTTTTTTCGGTATGCGGTTAAGATAAACCGAAGAACAAATAGCAAGCTTTGAAATCTTTTCCTTATCGCTCATCATACTTTTAAAAGTGGAAGCGAAACGAGGCATATACAACAACGCGTCGGCTAAGCTCACATCAAAATGCACTTGTTGAAACATTTTTATAAAAAGCTCGATTTGTTGTTTGTTACGTTCTTGCAATTTCTCTTTGTTTCGTCTCGAAGGGTAAGGTAAGGGTGGTTTGAGTTGGACATTAGGCAACGGACTTGGAATCTCGGGTTCCACAATTGGTATTGGTTCAACCGTAGGTGCGGTATGAGCGGTACTTCGTGGGATTGTAATACGCTCCTTTTCGAACATCACCTCGGGTTCTTTCTCGATTTCCTTCTCCGTAGAAGTACTTGGACGAGAGATTGGTTCCTTGAAAGTTTTACCACTTCGTGTAGTAATAACCTTCATTTCTCCGTTCGGGTTTGCAATGGTATCACTAGGAAGACCACCCGAGGAAGAGGGTTTACACATGATTGCTTCAAACATTTTTGCCATTCGGTCCTGAAATTTTGATTTCCTAGCATCCGCTTTTAACAATTCTTGCTTAATCTCATGTTGTCCTTGTTCCATCTTTTGTTGATTTTGTTGAAGACGTTGGACATTTCCTTCCATTTTATTTGCATGAGTTTTAAGTTCATTAGCAAGTTCGTTTTTAAGCTCGTTTTTCAACTCGGATCTTAAGCTAATCATCTCACGTTGCATGTTATCAAATTTAGCATCATTTGCTTTAGCATAATCCAAAAATTCTCCTTGAAGATTTTTAGTGTGAGCATTTTGAAAACCTTGTGTAGTGTTTTGAAAATCACGGTTTTGGTTTTGATTAGTGACTTGTCCATTCCCACTTTGATAATTCCCTTTGTTGTAGTTACGTGAATTGCCTTGATAATTACCACCTTGGTTGTTGTTTCGATAGTTATTAGCATTTTGATTTGGTGGATTTTGATTTGAGTGGAACCTTGGCCGTTTTGGTTATAAGTTCCAGTTGCTACATAAGCACTCGAAGTGTTACCATCCGCGGTAATGCACTCGGAAAGATCATGAGCTCCACCACAAGACAAACAACTCTTAGCAACCGCTTTAACCGAAGCAGAATTCAAAGCCTCTTGAGCTTTCCAATGAGTCATAAGATTAGCAAATCTATCAAAAAACCGATTTTCCTCATTAGCTTCATCATGTAAGGCATTAATGCTATGAGACGATGACGACGATGACGAACCCAAATTGGCAACACTCGGTGTGTTACGAGGGCTATAAACCTTAGATCTATTCTCGATAATCTTCAAAGCCTCATCCGTCGTTTTGCACAAAAAATTACCACCCGCGGCGGCATTCAAGTAATCTCGTTCATGATCATTAAGCCCATTATAAAAAGTATCAATTTGATGCAATTCCGAAAAATCATGGTGTGGACATTCATGTAACATTTCTTTAAAGCGTTCCCATGCCATTGAAAAACTTTTATTATTTCTTTGAACAAATCTTGAAATCTCATTTTTCAAATGTATTGTTTTATATGGTGGAAAAAATTTGTTCACAAACTTAGAAACGAGTTCACCCCATGTCAAAATTGAATTTGGCGGTTCTTTCTCAAGCCAAATTTTAGCGGGTCCATCTAACGAGTATGGAAACAACATCATCTTAATGGCGTCACGTGGAACATCCTTAAACTTGCTAGTAGCGGTGAGACGATTAAAATTCCTTATGTGGTAGTACGGGTTGTCTTTCTCATGACCTCTAAACTTATTAGCTTGCAACATCGACATTAAACCCGTCTTAATCTCGAAATTCTCTGCAAGGATAGCGGGAATCACAATGTCCTCTCCAAAACCCTCGGTGGGTGCTTGTAGCAACTCCATCATAGTACGATTAGCCATGACGACTTCTTGTTCTACAATAGGTTCAACAATTGGAGTTTGTTCTTCAATCAACGTCTCTTGATTGGCTTGCTTTTGAAGACGTTTACGAGCTCGTTTTGCTTGATTACGAGTGAAGATAAACTTCACGAAGAATGGGAGGTGAGCAAAGAAGATTCTTTTTGGGTGTTTTGTGAATTTTCAAAAAAAATTTGTGTTTTTGATTGTTTTTAATTTTTTTGGATTTTGGTGTATCTTCGTAGACAACAATCTACAAAATCTCTCCTCGAATCAAACTCTTGATTAAAGAAGCCTCAAAAGAATGAAAACGATCACGTAGAGTGAACGCCTTCGAATGACTTTAGAACTTTGGTGAAAACCAAATTGTACTAGAGGGTTTAATCACAAGAAATCAAGCAAATATATTATACGTAATAATACTTTGGGCGGCAAAACCCTCGATTAGCCTTCAATCTCAAAATACTCACAAGCAAGCGGGGAAACGAGGCGGCGCGAAGCACTTAAGAGCCTTTTTCCTTAGGGTATATTTTATAATACCCGCCTTATACCCACCTTATAGTTCGTATTTTTCAAAATCGAGCTTCACGAAAGTATTTATCTATTTCTGCCTTTTTCTTTTGTTTGAGATTCGAATACAATAATTAGGAGATCAAATCCCAATTAAGGTTGTGTTTTCACACTTTTGTAGATATTTTGTATTTATTGTGATACTTAATACAATATAGTAATAATAATTTCATAAGAAAAACAAAAAAAAACCGATAATACGTATTAGTAGATTTCTACTAAGACAAATACTATTTATGGTTAATATTAAAAACAACAAGACAAATTAATCACGACACACCTCCTCGGCAGCGGCGCCAAAAATGATTGTGGTAAATTACGTCTTTTATGAAAAAGAACGTAAATAGGGAAGTATTAAGTGATGATTTAGGAAAATCAAGCACTAATGACCCAATGAAATTCCAAGTTCGTTTCTCAAGGAGGTATATGTGTGTGACTAAAATGTAGCAAGGTTTGAGATTAATATTGGTTAGAAGGGGATGAGAAAAGAGGATGACGAAGACGTGAAATTAATTACTACTACGACTACACGTAAAACCGTAAAATGAGCAAAAATAAAAATTAATTCTAAAAATTACCAAAAATTCACCAAAAATCAAAATAAATAAACTAAGAGTTTACCAATGATCAAAAATTTTTCAAACCTTTTAATTAATTAAATATTCAATTTTTAAATGCTAATTAAAGCCCTAAAAATCAAATTAATTATCAAAAAGCCTAAATAAAGATTTTTCAATTGGTAAACCTCTAAAATAACCTAAAAAGATTAAAAACTATTTTTAGAAATTTTTAAACTAAGAAAAACTATTTAAAATGATTTAAAAACTATTAAAACTTAAAATAATTATAAAAATTAATCTAAAGATGATAAAATTAATCTAAAAGTTGCAAAATTCCTATTTTAATGTATTTAAGCTAAGAAAAAGGTAAAAAGTGCAAAAATGTGAAATTTGAAAAATAATATTAAAATAATATTAAAAATCCAAAAATTCTAAAAAATTCTAAAAACTTGCAAACTAGTTTATTTTAACCTAAATAAACAGAAAATGAAAGTGAAATGACCAGAATACCACTATTGGGCCCTCAAATGGGCCAAAACCAAAATCAGTCAACACTAATGGGCTTTTTAGCCCAAAAAGTCGAACTTGGCCCAATTGACTTGGAAAAGCCCAATCTGACTCAAAATTTAGTTTTAAACACAAAACTCTGAAGGCCCAAAAGCTGAAAGTGGGCTTATCACAGCTTATTAAGCAAACAGCTTTTCTTATTGGGCCATTAAGCCCATTAAGCAATAAGCCAATGCCATAAGCTCTAATTTGACAAACAACCTTCTCTTGGGATACTAAATAGATCTGTAAAAAGAAATTTTGAAAAAGCACACTCAATAAGCCAGAAATAAGCAAAGTACAAATCCACAAAACGACAAAATAGTCGGGTTTGAGATTTAGGGCACCTCAAAAGCTCTAGTTTTTTGCAAAAGCTCACAAATAGCTTAACTAAGAATAATCAATCAAGAAAATCACAAAAAGCCAAGTAAAATAAGTTGTGAGAACCAATAAGCACTCTAAAAAAGCCAAATAAGCTAGTTTCCTAGCAAAAGCTTAACCAAAAGACTTGTAACCTTCCAAACTTGATATTAAGTTGAGAAAAATGAGTTCTATTACAAAAACTAAGTTGTTGCATGTACCAATAAGCAAAACAGATTCAATAAGCTATGTGACCAAGTTTGACCAAAATTCAAACGCTGACAAGCACAAATTGGACGTTGACAGACTTAATGAAGTGTTTAGACTTGTTTTTCACCCTGCTAGTCAAGGTTTGAGTGCAAACCTTGTGAATCAAAGCTTACCAGTTGAGTAGTCTTGACAAGTTTTGGCACAAATAAGCCAATAAGCCAGTAAGCTTATAAGCTATCAACAGATAAATCCAAGTAGCCAAATAACTTCACAAGCAGCACACAAATAGAATCCAAGCAACAAAACAGCAATCCTTATACTAGAAATCACAATGCAACACCAAATTAGGTGGTCACTTTGCTGATGCAAATGACCACTTCAGCCAACTTTGATAAGCTATAACAAACACAATAAGCCACCAAATTCAACAACCAGATAACCAATAGATAGATTATCACCCAAACTATTCCCAAATCTGATTTCAGACCTAAGATCCAAGTAACAAAGAAGTTATTGGATCTGATGTGTTTGACCAATTCCAAAACACTTTTTATCAGATTTTAGCAAAACTTCCAATCCTTTTTCCAAACTTTCAGAGACTTAACCAATGACTAAAACTTGTTCAAAATGACTTGTTTAGATCACCAAAACCCTAAGAACCAAGGGCACAAGGCCACAAGGCCTTATGAACCAGTAAACCCAAACAGTCCTTAATCCACCACTTTTCAAAGCAACTTGTGATTTTTAAACACAACCTACTAATTTTATCATTCAAACAGCTACACTAGGTGACAACTAACATATTGCAACCATAAAACACAAAGCAAAAACACAGAATCACCAAATCATATACCAAAATGCAAAACAGGCAGTAACATGAAACTTTGAGAGGAATCTTAAACAAGGGATTATACCTGCCCTCCACAACATCTTAGGAGGGCCAACTATGCTCCTTGGACCTTGTTCAACAACTTAGAACAAGACCAAGGCTCTTCAAAAAGGAAGATCAAAACCTTCTGATGTTAAAAGTAGAACATGTTTTAATTATGATATATCTTTAACACAAATCAGCAAACAACTCAACCAAGAGCTCAAAACTCTTCTCAGGCTCGGTGTCAACAAGCTTGAAAGAGATTAAGGCCTTCGGCTAAGGGTTAGTACACAATAATAAGCAAATTCAGAAACCTCTTTTCAAGCTTTTTCAAACTTGAAAAACCTTACCAAACATAAGCGTCCTTGAACCAAATGATTCAAGCACACTTATAACAACAAATGGAACTCAGAATCACCTTTAAACAACACCAACTTTCAAAAACATAAAAAGGAATTACAATTTTCTCAAAATACCAACTTTTGAAAAATTTCAAAAAGGAATTACAAGTTTAAAAGGTAAAACTGGAACAAAGGGACTCTCACAGGTTGAGGTCTCCTTTTATAGGCAAATGCTAAGCTAACACTATTCACAAACCCTAGAACTAAATTCCCAAAAGTGCCCTTGAGTTCTTCTAGACGATTCTTTAATGTGAGCTGTCCAAAATGATCAAAACCGTTTAAAATAGCTTTGGAGTTAAGCAAAGAGTATTAGCTGTTGATCTTGACACGTGGCAGTCCTTGGGGAATAAGTTGTGATGTGATGGGTGAAACGGTTTTGGGTGTGGGACCCTTTGGTGAGTGGAGAAGAGGGTTTTAAGGTTGGGATGAGTTTCTGAATGTGTGAATCATACATGTGCCAAGGTAATTGGTTTTTACCCTTTGTTTTAAGTGAGGTAAAAACTGGGTTCATCATGTGAACAGTAACAACGTTTGATCCGGTTTTGGTGGATTGTGTTTGTGTTTGGCGCATTTTTGTTTTGAATGTTTCAAATGCACAACTTTAGTCCTTGTTCTTTGGGAAAGATAGTAAATCAAGTTTTCAGCCAACAAAAACGTGTTTCCTTTGTTGTTGAAGTTTCCATCTTTACACTTTTGGCATAAAACTTTTCCAAAAAGATATCAAGGGTTGTTTTTGCCATGTTTTCATAATTGAAGGACTGATTTTGGACTTTGTTGATCTTCAAAGGTCTTCAATGTATCTTTGACTCCATGAGGGACCATAATTGACAAATTAGATTTGATGAGGGACTAATCTTGCCATTTCGTCAAAGTTGAGGGACCTTTTTGCAATTTTGACAAACTTAAGGGACCAAACTTGTAATTATGAATTCACAAGGGTTTTAAGTGTCATTTATTCATTGTTTGAGGGTCAATCTTGCATATCTTCAAGTCTTCAAGGGTAATTGTTGGATAATTCATGAACTAGGGCCCGGTTCTTTGTACGGCTTCGTTTCTCGTGTCCGTTTTTCCTTGTTTCTTGTGATCTTTTGTCTTTTTCATGATATCCATACCTAAAATACACAAGTAAACAAACACAAGCATATATATGATATTTTATGACATTTTTATGCATTTAAAGCCCGAAAGGAACGATGAGATCATGTATAAATGCCATCTCATCACTTCTCATTAAATCTCTCCGTAGATAAATGAAATATTAAACAATTTAAATCAAATCGTTTATCAAATATCTCTTGACAATAATTTATGTACTTAAATTATTAAATTGTCGGTACACGGTTTGCATGACTTTTGTCGACTTCCCCAATCCGATGATTTTTGTATTGTTCAAAAAGGGTTTTAAACCATACTTCATTATTATTTAATGAATGAAAAATCTCGGGTTTTACACCATCCACATACCATCTTGAGCTTCGTCTTCGAAACTCGATTAGTATTACTAGGTTGAGAAATGATCTATGATCGTTGAGTAGATTTTTATTACATTATTCTTATGGTAAAATCATGGATTTTACGGCACCATCCCGTTATTTTAGCTTCGTCCTCGAAGCTATAAAAAACTTTGTCATCTGTTAGGGTATAGATGTCATAGATCTAAAGGTTCGTCTTAGACATGCTCAGAAACAAATGGTGCCAACAATGTAAGGAGATAGTTATTCGGATTGCTCTATAAGTCCGATTGGGCAGTATCTGAGTGATGCTACCACTACGGATGGACAGAAGGCAATGCAAGGAGATCTTTATCCGAGTCGCCCTATACATCCGTTTGCGCAGTATTTGGATGTTGCTATCCATCACGGATGGACAGGATTATCCGAAAAGTTTGGCCGTCAATTTGACAAAGTGGTAGATGTTCACAGAACAAATAATGACAATTTAGAGTGGACACTCTAGGAGGTTGTCAATTTGGAAGAGTCGAGGTAGGGTTAACTACCTTTAGTTGGTTAAGCTCATGATGATTGAGGTTCATTTCGAAAATCTACAAGCCAAGATTTGAAGTCGGAGAGGGTTCCGGAACTAGACATGCTGATCTTGTTCAAGTTCGGATTGCTGCTCTGACCATGAGCCAGGAGCAGAACATGACGGACGTCCACAGCCTGTTGATAGCAGGCCAGGTGGAGTACACTTCCATGCATGAGCGCATAGACTCTCTCTCTCTTGGACCATATGGGTAAATACCCAGATAGCACTAGGTTATTGAGCCACGAGGCCTTTCAGTGGTTGTTGGAGGAGAACTACTTCCTCCGTCGGCATAATTACACCTTGGAGGGGGATCTTCAGCATAAGACCCACATCTCTCTTATTGCACAAGGGCAGTCCTTGTCCACCTTCTTTGATCTTGCAGCTTTTTGTCACGATCGAGTGAAAGCAGAGACCGCCTACCTTCGAGGAGTCGTTGGCAGACTGCGGTCCTAGTTGCTGATTGTACTCAGTTTGCTTAAGGAGTCCTGATTGGCTTATAGAGGTATTGCAGAGTACCCTGTCGGCACCTGCAGCCTTACCAGCCCTACCAGTACCAGCCCTATCTAGCAGACCTGCCTGGGTAGGATTTGAGTAAATGTACTAGATCTTTTGTTTACCATTATAAGCTTTCGGGTTGTATTCAAGCTATCATGCACAATTCACGAATCACTTAGAATTTTAAGAAATCATTCGCCAAATCACAGTGAGTCTTGTGATGATACATTGTAAAGGTAGTTTATTACAATAAAGTACGATGAATGATAACGTTAATGAAGTCGTTGACATGTGTAGTAACCCAAAGTTTTGGGGTTTTTCACCACCCTGTTATTTTAGTTTCGTTCTCGAAGCTAAAGATGAAGTTACTTGTTCGGGGAACAAGTGAGGGCACTTTTCCTTAAACGTGTAATCTTGTGAACTTAAGTTTTAAGTTTACAAGGTTGGGTTGACTAGGACAAAATCGTCTTAAGTCTTGGTTTTTCTTAGATGTGCCTCTGGGGCCCCAATGTGTCTTGATTAGCGTAGATAATAGCTCATTAATGTTTCTACTAGTTTATCAAGATATTTTTAAGTCTATTAAACATTAATAGGCTTATGCGATGTCAAGTTAGAAATATAGTTTTGGCTGGTACCGCTCTTGCGTCAAAAATTTTCATGCGAAGGGTTTCCGATACACTTCTAGACTGTGGAAGGCAAACATTAGTTTGACACCAAAGCTTCACTCAGCGAGATGGCTAAGATTTTTGTTGGTGTTGCTTGGGTAGGAAGCTACAAAGAATCTGCTTCATTTGTAGCTTAGCTGGGGCATAAGTTGCATGGAGAAGAAGTACTTCAAATGTTTATAGTACTTGTTTCATCTGCTGGGGAATCCGGGGACGCACTAATTCTACATCCTGTTCATGGGTGAGATACAAGTTATATCTCCATACCCGCAGATGTAAAATTGGGGGTTGAAGGTAAAACAAACATGTTAGCCTTTAACCCTTCCTATATTAGCAGCTTTAAGAAAAGACTTACGATCTTTACCTCTAGGCAACGAGGTACAAACATTAGTTAATGGTACTAAAGTTTCTACCCAACAAGGAGGTTAAGACTGTTGTCGATGGCGTTTGCGTAAGAGGTTGCAAGGAATCTGCTTCCTCTGCCGTGAGGCTAAGTGAGAGGGGCGCAGAAAAGAAGTACCTCAAATGGTAGAAATAAAAGAAGATACCACGAATAAAGAAGTGTGCGCCTTGCAGGGGGTCGCAACAAGGTTCATGCATTCATTATTACTGGTTCAAAATTTTGTATAAATTTTGACTTCTAAAGAGTGGAATTCTCATCTCCCAACATCTAGTGGGTGATGGTATTGTCGAACTAATTGGATCCGAAGAGGAAAAAGACTATCCAAAAGAGTTTCGTACATCAAATAATGCTTTTTGGGTGATGACGAACATAACCCTACAAAATACACCCATTGGGAGTTGGGCATGTCTTTTATGCTTGGGTTTGTCTTCCTCGTCGACTTAAGAAATGTGGGTTAAGAAGATAGGGCATCCTCTTACCAAGTATTTCTGGTCTTCGGTACAAGAGATGACACTAAGTCTAGTGTCAAACAGTCTGTGTTATCATCACCTCGAATGATCGAAGTTTCATTTCTCAATTGCAGATGAACCAGATCTCTTTTCTGTGACACCCCAAAGGGGTCAAATGAAACAAAAGTGGGCACTACCGAAAAAGGGTTCAAAATGCAGCGGAAAAGAACTCTCCCTGAAAGGGGTCAGATGCAGCGGAAAGTAGGCACCCTCAAAAGATTCAAATGCAGCGGATAATGGACATTTCTAAAGGAATCAAATGCAACGGAAATGGACGTCCCCTAACGCGGTTGAATGCAGCGGAAATGACATTTGGGCTACGGATAAGCCCAAAAATCAAGAGCACAATGCTATGATCCAAAAGAGACGAATATGAGTCTTCTTAGGTTTCTAGATGATGATGATGTAATAACGATAAGATATTACTGGAGGAAATCGTGTCTCAAGGAGGGATACGTTACATGGTTGGATACATAAAATAATATCAATAATGAGTTATGTCGAATACATTTAAGCTCATGTGGTTATAAATGTCTATTTACATTGTTAAGTGTCCTTATACATGTAAGGTGAAATTTATAACTACATTCGGTGACCTATGATTTCTTTATTCAAATGAACAAGCGTCCTTACTCGTTTCAATAATGTTTTCATAGCTCACCTTACCTAAATATTCCCGGCAAGGCTTATTATTTAGGATAAGTATAACGTCTAAGATAATAGATATTATTAAGATACTTTACAGCCCGTTTAGTTATAATTTTCGTCTTCGGGCGTCCCATTCCACCGTGATACGAATTTTATAAGTAAACTTCTGGTCCGGTGGCTTATGATTTCACCTTTATACGTCCCATTCCGTCTAAAGACGTAATCATAATTAACTTAAGATTAAGAGTCTTAGGTCCCATATGTAAAATATAGGATCATAAGTACCTTGATTTTGGGTCCCACCGCATCATTTAAAGATGCAAATTTATCCAAATAATACCACATAATATTATAAAAAGCATGCGTATATGAGTCGTTAATAAGTCGTGTTCCGTAGATATACGTACAAAATTATAAGCGAGAGAAATTACATGTTGACGCGCGATAACATGCGCGAGAGTACGCATCAAACAAGGAGTTCATATGTATAATATAATATATAATAATATATTACAATCATAAGCATAGGCATTATATCGTATAGTTCCTTCTAATAAGGTATATATATATATATGTATATATACACAAAACAACAAATTTCAAAAATTTAATGAAATGTAGTTTGCTAGGTAATGCTTCCTAGTCTGTTTTTAAATATTTCAATTTGTATGTTTGTTGTAAATTCGTTTTCATTAAGTGGCTTGTCAGTTATCCTAGTGGTTAGAATAGACTAACCAGTTCCTATTCATCGAATAACTATGTAAAGATAGTATGCTCAAGTAGGAAGAACACTTCATGATATTAGGCAAGTTATAATAGTTATCAAATAGTACAGGTAACAAGCAGCGTAAAAGCTTAAATAGACGTATCAAGTAATCACGAAGAAAGTGAAAATCTTAGTATAAGATTTTTAGAATTTGTTTGGATTTTATTACGATATCCACTTGTTTTTAGGCAGTTCATTTATGTTACCGTATTTTAGTTAGACATATAGTTGTACAAGTATTAATAACTTCCATTTTAGATTTGTTATTAATAATATCGCTTAAGTAAAAGTATTTCACTTACAGTGTGGTATTTTACTTTTGTAATCTATGTATCTTAAGTTTCATATAGCTTATACGAAAAGTTAATAAAAATAATAGTAGGTTATTAAATTTAATTCATGTCCCTAAATTTCCACGAGTTAAGGATTAACCTTTTCGATTACTAGTTTGATAAAGTGACGGTTCTAGTCCTTTTTAAATTTTTGGATTCACTCAAGTTTTTAATTTACTAAATGAAATAAAAGACTTTAGGGTTTGCTAAATTTTTGGTTATTTGCAAAACAAGTCCCTCTATTTTTTTTACCAAATGTAGACTTTCCGGTTCTTAACAGCTTTAGTCCTTAGGGTTTCTTGTATTTTCGGGAGATGGTGAAAATAGTCCATCTATTTAACATTAGGTTTTATAACTTCCAATAAGTGGTGAACTAATCCTTAGGGCTTCTAAATGTTTTTGGCTAATTACATCATTAGTCCTTAGAGTCATAAAATGACGGTTTAATCTTTCAAGAATTTACAAAGTGGTCCTTAAGGTATAATAAGTCACGAATGGTATTTATTGATCCTTACACTTTAAAAGATTTACAATATTAGTCCTTGTAATTTTTGTTTTATCAAGATCAGTTTCAAATGTCAAAGTTTTAATCTGTAAGTCTTATAAACTAACATTCTTAGTCTAAAGGTTTTTACAACTTATTTCTTAATAAAAACTTTTTTCAAGTATGACATCACTAAGTGGGCTTATTAAATGTGACAAAAGAGTTAATGGGCTTCCTAAACCCTTATTAAGCTTACAAGATCCATTAATAATTTTTGAGCTAAGGACTTCTTAATGAGCCTAATTACAGTTTTAGATCCATCAATGTTAGAGTTTTACTACATAGGTCCATAAGACAATAAATGGGCCTAATGGTCTTCCTAATGGGCCTAAACATATTTTAGTCCATTAATTCAAGGTTTGATAAGTGGTCTTCTAGGCATTAAATGGGCCTAATATGCTTAGTTAATGGTTTGGCTATATGGTATTGGGCCTATAGGGCCTATTCAAGTTTGGGTTAATGTTTCTTGTGCTTAACTAGTCCATTAATAATACTTAACCATTTATCTAGGTGTGAAGTTGATGAAACCTTAAAAGCTTATTACTGGTTCTTATTGATTAAGTCTAGATCTCCAAAGAAAAATTTATAAAATCTAATTTTTAGGTTTTTCCCCAACATTTTATTAGATTTTTCAACTTTTATAAAATCTAATTAGGTTTACTAAAGATTTATAAAAATCTAGTTTAGATCTCCCCCAAGGTTTTGTAAGACGCGTATTATTCAGTTAGATTTTTAGAAAAAAAATCAATTTAGATTTTCCAAAGATTAAGTAAAATAGATAGATCTATTTAGATTTTTAGAGACTTTTAAAAAAAATCTTCTTAGATTTTCTAACGGATTCTAGAGATTCTGTTAGATTTCTAATGTTCCCAAAGTTTTTATTTAAATTTCCATTTAAATATTTTCATGTGTCTGTTATGTATTAGATTGTTCGTGGTTATAATGCATTGTTCGGGCCATCATACTTCAAAAGCCATTATATAAACATTTGAGGAGCGAGGGCACTTTAAATCGTAAACCCAACCACCCAGTCGAAACGTAATATCGAGATGGAACATCTTTAGTATAAAGCTCCCTACTAACATGGCATGTTTATTTGTTTTATTAAGTATCTTGAGTATTTAATATTTCTATAATAAATATTAAATAGTTATATTACGTAAATACGTACAAGTTAGCATCTAATAAAATCAACAATTACGAATGCATAGAATAATGAATGCGCACTTAAATCATATAGTTATGCATACTCTCTATGCTATATGCTTTCTAAGTATGTCCCAAAAAAAATCCCCAAAAGATTTTTATAAAGTTATAGTACAGTTTTAAATAAAAAAACAATATTTTTATTTTTATTTTATTTAAAAATTAATCTGGTTCGCTATAACTAAAGCTCTGATACCATTCTCTGTAACACTCCCATAAAGCGGGTATCACAGTGGTGGATCGATGAGCAAATAGCTTACAAAGCACATATCATAATTATATGATTTTTGAAATACAATTGATGTAAACATTGAATTGGTACAATCGTTTAAATCGTTGAATAACATTTGTTATGAATATCCTAGTAAAAGATAATCCCCCGTCATTTTTATGCTCCTAAATGATGCTCAATCCATGCTCAGATAATCTTGCTAAATAACCTGTGCAAAACATACTAAAGGGGGTCAACATAAAGTTGGTGAATTTACAGACTTTAACAGTTTATTAGTTTGGACATGCATTAAGCAAACAAGTGACAATGCACAAAGCATTCTCACTAAAATGTAAATAACATTTGACTATTATTATTAGAAACTGAAGCTTTACCTCCATAGTCCTCAACAGATGAGGACGTAGTGTCTCACTAAGAGACACACATCCTGTTCCAACATGATATACGTCTGTTGTCCCGGCCAAGGCACGGTGAGCATGACTCACCCAGACGGGGATGGTTAATCCCTAATAGATGTATTTATTACATTTGGGAAATTTACAACAATTTAACAGTTTCAATAATAAACAATCATAGACAAGTTTATACAATCCGGTTATATCCATTATATGTTTGCATATTTTCCTTCCCAAAATGGAAAGATTTATCAAGAGTTTATATGGGGCTGTAAACTCACCTGGGAGTAGGCAATAGATGTTTAATATGAATATCCAAATAAAGCTCACGCCAAAGTTATGCCTAATCAAATAGTACAGTCTTAATAGATAGTACAAAGGACATACATGTGATAAGTATGTTTTAATAAGTTCTTGGACATTGCATAAGTTTTATGATTATTTATAAAACTTTTTAGGTGAACACTTAGTCACTTTAAGTGAAAAATCCAAGTTGACACTTTTAGCCCAATAGTGGTCCACTAATGGCCCAATAGCCATTACAAGTGTAAGTTGGGCTTTTGTGGCCCAAGTTCACTTTGTGTAGTTTTTGGGTTCTAAAACACATCACAACCACATACACTTAATATTTCACGTTGGTCGGGTCTCGGGTCATCTAGTCATCAGTATATAAATAAGTCCAAGATCCCTGACAAGTGGATCCTACCACATTGGTTTATATAAAAATCATCATATTTTACGTTAATGAGTTATAATCCGTTTATTATAATTTTCACGACATGTCCCGCTAATTTGTTCATATCTCATGAACCGTAAATCATCTAAGTGTGTTCTTTTTACCAAAACCATCATTAACTCATGTACTATACTTATTATAAGTCTAATTACCCCAAATTTATACTTTTCATATCTAATTAACCCATTTCCTAACTTAGAAGAGTTGGCTGTTTTTGGGCAGCCAAACTCGTTTTCACCATTTTTGTCGCCATTTCCTAACCGTAAGGAAATGGTAAATCATCCAATTGGTTCTACTTGTTCATGATTTTATCTACAACTTTTAGTTTTACATATTCGTAGGTCAGTATATAAATTTTACGAGAAAACAGTCCATCAAAACAGTATGTTCAGATCTAACTAGTTTTCACTATTTTGGTCTTATCTTACTATCTAAAATTCGCCACGAGACGAGCCACCCGGGGAATTAATCACAAAACAATTATCTATCTTAATGTGTAAGATTTTAGTATCCCAAACCTACTGAGTTTTACATGCAATCTGTTTTTGTTACGGTTCATAAATTGTTGTGAATCAAATCGTTACTTGGGCTTGTTTAGCTTCATTTTAGTGTCAACAACTCATATACAATGTCCAAATACTCATTTTTTTATCTTTTATATATATATTTTCAGAATATATGAGATCTATTTAATATAAGAAATAAAATGAAGAAATCAAAGTCAAGAGAAAAGTGAGATAGACCTTAGATCCGAGATCTAGAAACGAAAGGACGGATACACCAATTAGATCTTCTTAGTTAGACCCGTATAATCATAGATCTAACTAAGATCTAGACATGCATTAGCCATTCAACATGGCCCTCAACTTCAGCCCCACGAAGTGTATGCATCTCCTTCTTCAAGGTTCCAAATGGGTAGATGAACATCGCTATTGGTTGTGATGATTATAGACGAATAAGTTATGATAGGATTCGAGCTTGTATAAATAATGAAAATGGTGATTTGGTGATGTTGATGCCACGGCTAGTGTCTAGGGGCCATGGAATGGTGGTGGATTTCATAGTGCATGCATAGATCCATTAGATCTATATAAAAAAGAATGAGGGTGGCGGCTACATGATTAGGAGCCACGAAATGGTGGTGGTATTAGCCAAAAGGGTGGCGACTAGGGCTTGGATCCGAGACAAACACCCTCAAATGGGTGGCAGATGTGGGGTTTTGGTCACCATAGTGGTGCACACCATAGATCTACTAGATCTTATAAAGATGAAGGTGGCGGCGGCATGTTTTTGTGGTGGCCAGATTTGTGGTGGCTGCCATTGTTGTGTGTGTGTGTAAAATGGAGGCTAGGGTTAGGGTTATGTGAGGATAAAACCCTAATGTCCTTATTTATACCCTTCAAAGTTATAAAATCCAATATGCAAGGTTTAGAATAGTTGAGGGGCATGGGTTGCAATTATTTTACAAGGGCCTAAAGTGTAACATTTTATCACGTGTTTAATAATAAACGGTTCGGGACTCATTCGGACGACTTAACGGACGATTCAAGACACGAGAATTGCGCTATTGTTTTTAAAATCATTTTTCCAATAAAATTTATTATTTATATGTATTATAATATAAATAATGTGTGTGTTCGTTTAAACAACGATTATTTATCATATATCGCTTTAACAAGAATAAGTATCGTTTTAGTGAAGATACTTCTCATTAAATCTCTCCGTAGATAAATGAAATATTAAACAATTTAAATCAAATCGTTTATCAAATATCTCTTGACAATAATTTATGTACTTAAATTATTAAATTGTCGGTACACGGTTTGCATGACTTTTGTCGACTTCCCCAATCCGATGATTTTTGTATTGTTCAAAAAGGGTTTTGAACCATACTTCATTATTATTTAATGAATGAAAAATCTCGGGTTTTACACCATCCACATACCATCTTGAGCTTCGTCTTCGAAACTTGATTAGTATTACTAGGTTGAGAAATGATCTAGGATCGTTGAGTAGATTTTTATTACATTATTATTATGGTAAAATCATGGATTTTACAGCATACATGGCAAGTGGATCATGAACTTGAGGTTTAGACAACCTAGCCTCGATCACATGGCATTCGTGTTGTTGAAGAAAAGCTTGAAGTTGATCCACATTAGTGTTATGCAAGTCCTTAGCCAATTTAACATCCGTCACGTACTTTTTCCATTCTGAAGGAAGAGTGTTCAAATACTTGGTGTTCAATTGAAACGTAGGAATTGCCATGCCATAGATATTTAGCTCATTCAACAAAAGGGTAAATCTCAGATAGTAGTCATTGAGAGTCTCCCCTGGCACATAGGCAAACTTATCAAAAGTTTCATAAAGCTTACACTCTCGTTCTTGTTTAGTTAACGAGGTGCCTTGCATAAGAACACGAATTCTATCCCATAACTGTTTGGCAACTTTATGTTTGCTGACGAGTTTGTAGACATCTAGAGGAAGGGCTTGGAGAATGATGTTTGTAGCATACTTATCACATTTGTCTTGAATCTTCATATCTCCAGTCAATTCACCCGTTGTGCGAGAACGAGTAGTCGTACCTTCCGTCACTGTACCATAATCTAATGGTCCATTGAGCACCGATGCCCAAATGAAATGTCCATTCTCTTTGTTCAACATGTAAAGTTTCATTCGGGAAGTCCAATCCTCGTACATAGACTTCTCCAACATAGGTGGACGATTATCCGTACCCGAGAGGATGGACTTATCCGTAAGAGATGTGTACTCCATTTCAATAAGTTAAGATTTACAAAGTTGATCGAACAATGAAAGAAAGTATATGTGTTTGTTGTTGTGTGTAGAAGCCGAGAAATAATGTTAAAATTCCCTAAAGTATGTTCTCGATAAGCCAAAAGTAAATGTGTTTGTTGTTGTGTGTAGAACACGTTTTTGAAAAGAACAAAAATCATGGAAAACTTGTTGTTCTATCGCAATGCCTAAAAGGAATGCTGTCGCAATGTCTAAAGGAATGTTGTCGCAATGTCTAAAAGGAATGTTGTCGCAATGTTGTATCGCAATGAGTCCAATCGCAATAAATCCTATCGCAATACTTCCAATCGCAATACTCCAATCGCAATACTCCAATCGCAATACTGTCGCAATACCCTGTCGCAATACCCCTGTCGCAATACGCTGTCGCAATATCACAAAAACAAGCATGTCGCAATGTGAATCACAATATGGATCACAATAACAAAGAACTCCAATCGGAATGCCAATCGCAATACGGATCGCAATGTCACAAGATGAGATCCAATTGTAATACCAGTCGCAATATGGATCGCAATCCAAAACCCTAGATATTACGATGGGTAAGCTGTCGCAATAGTACAAGCAGTATATGAATTTTTCACTTTTCTCGGACAAAACACACCAAATTCGAGATTTTAAGCCAAAAATTGATCCAAACACCCAAAAATTTTATGTTTTTATCCAAAGTAAATATACCAAATCTCTACCACAACTATGTAGAAGATTTGTATCAAGAAAAAACCATAAAAAACACAAAGAAAAATTTGGACGTGGGTTTGTATAGATAAAAAAGCTACAAAAATCAAGAACACAAACACATAAACAATACAATCATCCCATGGC
This sequence comes from Glebionis coronaria, assembly GCA_025667525.1. Classification (NCBI taxonomy): domain Eukaryota; kingdom Viridiplantae; phylum Streptophyta; class Magnoliopsida; order Asterales; family Asteraceae; genus Glebionis; species Glebionis coronaria. Next base: position 477,990,358 of record CM046874.1, read on the forward strand.
TCTTGATACCATTTGTATGATATGTAAATCTTGCTTATGTTTTAGAGAGAGAAAGATAGATGATTTCACACTTTTAAAGAGAGAAAGTTTAAGAACTATGAGTAAAATTAAAATGAAAATCTCCACCCTCTCCATCAAAGGAGAGGGTTTATACCCAAGCCTTGTGATGGGCTTGGGCTTACATATTGGGCCGGCCTACACATGTTATAGGCTAGGCTTGGCCTTGTTTGTTTAATAAAGATATCTAGACTACGAGCTACTACTTAATATATTGTCGGAGTGACTGAATCTTCCTAAATACGTAAAAACGTATTTCCAACAATCTCCAAGCTATGAGCGACATCAGCAATCTTGTAGAGTGTCAGCAAGTGGAGTACACCTGAGATGATTTAGAATCGACTAGCGAATACTCGTAGACCATTACAGATAAAATACACCTGGATCAAAGTATGTGTACTACACATGGAATACGGTACATGTGGTGCACATGGAATGCACATGAAATGATCGATATAGGTCGATCTTATGACATGATTTTATAGGAAATAATTAGTTAAACGGTGTGAAGACCAAACTGGACTGATCATCATGATAGCCTAGAGATTTCAGCATAAACATCATTATGGTTACATAGAGGAAACACCCAGAAGGTTGGTGAAACGAAATTCAACAATGATAAGCATGAACGCATGGTTAATGGATACCCACCATGACTATCATAAAAGCAGGATTTACTGGAATCTTTCAATGTCTAGCATGAGGGCATGATCGACATGATGAGAACATAATCAACATGAGGAGACTTAAGACATACTTAACATGAAGATGAAACCAACATGAAAAATCTTGGAATGAAATTAATCATGAGGGAGCATAAAACGTAATCAACATGAAAATGAAGTTAACCATGATAGTATGAAAATATAATCGACACAAAGATCATGAAAATTTAATGAGTGGTCATGAAATAAATATGACTATAATGAGATGAAATTTGAAAATCGCTGGTGTAAAAGATCATGGATCGGTTCAAAATACAAAATTGATATGATTAATCTGATTAGAGCATAATATAACTAAACATGGACAAAATTTTATGCCATAATCATGAAAAAAAAATTATGCGTGAAAACAGTGCATGAACGCATGATGCAGTTTGTAAAACTTTTATGTGCGAAGGTAAACGCCTATGTCAGTTTACCCAAAACAACATGACAGGGCGCGGGGACGCCTATGGGTCGGTCCCGAAGTTAAAAGTTTCGTTAAAAGCACATGCGACTAAATAGGGCCAGTCCTGTACCAACCATTAGTTAGTCAAAATTCCTGCAACAGATGACATATGATATAAATGCATTAATGCATGAAACATAAATAAGTAAAAAAAATCATTGTCAAACTTAACATAAAAAAAAATTATGTGACAATTATGAACTATTGGGTTAAGTCCACATAGTCAAAGTTCACGAGGAACATCATGCATAGACAATGACACATAACTAAGTATGGATGACGGTTGTTCAGTCCATATTAGTACAAGCAATACTAACGAAAACATCATGGTTAAAACAACAAGGTGCTGAAAACATCAATATGTGGAATAACAAGCATTGGCTTAAGAAGCTCCTAGTAACTACCCACTAGTCACATGTCAAGTTTTATAGCCTACAGGTCGAAGCCTTGTCTCTAATACCATACTTGTAACACCCCACTTTGATAAGTGGACCGTTACGTGTAATTATGGCGTGTCATCAAAGCATGCAAGATAATATGTAGTAAAACATACATGACCATAGGGAAAACCGGTATCAAACATCGGTTCCCAAACATAAGCCCAAAACATAAATGAATTAAATGAAATGAAGAAAGACTAAACAAGCATAAATATATGAAGGCAAAAGGAGAAGAAGTATATGGCAGCTTCCATCCCATGCACGTCCTCCAAATGCTCGAGTTTGTCCTTAGGTACCTGTCATTTTAGGACATGAAAAGGAAAGTAACGGCTGAGCATAACGCTCAATGCATGGATATACAAGAATGGAATTAATAATATAAGTGTGTAAAACCTATAGCAGCGGAAATGAATAAGTCCTGGAAAACCTGGTAATAACTTAATAAAACGGGTTTTATAGTTTGAAAAGCCTTATGTTTATCTTATGAAAATTGTTTAACATGTTTACCAATAGCCAATATAGGTCATGAAATATCAACGTGCATAAATACATGGAGGGGTGACCTCATAATGTAATTAGAGGGGCTGCCTCTAATTAATATAAGTCTGGGTACGAGGGATCAGCTCCTTGTGAAGGATGCAAGGCACACACCACATTCACCTGAATAATCTGTAAAAACATGTAACCTAGGATGCACCCATACGCCCCACATGATAATAATAATATGGCCAAAAGCTGAAAGGGACGCCACGAGCTATCACTCCGCCGTGGTGAAGTCATAACACTGGTGCCTCCAGTGTTATGGTTATAGTACCTCCATAACTAGGTGAAACTGGTCATGCATGTATATGGCTAAGGCATTTAATTAAACATAAGCAAATCAAAACATATAAAACATATACTGGGAAAACAGTTGGCTGCATACGGGGAATCCTAATAAGGAAGAATGTCCATACTAAAAGGACGGAGAATCCGTACCTTGTGTCCAGTGAACGAAGCAGACGAACGGAAGAGAGTCCTACTTCGATATCACTAATGCTACATAAATAATATATGTGTATAAGTATTCTGATTACTGAGTACGTAACTGGATTTATATCATGTCTTAGCTTGTTTTACATGTTCATGTCTCGTTTTACTGATTTCATTGTTATGCTGTGTTTATCATGTATTCTGGATATTCTGATTAAGTATTACTTGTATTTCTTGTATTATTATACTTGTTGTGTAATAATAAGTAACTTTCTAAAAATAGCAGGTTTCCTAAAATAGAAAGTTTCCAAAAATAGAAAGTTTCCATAAATAGATTAGCTGCTTAAAATAAATAAGTTTCTAATAAGAGAAAGTTTCCATATTTAGAAATAAGCTGGATTATTAAGCTAATAATATAAGCTTAAGTTTTACTGATTAAATCTATCAAGTCATGTGATTAATAGTATAGTTTATTAATTAATACATGTAAATTAAATAAACTATAGGTTATATGATTTAATTAAATATAACAATGATTTAATTAAATTAAGTGGTTAAAATACTTAGGTTAAAACATGTATTAATATATATATATATTAATATAACCTAAGTCATGGATATTAATTAATTATAAGTCATATTTTTAATAATTAATTAATTCTATAGTCTAATTAAATAAATAAATACTTAGGTTAAAATCATGTATTACTAATAATAATAAACCTAACTCATGTTTTAATTAAATTAATAATATAACATGTTAATTTAATTTAATTAATCTTGTAATTATTTAACTTGTAAAACAATTAACTTGTAAAAATAAGTCATTAACCGAACCCGTGTTTTAAATCGAGACATGTCGTGAACCGGTCCGTGAAACCCCTTGAACCGGTGATGAGATGGCATTTATACATGATCTCATCGTTCTTTTCGGGCTTTTAATGCATAAAAATGTCATAAAATACCATATATATGCTTGTGTTTGTTTACTTGTGTAATTTAGGTATGGATATCGTGAAAAAGACAAAAGATCACAAGATACAAGGAAAAAACGGACACGAGAAACAAAGCCGTACAAAGAACCGGGCCTTAAATCATGGAATATTCAACATTTATCCTTGAAGACTTAAAGATGTACAAGTTTGATCCTCAATGAATGGAGAAATGACACTTAAAACCCTTGTATATTGATAATTACAAGTTTGGTCCCTTAAGTTTGTCAAAATTACACAAAAGGTCCTTCAACTTTGAAAAAATGGCAAGATTAGTCCCTCAACAATTCCATATTGTCAATTATGGTCCCTTATCAAGCCAAAGATACATTAAAGACCTTTGAAGATCAAGAAAGTCTAAAATCAGCCCTTGAAATATCTCAAAATGGCAAAAACAACCCTTGTAAACCTTTTTCCAAAAGTTTGTGCCAAAACTGCCAAGTTGTGAAAGATGAAAACAAAGGGAATACGTTTTATTTGCAAAATATACTTGTTTTACCACTTTCCCCAAAACACAAGGACCAAAACTGCCAATCCCAAAGTTTGAATTCCTAAATATGCGGGAAACAATTACTGTTGGGATTTTTACAAGCCAAGAACAACTTTTACCCAGGTTTAAAAAAGAGGAAAACAAAGGGGAAATCAAAATTGGTTATACCCACGTGTGATTCACATCACCTCAATCACATCCCACACCTTAAACCTCAAATCCCACTACCAGAATGATACCCCCATCCCCACTCACAATACGACACCTGGCATTTGATCATGACTTGGCAAAATCAAGGGCTGCAAATCATTACTTGGTCACAAAGCACTCAACAAACGTCCAGGATTCTCCCAAAACAGCTGGCAACACACCTAGAAGGTTCTGCAAGGATAGAATAGGAATTTCAGTTGCTAGGGTTTGTGAATAGTGTTTAGCCAGGCATTTGCCTATAAAAGGAGACCTCAACATGTGAGAGTCCCTTTGTTCCAGTTTTAGGCTATTAAATCTTTGTAATTCCTTTTTAATTAATAAAATTTGATTTTCTGAATTTTGAAAAATCTCTTTTATATTTTGTTAAAAGTTGGTGTTAGAATAGCCTGATTCTGAGTTCCATATTCATGTTTGAAGGTTTTTGAGGCAAGGTTTTAAGTGATAAAGCTTGTGCATCAAAAATCAGAAAGTTTGGTATTGTTTGATCTCACTTTGTGGTTTGTTCTTCTTAGCAGCTTGAAAGCTGGTACTTGTTCTGCTAGTACCTCAGCTCAAACAATCCAAGGCCTGGATGTAGGTCTTGGAGGTTTGCATCTTCTTCCCTTTTCATTTCTTCTTTAAGTTTCTGATTATTTGTGATTTTTGTGGATTTGTTCTTGAATCTGTGATATTGTGGTTGAATATTGTTTATCTGGCTTGGTTTGATGTTTATGAGGTGTTGTTAGACTGATTTGTGGGTAAAATCTGCATGATCCTTTGAAAAATTGTGAAAACAAGTTTTTAAAGGGTGTTTGGGTCTACTGCATAAGTTGGGATTGTGGCTTGTTAAGTTGTGGTATTGTGTTAGCAAGTGTTGGTATCTGTTATTTGGGTGTTATTGTTCATATGTTTGTAGGTTTGAAGGTTTAAAACACATAGATTCATAAAATAGGGTATAAAATCTTGAATACTTGGTAAAATTGGCTAGGATTTTGAGGACACCTAGATCTAAGCTTAGGCTAGGGCTAACAAGTGCTAAACCTTAGTTAATCACACCAGGGAAAGAGATTTGACTGCTTGAAATTGGATCTAGTGTCAAATAGATCAGCAAAACTTGTCTGCATATTGTTCATTATTCATCAGAAACTTTTTGTGCTTTGATCTTGTTATTTACTTTGATTCAGTGTTTGATTTAAGTTGCTTTGTGCTTATTCAGAGTTTATATAGCTTGTGTATGCATCCTGTTAAGTTTGGTTGGCTTATTCAGTCTAAATCTGCTTATTAAGTGCATAACTGCTTATTTCCATGTCTGTGTGGTATCTGGTGACTGTTTGATCATTTGTGGCTTATTGTGTGAACCAAATTGTGATTTTCTTGTTGCTATTGACTCCTTGTGATTCACTGATCACAAGGGTGCCTTTGTTTCCAATTGAATCCAACCAGAACTCTCTAAAAAGCTCAGTCAAATAGTCAAAGCAGTGGGAACTCCTTTCCCCTGCTAGTTACCACTGCTAGTGTAAAATTGGGTTCAGCTTATCAATAAGCTATAATAGCTTATTTTAACCAGCAACAACTTTGATTTTGTAATAGGTGCTCATTATTTGACCCATTTGTTCATACTGGAGCATTTGGTGGGTTGACTTTAAGGTTTGACTAGAAAACCAACTTCATTGACTTTTTCATAAGTTCATAAGTGCTTATTCTGGCTTATTGGTTGTGCTTATTGGAATTTTGTTGATTGATTTGTCTTATTGAGTCCATTTGTGATCTTTTGCAAGTTGAATCAAGTCCTGAGGTGCCTTATTTCTCAAAAACGACTATTTTGTCTTTTAGTGAAATAATACTTTGCTTATTTCTGGCTTATTGAGTGTGCTTTTTCAAAATTTCTTTTTATAGATCTCATAAGCATCCTAAAAGAAGGTTGTGTGTCAAATTAGAGCTTATGGCATTGGCTTATTGCTTAATGGGCTGAAAAGCCCAATAAGAATAAGCTGTGTGCTTAATAAGCTGTGATAAGCTCATATTCAGCTTTTGGGCCTTTAGAGTTTTGTTCTTAGAATTGAATTTTAAGTTAGATAGGGCATTTCCAAGTTAATTGGGCCAAGTTTGACTTTTTGGGCCCAAAAGCCCATTTGGTTTGACTGTTTTTGGTTTTGGCCCATTTGAGGGCCCAATAGGGGTATTCTGGTCATTTCACTTTGATTTTCTGATTATTTAGGTTAAAATAAACTAGTTTGCAATTTTTTAGAATTTTTTATAATTTTTGGATTTTTAATATTATTTTATTATTATTTTATTATTATTTTTCAAATTTCAGATTTTCCAACTTTTTATATTTTTCTTAGCTTTAATACATTAAAATAGGAATTTAGCAACTTTTAGAATAATTTTACCATTTCTAGATTAATTTTTATAATTATTTTAATTTTTAATAGTTCTTAAATCATTTTAAATAGTTTTTATTAGTTTAAAAATTTCTAAAAATAGTTGTTAATCTTTTTAAGTCATTTTAGAGGTTGACCAATTGAAAAATCTTTATTTGGGCTTTTTGATAATTTATTTGATTTTTAGGGCTTTAATTAGCATTTAAGAATTGAATATTTAATTATTTAAAAGGTTTGAAAAAGTTTGATCATTGGTAAACTCTTGGTTTATTAATTTTGATTTTTAGTGAATTTTTGGTAATTTTTAGAATTAATTTTTATTTTTGTAGTTTTTAAGGTTTTACGTTTTAACATTCTAGTAGTAATTTTCACGTCTTCGTCATCCTGTTTTCTCATCCCCTTCTAAACCAAATATTAATCACAAATCTTGAACACCTTAGTCACACACATATACCTCCTTGGGAAACGAACTTGGAACCTCATAAGGGTCATTAGTGTTTACGTTTTCCTTAACGTACACTTAATACTTACCGCTTTTACGCTCCTTTTCCTAAAGGTCGTAATTTACTATAATCATTTTGGCGCCGCTGCCGGGGAGGTGTGTCGTGATTAATTTGTATTGTTGTTTTTAATATTAACCATAAATAGTATTTGTATTAGTAGAACTCTACTAATACGTATTATCGGTTTTCTTGGTTTTTCTTGTGAAAATATTATTACTATATTGTATTAAGTATCACAACAAATAAACAATATCTCCAAAAGTGTGAAAACACAACCTTAATTGGGATTTCATCACTCAATTATTGTATTCGAATCTCAAACAAAAAGAAAAAGGCAAAAATAGATAAATACTTTCGTGAAGCTCGATTTTGAAAAATACAAACTATAAGGTGGGTATAAGGCGGGTATTATAAAAATACCCTAAGGAAAAAGGCTCTTAAGTGCTTCGCGCCGCCTCGTTTCCCCGCTTGCTTGTGAGTATTTTGAAATTGAAGGCTAATCGAGGGTTTTGCCGCCCAAAGTATTATTACGTATAATATATTTTCTTGGTTTCTTTGTGATTAAACCCTCTTGAACAATTTGGTTTTCACCAAAGTTCTAAAGTCATTCGAAGGCGTTCACTCCACGTGATCGTGTTCATTCTTTTGAGGCTTCTTTAATCAAGAGTTTGATTCGAGGAGAGATTTTGTAGATTGTTGTCTACGAAGATACATCAAAATCCAAAAAAATTAAATACAATCAAAAACACAAAAAAATTGAAAATTCACAAAACACCCAAAAAGAATCTTCTTTGCTCACCTCCCATTCTTCGTGAAGTTTATGATCACTCGTAATCAAGCAAAACGAGCTCGTAAACGTCTTCAAAAGCAAGCCAATCAAGAGACGTTGATTGTTGAACAACCTCCAATTGTTGAACCAATTGTAGAACAAGAAGTCGTCATGGCTAATCGTACTATGATGGAGTTGCTACAAGCACCCACCGAGGGTTTTGGAGAGGCTATTGTGATTCCCGCCATTCTTGCGGAGAATTTCGAGACTAAGACGGGTTTAATGTCGATGTTGCAAGCAAATAAGTTTAGAGGTCATGAGAAAGACAACCCGCATTATCACATTAGGAATTTTAATCATCTCACCGCTACTAGCAAGTTTAAGGATGTTCCACATGACGCCATTAAGATGATGTTGTTTCCATACTCGTTAGATGGACCGCTAAAATTTGGCTTGAGAAAGAACCGCCAAATTCGATTTTGACATGGGCCGATCTCGTTTCTAAGTTTGTGAACAAGTTTTTTCCACCATCTAAAACAACACATTTGAAAAATGAGATTTCACGATTTGTGCAAAGAAATAATGAAAGTTTTTCAATGGCATGGGAACGCTTTAAAGAAATGTTACATGAATGTCCACACCATGATTTTACGGAATTGCATCAAATTGATACTTTTTATAATGGGCTTAATGATCATGAACGAGATTATTTGAATGCCGCCGCGGGTGGTAATTTTTTGTGCAAGACGACTAATGAGGCTTTACAAATCATCGAGAATAGATCTAAGGTTTATAGCCCTCGTAACACACCGAGTGTTGCCAATTTGGGTTCGTCTTCATCGTCATCGTCTCGTAGCATTAATGCCTTACATAATGAAGTTAATGAGGAAAATCGGTTTTTTGATAGATTTGCTAATCTTATATCCCATTGGAAAGCTCAAGAAGCTTCAGATTCCGCTTCGGTTAAAGCGGTTGCTAAGAGTTGTTTGTCTTGTGGTGGAGCTCATGATCTTTCCGAGTGCATTACCGCGGATGGTAACACTTCGAGTGCTTATGTAGCAACGGGAACTTACAACCAAAACGGTCAAGGTTCCCGCCAAAATCAAGCTCCACCAAACCAAAATGCTAATAACTATCGAAACAACAACCAAGGTGGTAATTACCAAGGCAATTCACGCAATTACAACAAAGGGAATTATCAAAATGGGAATGGACAAGTCACTAATCAAAACCAAAACCGTGATTTTCAAAACACTACACAAGGTTTTCAAAATGCTCACACTAAAAATCTTCAAGGAGAATTTTTGGATTATGCTAAAGCAAATGATGCTAAATTTGATAACATGCAACGTGAGATGATTAGCTTAAGATCCGAGTTGAAAAACGAGCTAAAAAATGAACTTGCTAATGAACTTAAAACTCATGCAAACAAAATGGAAGGAAATGTCCAACGTCTTCAACAAAACCAACAAAAGATGGAATTAGGACAACATGAGATCAAGCAAGAGTTATTAAAAGCGGATGCTAGGCAATCAAAATTTGAGGACCGAATGGCTAAGATGTTTGAAGCAATCATGTGTAAACCCTCTTCCTCGGGTGGTCTTCCTAGTGATACCATTGCAAACCCGAAGGGAGAAATGAAGGTTATTACTACACGAAGTGGTAAAACTTTCAAGGAACCAATCTCTCGTCCAAGTACTTCTACGGAGAAGGAAATCGAGAAAGAACCCGAGGTGATGGTCTAAAAGGAGCACATTACAATCCCACGAAGTACCGCTCATACCACACCTACGGTTGAACCAATACCAATTGTGGAACCCGAGTTTCCAAGGCCGTTTCCTAATGACCAACCCACACCACCTTTACCCTACCCTTCGAGACGAAACAAAGAGAAATTGCAAGAACGTAACAAACAACAAATCGATCTTTTTATAAAAAAATTTCAACAAGTGCATTTTGATGTGAGTTTAGCCGACGCGTTGTTATATATACCTCGTTTCGCTTCCACTTTTAAAAGTATGATGAGCGATAAGGAAAAGCTTTCAAAGCTTGCTATATGTTCTTCGGTTTATCTTAACCGCATACCGGAAAAAGTTGGTGACCCCAGAAAGTTTCTCATTCCTTGTGACATACAAGATATGAAAGAATGCCTCGCCTTGGCCGATCTTGGTGCGAGCATTAATTTGATGCCATTTTCCATTTGGAAATCGCTTTCGCTTCCGGCTCTTATTCCTTCGAACATGTCTATCGAGATGGCCGATCATTCTACGATTTTAGCATGTGGAGTAGCCGAAGATGTTTTGGTGAAAGTGGGGAAGTTCTACTATCCCGTTGATTTTATAGTAGTTGACATCCCCGCGGATCCTCAAGTTCCTCTAATTTTAGGTCGTTCATTTTTAGACACTTCGAGATCGCTTATCGATGTTCATGCAAGAACTATCACTTTGAGATTCAACGAAGAGGAACTTGTTATAAACGCTACTCAAAACTCGAAACCTTCTCATGTTTATGCAATCGCTACCATCAATCACATTGACATCGTTGATGTGGTTTGCGATGAGTTTTCACAAGAAGTGTTAGGTTTTTCCGATAGCTCGTCAAGTGGCAATCCCACTATTTTGGATCCGCTTCTTGCTAATTCCACCCCAAATCTCACTTCATTCCAAGGAGGCGATCTCACTTCAAATGAAATAGACAATGAAGATGAGGTGTTGATTAGTGATGATACTTCTATACCACCATTTCTTTCGCCAATGGAAGTTATGACTGTTGAACCAAAATCTTCAATCGAGGAACCACCTATCCTTGAATTGAAAGATCTTTCTTCTCACCTTGAATACGCGTTCTTGGAAGGTGATGACAAGTTGCCGGTTATTATTGCAAGAGGTCTTGCCAATGATGAAAAAACCGAGCTCTTGAAAGTTCTTAAGGCTCATAAAGGGGCAATTGCGTGGAAAATATCCGACATTAAGGGTATTAACCCAAAATTTTGTACTCACAAGATTTTAATGGAGGAGTACTACAAACTCGCAATTCAAAGTCAAAGAAGGGTGAATCCCAAAATTCACGATGTCATTAAAAAGGAGGTCCTTAAACTCCTTGACGCGGGAATGATTTATCCTATATCCGATAGCCCATGGGTGAGCCCAATCCATTGTGTCCCTAAAAAGGGAGGAATGACCGTTGTGCCTAATGAAAACAACGACTTAATTCCCACTCGTGTTGTGACCGGTTGGAGGGTGTGTATTGACTACCGAAAGTTAAATGACGCCACTCGTAAAGACCACTTTCCTTTGCCCTTCATGGATCAAATGTTGGAGCGACTTGCGGGAAATGAATTCTATTGCTTTTTAGATGGTTTTTCCGGTTACTTTCAAATCCCTATCGACCCTCGTGATCAAGAGAAGACTACGTTTACGTGTCCTTATGGAACGTTCGCTTATCGTAGGATGCCTTTCGGACTTTGTAATGCACCGGGTACGTTTCAACGGTGTATGATGGCGATTTTTCACGATATGATCGAGAAGTCGATGGAAGTGTTTATGGATGACTTCTCGGTGTTTGGCAATTCGTTCACGTCGTGTTTATCTAATCTCGAGCAAATGTTAAAACGTTGTGAAGAAACCAATCTTGTGCTTAATTGGGAAAAATGTCATTTTATGTGTAAACAAGGAATCGTCTTAGGACATAAGGTGTCGAAGGCGGGGATTAAGGTCGATAAAGCTAAGGTGGACGTCATCACCAAGTTACCTCATCCCAAAACCGTTAAGGGAGTTAGGAGTTTCCTAGGCCACGCGGGCTTTTATCGTCGTTTCATCAAGGACTTTTCGAAAATCTCTCGACCTATGACACACCTTCTCGAGAAGGATGCTCCTTTTAACTTCAATGAGGATTGTGTTAGAGCTATCGAAACTCTCAAAAGGAAACTTACCGAAGCTCCCATTCTTGTTGCTCCTAATTGGGAATTACCCTTTGAAATCATGTGCGATGCAAGTGATTATGCTATAGGGGCCGTCTTAGGGCAACGTTATGACAAACATTTCCGTCCTATCCACTATGATAGTAAGACGATGACCGAGGCTCAATTAAATTACACCACAACGGAAAAGGAATTCCTTGCCGTGGTCTATGCTTTTGAGAAATTCCGACCTTATCTCGTCTTGGCTAAAAGCATCGTGTATACCGACCATTCGGCTATCAAGTATCTCTTAGCTAAGCAAGATGCTAAGCCGAGATTGCTTCGTTGGATGCTCCTCCTCCAAGAATTTGATGTCACCGTGCTTGACAAAAAAGGAGTCGAGAATCTAGCGGCCGATCATCTCTCTCGTCTTGAAGATCCTCACAAAGATGTTTTCGAGAACAAGGAAATCACCGAAACATTTCCTCTCGAGACTCTCGGTGTAGTAAATTCTAAAGACACCACCCCATGGTTTGCCGACATTGCAAATTACCATGCGGGCAATTTCATAATCAAGGGTATGACGACACAAAAAAAACGAAAATTCTTTCGTGACGTCAAGTTCTATTTTTGGGACGACCCTTATCTCTTTCGGGTTTGTGCGGATCAACTCGTTCGACGTTGTGTTTTTGGTGCCGAAGCTTCTAATATCCTTAGAGCTTGTCACGAGGGACCCACGGGTGGTCACCACGGTGCTAATCTCACGGCTAAGAAAGTGTTCGATGCCGGTTTCTTTTGGCCTTCTATCTATCGTGATGCACACGCACTTGTGAAGTCGTGTGATTCGTGCCAACGTCAAGGAAAATCGTCTCAACGTGATGAAATGCCGCAAAACATAATTCAAGTGTGTGAGATTTTCGACATATGGGGAATAGACTTTATGGGGCCGTTCCCATCGTCTCATGGCAACAAATATATCCTCGTTGTGGTGGACTACCTTTCTAAGTGGGTGGAAGCTAAGGCTTTGCCTACTAATGATGCTCGTGTGGTAGTGAAGTTTTTGAAGCAACTATTCTCTCGGTTCAGAACCCCTCGTGCTATTATAAGCGATCGTGGAACCCATTTTTGTAATGACCAATTCGAAAAGGTTCTAAAGAAATATGGAGTTACTCATCGTCTTTCTACGGCTTATCACCCGCAAACGAGTGGGCAAGTCGAGGTTTCGAACCGAGCTTTGAAGAGGATTTTAGAGAGGTCAATTGGAGAAAACCGTGCTTCATGGTCCGACAAACTTGATGACTCTTTATGGGCCTTTAGGACCGCTTATAAGACACCTATCGGTTGCACTCCTTATAAGTTAGTCTATGGGAAGAATTGTCATTTGCCCATTGAGTTGGAGCACAAGGCATATTGGGCCCTTAAGCATGCAAACTTTGACTTGAAGACCGCGGGAGATCACCGGAAAATACAATTGAATGAATTGGATGAATTAAGAGATAATGCTTATGAAAAATCATTAATTTTTAAAGAAAAGACAAAAAAGTTTCATGATTCAAAGATTAAAAACCGGGTTTTTAACGTTGGTGATCAAGTGTTGCTTTTTAACTCTCGACTTAAGATATTTTCCGGGAAATTAAAATCTCGTTGGTCGGGTCCGTTCACCATTACACAAGTGTTTCCTTATGGGACCATCGAGCTAGCTCAAGATGATGGTCCTAAATTCAAGGTGAATGGACATAGGCTTAAGCACTACTTTGGTGCGGAAATTCCTTCAATGGTTGCCCTCGACCAAGTCACCTTCCCCAATGATAATTAGCATTGAGGGGATCGAGTCGAGCTCATGACTCGGTAATCAAAAACGAGGTGCCTCGTGGGGGAGATCCCATGCTTATCCTTTATGCTTACTATTCACTAATAAGGGGACTTGTGCCCTTTCAAACTCGTTGTTTCGTGGTTGTTTGTGATTGTGATATCTAGATCATCATCATCATCTACGATTGAAGACTCTCGTGTTCGTTTACGTGAGCCTCCATCGTTTGCTTGAAGAAGTTTTTCACGAATCCATTGACATATCCTTTATTGTTCTAAAAAATATCTTTTAGCATACTTAATAAACGGCTTTAGATATATTGTTGATCACCCTTTCCATGCTAGATCCTAAGCATTCGACTCTTCGTCTCTAGTATGGGGGTGCTCCACCTTTAGACTCGAAACATTGAGGACATTGTTTGCTTTTAGTATGGGGGGTGAATAGGTACTTGCTTTGCTACGCCCTCACGCTCTCCAATTTTCAATGTTTTGTTTTTGTTGCTAATAAGGCTAAAATGGCCAAATTTTAAAATTTTTCTTAGTTTTCATAAGTGTTTTTAAGACACGAATGTATATTTTCCGTTGGGTAGAATAAGAGTTAATTTTTGACTTGATGGGCATTTTGAGCCATTTACATTCCTTAACCCGCTCAATTCAAGTTTTGCTAGACTTTTATATAGGGAACTTTAAACGCGAAAGTCTTAATTCATACGGGTTAAGAACGAGAACTTTTCGCAAGTTCCTATAATTTATCCTAGAAAGTCACTTATCAAGGGAACTATAAAACGCATTCTCTAAACTTGAAAAAGTCTAAGAAAGTGCAAGATCCTATAGGTGGCTTGAAAACCCAAAACTTTGATTTGATATAGTCTTAATGAAAGCTAATCCAAATTTGGCTTAATTTTGACTTGCATGGCTAAGTATTCACGAGTCTCTTTAATTAGAGGTCTTTATATAGTGAAGAACGAGAGATGATAGAGTTAGACAAGTGATCATGCTAAACATAGAACATGAAAATGTTCTTTCAAAAACTCATATGTTTTTAATTGTGGCTTTTTCTTCCCATAAGATCAATGCATTAGGAATAAATCATAATTGCAATAAGTAAGGTCGTACGATTTGAAAAGTTACTTAGCCTCTAGCGCAAGATCGTTTAAAAGTTGCTCGGGGTTGATAGAGTTCATAGCCAAGGCATAACTTATTGAAGCGGGACGCGAAGATTGGCGATTATCCAAAAAGGCCCTAACAAGGCATGAGGAGCTCTATTTTTTGCTAAAGATCCAAAGATGATGTGAAGTATCATTATTCCTAAATCAATATGAAGGATTGAGACACACGACGAAAAGCAATTACTCCCCTAAAGATCATGGAGAAAGTCTATCCCAAAAGACCCTTACAAGGTATGAGGATAAATATATCCAAGTCCGAAAAGGAGGCGGATCGTTGTATATCAAAATCCAAAGTAAAGATTGAAGAAAAATGATGAAGTCGTGGTCCAAATATGAAGAATCTCTAAAAAAACGTCAAGTGAAGAAATTCCAAATATGTGAAGAGAAGACCATAATTTCGAGAACGTCTTCCCAAGATTTGAAGTATGAAGTACATGCCAAATATCGGTCCGAGAAAGGTCTCAAATCGTGAAACGAGTTATGCCAAGATATGAACTTAAGGAGATACACGAGAAGCCGTTTTAAAAGATTTTGTCCTTCGGCTAACTATTGATCAAATCGTGCTACTTTGCTTTCGGATTAATAACTACTCAAATAAGTCAATATGAATCACTTGTGATCCATGACAAATATTTAAAAAATGCTAGTAACCCATTTCCTTTTATAATAACTAGGATTGCGGGGAGAAAAAGTATTACACAATTTGGACGTATGAGTAGTGTTAGCATTGTGACTTGTACCAACAATGATCTCGTTTTTGCACTTAGCATGGAATGTATGACAATCAAGGATGACGAAGTTTACTCTAAGGGACATTTGCTTGTTTCTATTCTTTGACCCTAAAAGTCACTTTCGTGATGAAAATCATATGTTATGTCTTTACACATCTTCGTAGTATGTTGCAAGTCTTTTACTCTTCAATAAAGGTTAATAAAATTGAACATTGGTGATGCTTAGATACTTTATTCTAGCATTGCGTGAGGGCACGGCAATGGCTTAGTATAGGGGAGTGATGAGATGACATTTATACATGATCTCATCGTTCTTTTTGGGCTTTTAATGCATAAAAATGTCATAAAATACCATATATATGCTTGTGTTTGTTTACTTGTGTATTTTAGGTATGGATATCGTGAAAAAGACAAAAGATCACAAGATACAAGGAAAAACGGACACGAGAAACGAAGCCGTACAAAGAACCGGGCCTTAAATCATGGAATATTCAACATTTATCCTTGAAGACTTAAAGATGTGCAAGTTTGATCCTCAATGAATGAAGAAATGACACTTAAAACCCTTGTATATTGATAATTACAAGTTTGGTCCCTTAAGTTTGTCAAAATTACACAAAAGGTCCTTCAACTTTGAAGAAATGGCAAGATTAGTCCCTCAACAATTCCAAATTGTAAATTATGGTCCCTTATCAAGCCAAAGATACATTGAAGACCTTTGAAGATCAAGAAAGTCCAAAATCAGCCCTTGAAATATCTCAAAATGGCAAAAACAACCCTTGTAAACCTTTTTCCAAAAGTTTGTGCCAAAACTGCCAAGTTGTGAAAGATGAAAACAAAGGGAATACGTTTTATTTGCAAAATATACTTGTTTTACCACTTTCCCCAAAACACAAGGACCAAAACTGCCAATCCCAAAGTTTGAATTCCTAAACATGCGGGAAACAATTACTGTTGGGATTTTTACCAGCCAAGAACAACTTTTACCCAGGTTTAAAAAAGAGGAAAACAAAGGGGAAATCAAAATTGGTTATACCCACGTGTGATTCACATCACCTCAATCACATCCCACACCTTAAACCTCAAATCCCACTACCAGAGTGATACCCCCATCCCCACTCACAATACGACACCTGGCATTTGATCATGACTTGGCAAAATCAAGGGCTGCAAATCATTACTTGGTCACAAAGCACTCAACAAACGTCCAGGATTCTCCCAAAACAGCTGGCAACACACCTAGAAGGTTCTGCAAGGATAGAATAGGAATTTCAGTTGCTAGGGTTTGTGAATAGTGTTTAGCCAGGCATTTGTCTATAAAAGGAGACCTCAACATGTGAGAGTCCCTTTGTTCCAGTTTTAGGCTATTAAATCTTTGTAATTCCTTTTTAATTAATAAAATTTGATTTTCTGAATTTTGAAAAATCTCTTTTATATTTTGTTAAAAGCTGGTGTTAGAATAGCCTGATTCTGAGTTCCATATTCATGTTTGAAGGTTTTTGAGGCAATGTTTTAAGTGATAAAGCTTGTGCATCAAAAATCAGAAAGTTTGGTATTGTTTGATCTCACTTTGTGGTTTGTTCTTCTTAGCAGCTTGGAAGCTGGTACTTGCTAGTACCTTAGCTCAAACAATCCAAGGCCTGGATGTAGGTCTTAGAGGTTTGCATCTTCTTCCCTTTTCATTTCTTCTTTAAGTTTCTGATTATTTGTGATTTTTGTGGATTTGTTCTTGAATCTGTGATATTGTGGTTGAATATTGTTTATCTGGCTTGGTTTGATGTTTATGAAGTGTTGTTAGACTGATTTGTGGGTAAAATCTGCATGATCCTTTGAAAATTGTGAAAACAAGTTTTTAAAGGGTGTTTGGGTCTACTGCATAAGTTGGGATTGTGGCTTGTTAAGTTGTGGTATTGTGTTAGCAAGTGTTGGTATCTGTTATTTGGGTGCTATTGTTCATATGTTTGCAGGTTTGAAGGTTTGAAACACATAGATTCATAAAATAGGGTATAAAATCTTGAATACTTGGTAAAATTGGCTAGGATTTTGAGGACACCTAGATCTAAGCTTAGGCTAGGGCTAACAAGTGCTAAACCTTAGTTAATCACACCAGGGAAAGAGATTTGACTGCTTGAAATTGGATCTAGTGTCAAATAGATCAGCAAAACTTGTCTGCATATTGTTCATTATTCATCAGAAACTTTTTGTGCTTTGATCTTGTTATTTACTTTGATTCAGTGTTTGATTTAAGTTTCTTTGTGCTTATTCAGAGTTTATATAGCTTGTGTATGCATCCTGATAAGTTTGGTTGGCTTATTCAGTCTAAATCTTCTTATTAAGTGCATAACTGCTTATTTCCATGTCTGTGTGGTATCTGGTGACTGTTTGATCATTTGTGGCTTATTGTGTGAACCAAATTGTGATTTTCTTGTTGCTATTGACTCCTTGTGATTCACTGATCACAAGGGTGCCTTTGTTTCCAATTGAATCCAACCAGAACTATCTAAAAAGCTCAGTCAAATAG
This sequence comes from Glebionis coronaria, assembly GCA_025667525.1. Classification (NCBI taxonomy): domain Eukaryota; kingdom Viridiplantae; phylum Streptophyta; class Magnoliopsida; order Asterales; family Asteraceae; genus Glebionis; species Glebionis coronaria. The sequence goes on from CM046874.1 coordinate 478,008,455, forward strand.
TCAAAACAGTGGGAACTCCTTTCCCCTGCTAGTTACCACTGCTAGTGTAAAATTGGGTTCAGCTTATCAATAAGCTATAATAGCTTATTTTAACCAGCAACAACTTTGATTTTGTAATAGTTGCTCATTATTTGACCCATTTGTTCATACTGGAGCATTTGGTGGGTTGACTTTAAGGTTTGACTAGAAAACCAACTTCATTGACTTTTTCATAAGTTCATAAGTGCTTATTCTGGCTTATTGGTTGGGCTTATTGGAATTTTGTTGATTGATTTGGCTTATTGAGTCCATTTGTGATCTTTTGCAAGTTGAATCAAGTCCTGAGGTGCCTTATTTCTCAAAAACGACTATTTTGTCTTTTAGTGAAATAATACTTTGCTTATTTCTGGCTTATTGAGTGTGCTTTTTCAAAATTTCTTTTTACAGATCTCATAAGCATCCCAAAAGAAGTTTGTGTGTCAAATTAGAGCTTATGGCATTGGCTTATTGCTTAATGGGCTGAAAAGCCCAATAAGAATAAGTTGTGTGCTTAATAAGCTGTGATAAGCTCATATTCAGCTTTTGGGCCTTTAGAGTTTTGTTCTTAGAATTGAATTTTAAGTCAGATAGGGCTTTTCCAAGTTAATTCGGCCATGTTTGACTTTTGGGGCACAAAAGCCCATTTGGTTTGACTGTTTTTGGTTTTGGCCCATTTGAGGGCCCAATAGGGGTATTCTGGTCATTTCACTTTGATTTTCTGATTATTTAGGTTAAAATAAACTAGTTTGCAAGTTTTTAGAATTCTTTAGAATTTTTGGATTTTTAATATTATTTTATTATTATTTTATTATTATTATTCAAATTTCACATTTTCCAACTTTTTATATTTTTCTTAGCTTTAATACATTAAAATAGGAATTTAGCAACTTTTAGAATAATTTTACCATTTCTAGATTAATTTTTATTATTATTTTAAGTTTTAATAGTTCTTAAATCATTTTAAATAGTTTTTATTAGTTTAAAAATTTCTAAAAATAGTTGTTAATCTTTTTAAGTCATTTTAGAGGTTTACCAATTGAAAAATCTTTATTTGGGCTTTTTGATAATTTATTTGATTTTTAGGGCTTTAATTAGCATTTAAGAATTGAATATTTAATTATTTAAAAGGTTTGAAAAAGTTTTGATCATTGGTAAACTCTTGGTTTATTAATTTTGATTTTTAGTGAATTTTTGGTAATTTTTAGAATTAATTTTTATTTGTGTAGTTTTTAAGGTTTTACGTTTTAACATTCTAGTAGTAATTTTCACGTCTTCGTCATCCTCTTTTCTCATCCCCTTCTAAACCAAATATTAATCACAAATCTTGAACACCTTAGTCACACACATATACCTCCTTGGGAAACGAACTTGGAACTTCATAAGGGTCATTAGTGTTTACGTTTTCCTTATCGTACACTTAATACTTACCGCTTTTACGCTCCTTTTCTTAAAGGTCGTAATTTACTATAATCAACCGGCCAAATAAACACCCGTTAACAGTGGCGAACCGGCTTGGCCGGTTGCCACTGTTTGTGTAAAGGTGCCACCGGCTTAAGCCGGTGGTCCCTTGGTCCTTGGCTAGCCACTGCCCATGTCGCGGCTCCCCCTGCTTGTTCATATTAGCCACCGACTTATGCGGGTGGTGCTTGTTGTTTTTAGCCGAGACCCCCAACAACACCACAAGGCCACCCCGACATGCGTCGGGGTCCCATATTTTGCATGCTGCCGAACCACGAAGCCAACACCGAGACCACTTGGTCTCGGCTGTTGGTGCGAAACAAACGAAGCCGGGAGCCTGGGGCTCTCGGTTTTGTGTGTCGGCCGAACCAAAACACCCAAAACCTTCATGATTTATTACCCCATGATTTATTTAACATGTTTTTAACTAGTTTTTCATAAACCTTATGATTTCATGTGTTCTTAATAAATAAAAGAATTAAAAAGAAAGGGTTTAAAGATTACCAATACGTGAATCAAAAGGAGGACGATAACACGAACAATACACTTGAATCTAATTAACCAAGATCAACAACACCCTCCTTGTGGTGTTCTAAAACCCGCGGCCAAGAGAGGAGAGAAAAGATCTAGGGTTTTAATTGTTTTGTGAAATCTTGAATTATCATAAAAGATATTTTCCCTTTTTCCTATTTTAGCAAAATTAAAGGTGGGCTTGGCCCCCTTTCTTGTTCATGCCGCGGGTATGTAGCGCCCACAAGGGAAACCCATTGTTTTTCCATGTTTTAAATTATTACGTGTACTCATGGTCGTGTTTATGTGATTTATTTATTAATCGTTCGTGTTATAATATATATTTATACGTAATCGTAATCATAACTACGTAAATACATAATAATATGTTCGTGATTATTAACGTTCATGATTTCATGTTCGTGATTATAATTATTATTGATAATAATGATCGTGTCTTAATACGTAATAAATACTTATCATGTAATAACACGTATGTAATACTTGTATTTAATATTCGTGAAACGTAAACGTGATATAAAAGGAAAGTTTTAATCGTGTACGTACGATTATAAGTGTACTGTTCACGGTAAAAGCATGCGGGTTTTACAAAGGATTTCAAAATTCTTACATTAAAGAGGTTCCAAATGACTTTTTGAATTAGGCTACGGCAAATGACAAGATTCTCGAAAATATCCAAGAGCAATTGGCTAGTCAAGCTAGGGAAACGGCTAAAAACACAATGGAATTAGCAAATTTTGCTAGTGAAAAAGCCAACATGAAAATTGAGTTGAAAAACGATTTTGCAAATCAAATTAAAGGTCAAAACAACAAAATTGAGCAAATTCAATCTATGCTTGAACAAAGGATAGACCAAAGTGCCGCTAAGAAAGACGTTAAGCTCAATGCTATTTTGGAAGCGATTATGATGAACAAAGCCTCTACTTCGGGTGGTCTTCTTAGAAACACCGTGTCAAACCCGAAGGGAGAGATGAAAGTGATTACCACACGTAGTGGTAAGACCTTTAAGGATTCGATCCTCAACCAATTACTCCTACGGTGGAGGAAATTGAGGAAGAACCCGAGGTGGTGGTCGAAAAGGAGCACATTTCAATCCCACAAAGTACCGCACAAACCACACCTACGGTCGACCCTTTACCAACATTGGAATCCGAGATTCCAAAGGCTATGCCTATGCCCCACCCAACACCACTCTTACCTTACCTATCGATACGTCACAAGGAAAAATTGCAAGAACATAACAATTACCAATCTGAGCTTTTTATTAAGATGTTTCGTGATTTGCATTTTAACATAAGTTTTACCGACGCTTTAATCATGATGCCTCGATTTGCCGCCAACTTTAAAAGTATGTTGAACGATAAGGAGAAATTGCAAAAGTTGTCTAGTTGTTCATCAGTTTATCTTAACTGCATACCAAAAAGTCGATGATCCCAGTAAAATTTTAATTCCGTGTGGTATCCAAGATATGGAAGAATGCTACGCTCTCACACCCTACCATGGCGGAATATGGGGCGCGACGTATGGATATCATCACAACAATAGTGTGTCTATAGAGATAACTAAATGCAATGGAAATATCATAAATGGTGACACAGTGTCATGAAGATATCCCAAACAATGCAGGTGTCTAGGTAAGTAGGTAACAGGTCTACCTCTTACCAAAGACATACAATTATCAAATAACAAACATATAGGTTTCTATAAAGTATCACTTATTCAAACATAAATAAAGACTAAGAGGAAAGCGAGTTCCTCCAAATGCAATCCTAAGCCTTCCAACTAGCCACTCCTATTCTTACGCTTAACCACATTCTCACCTGAAAGAGACACTAAAACACGTCAACATAAAGTTGGTGAGAGTCATAGGTTTAGACTCCAACGCTAAATCAGTTATAAGCTATGAATAACAACCATTAACAAAATAACATATGGACAATGTGCTACAATTTATGTATTAACAACTAGCATTCAAGATTAACCAACCACCACAAATCCAAGGCTCCAAGCCTTACCAATAACCACAATTCCAAGGCTCCAAGCCTTACCAATCACCATGGTCCCATAGGCGCCCATACACCTATGAAACAATCCCAAGGCCCCGCGTTTTCAACATCCCCTTGGTACCAAGTCAAACCACAATAACTGAGATGATACGTGTCCCCCGATCTGAAACATAAACACAATCAAGAATCACATAGTAGTTAATCACATAAGTGCACACACAAGTCCATCATAAACCATAAAAACGTTCACAACATTAGTTACAAAACCATAGAGTGTCTCTTCCATCCCATCTAGAACTCAAATCATAAAAATACATGGGACTATGAAACTCACCTGAACAAGCTTCTCCAAGTATCCGAGCTCTAGCAAAAATCTAAACACAAAAACGTATACAATCAAGACATGAACCACATACCAAAATGGCTCATCAATCTATGATGGATATATGACCTTATCCTACAACTTAACCCCATTTAATATGACATATGCATCTCATTACATCCCTCGTAAAGCCCTTAACTTAGTTTAGTTCATAACTCGCCCCGTTAACATTTAACCCTAAACAGTCCCGTTTTTCATACTTCAAACTATGGGTCGAACACCCCCTTAACCAAAATAACATGCCCTATAAAAGAAACCCTATGCCCTAACATGTGTTAGCTAACTCTCCCATTTGGCAGCAACCTTAAAGCTACTGTTAAGGCCTCCATATATATATATATATATATATAAATATATATATATATATATATATATATATATATATATATATATATACATATATATATATATATATATATATATATATATATATATATATATATATATATATATATATATATATATATATATATATATATATATATATATATATATATATATATATATATATATATATATATATATATATATATATATATATATATATATATATATATATATATATATATATATATATATATATATATATATATATATATATATATATATATATATATGTGTGTGTGTGTGTGTTTGTGTGTTGTATATATATATATATATATATATATATATATATATATATATATATATATATATATATATATATATATATATATATATATATATATCTACTTTTACCTATCCAGAATTTAAAGATTTTGAACGTACGAAAAGTTTGTTATGATCAGAGGGTCTTAACCTAACCCATTTGTTTAGACCTCCTCCCGATATTTTATTTAATATATAATCTAAGTCTCATGCTCGTTTGAAGGTCCAATTATACTCCTAAGTACCCTAACCATCTTAAAACATTAATTTAAACCAGACTGATTTCAAAACTGCTTTGACCTCCGACTATTGTAACCTATTTTTGACCCACTTCCCGACCTCCAATTTAATTCTTGTTTCATGCATTCGAAAGCCAACTCAATTACATTTCCAAGGGTACCAAGATCGCAATTTAAAATTTTGTAAAACTCTAGATATGATCAAAACAATGACCCAAAAATTATGCCCAGTTTTTAATTACGAATTTAATATGATTAACCTAATTAATCATACATAAACCCTAATTAAAACCTAACAAAACATTTTCCAATGATAAAAATCTGCTAATTACATCATTAATTACAGACCATTAACAAAACCTAATTAAAAATTATGAATGTCAAACCCTAATCAATCATATTAGGTTACATACGTAAATTAACTTTAATTAAGCATAGTTTTAGTGCATACCTTAAACCATAATTGAATAATTGGGTTTTCTTGATCCACCATGGTTAATCACGACTGATATTAAGTTTGGGAGAAGGAAAAATTGTTTTTGGGGCTAAAGGGAGTAATATGGGTAATTAAAACTAACCAGGAAGCCTAATAGTACTCAAACTGGGCTCCCCTTCCTTTCCTTAAGCAAAATTCGGCCCAAAACCAAGTGCCAAAATTTTTTAATTATATTACTGTAAATTAACTATTAGTTATTATTACCTTAAATTCCCTTAATTTATTTCAGCTCTTAAAGCCTCCCGAACCTCAAAAGCGTAAAACTAGTTAAATTTACGCGTATACCACAAAAGACGTGAAATATACAGTTTTATAAAAACTCTTGAAATATGAAATAAACTAATTAACTAAGTCCTAAATTACTTAAAACCATCCCGAAAAATACTCCAGGGACTAATTACCTCATCTAAAACCTCTAAATGCTAAACCTTAAATCGTAAAAATACGATTTTCTATAATACATATACGTATAAGTAAAACCACGAAATAACACCATCCCATTTCATAGTCACTACCTTGTGAGCTCATGAACATGAAATAACTATTCCTCGATTTACTTATGAGTACCATATACCTATAAACGATATCCAAACCTCACTCCAAACACATAAAATAAACACATAAGCACATAAAAGCACATATTTGCACAAAACACCCTAAACTATAGTCTAAGTGACGAACCCCAAAACCATGGTTGTCATATCACTCCCTCCTAATAGAAATCTCGTCCCGAGATTTACTCCTTAGGATCAAACACACAAACAACAAATCACATGAGGATACTTGTTCTAAATGAAGTCCTCGCATTTCCATGTGTACTTTAGTTCAAGTCTCAAATTAACACATATATTAACCAAAATTATTTAAACTCATTCTCAAACTATTGACCTCACAGCCCATAAATCTCAAATAACTCTTTAATAATCAAAGACTCTTATTATCACAAACCCCGAATAACCGTACATGCAAATATACATTCTCAAACTACATTTCTTAAATCTTATTGCATGAAGTATATCATGTACACCACTTAATTCCCCAGGTAATTCTATACCCATAAGCTACTGGTCCGATCTTTCCAAAGATCATAAATGGACCTACAAAACTCGACATCAACTTTTCCCTTTTTACCAAAATATACCACCCGTTACTATGGGTGATACTTCCTACATAACTTTGTCACTAAACTCTAGTGGTTTCCTCGTATTCAACATATCATATCTTGTTGCTCCCATCCTTTCCACAAACACCATTACTACATTAGTATTCTCTTTCACCAATTTTAGTCCACCATAAGGACAACTCACCCTATCCTTCCATATAGTGCCTCAAATGGCATTCATCGACTTCTAGTATGATAACTATCATTATATGAAAACTCAGACATCGCTAACGAGTTTACCACATCCCTCTACATCAGTCACCCAAGCTCTCAACACGACTCCTATACTTGTATCAATTTCACACTTCGTCCTTCATTTTCTAATTACCTGGATATACTCATATACAATCATGTTCATCAACTCCCTTTAGTCCATACCACAAACTACTTAAAAATTTCAATTTCCTTACACAAGTGACCTATGACGATATTTCACATATTGATTAGTTTATCACAACGAGGCTCTTCCAATCCAAACAAACTTATGATCTATACACATCACCAAAAGGATGGTTATCACAGTTAGTCTATCAACTGCCATCCAAACCCATGCTACAACTACTTTCATTATATTTTGATAGCTCATTAGTAGCACCCATACACTTCTTTCCTCACTTTCCTCAATGAAAGATTTATATATATATATATATATATATATATATATATATATATATATATATATATATATATATATATATATATATATATATATATATATATATATATATAGCGTCGTAACCCGCCCAACGGGCGGGGTCGCTTTTTTTCTTGTCTTCAGAGGGATTTTTGTTGTGCGCTTTTAGTTTCTTGAATTCGTAATTTAACCTTTAGTATATTTTAGTTATAGTTTACGCTTAAGTAACGTTGTGGTCAACGGGCGGGATTGTGTTTTTCTTAATATAAACGAACCATTGACAATGAACCCGTGAACCGGTGACTCGACCGGGTTAACCCAATGATCGATCTCGTTACCCAGTGACTTGATCGGGTTGACCCGGCGGTGAAACCTTAACTTGATATATTGCTACATTATGATTCTCAGATTTATATTAAAAATAGATATTTTTAAAAGATTTAAAAGTTAATCTGAATTTAAAAAATATATATTTCGAAGATTAATAAAAAAATTTCTATGTCTAAACCTCACAAACACGCATTAATGTAAACAAAAACCTTTACACTCGGATAAACCTTAAAAAGAATACTAAATTTCACAAAATATTATGTTATTTTCCTATACTGGAATGACACAAGTTTAATAGTAGCAATTATTATTTTGGGTCTTCAAAAATATTTTTATCCGACGCAAGTTTTTGTGTTTAACTTTTATTATTCCATGGCAATTTTTACATGTCTAAACCTTTACACCCGGATATTTATCGAGCTACAAAAATTATTCCGAAATTTAGAAAATAAAAAAGTTTGAAACTTAAAAAGAAAACTAATGAAATTATTTTGAAAATTGAAAACAAAAATTAAAAGGGCTGTTTAGTTGTGAAAAACTTTTCATAATTTTCTACTTCTAAATTTCTAGAGAAGAAAATAGTTTTCTTTTCAAGGGTAGAGTTAAAAATATTTAACACCTGTTAGATGGTATTTTTCATTTTCTAAAAAAAATGAACAATGTTTAGACAAAATCAATTTCAGTAGTTTTTTTTTAATGATCAATTTTCACGTTTTTGCTAGTTTTTTTTACATTTTCATCTATTTTTTCCCGTCTTCTTTTTCGCGTTTCGTAAGTTCTTTTACGTTTTCATCAGCTTTTTTCTGTTCTCATCAGTTTTATAATTTTTCATCAGTATTATTACGCTTTCTTCCGATTTATTAGGGTTTCATCAAGTTTTTTACGTTTTCGCCCGATTTTTTACGTTTTCGTTTGATTTTTAGGGTTTCGTCAACGTTTTTACGTTTTCGTCAGCGTTTTTACGTTTTCGCCAACATTTTTTGTTTTCATTAGTAAGTTTGCGCGTTCGTTAGTAATTTTACGTTTACGACATTATTTTTACGTTTCCTCGGTATTTATACGTTTTCATCAGTATTTTTATATTTTTGTCTGTATTTTTACGTTTTCGTCCGTTTTTTTACGTTTTCATCAACGTTTTTACGTTTTTCTCAGATTTTTTGCACATTTCGGATGAAAACTTAAAAATACTGATGAAAAACGTAAAAACGCAGGTGAAAACGTAGAAAAATTACACTAAAACATAAAAATATCGGACGAAAACGTAAAAAAATCAGATAAAACATAAAAAAACCTGACTTAAACGTAAAAATCGGATGAAGACATAAAAAAGCTGAAGAAAACGTAAAAAGCCGGACAAAAACGTAAAAAATCGGACGATAACATAAAAATTCGGAAAAAATCGTAAAAACTCGAACAAAGACGTAAAAAACCCGGACAAAAACGTAAAAATAATGACGAAAACGTAAAAAATCAGAAGAAAAAGTAAAAGATCAGACGAAAACGTTATAATTCGGACGAAAACGTAAATATTTTGATGAAAGCGTAAAAAATCTGGCGGAAACGTAAAAATACTTACGAAAACGTAAAATTACTAATTAAAACGTAAAAATATTGACGTAAACAGATTAAATCAAAAAAAAAATTAAAAATAATGAGGAAAACATAAATTACTGACGAAAACGTAAACATACTAACGAAAACGTAAACAACACATAAAAACTAACAAAAACAAAAAAAATGGTGAAAACGTGAAGAATGAAGAAACGTAAAGAAAAATGACAAAACATGAGAAACTGTCAAAAGCATAAATTTTTTGATAAAAACGATAAGAAAGTGACGAAAACTAAAAATAGTGTTAGAAATAGATATGTCGACGTGTTTTATTTTTATTTGGGAAAAGAAATAGAAAAGGGTAATATGGGATTTTCTATTTTCTATTTATAATTTAGAATATGAAAATTTCATGAATTTGAAACTTAAAAAGAAAACTAATAATAATATTTCGAAAATAAAAAAAAATAAAGGTATTCAATTTTAGTGAGTTTAAGTATATAAGTTAGTGACATTTAAACAAAAACCTTACCATAGCAAGTTGGTAAGTTGATTACCCATAAATCAAAGGTCCCATGTTCAATTCTTGCAAATGACATATTTTTTTTATAAAGAATACGGAAATAATCAAAAACTGCGTTTCCAAAACGCAATTTTCAAAATTGCGTTTCCAATCAAAATTGCGTTTCGAAAACGCATGTTTCAAAATTGCGTTGTTCCGAAAACGCAATTTCCAAAACAACGTTTCCAAAACGCAGTTTCAAAAAAGTTCCAAAACAGCGTTTCCAAAACGCACTTACAGAAAAGTGCGATTCGAAATCACAAAAACGTGAAAAATGGAGATTTTCTAGGAATTTATCAAATTCTATTGGTTTAAAGATGTGACTGGGATATGACTGGATTAAAAAGTGTGGTTTCAAATCATAATTATACCTATATAATATATATATATATATATATATATATATATATATATATATATATATATATATATATATATATATATATATATATATATATATATATATATATATATATATATATATATATATATATATATATATATATATATATATATATATATATATATATATATATATATATATATATATATATATATTAATACCCAACATTTCTGTTATACCTACACAATGTCTTACCTTCAAAGTCATAGTGCTCCTCATCTTGTCTTAGTTAGACCAAACCCTTCGTCTCTCATGACACATCACATCTATAACTCCTCATCCATTCGATTATCGATACTAAGCCTTCCAATCAATCAATATAGGTTAGTTCCATTTCCATTTCCTTTCCACACTACAACAATATTAGCATGCTTAGTGCCTTAGTCTACTCATTAGGTTATACCAAAGTTTTACCTTCGCTTCCTATCTTGACCTCTTTCATTCATGATTCTCATCTGTCCACACTTCCTTCTTCTTCCTCAGCTCATGGCATACATCACGATGTTATGCTCCCGTCTTTCGAGTCATCTATACGTCAAAGTTTTCCAAGTAGATTCACTTGTTTTCCCCAAAACCAGTTCTCCTACTCCCTCCTAATAGGGACAGACTAGAGTTTCCTGTGATTACATGTGGATCACACTCTCATCTTATACCCATATTAGTTTCCATATGTCTAAACTAAGCCATATTCTAAATTCTTACTCAAGTCTCATACTTCTATTATGACCTTGCACCTAACATGAGGTACTTTCAATCATCATCTTCTAGGAATACCTGGTTCTCTACTTCCATGGTTCTTCCTAATTCCTTCACTATCATGTCCAACCAAAATTTCTCACTCAATTCATCAACTCTATGGAAATCGTTATTGTATTGGATAATGCATAACTGTCTCTTCCAAAGATCCTTCATAAACACCTTCACTAAACTGACCCTATAATCACTTCTCCACGAACTTATTCCGCTCAGCTTCACTACTCATCCATCGATATTGATTGCCATGAAATTCTATCTTTGTGTAGTCACTCGACTCCCCTTGTTACTTCCACGAGTTCTTAATCTCCCATGTTATGTAGTCACTCCATCACGATCTATTGGTTCAGCTCTTTGTAGCTCCACGCCGGTACTCGATCTGTCCTTCTTCGTCACGAACCATACGGAGATTCCCATCATAGTGCTTGTCACATTTCCAGTCCTTGCAACTTCTTTGACTCCTTCAAAATCTCTTGCATCCTTCTAGCAGCCGACACGTAGTCTGTTGATACAAAAGTTGGGTGATCCTTGCTAGACCCGAATTAGGCTTAATTCGGGTTGGCAGGACTCCGGCTCCTGCACCAAGTGAATCGTATGTTTGGGATCCTTCACACTAAACAACACGCGTTAGGCTTACCGCGGGAATGTTTCCCACGATTAGACTCCGGCGTGAGAGTAAGTAATCGATTAGGGTTATAGGAATCGGATGAGAGTTGAGAGTGTGTAGAATGTAATACCCTTGTGGATCCCTTGGGGGTTCCTTATATAGGCAGTGAAACCCTAATGGGCTATCACTGATGCTTCAGCCCCAAGGCAAGGATAATCACCAGATTTAGATTGATTGTTATCTTCTAATTATGGTGAGTGAATATCCTCTCCTTTGGGATAAATCCTAATCATAGTAGGAGTATGATTCTGTCTAACCCTGCACCGGGCATGTCAGGCCGTGGGCCGCACACGTGTGTGCGGTTACTGTTCATCCAAGCCTATAAGCTCAAATAACATTATTCCCACCCATCTGTGATGGGCAGGATACGGGTAGTACCCGTGGGCCGGGTTCATGACCCGGCTGGGGACTATACGTCATCATGTCCCCCCCCCCCAGTCTAGTTGTTACAGCCATAGGCGTAACCTCTAGACTATCAAGAAGCTCCCTGGACGTACCAAGAAAGATCTTTTGAGGGAATGATAATTATCAAAAATTTGTTTTGGTCGCACACGTGGCTGCCTGACTTTAGGAATTTATTCCAATGGTACCTCAGCCGCACGTGACGACCAAGACGAATTAAATGTAGCATTGAATTTTGTCTTACGTAAGACCGCATATCCCGACATAATTGACTGTTCACCTGCCACTTGACTGACAAAGTGCATACAGTCAGAACCTTGAGCGGCGTAAACTACTGAGTCAGAAGTGACCCGTGGGTCCCACCTGACTTTTCACTTGCCACTTACACCCTAGCCACACGATTAAGGATAGTGGCAAACACGTGTCATGCATCCAACAGACCACGACTCACAAGGCAACCCTATAAATAAGCTACCCCTACGGCTGTGTGTAACACACAGTCTTTTTCTACATTTCTGCCATTAAAGCTTTTCTCCTTAGCACCACTTTCTCACGCACGGATCCCTTCCTTCGCAGGTTAGAATACCCACGTCCTTAACTTTTTATTTAGTAATGTCCCAAAGAAACAACCCCTCTATTGGTTACGTGCTCAATGTAATGACCCAGGAGCAATTGGATCACTTTTGCACCAATTACTTCATCCCCACCAATCTACACTCTTCTCTCCCTGGTGCAGGAGACCTTATAACTGAGGCTCCGCAGGGAAAGATTGGCCTATATACTCGTCTTTTTGATGCGGCAAACTACCGCATTCCTTTCACTCGTTTCCTCATAGATCTCTTAGGATATTATGATGTACATATTAGTCAGCTTCACTGTATAGGCGCATGTAAGGTTAGTCAGTTTGAAATCCTTTGTCGCGCTAGAAGAATCCCTCCAACCGTAGAACTATTCCGGCTATTTTACACCCCCAGTATAGTAAATGGTTGTCTATCTTTTAAGAAACGATCTCCCAATAGCCCCCAGTCCCATAATAAGCCCATGGACTCATTGAAAAACTGGTACGACCATTACTTTTTCATTGACTCGATAGTGTGGCCGGCCGACTATGTCTTCAAACATAGGTTATCTCATGACCCTCTTCCGCACGCCAGTACATATAATCCCCAACATTCCCAAGAAATATATAGGAATAGAACAGGGTTCCATAGAAACCTTCCCGAATCATTCCTCTGTTTGCTAGGGATTAGCCGCAACTATTTCAGCTCGTCCAACAGATATCCCGTGTTTTGGAGGAGGCATGGTGAAGGTAGGTATAGCATTCGCACATGAAAGACGTACGTACACTTATGTGCTATAACTAATATGCTTCGTTTATTGTGGCAGAAATGAACTTCTTTCGAATCCTACGTCAAGGCGATCCAAAGCTTATACCAGAGGGATCCCGGCCCCGACGTGAGAACGAGCTACCCCTCCTTGAGCACACCCGTAATGTAACAGTTGCCCTAGAAGCCGTACCGGATCCTCATTCAGACGAAGAGGAAACAACTCTCCTGAGAACCCCCGTAGATTTTGACAATGAGGATGGTGATCATATGATGCTTGAAGATGAAGCTGGGCCCTCCTCGCCGCCCAAGACTGCTACCCCCTCACACGGGGAAGAGCAAGGCGACAACCTTGAGAGGACCACCTCCAATCTGCGCCAGATGTTGGGCGATGACGAGGAGGAAGTTCATCCAGTAGACGAAGAAGGAGATGAGGATGAACCGCAGCCCGCCCCTAAGCGTACCCACAGGAAAAACAAGCGGGTGAGAAGAGATGCCCAAGCCGAGGTTGGTGAACACAATGCCCCACCCAAAAAACTGCGCGAGGACCACCCCCGCTATCAATCTGTTGGGAGCACCACTCAGGCATCCGAAATGGTGCGGGCCGCACCAGTGGATCCGGTCACTCAAGTTCCCCCGACCACATCAGAACTAGAAGGGAATAATATGTATGTCTACCCCTTTTATTTTACTCAAAACATCCATGATCTAAGTGAGAGCTACGGCTTTCTTCAAACAATACTTAATACTTATTCCAATTGTATGTATGTAGAGATGAACAAGCTGGTGCCGCGCCTCCCCCCAATGCACGGAAAGAGAAGAGGAAAGAGAAGGAAGTGGAGAGAGAACCTGTGCTACATACAGCCGCAACCAGATCCGGCCCTGCCTTTGAAGAAGGCACCCCCACGGCTTCCCAAGAGATCCCAATGTCCGGCCCTCATCAACAGTTCAATCCTGACTAGAATATCACCACCGCGTCACGAATGAGAGAGGCCGAGGAGTGCCGTGAGTACCTTAATAACTGCATCCCCCCTGGTTTGGTACGAATGTAAATGTACTAAGCCATGCGGATCTGGTGGATGAGTACAATGGCACCTTGGTGCATCAAATGGCGATGGGTACTTCTTTGAGGGTAAGATTTGAGGCTGCTCTCGAGCATGTTGAGTCTTTGAAGAGGAAGGTTGGACGAAGTGAGAGAATGATTGAAGAAAATGAAGCTCAAATTGCCACCCTCCAGTCACAGCTTGCTACTGCCGAGGCGACTGTTAAAGAACAATTGACCCACGCCAATGCTCATGACCAACATGTAGCCGAGCTCGAGACTAAACTTGAGGATGCAATAACCAAGGTATGTATCCGCGCCGTATCACACCTACACCATAATAACCACCATTCTAACACGTGATGCATCACATATAGGTGTCCGCGGCAGAAGCTTCAGCTAAGTCCTCCTCCGACCAAGAATCCATACTTGCCAAGAAGCTTGAGGACGCCTATGCACTGATCCAGGGTGGGGAGAAACTAAAAGAGGAGCTTGTTTGTGAGAGGGCCGTGACTGAACAACTGAAGGAGGCGTCTACCCAGAAGGATGTGTTAGTGAATGCCCTCATCTCTGAGCGTGACGATGTGCTATACCCCCAGCTACTAGCATCCATTGTCGGCCGTAGGTGGATGGTGGGTAACGGGGCGCGTTTGGCCGTAACCAAGGTGTTGGAAGCCCCTGAATTCGTTCAGCAATTTGCAGACCTCTTGTCAGATGGCATCGACCACGGTCGTCATGAAGGAATGGTCATGGCCGCAGAGCTAATAAGGAAGAAGCAAAACTTCACAAAGCATGCCTTCTTCAACACCGGAGCTGCTGACAAGATGACTGCTTCTATGGCTGCAATGCGAGATCTCCACTATCCCTTCTTTGCCGAGCTGGAAGCCAGCAAAGATGCGTCCAATATAGAGATTATGGAGAAACTAAGTCTTGGTGCATTTTCTCAAGGTGAGAGACATTCCCGGGCTCCTTTCACCCCCTCACCCAGCCACCTCACTCTTCCTATTTATGAAGATGTAACCAGAATCGTAGTTGGTGAACAACCATTAAGCGAGGTGCTGGAGAGGAATGCGGCTCAAGCTCTGGGGCGAAAGGAACGTGGTGAGATGTCATCTTGTCTGGCTGAGGAGCGATGGGAGATAGGTAGATTTCTCCCCCCCCCCCCCATGTAGGGTGCCCTTAATTTGTTATCTCTTGGATAATTTGGTTTGTAACATTAAACATTTGTCCGTGGATGTCCACGGTACCTCATGATTGTAAACACTTGTCATGCTATGTATAAGTCCGTGGTAGGCACGACAATTTTGATGATTTGGAAACTTGTTTATATTCTTTAGATATCATGTATCTGTGTCGCATGACATGTCACGTCTTACCCAGAATAAAACTAAGTCTATACTTTACTAGACGTGTGGCGTGCGTCTTTACCATGCAAAGCACTGCGTGAGCGCGGCATATGGAAACTTATCATGTCTCGTGAATAAGTTGTCTAGTAAGGATACATGATCCGCGTCACTAGGGTTGCATCCCTCTTATGTGACAAGTTGAATTATTAGGTTCACTTAATCCTCTTACCCCACCTGGAGGCGCATTGTACATGTACGGTATTGAATGAATGCATATGAATAAGACATGACACATTATAATAATAACAATTAAATCCATATGACTATAACGGAATCTAAAGAATAAAAACAGTTTGCACAAAACAAGTCGTGGAGCTAGCTAGGCACCACGTCATTTTATTAGAACGTTTACATTTTTTGTTTTAACAAGAATGGGAAATCCTAAAAAAAAAGCTAAAAAAACATAAGAAACAAGACAGAGAGAGCACATGGATCTTCATTAAAGCCAGATATAGCGAAGTATCCATGCGGAAGCCGTAGCTTTCAAAGATAGCACCTTTTGAGATTGGAGATATTCCATGTGCGTCCCAGATCGCGGCCATCCATGTCACGTAACTTGTATGCGCCCCGTCCTAAGGCCTTAGTGACCTCATACGGTCCTTCCCGCTTAGGGCCCAGCTTTCCTGTATTCTCCACTCGGCTTGCTTCGTTAGCACGATAGACATAATCTCCCGGTCGAAAAGAAATACCTTTAACCTTGGTGTCATAATAAGCCTTCATTTTAGCCTTGGACTTGGCCTCATTGATAGCCGCTATCTCCCTTTTTTCCTCCAACAAATCTAGATTTATCCGGAGTTGCGCGTCGTTCGTGACGACATTAACCTCCACCGTACGGATGGTAGGCATTCCTATTTCTGATGGTATAACAGCTTCAGTGCCGTAGGCCAATGCGAATGGAGTGTCCCCGTTAGCTGTTTTGATCATAGTCTTATGCGCCCATAGAACATGTGGTAGTTCGTCCACCCATTTGGCACTTCATTCCTCCAAGCGTGCCTTGATGCCGTTTCCTAAGCTTCTATTTGCTCGTTCCACAAGACCATTTGTCTATGGGTGCTTAACAGATGCGAAGCGCTGTTTGATATTCAATGCTGCACACCAGTCCTTGAATGGATTATCCGCGAACTGCTTCCCGTTGTCCGAGATGATTTCTCCTGGTAAGCCAAAACGGCACACAATGTTCTCCCAAACAAACTTTTTAACTTGTTTGCTTGTGATGGATTTGACTGCCTTGGCCTCTATCCAACGTGTAAAGTAGTCCATTGCGACAATCAAGAACTTAAATCCCCCCGCAGCTACAGGAAATGGTCCTACAATGTCGATCCCCCACTTATAGAATGTCCATGGGGATGTAATAGGTGTAAGCTCCTGCTGCGGATGTCTTGGTACCGGCCTGTGCACTTGACAATCACTGCATTTTCGAATCATGTCACGTGCATCCCTATGCATAGTAGGCCAATAATATCCTGTGCATAGAGCTCGGGCTACTACGGATCGGGGACCCGCGTGCATGCCGCATAACCCTTCGTGTATCTCACTGATCACATAAGTAGCCTGGCGTGGCCCAACACACCGCAACCACGACTACAAGAAAGAGCGCTTGTAAATAGTACCTTCTCGAAGCTCGAAGTGTTGCGACTTCCTTTTAATTCGTCGTGCCGCTTTTTCCTCGTCTGGAAGGGTTTCATTAGTCAAATAGTTGACAGTCGGGGTCATCCACGTAGGTCCATCTTCCTCAACTATAGCTGCAACTTCCCCTTCTGTTATAGACTTTTCCTTGAGTATTTCCACCAAGACTTGCTTGGATAAGTGGGCGAAACTTGTAGACGCGATCTTGCTAAGAGCGTCCGCCTTCTTGTTCTCACCTCTCGGTACCTGCTTGATAGAAAATTTGCTGAAAGCCGCAATGAGTGACTTGACTTTCTCTAAGTATTGAACCATGTTATCCTCCTTAGCTATGTAACCTCCCAGAATGTGGTTCGCGACAAGCCGTGAGTCCACGTAGGCCTCAAGGTTGCGGACTCCCATTCTAGCGGCGATTTTTAAACCCGCAATCAATGCTTCATATTCTGCCTCATTATTAGTGGCTGTGAACTCAAAGCGAAGGGCGTATGTAAACTCCATTCCTTCCGGATTCGTAAGGATGAGACCAGCTCCTGACCCATCCGTACACGAAGATCCGTCCGTAAATAACACCCATGGTTCTGCTGGAGTTTTGTCTTGTTTTACGATTGGTCCTTCTTCATCCGGCTTCTCTATCAAGAAATCCACCAAGATTTGGCCTTTAACAGCCGTCCTTGGTCTATAAGATATGTTGTGTTCTCCCAATAGAATGCTCCACTTTTGTAGCCTACCTGCCACATCTGGTCTATAGATGACTTGTTTTATTGGTTGATCAGTAATGACTACAATTGGGTGCGCCTGAAAGTATCGGCGCAACCGTTTTGTAGCAAACACTAATGCCAAAACCAATTTTTCCATAGAGGAGTAATTCAACTCCGGCCCTTGCAGTGTTCTACTTATGAAGTAGACCGGAGTTTGGACTGTGTCCCTATCCGTCATAAGTATCGCACTTATTGCTCCATGCGTGGCTGATAAATACATAATGAGCTCCTCCTTTGGTCGGGGAGCTACTAGAATGGGGAGAGATGCGAGGTGTTGCTTGAGTTGACCAAAGGCTTCCTCAGCTTCCTTTGTCCACCGGAAGTCTCCCTTCTTAATGCACTTCTTGAGTGTTTTGAATAGGGGGGGTGACTTCTCTATGGACTTTGATAAGAACCTATTTAGCCCAGCCAGCTTCCCATTTTAGGACTGCACCTCTTTTCATGTCTGAGGGGATGGTAGTTGTATTATTGCGTCTGATTTTTCTGGGCAAGGTTTGATGCCATTTGGATCAATCATATATCCAAGGAACATTCCTTCCGTTGCCCCAAACATGCATTTCTTTGGATTTAGCTTCATATTAATCCTCCTCAATGTGTCAAACGTCTCTTGGAGATCTCGGAGAAGTGAATCCTCCGTATGACTTTTGATGACTAAGTCATCCACATAGACCTCCAGGTTGCGGCCTATCTATGAGTCAAAGGCTTTGTCCACAAGCCGCTGGTATGTTGCCCCGGCGTTCTTTAGTCCGAACGGTATTTTTGTATAACAGTATATGCCTTGACTAGTATGGAACGTCGTCTTCTCTATGTTCTCTTCCGCCATCTGGATCTGGTGGTATCCTTTATATGCGTCTAAGAAGCACTTAAAGGGATATCCACATAGAAATTCCACCTTCCAGTCAATCTCTGGTAACGGGTAACAATCCTATGGACAGGCTTTGTTCAGATCCGTGAAATCCACGCACATGCGCTAGCTTCCGTCGTGCTTTTTGACCATGACTGGGTTGGATAACCACTCGTGGTAGTATACCTCGCGCATGATACCCGCATCCACCAGTTTCCGTACCTCATCCAATATCACTTGGCTGCGCTCAGGTGCCTGACCGCGCTTCTTTTGCTTGACAGGTGGGTATCCCTGGCGGATCTGGAGCCTATGTTCTGCTATCGCGCGCGGTACGCCCGTCATATGCTTGGGCTCCCATGCGAATACATCTAAGTTTGCCTTCAAAAGAGAGCACATGGCCCTCTTGCCGTTATCCGAGAGCGTTCCCCCTATGGACACCTCTTGTTCCGGGTAATCAGGATGGATTGCCACCTTCCAATTAGGAGGTGGTGATCCGTCCTTGGGGGAACAGGTGGAATCGGTGTTGTCACGGCATGACACTCGGATGCTGGTACGACTGTGTTATAGATGGTGACAATTTCTCCTTCCACAGGGAAGTTGATCATTCCGTGTGCCGTGGAAGGTACCGCCCGTATGGCCAGGATACCTGGTCTGCCTATGATCCCATTGTATGGAAAGTGTGAGCGTATCACCATAAAGTTCATCCACGCCGTGGTGGAGTGCTCTTCATTCCCAATGGTTACAAGCAGACGAAGTTGCCCTATTAGCCAGATGGTGTATCCACTAAAACCAATGAGCGGCGCCGTGGCCGGTACTAATTGGCTTCTTATTTTTGGTTGTAATTGTACAAAATAGTGTTCGTACAGTACTTCTGCTGATGACCCTCCATCCACATACATGCGGCGAACATTGTGTGTTCCAATGCTTATCTCAATAGTGAGAGGCGCATCAATCACATCGCTTGCTGTGATGGGAGGGAATGAGGTTTCTCTGCCACGTGAAAATTTTTTACTAATTTTCTGCCTCGTGCAGTGCTGTCTGGATTGGATCATATATATAGTTGAAGGTTTGTCCTTTTGGGGTCCTTCTTGTCATACTTCTTGTTGTCTTTTCCATCCTTCCAATCCTTGACCAAATGCTTGAGTTTACCTGACTTGATCAGTGACTCAATGTGCTTCTTGAGCTGGATACATTCCTCCGTACCATGGCCCTTGTCGTTATGGAATTCGCAAAAACGATTTCCTTGACGACGGTCCAACGGAGTCGTTATTGGGGGAGGTCTCGGGAAATTATCCCCTTCCGTCAGCAAGATCTCCCGGTAGGACATCTTTAGAGGGGTAAACTTATCGTCCGGCCGTCCTCTCTTTTTTTGGCTCTTATAATCTAAGCCCCTACCATTGTTCTGGTTGTTTTGACCGCCCGACTGTCTCCTGGACTGGTCGTTTGATCGGTAGCTGTTTCCTTTTGAAGGAAAGGCCGCGGCAACCGCGGTTTCTCCTTCTATGAAGTTTCTGACCCTTTCCATGAGGTAGTCATACCTCTCCGGACGCTTGTCATTGAGACGTCTGATTAATTTCCTGTCTGTTATGGCATGCATATAGTCGGAAATTTTCAGGAGTTCCGGCATTGTCTTTGTGCGTGTGCACTCGTCATTGAAGCGTTCAGTGAAGGCTTCCGTAGACTCCCCCGACCGTTGCTTGACAGTTGCCAATGAGACCGGGTCCCTATTATACTTCTTCCACTGAGTATAATTATTCTTGAACGCAGTGCATAATTCAGTGAAGCTATCAATGCTTCGCGGAGGAAGTCCTTCAAACCAGTCACGAGCATTGCCGATCAAGGTTGAATTGAACATTTGGCACCATATAGGCATGGGCCATCGCTCAATTTTCGCCTGCGTATCAAATATCTTGAGGTGATCATCCGGATTACCAGTTCCATCATAAGTTTTAACACACGCCGGCATGCGACGTTTTATGTCCTCGGAGTAATTCCGTATGCGGAGAGTAAAAGGATCTTCCCTGGGGTCTGCCCATGGGCGGGTGAGACTAGGGTCACACCACGGTTGGGAAAGATCTTCTGCTTCCGTCTCTCGGTAATAGGGACCGCCATAGTACTCCTCATTGTCTGGTGGTGGTGGAGGACTGCGCCTAGGTCGGCGATGCTTGGGCGGATGGTCATCCGAGTCCTCTCCTGATGGACCGGGAGAAGGAGGTGGTGCCCCATTTTTTGGGTGAGGGCCGCTCTTGTGAAAAGAGCCAGGATCCTTCTTCCCGTTATTCATCCTATCCCACAAGCTTGTGCGGCGATTGGTTCTGGTCAGTTCCAGATCTGGTCGTTCGGGTGAACCATCGGACTTCTCTCCCTCTTCTCTGGACTGTATTAGTTCCTGCATGAGACAATCCCCTATGCGTTCGAACACATTCCTGGGTTGGGGAGTTTCCTCAAAGAGGCTCCACTCCTGAGGTCGTGTCCGTCTCTTCCTCTGAGTTTGAGAAGAGGTGCTTGGTCCGGCATTGCCAAAGTTGAGTCTAGATTGGAGGTCCCTCCCTAGATTCAACCTTGATGCAATCCATGGGACGATCCTATCAAAGTTCTGCGTGAGAACTCGAGTGAGATCTTCCTCGCTGAGTGGTTCGACCTCTACTTCTTCCTCGGTCGATGGTCTGCGCGGCTCCTTGTTAGGGGCATTGGGCGCACTCCCTGGATCAGGATTATCCAAGGTCGAAGTAGTTGGTGGGGTCATGGAGAACGTGCTCGTCACCCCCATGGACTGAAGACCACTCTGGCTGTTTGGTCTGGCAACTTGATGGCTAGGGGATCGATTGGGAATGAGTATCCCTTCCCCTTGGGACTTCCGATTTCCAGGATTTCTGTTCCTGGATTTCCCTGCAGATGCCCCTTCGTCATTGAAGATTCAAGATGAGATTTTTGCTCTAGCTTAGTGTAATGGTCCCACGGATGGCGCCAACTTGTTGATACAAAAGTTGGGTGATCCTTGCTAGACCCGAATTAGGCTTAATTCGGGTTGGCTGGACTCCGGCTCCTGCACCAAGTGAATCGTATGGTTGGGATCCTGCACACTAAACAACACGTGTTAGGCTTACAGTGGGAATGTTTCCCACGATTAGACTCCGGTGTGAGAGTAAGTAATCGATTAGGGTTATAGGAATCGGATGAGAGTTGAGAGTGTGTAGAATGTAATACCCTTGTGGATCCCTTGGGGTTCTTTATATAGGCAGTGAAACCCTAATGGGCTGTCACTGATGCTTCGGCCCCAAGGCAAGGATAATCACCAAATTTAGATTGATTGTTATCTTCTAATTATGGTGAGTGAATATCCTCTCCTTTGGGATAAATCCTAATCATAGTAGGAGTATGATTCTTTCTAACCCTGCACCGGGCATGCCGGGTCGTGGGCCGCACACGTGTGTGCGGTTACTGTTCATCCAAGCCCATAAGCTCAAATAACATTATTCCCACCCATCTGTGATGGGCCGGATACGGGTAGTACCCGTGGGCCTGGTTCATGACCAGGCTGGGGACTATACGTCATCATAGTCCTTTCGGCTCCTTGCTTCACGATGTATCTCTTCACGTACTCCTTCTTGTCTCCATGATATTACCTAGGAACTTCACACTACCCAGTAGCTTCTAACTTCAACTCATCTACCATAATATTTTTAAAGGTACTTCAACCCCTCAATGGCTCACTCTTCCTTACTTGTTGTACTTCACCATTAATCAGCCTCCTACCAATCATTCTTTTACATCCATGTTTTCCTTCACGTGTCTACTACTACCTTGCCTCCATAACTATACCAATTCCCTTGCGTGTTATTTTCCCCATCTTTCCATTAGTAGAAACTTTCTGCTCTACCCTCACATCCGCTAGTACTTTCATCAATCTTCTAATGGTACTTCAACCAACTTCTCATAACATGACATCTCGTTCCCACGACCAGTCAACTAACTGTACTTACTCCCTTATTCCCGTAACCAATCTAAGTTTCAAAACTACACAAATCTTTATCATTCCTTCAACACAACCTTTAAACCAAAATACAACTCTCCATTATAGTATCTAACCATAAGTAATACTACCCAACTCTGTCCTCTCATCCTAACGTTCCCACAACTACATAACTAAATCAACCATTACGTGTACCAAAAGAATCCCAAACAATCGTGTCCCAAAATAAAATATAGGGTAAAATGAACCCTAGCCAAAACAACTGAAAACAAAACGATGTAATCTGAAAGATCAATGGAGTGTGCCATCAACAAAAGATAGACTCATCACGATTTGTATTACGAAATTTCAATATCTTAGAAAATTTTAAATTTTCATCTCAATTAGTTACTTCACATTAGGACCATATTTTAACACAATAAATGAAATCGTAGTCATATTTTACCATCTTCGTTACTATCAAAGGGCATAACTCAGTTAGTGTACTAAAACTCAGTTTATCTATCGTCTCCTTTAACAATAAATTCATCTTTTATCTTCATTATTTTATCAAAGGTATCCACTAGTTAGTATAGTATAACGTTATTCTAACCATTATCTTGTTTACTCACATTAAACTCATTTCACATGTTATTATGAAACTAATACGTGTTTATAAAATATGGTGTTTTTATTCATTTTATTCTATATTATAATTATTTTATATAATCCATTTAGGCTTGTTATAACTAACTAATACACGTTTACAAGGTGTGGTGTTATTATTATCATTATTATAATAGAATCTTCCTTTTTACTCTTTACGTCTATTTAAATACTTCTAAAATTTTAACTCCACTTTTAATAATATTATCGTAAAATTTCTTTACCCTTTATATGTACCATCACATGTTACTTAGAAAACTAATCCATTCATTGTCAAGATTTTTTTTTTACTTATTACCAATAAACTTAAAGAAAAGATATGTAAGTCAAGATATCATACCGTACACTTACAAAATATTTTCAAAAGCATTTTCCTTTAATTAGCTAGACTCCTTTGCAAGAAAATTTTAGTTCTCATTAATTAAATTACATACCCGAATGTAGACACACTTCAAAAGATTCAAAACGTCATTGGAACTCCATCAAACTCTAGCACTAATAAACTGTTTAAACACGAGAGAAAACTAGGTACGTTCAAGTTATAATAACTATGGAACAACCGTATATCATAACATAACATCTACTAGTATATATACATCCGCATATATATACCTATTAAATCTCTCAAAACATACTCGTTATCATACATGTCAATTCAATCGATCGTGTCATACACTCGTTTTTCCATACGAGTAATCACCATCTCACCATTTCACCATGCCACAACAAGGCATAAAACCCATCACCAAAACCAAACCATATCGTGTGACCCCATAATCACACAACACGACTATAACCCAAAACATATAACACAAAAAAACCATAGCCATATCATAGGCAACCATTAGATAAACCCATATTGTTTACAAATACCCAAAATACAGATCTCATCATATACAAGCATGTACTAACCCATTTTTCATGCAACCATACTTGGAAGTCTATCGGTGTTGTGGCACATATATAATTACGTAGGCCTCCATAATTATAGATGTCCCCTTTCACCCATGTACTCCCTCCTATGACGACACTTATAAGAAATTAGTACTACACGGAATACATAAGTCTACCACATATATACCACATAAAATACACTTTATATATATACCGTATAGGTAAAATAAGAACATCTCATACTTCAACCCTAACTTCATTCATAACTCGAGGCTCAATCACCAAAACAAATCAATAACAACAAAATATCCAACATTAAAAAATGACCATAACCATTCAGGCGGAAATTCGAATCTACTACTAGTCGCAGACTCAACATCGGTACTATCCTATTATTACCTAGCGCGCCTCTTCTTCTACGCGACATGGGTAACACTAAATAGGTTCCTACACTTCCAGTTCATACGTCGCATCAATAGAAAATAAATGAATATACTTACATATATTATATCTCAATAAGTAAGTATGAAAGTAAATAAATATCCAAAACGAAATCAACACTTAAGCACTCCATATACTATAATGCACACATACCCCTATGACACCTACATACATGGACCCTTAAGCTATGGACTAG
This sequence comes from Glebionis coronaria, assembly GCA_025667525.1. Classification (NCBI taxonomy): domain Eukaryota; kingdom Viridiplantae; phylum Streptophyta; class Magnoliopsida; order Asterales; family Asteraceae; genus Glebionis; species Glebionis coronaria. The sequence continues at coordinate 478,033,844 of CM046874.1, forward strand.
GCTACTAGACTAGGCAACCTAATTTTCTATAACCATTGTCTCCGATACCATTCTGTCACACCCCACCATGGTGGAATATGGGGCGCGACGTATGGATATCATCACAACGATAGCGTGTCTATAGAGATAACTAAATGAAATGGAAATATCATAAATGGTGACACAATGTCATGAAGATATCTCAAATAATGCAGGTGTATAGGTAAGTAGGTAACAGGTCTACCCCTTACCAAAGACATACAATTATCAAATAACAAACATATAGGTGTCTATAAAGTATCACTTATTCAAACATAAATAAAGACTAAGAGGAAAGCGGGTTCCTCCAAATACAATCCTAATCCTTCCAGCTAGCCACTCCTATTCTCACGCTTAACCACATTCTCACCTGAAAGAGACACTAAAACACGTCAACATAAAGTTGGTGAGAGTCATAGGTTTAGACTCTAACGCCAAATCAGTAATAAGCTATGAATAATAACCATTAACAAAAGAACATATGGACAATGTGCTACAATTATGTATTAACAACTAGCATTCAAGATTAACCAATAACCACAAATTCAAGGCTCCAAGCCTTACCAATAACTACAATTCCAAGGCTTCAATCCATACCAATCACCATGGTCCCATAGGCGCCCATACACCTATGAACCAATCCCAAGGCCCCGCCTTGTCAACATCCCCTTGGTGCCAAGTCAAACCACGATAACTGAGACGGTACGTGTCCCCCGATCCAAATCATAAACACAATCAAGAATCATATAGTAGTTAATCACATAAGTGCACACAAAAGTCCATCATAAACCATAAAAACATTCGCAGTATTGGTTACAAAACCATAGAGTGTCTCTTCCATCCCATCTGGAATTCAAATCATAAAAAGACATAGGACTATGAAACTCACCTGAACAAGCTTCTCCAAATATTCGCGCTCTAGCAAAAATCTAAACACACAAACGTATACAATCAAGACATGAACCACACGCCAAAATGGCTCATCAATCTATGCTGGATATATAACCTTATCCTACAACTTAACCCCATTTAATATGTCATATGCATCTCATTACATCCCTCTATAAAGCCCTTAACTTAGTTTAGTTCATAACTCGCCCCGTTAACATTTAACCCTAAACAGTCCCGTTTTTCATAATTCAAACTATGGGTCGAACACCCCCTTAACCAAAATAACATGCCCTGTAAAAGAAACCATATGCCCTTACATGTGTTAGCTAACTCTCCCATTTGGCCGCAACCTTAAAGTTACTGTTAAGGCCTCCACATATATATATATATATATATATATATATATATATATATATATATATATATATATATATATATATATATATATATATATATATATATATATATATATATACTTTTACCTATCCAGAATTTACAGATTTTGAACATACGAAAAGTTTGTTATGATCAGAGGGTCTTACCCTAACCCATTTGTTTATCCCTCCACCAGATCTTTTATTTAATATATAATCTAAGTCTCATGTTCGTTTGAAGGTCCAATTATACTCCTAAGTACCCTAACCATCTTAAACCATTAATTTAAACCAGACTATTTTCAAAACTGCTTTGACCTTCGATTGTTGTAACATGTTTTTGACCCACTTCCCGACCTCCAATTTAATTCTCGTTTCTTAAATTTGTAAGCCAACTCAATTACCTTTCCAGGGGTACCAAGATCGTAATTTCAAAGTTTGTAAAACTCTAGATATGATCAAAACAATGACCCAAAAATTATGCCCAGTTTTTAATTACGAATTTAATATGATTAACCTAATTAATCATACATAAACCCTAATTAAAACCTAAAAACAATTTCCAATGATACAAATCTATTAATTACATCACTAATTACAGACCATTAACAAAACCTATTTAAAAATTATGAATGTCAAACCCTAATCCATCATATTAGGTTACATACATAAATTAAACGTTAATTAAACATAATTTTAGTGCATACCTTAAACCATAATTGAATAATTGGGTTTTCTTGATCCACCATTGTTAATCACGATTGATATTAAGTTTGGGAGAAGGAAAAATCGTTTTGGAGCTAAAGGGAGTAATATGGGCAATTAAAACTAACCAGGAAGCCTAATAGTACTCAAACTGGGCTCCCCTTCCTTTCCTTAAGCAAAATTCGGCCAAAAACCAAGTCCAACACCCTATGGCCGACTTTTTTAATTATATTACTGTAAATTAACTATTAATTATTATTACCTTAAATTCCCCTAATTTATTTCAGCTCCTAAAGCCTCCCGAACCTCAAAACCGTAAAACTAGTCAAATTTACGCGTATACCGCAAAAGACGTAAAATATACAGTTTTATAAAAACTCTTGAAATATGAAATAAACTAATTAACTAAGTCCTAAATGACTTAAAACCATCCCGAAAAATACTCCCGTGACTAATTACCTCATCCAAGACCTCTAAATGCTAAACCTTAAATCGTAAAAATACGATTTTCTATAATACATATACGTATACGTAAAACCATGAAATAACACCATCTCATTCCATACACTACCTTGTGAGCTCATGAACATGAAATAACCGTTCCTCGATTTACTTATGATTACCATATGCCTATAAACGATATCCAAACCTCACTCCAAACACACAAAATAAACATATAAGCACATAAAAGCACATATTTGCACAAAACACCCTAAACAGTAGTCTAAGTGACGAACCCCAAAACCATGGTTGTCACATACGCCTTGGCCGATCTTGGTGCTAGTATCAATTTGATGCCTCTTGACATATTTAAGTCGCTCAATCTTCCTAATGTTACTCCTACAAATATGTCTATCGAGATGGCCGATCATTCTACAATTCCCGCATGTGGAACGGCCGAAGACGTTTTTGCGAAAGTGGGAAATTTCTATTATCCGGTAGACTTTATCGTAGCCTATATTCCCACGGATCCTCAAGTTCCTCGCATTTTAGGTCGTTCGCTTTTAGATACGACGAAGGCGGTTATTGATGTGCATGCTAGGAAAATCACCTTACGCTTCAACGACGAGGAACTTGTTATAAACGCAACTCAAAACTCCAAACTTTCTCATGTTTATTCTATCGCGACTATGAACCATGTTGATTTAATCGATGTCGTTTTCGTGGAATTTTCACAAGAAATTTTAGGTTTTACCGATGAAGCAAATAGTGTCAATCCCACTATGCTCGATCCAATTCTTGATAATTCGACACCATCTTTCACTCCATTTGAAGGAGGTGGTTTTACTTGGGAAGAGTTTGATGTACCTCGAACTTCTAACGAAGACCTCGACGATGATGAGGATTTTTCGATTATCAAGGATTTTCTAAACGATTTCCATTTCCTCCGCCGGTGGAGGTTATGTGTATTGAACCAAAATCTTCAATCGACGAACCACCAATCCTCAAGTTGAAAGATATTCCTCCTCACCTCGAATACGTATTCTTGGAAGGAAACGATAAGTTGCCGGTTATTATTGCGAAAGATCTTTCGGATGATGAAAAAATCGCACTTATCGATGTCTTGAAGGCTCACAAAGGGGCAATTGCGTGGAAATTATCCGACATTAAGGGTATCGACCCCAAATTTTGTACCCACAAGATTTTAATAGAGGAGGACTACAAGCCCGCAATCCAATGTCAAAGAAGGGTAAACCCCAAAATTCACGACGTCATCAAAAAGGAAGTCCTTAAACTCCTTGACGCGGGAATGATTTACCCTATTTCTGATGTCCCTTGGGTGAGCCACATTCATTGTGTCCCTAAAAAGGGAGGAATGACTGTTGTGTCATACGATGACAACGAGTTAATTCCAACTCGACTCGTGACCGGTTGGAGGGTGTGTATTGACTATCGTAAGTTAAATGACGCAACTCATAAAGACCATTTTCCCTTGCCCTTCATGGATCAAATGGGAAACGATTTCTATAGATTTTTAGATGGTTTTTCCGGTTACTTTCAAATCCCCATTGATCCTCGGAAAAAACTACGTTTACGTGTCCATATGGAACGTTTGCCTATCGTAGAATGCCATTCGGACTTTTCAATGCGCCGGGAACCTTTGAAAGGTGCATGATGGCTATTTTTCATGACATGATCGAGAAGACGATGGAAGTCTTCATGGATGAATTTTCCATGTTTGGTAGTTCGTTCACTTCGTGTTTAGGAAATTTGGAGAAAATGTTAAAATGTTGTGAGGAAACCAACCTTGTGCTCAATTGGGAAAAATGTCATTTTATGTGTGAAGATGGAATTGTCTTAGGGCACAAGGTCTCGAAAGCGGGGATTGAGGTAGACAAAGCTAAGATAGACGTCATCGCCAAATTATCTCATCCCAAAACCGTTAAGGGAGTTAGGAGTTTCCTAGGCCACGCGGGCTTTTATCATCGCTTCATCAAAGATTTTTCAAAGATATCTCGACCCATTACACATCTTCTAGAAATATATGCTCCTTTCATCTTTAACAAATATTGTGTTCGAGCCTTTGAAATTCTTAAAAGGAAACTAACCGAAGCTCCCATTCTTGTTGCTCCCAATTGGAACCTTCCCTTTGAGCTCATGTGTGATGCAAGTCATTACGCCATTGGGGCAGTTTTGGGGCAACGTCATGATAAAGAATTTCTTGTCTATTCACTATGCTAGTAAGACGATGACCGAGGCTCAACTTAAATATACCACAAGGGAAAAACAATTACTTGTCGTGGTGTATGCATTTGAGAAATTCTGACCTTACCACGTCTTAACCAAAAGCATAGTGTATACGGATCATTCGGCTATCAAGTACATCTTTTCTAAGCTTGATGCAAAGCCGAGATTGCTTCGTTGGATTCTCCTCCTACAAGAATTTGATGTCACCATAAAAGACAAAAAAGGAGCCGAGAATCTTATGGCCGATCACCTCTCTCGTTTGGAAGATCCTTACCAAAGTGTGTACGAGAACAAGGAAATCGCCGAAACATGTCCTCTCGAGACACTTGGTGTAGTGAATTCCAAGGATGATTCTTCTACCCCATGGTTTGTGGACATCACAAATTACCATGCGGGCAACTTCTTCATTAAGGGTATGACGACACAACAAAAATGAAAATTCTTTCGTGACGTCAAGTTCTACTTTTGGGACGACCTTTATCTATTTCGGACTTATGCGGATCAAATTATTCGACGTTGTGTGTTTGGCATCGAAGCTACTAATATCCTTAGAGCTTGTCACGAGGGACCCATGGGTGGTCACCATGGTGCTAATCTCACGGCGAAGAAGGTCTTTGATGTTGGTTTCTTTTGGACTACTATTTACCGAGATGCACACGCACTTGTCAAGTCGTGTGACTCATGCCAACGTCAAGGAAAGGCCTCACAAAACTATGAAATGCCACAAAATATCATACAAGTGTGTGAGATCATTAAAGTGTGGGGCATTGATTTTATGGGGCCGTTCCCATCATCTCGTGGTAATAAGTACATCATTGTCGCCGTTGACTACCTATCCAAGTGGGTGGAAGCTAAGGCTTTGCCCACGAACGATGCTCGTGTGGTAGTCAAGTTCTTGAAGCAATTGTTCTCTCGGTTTGGAACACCTCATGCAATCATAAGCGATCGTGGAACCGATTTTTGTAACGACCAATTCGAAAAGGTTCTAAAGAAATATAGGGTTACACATCGGCTTTCTACGGCTTATCACCCACAAACGAGTGGGAAAGTTGAGGTTTCAAACCGAGCTTTAATGAGAATTTTGGAGAGGTCGATAGGAGAGAACCGGCAATCTTGGCCGGATAAGTTAGACGTTGCTTAATGGGACTTTCGTACCGCTCATAAGACGCCCATTGGGTGCACTCCTTATAAGCTCGTGTATGGGAAGAATTGTCACTTGCCAACTGAACTCGAACACAAAGCTTATTGGGCCCTTAAGCATTGTAATGATGACATTGAGACCGCGGGAAAACACCAGAAAATGCAATAATTGAATGAATTGAGAGACATTGCTTATGAAAATTTATTGATTTACAAAGAGAAAACTAAAAAGTTTCATGATTCTAAAATTAAAAACCGGGTTTTTAACATTGGAGATCATGTGTTGCTTTTTAACTCAAGATTGAAAATATTTTCCGGCAAGTTGAAATCCTGTTGGTCCGGACCGTTCACCATAACCCAAGTGTTTCCTTATGGGACCATCGAGCTAGCTCAAAATGATGGTCCTAACGTTAAGGTGAACGGTCATAGGGTTAAGCACTACTTTGGTGGGGAAGTCCCTTCTTTGGACGACCTCCACCAAGTCACCTTCCCCAATGATAATTAGTATTGAGGGAATCGAGTCGAGCTCATGACTCGATAATCAAAAACGAGGTGCCTTGAAATGTGTATAGTTGAAGTTCGTTTTTCTCAGCACTTAACAAATTGAAAGTCCTAACAAGATCGAGTTTTTAATTGTTTTTGGTTGGTAAAGTATTTGGGATAATCTATAGCTAATTCAAACAAAGCCTTGCTAAAATGAAACATACAGTCTACTTATACGTAAAACAAAGTGCACAAACCAAGAATTTATTCAATTAAAATGCTAAATGTAAATTCTACAAATTATAAGGACTGAAAATGTAAATTCTATGAAAAATAAATGCCAAAAATACAAAGTCAACAAGTCTAGGGACTAAATATGCAAAATAAGTTAACTAAATGGACTCAAAGTGAAAACTTATCAAACAAAGTAACTAAATTTAAACTAACTTGAAAACTGACTAACCACTTTTAAACAACTTTGAAAATACAAGGACTATACTTTTGAAAACCCTAATTAGTTGGAAAATTAGCCTATTATGGAAACTGTTTAATACCAAAAGGACTAAAAGGCAATTTTTAGAAACTTTAAACCAAAAACGGGTTTAAGAACAAAATAAGCTCGTTTGAGCTCGTTTGAGCTCGTTTCTTGACCAAATAAGCTCAAACCTATTTCAAAAGTCTTAAAATCAAAATTAAGCTAGACCTGTCAAAGGAATTAAGCTGAAACTATCTAGAACTCTTATAAGCAAATTCAAATAAGCTCAAAATAAGCTAACTGATAAGCTACTCATGCACAACTTGATTTTAATGAAGAAACTTGTTAAACATCTCAAAAGAAGAATGGGAAATCTAGTTTCAAAGAAAATGATCTAGTAATAAGCTCTAAAATTGAAAATAAGCTAAAATGAGTTTATGTTGACTTTTGTTGACCAGATTTTTCAAAAAGCTCAAAATCTAAAAACCTACTCATGAACACTCTCTAAATGGAAATATGAAAGAAAATTAACAGATTTCTGAAGTGGAATTGGAGATATGAGAAATCAGTTCACCTATTTATCATAGGGAATTGAAAATGCTCTAGTGCTTAATAAAGTGCTTATTTCTCACTTAAAACTAGATACTGTATAATTCCTTCTATAAGCTAAAACTTCATATGTTGAGTGAAAGATGAGAACTGGTTTCAAAGAATTTCATCAAGAAACAAAGAATTACCAAGCAATTGAAATCATGAACTTTCTGAAAACTTACTTAACAAAAACTGACCCAAACTTTTTTGTGTACCAATTGCCTTTTTGACTAAAGCCTTGACTTGAAACTGATAGAAATCATTATGCTAACACTAGATGACTGAAAAGGAACTAGAATTTGCCAAATTCTAACACTTGAAATCAACTTGTAAGCTAATCCCAAACACTACTTATATGATCTCTAACAAACTTTTATGAAGGAATTTTAAGCAATTGGTTAAAATGAGTGAAATGTGATATCAAACTAAGTTCAATGAACTAAATGAAATGCAAATGAACCAGTTACAAACAGTCTAAAAGCTAAAACTCAATATGTTCTATTAAGCTGAAAATGACTGATTAAGCCAAAAGCAGAACAAGTATAAGGCTAATGAGCAAGTATTAAGCTACAATAAAGCTACTCAAACACTGAAATCAGATCAAAGACTAGCTAAACACCTTTTATCATGCATTCACTCAAGAATTAACTAGGAATTGAATAGGCAAGCAACAATTAAGTGGAACAAAAACTCAGAATTTGAAACCTTCTAGCTTAGGCCTCCATTGGGGAGTAGAGAAGCGCTGAGCTTTCTAGCTAGTGCTAAACCACCACCTTAGCACTAGAAACAACCAAACATCTACAAATCAACAGCTACAATCACCATAATCTCCATTGTTGAACAGGAAAGCTTCAAAATCTACTCAATACTTGGACTGGAATGAACTGAACAGGATCAACAGCTATAAGTCTTCTTAATCAGCTAATCATGATCAAATGGTGATCATAACTAGCTAATAACAGCAACAGAGTAACAAAATGTAGGGTATGAACAGTAGAATAGCAGTGAAGAATTTGGAGGGAAAATTGAAATTTTATTGATTATGGATGAAAAGTGGTTACAAGATTAGTTATAACTACCTAACAGACTCTCGAAAGGTTGTCAAGCTTTTGAGAGTTGTTAACTACAACTATGAACAGAATTAACAGAGAGAGCTAAATTCTAGTGTGTGTGTTTTCACACTAGCTACATACTACAAATGAGAACTCCTATGCCTATTTATAGAATGGAAATGTGAAGTAGTTGGAGATTGTGACATGTCAGAACCAATCAATTGCCTCCACGTGTCCTCATCTTATCAATTGGATATATCCGTTACAAGTTTGAATTTGGGCATTTCTTGGTGAGTTAATTTGAGCTTGATTGGATTGTTGGGATGGATTTAGGACTTGAAAATGAATAAGTTTCATGTAGAACACTTCTTCTGATATGCAGTAGAGATCAAATTCGTAACTGGGTTTGGTTTGTTGAAGAAGGTGACAGGTTTCATCTTGTGGTTGGCTCAATATTTGTCACACGGATCACTATCCAAAAGAATAGTGTGATCCGTGTGAAAGGACATGGTGTGTTTTGATTGGTTGTGGGTGATTAAGTGGAATCCCACGTATTTTGTTTATTATTTCCCAAAGCTGAAGTGGCAATCCAAAACTCCCATTCCTTGCATTCTGATTGGCCCATTTCTCTTAACATTGATTGAACTAGTTTAATCTTTCAAAAATGGCAGAAAAGGTCCTTCAAGTTGACAGTTTTATAAAATGAGCTCTAGTCTTCATTCCTTTGGCAATTTCAGTCCTTCCACTTGCAAACTAGATCATATAGCCCCTTTGACTGAGTTGACTTTAAGGTTGACCTTATTTGACTTTAATCTTGACTTTGACAATTTTTCACTTTAGCCCCTTAACTTTGTAAAGTTGTCAAGATAGGTCCTTGCACTTCAAAGTCTTGTCACTTTTGATCCTTTTTTGTCTTTTTCATCCAATTAAGCTTGATTTCTCCTTTGTTTGCTTGAAATTGTATCCTTCTTACCTATTTGCACACAAACACAAAACATACCACATAATTCCGCTTTATAGCACAAAGTTTAGGTATTTTCCTTGTGTTTTAGGGTGATTTTGTTGATAAATTGATATGAGTTTTTGCTCATATCAAATCTCCTACACTTGAACATTTTCATGTCCTCATGCAATGCTATATTTTAAAGCACAAGTTTACATTTTCCTCATAATTAATCCACCTTGGCCATTATAGAATGCATCTACACTACTCTACACTATATGATGCATGATTTTAATTTTCAACAATGCAATGAACAAAATACAATTCTATCTATATATTTTTGGTTTTTCTTGAAATGGTTTGATGGAAATAACTCATAAAGAAAACAATGACTTGGATTAGGGCTTGGGTACCATGGATATTTATCACCCTCAAGTTTCACTTTCCCCATACCAAGCTTAAAAATGGGATCATTGTATTCACAAGTAAAAAGTGCATCAACTTATTCATGACAATTAAATGTGGAACAGGTTATTAATTGAGCAAATTGCTTGTGGGCAAATTTGTCATTTATTTCAAGCGTGAAGTATAAGAAATGCAAAATCCAAAAATAAGGAAGCACGGTTTTAATCCTAAGTAATCCTCTCATCCACTACTTGAAAAACCGCCCACACTTAATATAAGTCCGTTTCAAGAATAATAAGTCATTCGCCTTATGTGTAAAATCCTCATGTCATGCTTTCATAAGTAGCTACACACTCGCTAAGGAAAGAAAAATAAAACTCACGCAATAATTTACATCCGCCATCTTTTTGAGACTTTGGATCTTCAACCCCGCAACCCGTCAAGGTAATATTGGATTGGAGCAATCTATTGAATCCCCGCAACCCGTCAAGGTAATATTGGAACTCAATAGTCACTATAATTAACACCACACTGCCCTTCTTGGGAGTCTTGTATATATATATATATTTATTTATTTTTTCTTTTCTTTTTTTTTCTAGCCACTCATTTTTTTTCATAAGCCGCTCTTATTTTTCTTTATTCCTCACTAAGAAAGTTTAAAAGAATAAAAGGAAAAACACCCGCTAAATATTAAGCATGACATAATTCTAGTACACATAAAACGTTCTAACTTAGAATCTTAAGACGTACTTATATCAACCATGAATGATTAGACAAAAATGCATAAGAGATTACAAACCAATTAAAACCGCTCTTGATTATTTATTAACATATATACATGCGAAGAAAATAGAGGTAAAGAAGAGAAGGGTTTAGCCACAAGTAATTATCATGAAGTTTATCTAGCCCTTTTATACTTGCTTCAACTCTATCATTTCCCATTCTCCACAAGTTTAAAATATCAAGGAATGAGATTGGTGGATGCTTAGCCTAATAGACCAATGAAGGACTACATGGTTAAGGATACTAGCTAGAGAATGCTTAGATAAGCAAACTCGAGTTGAGTCAAAATATCCATGGTAGGCCTAATATGTCAAAGAAGTCTAAACTTGTTAAACCATGTTTTTATTATATTTTTCCTTTTATAAATTTTTGATGAAAGATAAAAGAAAAGATATATACAATGCAAATGTGTTATGCAAATGAAAAATGATTAATGCAAAAAATTATGAATGCATATTTTTGGTGGCCAAAGTAGATCAAAAATTTGAAAAATGTTTGAAAAATTAATTTTCCATGTTATCATGAAGGACAAGACAAGTTCTAGGTAAGGTCACTTCGATAGAAGACCCCCTACACTTAAGCTAAACATTGTCCTCAATGTTTAAGAGCATGGAAGTATAAAAACTTCCACTACACTTATGACAATGAATAGACTTTGCTTAACCCAAGTTAAGGAAAGGTCAACTATTGGTGAATTCATGTTTAAGCACAAGGTGTCAATGAAAGATCACAATAGTAACGAAGTGAACCGGATAGAAGGGCCTCCTCCATAAGCTCCAAAGCATGAAATGAGTGAGCAACCCTACAAACAACATGAAGACAAAAGAAGGTCTCCCCTACACTTATCTCCAATTCTATACCCTTATTGCTAACCTACAACACTCTAAACCTAGTTATACGATGCTTGAGTTATGGAGTCTCTAGCTCGACTCGTCCCACACTTTAAAAGTGTATAAAACCTATCATGGAGATTTTTTTTTTTGCCCTTTTTAAGAAAAATCTCCATGATGAGGTAAAACAAGTTTTCAATGATCAAAAGTTCATAAATATCCCCCAGGATCAAATACATAATTACCATCCCACTTATAACACAAATCCACAACTAACTTCCCAAGCAATGGTGAAAAGAGTGAGGTGTTGTTCTCTAAAATGGTGGCCCATATGTTCTCCAAAAGGTAATAAGGTGATGCTCTCAAATCATTCACAAGTTTTCCTTTTGTTGCATCAGGCGGATACTGAGATGGTGTAGCAAGCTCTCTGCCAGGATCAAAAATCCGTTCCTTGATGGGAAAACAACAAGTGTTGGTTGCCTTAGAAGATTCTCCTTTGTAGTTCACATGGTAAGAGAAAGGTTGTGGAGGCATGGGTAACAACAAGCTCTTGGAAGGAACCATCATGACTTGTTTTCCTTTATCACTTTGAAAGGTTGAGGTGGGCAAGGAAGAAGGTAAAGGATCTTCATGCAATAGAGATTCTAAATAGAGTATGTCCCCCTCCTCATCAAGATATCCAAGAGTATACTCAAAAGGTATATCCACTTCTAAAAACTCATCAATCTCATCAATGATAGAATCCTCCTCATCACCATAAACATCATAGATAGGTTTATCAAAGATTGGTGATTCCTCAAAACCAAAGGAAGTATGATCATCAGCAAATGGAGAGTCACAAGTAGAAAGCTCATCATCACTATAATCATCATATGTTGGTGTATCACAAAGAAGAGATTCTTCATCACTAAAGTCCTCATGAATATCTTCATCAGTGTGGAAAAGTGGATTGTCATATGAGGTTTCAAAGAGAGGATTGGAATAGATCACAAAATCACCAAAGTTAAGCTCTTGAGAGTCATGAAAATCCAATGATGAAGTAATGGAAGCAATGGTCTCAACATGAGGTAAATAATAATCTCCACTTGAGCAAGCTTCATAAAAATATTCATCACATACTTCATCAAGGAGATGATCATGAGTTTCCTCCTCATTCACAACATCAATATGTTTTACCGCTTCGGGCTCATTAGACTTCTTAGACATCTTCCCCATGTTAAACACAACTCTCTCATCTCCTACCCGCATTGTAAGTTCACCTTCCGCCACATCTATTAGAGTTCTACCCGTTCTCAAAAATGGCCTACCAACAATCAAAAGTACTCTAGGATCCATATCATAATCAACCACCACAAAATCCGCGGGAAAAGTAAATCTATCAACCCCAACAAGAACATCCTCCGCAATTCCCACCGGATAAGCTATAGTACGTTTGGCCAATTCAAGAGTCATCTTAGTAGGAGTGAGCTCGGGAAGTGAAAGTTTCTTCCAAACCGATAATGGCATAAGATTTATGCTTGCTCCTAAATCCGCTAAAGCCATACAATTTTCCACCCCCGGGAAATTGCAAGGAATCAAAAACCTCCTCGGATCTCCAAGCTTAGTAGGCAACTTCTTAAGCAAAACCGCGGAACAATTTTCATTCAAAGAAGCATTAGGCAAATCCACCAATCTCTCCTTGTTAGAAAGTAAGTCCTTGATCATCTTAGCAAACTTAGGCATATTGGCTAAAGCTTCCGCAAAGGAAATATTGATGTTGAGTTGCTTGAACATCCTTAAGAAATTTGAGACTTGGATGTCATCCTTGTTCTTTAACTTGTCCTTTTTCAACCTTGAAGGATATAGAAGAGTTGGTTTAGGTGTAGGTGTTGTAGTGGAAGATTTGTATTTGATATCTTCTTCATTGGGAGTTGTGGAAGGTAGAGGAGAAGTAGGAATAGGTTGAGAAGGTGTGTTTGATTGAATGGGAGCATTTTGAGGTGGTGAAGTAGATGTAGAAGGCTTGTCACATGTAGGAACAAAAGTGGGTGGAACAATAAGAGGCTTAGGAGGTGAAGGATCCTTTGTTGACTTTCCACTTCGTGTTGTAATAGCATTGACGTTTGCTCTTGGATTTGTTTGTGTGTTAGAAGGTAAAGCCCCTTGTGGTCTTTGATTAAAAAGCATCATAAACTTCTTATTTGATTCTTCATGCATTTCTCTCATTCTTTTCTCATTAGCTTGGAACCTCCTTTCATTCTCTTTATTCATTTTGCGAAGAAGCTCAATTGTGTTATAATCTTGTAGCACATTTCCTTGAAAACCTTGGGGTTGGAAAGGTGGAGGTTGATTTTAAAACCCTTGATTATTACCTTGAAAGGTATTTCCTTGATTGTAAAAGGTATTTGGTGGTCTATAGATATTCCCTTGATAAGGTGGTCTTTGACCTTGATTCCTTTGTAACACTTGAGGAGGATTTTGTTGAAGTTGGGTGGGTGGTTGTGGTGGGAATCCCGGTGGAGTAAGGTAATTTTGGGACTTGTAAGAAAGGTTATTTGAATTGATATTTGGCTTGAAGTGTTCATGATGTTCCTCTTGGTAAGCATAACATTCCCCTTGATAACCTTGCACCTTATCACATTGTTCATAGGAATGAGGACCTCCACAAGTCACACAAGAAAGAGTAATGGCATGCACATCATTTGAGGAATGATTGCCCATAGAAAGTTTCATAAATTCATTCATCGTTGTTTCTTGCATCTTTTGAGTGTTTTGCATGAATGTTTGACTTTCCTTTTGAGCTTGAGTAAATGCTTGAATGCATGAAATGAGTTGAGTCTCCAATGGTTTAGAACTTCCTTCTTGAATGACATGGACTCTTTCATCAAATTGTGTGTTGGTTTGAACCATTGCTTTGGTCTCAATAATATCCCAAGCCTCTTGAATGGATTTAAGAAGAATATTCCCTCCCGCGGAAGCATTGAGTGAGTCTTGGTATGAGGTTTAAGGCCATTGTAGAAAGTATTGATTTGGTGAACTTCATCCAATCCATGGTTAGGGCATCTCCTTGATAACTCTCTAAACTCCTCTGTGACAACCGTGGTTTTGGGTTTGTCACTTGGTCTTACTTTTAAGTTATTTTATGTGTGCTTACTTGAATTGTGTGTTTACGTGTTTATTTTGTGTGAACGAGGTTGGTGTGGTTATCGTTTATGAATATAGAGTACTCATAAGTAAATCGAGGAACGGTTATTTTATGTTCATGAGCTCACAAGTGGTGACTATGAAATGAAAATGGTGATATTGTGGTGTTTACGTATACGTATAAGTATTATAGTAATAGTATTTTTTTAGGATTTACGGTTTAACATTTAGAGGTCTCGGGTGAGGTAATTATCCATATGAATATTTTTCGGGATGGTTTTAAGTCATTTAGGACTTAGTTATAAAGTTTATTTCAAAATTTGAGATTTTTTATAAAAGTGTATATTTTACGTCTTTTACGGTAAAACGCGTAAATTTGACTAGTTTTACGGTTTTGAGGTTTTGGAAGCTTTAGGAGCTGAAATAAATTAAGTAAAATTAAGGTAATATTATTAACATAATATTAAATAATAAAAATAAAAAAACGAATTTATTGGGTGTTTGGGTCGGTTTAGACGCACCAAAGAAAGAGAAAAAGGGAAAAGGGGAAAAAAAAGGAAAGTTGGGTGTTATACTTGGACTATGATTTTATGTACACACTATATAAGGTTTTCTAATAAATAAAAAAAAACATAAATCCTTGGAGACAAAGAAAAATTTGTGGGTTTCATAGAGGAGAATTAGGGTTCTTCAAAAAAATTAGGTTTTTTTCATCTTCCATTGATTTAAGGTAAAAACCTTCATTAACCTTTTTAATTAAATTGTTTTTATGTTTAATTAATCATTCTTATGATGGATTAAGGGTTAGGGTTTATATAAAAACAGTAGATTAATGATGTATTAATCATAATATGATGATCATATAATTTAGGGCTTGTATTAGAAGGGTTATAGGTTATTAATTAGATCAATTTGTTTCAAACCCGTTTTTAAAAACTGGGCAGAATTTTGAGTCTATTGTTTTGATCATATCTCGAGTTCTAGGAACATTCAAGATGCGATCAAACTAGCCCTGGATAGGTAATTGAGTTGGATTTTTAAATCAAGAAACGAGAACTAAATTGGAGGTAGGGAAGTGGGTCAAAAACAGGTTACAAAAGTCGGAGGTCAAAACAGTTTTGAATTCAGCCTGTTTTCTTTTTAAGTTATGGGTTGTTTGGGGTACTTAGGGTTGCGTTGGGATCTTCTCACGAACATGAGAGATGGTTTATATATTGTAGTAAGGATCTGAACTTGGGCTAAGATTGTGGTTTAGGGTAAGACCCTCTAATGGTAATGAACTTTTCATACGTTTAAAATCAGTGAATTCTGGATAGGTAGCAATATATACACATATATCTGGGCCTTAACAGTAGCTTTAAGATTAGGACAAGTGGGAGGTTTTAGCTAACATGTATAAAAGTGTGAATATTCCTTTTACAGAAACCATGGGTATGTTTAAGTGGACGTTGACTTAAAGTTTTGAGACCTAAAACTGGGACTGTTTTGTGTAAAATTATGAACGGGATAGCTATTAAACTTAACCAAGTTAAGGACTTGTTAAGGAAGGGTAATGGGGTGATTAGAGCTTAACAATGAGGTAATTATACGGGAATAGACTAGATTTCCATCATAGGTTGATGAGCCATCTTAGTGATTGGTTCGTGTATTGATTTCGTGTTTTTGGTTTGTTAACTTGTTGCTAGTGCGAGGACTTGTGAAGAAGCTATCAGGTGAGTTTCATAGTCCCATGTTTAATATTAGTTTTGACTTCCAGATGGGATGGAAGAGATACTATATGGTTTTTTAAAGAATGCTGTGAATGTTTTTATGGTTTGTGATGGACTTGTGTGTACACTTATGTGATTAACTTCTATGTGATTCTTAATTGTGTTTATGATTTGGATCGGGGGACACGTACCGTCTCAGTTATTGTGGTTTGACAAGGTAGTGGCCTTGTGGTTTGACAAGGTAGTGGCCTTGTGGTTTGACAAGGTAGTGGCCTTGTGGTTTGACAAGGTAGTGGCCTTGGGATAGGTACATAGTGTGATCATCTATGGTACCATATTGTTTGGCAAGGTAGGAGCCTTGGATTTTGGTTTGGAATGATTGATCTTGAATACTAGTTGTTAATACATAATTGTAGCACATTGTCCATATGTTATTGTGTTGATGGTTTTTATTCACAGCTTGTAATTGATTTAGCGTTGGAGTCTAAACCTATGAATCTCACCAACTTTATGTTGACGTGTTTTAGTGTCTCTTTCAGGTGATACTATGGTTAAGCATGAGAACATAAGTGGCTAGGATTGGAGAAGCTTAGGAATGCATATAGAAGGAGAATCCTCGTTTCCTTCTTAGTTTTTATTTGTTCTTTTAATAAGTGATACTGTGGCACACATATATTTGTTTGGTTATGTTATTTGTTTGTCTTGGGTAAGCGGTAGGACTGTTACCTACTTACCTAGACTCCTGAGTCTGATGAGATATTGTCATGACTTTGTGTCTCCACTTTATGACATTTCTTATTTCATATAGTTATCTCTATAGACACGCCATGTTGTGATGATATCCATACGTCGCGCCCCATATTCCGCCATGGTGGGGTGTGACAGAATGGTATCAGAGACAATGGTTATAGAGAATTAGGTTGCCTAGTCGTGTAGCCTAGTCTATAGCTTAAGGGTCCCTGCATATAGGCGTCATAGGAGTATGTGTGCATTTTATAGTAACTGACGTGTTTGAATATTATTTTCGCAGTATTTGTTAGGTTATGAACTACTATGGTTCATACTTAACTACATGTTATTTTCTTTACGAGTTTTGATTAGTGCGGGTGGAACCATGGTTGTATACGCTAGTCATTGTTGGATTTCGCTTAATTATGTTTTCATGTTCTTTATACATTTTGAATTTTGTCTACGCTGGTTCAGCTGGACTACGAGTTTATGTGTTTCGTGCATTGGCTAAGTTATTTTAATACATGGGGTTTTGGATCTTATCTTGTGTGGTTATGTGCTTGTGAGTTGTTGGATTATGTGTTATGTGTAGTATTATTTTCTTATAAGTGTCATCATAGGAGAGAGTACATTGGTGAAAGGGAACATGTATAATTATGGAGACCTACATAATTATATATGTGCCACAACACCACTGGACTTTCAAGTATGATTGAATGAAAGAGAGTTAATACATGCTTGTATAGTATATGTTGGATGGATTTGAGTGTATGTACGCTTATGCCTATGTATGTAAAATTATTTTCTACTTACCGGTTGTATTCTTGGGATGGTTGCTAGCTCGTTTCTCTTTGAGATGTTCAACTTCTGTAGTAGCGCATTTCTCAGGTCCTCATTTCACGTGTTTGTTTGTACGGTACTTTTGGCGTGAAGGATTTTGAGATGGTGGAGATTTCTTTTTGGGGTAACGATGTCTTTTGTTTCGACTTATACATGGTAAAAAAAATAGAACTTGCAAATTGAAAAAAAATAGTTGTTGGTAGTCGATGAAATAAGGAAGTGTTGAGATCATGTTTCAAATAAGGTGGAATATAAATTCTTTAACATATAAGCATGACTCGGTTATTTTAAAATATTTTGGTTTTTATCACCTAAAGTTATTGTTCTTAAGTTAAAAATTTTGTTCTTATTTAGTGAAATATGTTAAAATCATGTAATTAATAGAGTTTTAATTTTCTGGAATTAAAATAAATTAGGTTCTAGTTTTGGTAATTAATGGGGGGTTTTAGGGTTTAAAAATCGTTTTTTTTTGGTATAAATCGGAGTAGGCAGAAACTGTCGCTAAACTGTCAAAATATGTCGCTAACTGTCAGAAACTGTCGCTAATGCCTAGGCAGATTTTGAGAAAAATCGTTTTGGTCATAACTTATTCATTTTTAAAGGTTTTTGGGTGATTCAAAAGCCTAAAATTATGTACTCGGAACATACTTTTCAAATATTCAGAAAGTTTCGTAATTGGAAGTCAGTAGCTTGGTCGAATTAATTGTACAAGTGTTGAGTTCAAAGTTAATTTTCGGACAACATGGTTTAAACTCGTGTTTTGGGTATTTTGCGGTAATGAACACTTGGAGGGTAAACATAGAGATGAGTTGGGAAGGAATTTGAGAGTTCTTTAGACCTTATTATACGTGGTTATATTTTGATGAGTTTTGATTTATGGTATTTATGAGTAAGACTGAAATCGGGGTGACAGTTTTAAACCCGTTGAGTTATGTGACGGCTCCTAACTTGGTTTCAAGACAGTTCTTGTTTGATGAGTTGCGAGATTTAGTTAGGTTGGTTACATAACTTTATGGTTTTGATAAGTTTCCTCGCAGACGGTTAAGGCTCATGTGTTGTTGGTTGAGATTACTTTCGTGTAAACTGAGTTCACGTTTGAACGTGAAGGTTTTATCAGGGATATGCATCCTCGTTTGTTTGCTGAGAATAAGTTTGAGTTTGGGAGTGAATCTCGGGACGAGATTTCTATTAGGAGGGAGTGATGTGACAACCGTGGTTTTGGGTTTGTCACTTGGTCTTAATTTTAGGTTATTTTATGTGTGCTTACTTGAATTGTGTGTTTACGTATTTATTTTGTGTGAACGAGGTTGGTGTGGTTATCGTTTATGAGTGTAGAGTACTCATAAGTAAATCGAGGAACGGTTATTTCATGTTCATGAGCTCACAAGTGGTGACTATGAAATGAAAATGGTGATATTGTGGTGTTTACGTATACGTATAAGTATTATAGTAATAATATTGTTTTAGATTTTCGGTTTAGCATTTAGAGGTGTCGGGTGAGGTAATTATCCATATGAATATTTTTCGGGATGGTTTTAAGTCATTTAGGACTTATTTATAAAGTTTATTTCAAAATTTGAGATTTTTTATAAAAGTGTATATTTTACGTCTTTTACGGTAAAACGCGTAAATTTGACTAGTTTTACGGTTTTGAGGTTTTGGAAGCTTTAGGAGCTGAAATAAATTAAGGAAATTAAGGTAATATTATTAACATAACATTAAATAATAAAAATAAAAAAAACGAATTTATTGGGTGTTTGGGTCGGTTTAGACGCACCAAAGAAAGAGAAAAAGGGAAAAAAGGGAATAAAAAGGAAAGTTGGGTGTTATACTTGGACTAGGATTTTATGTACACACTATATAAGGTTATCTAATAAATAAAAAAACATAAATCCCTAGAGACAAAGAAAAATTCGTGGGTTTCATAGAGGAGAATTAGGGTTCTTCAAAAAAATTAGGTTTTCTTCATCTTCCATTGATTTAAGGTAAAAGCCTTCATTAACCTTTTTAATTAAATTGTTTTTATGTTTAATTAATCATTCTTATGATGGATTAAGGGTTAGGGTTTATATAAAAATAGTAGATTAATGATGTATTAATCATAAT
This sequence comes from Glebionis coronaria, assembly GCA_025667525.1. Taxonomy (NCBI): domain Eukaryota; kingdom Viridiplantae; phylum Streptophyta; class Magnoliopsida; order Asterales; family Asteraceae; genus Glebionis; species Glebionis coronaria. Next base: position 478,053,729 of record CM046874.1, read on the forward strand.
ATGATGATCATATAATCTAGGGCTTGTATTAGAAGGGTTATAGGTTATTAATTAGATCAATTTGTTTAAAACCCGTTTTTAAAAACTGGGCAGAATTTTGAGTCTATTGTTTTGATCATATCTCGAGTTCTAGGAACATTCAAGATGCGATCAAACTAGCCCTGGATAGGTAATTGAGTTGGCTTTCTAAATCAAGAAACGAGAACTAAATTGGAGGTAGGGAAGTGGGTCAAAAACACGTTACAACAGTCGGAGGTCAAAACAGTTTTGAATTCAGCCTGTTTTCTTTTTAAGTTTTGGGTTGTTTGGGGTACTTAGGGTTGCATTGGGATCTTATCACGAACATGAGAGATGGTTTATATATTGTAGTAAGGATATGCACTTGGTCTAAGATTGTGGTTTAGGGTAAGACCCTCTAATGGTAATGAACTTTTCATACGTTAAAAATCAGTGAATTCTGGATAGGTAGCGATATATACACATATATTTGGGCCTTAACAGTAGCTTTAAGGTTAGGGCAAGTGAGAGGTTTTAGCTAACATGTAAAAAAGTGTGAATATTCCTTTTACCGAAACCATGGGTATGTTTAAGTGGACGTTTGACTTAAAGTTTTGAGACCTAAAACTAGGACTGTTTTGTGTAAAATTATGAACGGGATATCTATTAAACTTAACCAAGTTAGGGACTTGTTAAGGAAGGGTAATGGGGTGATTAGAGCTTAACAATGAGGTAATTATACGGGAATAGACTAGATGTCCATCATAGGTTGATGAGCCATCTTACTGATTGGTTCGTGTATTGATTTCGTGTTTTTGGTTTGTTAGCTTGTTGCTAGTGCGAGGACTTGTGAAGAAGCTATCAGGTGAGTTTCATAGTCCCATGTTTAATATTGATTTTGACTTCCAGATGGGATGGAAGAGATATTATATGTTTTTTTAAAGAATGTTGTGAATGTTTTTATGGTTTGTGATGGACTTGTGTGTACACTTATGTGATTAACTGCTATGTGATTCTTGATTGTGTTTATGATTTGGATCGGGGGACACGTACCGTCTCAGTTATTGTGGTTTGACAAGGTAGTGGCCTTGTGGTTTGACAAGGTAGTGGCCTTGGGATAGGTACATAGTGTGATCATCTATGGTACCATGTTGTTTGGCAAGGTAGGAGCCTTGGATTTTGGTTTGGAATGATTGATCTTGAATGCTAGTTGTTAATACATAATTGTAGCACATTGTCCATATGTTATTGTGTTGATGGTTGTTATTCACATCTTGTAATTGATTTAGCGTTGGAGTCTAAACCTATGACTCTCACCAACTTTATGTTGACGTGTTTTAGTGTCTCTTTCAGGTGATACTATGGTTAAGCATGAGAACATAAGTGGCTAGGATTGGAGAAGCTTAGGAATGCATATAGAAGGAGAATCCCCGTTTCCTTCTTAGTTTTTATTTGTTTTTTTAATAAGTGATACTATGGCACACATATATTTGTTTGGTTATGTTATTTGTTTGTCTTGGGTAAGCGGTAGGACTGTTACCTACTTACCTAGACTCCTGAGTCTGATGAGATATTGTCATGACTTTGTGTCTCCATTTTATGACATTTCTTATTTCATATAGTTATATCTATACACACGCCATGTTGTGATGATATCCATATGTCTCGCCCCATATTCCGCCATGGTGGGGTGTGACATCCTCCCAAGCATCACTAAAGGTTTGACTAGGTTTTTGTTGAAAGCCTATAATTAATTTCCTCAAAGCCGTGGTCTTAGATGGGGGAAAGAACTTGTTCAAAAACTTAGTAGTGAAACCATCCCATGTGGTGATACTATCGGGTGGTTGTGTATCTAACCAATGCTTAGCAGGACCCTCTAGTGAAAATTGCACCAATATCAACTTAATGGCATCATGGGGAACTCCATTGTACTTAATGGTGTTACAAAGAGCAAGAAATCTCTTAAGGTGATCATGAGGATTATCATTCTTGTTTCAATAGAAAGGTGTGTTTGAAACCAAGTTAATCATAGCCGTTTTTAGCTCAAATGAATTTGCGAGAATATCAGGAATCTTGATAGCATCGGCATATCTGTGAACATTGGATTGAAAACGTTCCATCAAAGAATGAGTATCAACTCTAGCCATGGCTTCTTATTGTGGATGAATCAAAGCACGATTATCGTGATCGGCTTGATGGACGGTGGTGTTCCTACTCTTTCTCTTTTCTTCCTTTTCGGAGGAACGGGTTGTACACCAATCGGTATTTGTGCACGCCCGCGAGTGAGCATGCAACTCAATACGAGGAATGAGAGAGAAGCTCTCGTGTGACTTTGAAGAGAAAAGGATTATCCTCTTCGAGTTTCAATATGAAATATCCACAAGAAAATAATAATATACATATGTACTACTTGGGTGCAAGACCCCCAATGAAGCCTTCCTTCTTAGAATACTCACAAGTGAACGGGGGGTTAGGTGGCGCGAAGCACTTAAGTACCTATTGACCCTTAGATGGCATTTTATAGCACATCGCCTTTCTATTCACTTAATTGTTTGTATTCTTCGAATTGTTGCTTATTGGAAGTATTTATCTATTCTTGCTTTATTTTGTTTGATCGATACACGTGTCAAGGACCGGAACGCCCCTCAACACGGTGTATTGCCTTGGCAATACTTATGGAGAATATGTGAATTGGTTGTTCTTATACGTATACGTATTTACTAATAATAATATATGGAAAATATTTTTGTATTTATGAGTTTTTTTAAGAGAAAATACAATATGTACATAAAAACCGAGAGAATCCAATAATATATATTTTTGGGTGCAATCTCTTAGGAAAAATATTGCTTTTTGGATTTTTTAATTTGTTTGGTCAATTCTTTAGGAAAAGAATTGTTTTGTTAATTTTCTAGTTTTTATATATTTTTATATTTTTTGATTTTTTTATTTGTTTTTTATTTATGATACGTAAAAATAACGTTCACTAGGTGAACGGATCCCAAAAGCCAATGAAAACCGTCAATCGATAGTCTCTCGTAAAGTCAAAGAACCGGCAGCGACGCCATTTGAAATATGTATAGTTGAAGTTCGTTTTTCTCAGTTCTTAACAAATTGAAAGTCCTAACAAGATCGAGTTTTTAATTGTTTTTGGTTGGTAAAGTATTTGGGATAATCTATAGCTAATTCAAACAAAGCCTTGCTAAAATGAAAAATACAGTCTACTTATACGTAAAACAAAGTGCACAAACCAAGAATTTATTCAATTATAATGCTAAAATGTAAATTCTACAAATTATAAGGACTGAAAATGTAAATTTTATGAATAATAAATGCCAAAAATACAACGTCATCAAGTCTAGGGACTAAATATGCAAAATCAGTTAACTAAATGGACTCAAAGTGAAAATTTATCAAACAAAGTAACTAAATTTAAACTAACTTGAAAACTGACTAACCACTTTTAAACAACTTTGAAAATACAAGGACTATACTTTTGAAAACCCTAATTAGTTGGAAAATTAGCCTATTATGGAAACTGTTTAATACCAAAAGGACTAAAAGGCAACTTTCAGAAACTTTAAACCAAAAACGGGTTTAAGAACAAAATAAGCTCGTTTGAGCTCGTTTGAGCTCGTTTCTTGACCAAATAAGCTCAAACCTATTTCAAAAGTCTTAAAATCAAAATTAAGCTAGACCTGTCAAAGGAATTAAGCTGAAACTATCTAGAACTCTTATAAGCAAATTCAAATAAGCTCAAAATAAGCTAACTGATAAGCTACTCATGCACAACTTGACTTTAATGAAGAATCTTGTTAAATAGCTCAAAAGAAGAATGGGAAATCTAGTTTCAAAGAAAATGATCTAGTAATAAGCTCTAAAATTGAAAATAAGCTAAAATGAGCTTATGTTGACTTTTGTTGACCAGATTTTTGAAAAAGCTCAAAATCTCAAAACCTACTCATGAACACTCTCTAAATGGAAATATGAAAGAAAATTAACAGATTTCTGAAGTGGAATTGGAGATATGAGAAATCAGTTCACCTATTTATCACAGGGAATTGAAAATGCTCTAGTGCTTAATAAAGTGCTTATTTCTCACTCAAAACTAGATACTGTATAAATTTCCTTCTATAAGCTAAAACTTCATATGTTGAGTGAAAGATGAGAATTGGTTTCAAAGAATTTCATCAAGAAACAAAGAATTACCAAGCAATTGAAATCATGAACTTTCTGAAAACTTACTTAACAAAAACTGACCCAAACTTTTTTGTGTACCAATTGCCTTTTTGACTAAAGCCTTGACTTGAAACTAACTGAAATCATTATGCTAACACTAGATAACTGAAAAGGAACTAGAAATTGCCAAATTCTAACACTTGAAATCAACTTGTAAGCTAATCCCAAACACTACTTATCTGATCTCTAACAAACTTTTATGAAGGAATTTTAAGCAATTGGTTAAAATGAGTGAAATGTGATATCAAACTAAGTTCAATGAACTAAATGAATGCAAATGAACCAGTTACAAACAGTCTAAAAGGCTAACACTCAATATGTTCTATTAAGCTGAAAATGACTGATTAAGCCAAAAGTAGAACAAGTATAAGGCTAATGAGCAAGTATTAAGCTACAATAAAGCTACTTAAACACTGAATTCAGATCAAAGACTAGCTAAACACCTTTTATCATGCATTCACTCAAGAATTAACTAGGAATTGAACAGGCAAGCAACAATTGAGTGGAACAAAAACTCAGAACTTGAAACCTTCTAGCTTAGGCCTCCATTTGGGAGTAGAGAAGCGCTGAGCTTTCTAGCTAGTGCTAAACCACCACCTTAGCACTAGAAACAACCAAACATCTACAAATCAACAGCTACAATCACCATAATCTCCATTGTTGAACAGGAAAGCTTCAAAATCTACTCAATACTTGGACTGGAATGAACTGAACAGGATCAACAGCTACAAGTCTTCTTAATCAGCTAATCATGATCAAATGGTGATCATAACTAGCTAATAACAGCAACAGAGTAACAAAATGCAGGGTATGAACAGTAGAATAGCAGTGAAGAATTTGGAGGGAAAATTGAAATTTTATTGATTATGGATGAAAAGTGGTTACAAGATTAGTTATAACTACCTAACAGACTCTCGAAAGGTTGTCAAGCTTTTGAGAGTTGTTAACTACAACTATGAACAGAATTAAGAGAGAGAGCTAAATTCTAGTGTGTGTGTTTTCACACTAGCTACATACTACAAATGAGAACTCCTATGCCTATTTATAGAATGGAAATGTGAAGTAGTTGGAGATTGTGACGTGTCAGAACCAATCAATTGCCTCCACGTGTCCTCATATTCTCAATTGGATATAGCCGTTACAAGTTTGAATTTGGGCATTTCTTGGTGAGTTAATTTGAGCTTGATTGGATTGTTGGGATGGATTTAGGACTTGAAAATGAATAAGTTTCATGTAGAACACTTCTTCTGATATGCAGTAGAGATCAAATTCATAACTGGGTTTGGTTTGTTGAAGAAGGTGACAGGTGTCATCTTGTGGTTGGCTCAATATTTGTCACACGGATCACTATCCAAAAGAATAGTGTGATCCGTGTGAAAGGACATGGTGTGTTTTGATTGGTTGTGGGTGATTAAGTGGAATCCCACGTGTTTTGTTTATTATTTCCCAAAGCTGAAGTGGCAATCCAAAACTCCCATTCCTTGCATTCTGATTGGCCCATTTCTCTTAACATGGATTGAACTAGTTTAATCTTTCAAAAATGGCAGAAAAGGTCCTTTAAGTTGACAGTTTTATAAAATGAACTCTAGTCTTCATTCCTTTGGCAATTTCAGTCCTTCCACTTGAAAACTTGATCATATAGCCCCTTTGACTGAGTTGACTTCAAGGTTGACCTTATTTGACTTTAATCTTGACTTTGACAATTTTTCACTTTAGCCCCTCAACTTTGTAAAGTTGTCAAGATAGGTCCTTGCACTTCAAAGTCTTGTCACTTTTGATCCTTCTTTGTCTTTTTCATCCACTTAAGCTTGATTTCTCCTTTTGTTTGCTTGAAATTGTATCCTTCTTACCTATTTACACACAAACACAAAACATACCACATAATTCTACTTTATAGCACAAAGTTTAGGTATTTTCCTTGTGTTTTAGGGTGATTTTGTTGATAAATTGATATGAGTTTTTGCTCATATCATGCCTCGTAGGGGAGATCCCATGCTTATCCATGTACATATTATCGCTTTCAAATGTAGCTAATGTGAGGGGATTTGTGCCCTTACAACCTTTGTTTCGTGGTTGTTTGTGAATTGTGGTTTTTAGATGATCATCTTCACGATTGGAGCCTCTCGTGTTCGTTTTACGTGAGCACTCGATCGTTTGCTTTGAAGAATTTCTTGATATCCAAATGATATATCCTTTGATGTTCTAAACTTAGGTCTTTTAGCACACTTCATAAATGGCTATAGATTTAACGGTTCCACCCTTTCCATGCTATATTAAGCATTCGACTTCGTCTCTAGTATGGGGGTATCCTACCCTTAACTCGAGACATTGAGGACAATGTTTAAATTTAGTATGGGGGTGAATAGATATTTTCCTTGCTAAACCTTCATGTTTTCCAAAGTTTATCTTTTTGTTATCGTTTTGTTGCAAAATAAGGCTAAAAATGGCTAAATTTTAAAAAATTTATCATGTTTCATAAGTGTTTGAAGACACGAATGTAAATTTTCCGATGGTGAGAATAAGAGTAATTTTTGACTCGACCGTGCGTGTTGAGCACTTAACTTCGATTACTTAACTTATATTAGGCTAAGTCTCTTAAATGAGGACGAGAAATGATAGAGTTAATTATAAGTTACTATGTTAAACAAGAGTACTCGTATTCTTTCAAAAACTCATGTGTTCTAATTGTTTGCTTATTCTCCCTTCGCTTGTATATAAATTTTGCTAATAAGTATTGACTTAGCGGTTTAGTCTTGATTGTTGGTTTCTAGTATTTTCTAGTAGTTTCCATGTAATTAAATTGGGAAAACATTAAGGTATCGCCAGCATCACGGTTTTGAAATATTGGCACCCCGAATAATCAAAAGCTTCACCCAATAATAATTTTAAGTGCTCACTCACCTAAATCAATCAAAAATTCGAAGCTCACAAGGCCAAAAAATCTATGCGAAAATTGAAAGTGAAAGCCTTAAACTTTGAAGCTTTAAAGATCCAAAATTCGCTTTAGCGTGAGGATATACGTCTTTGGCCATAATAAACACCTCATGGAGAGGTTAAATAAAAGGCAAGGCAAGAACGAAGTCATAATAAAAGCTCCATGGCGGAGTTGAATAAAAGATAGAGGTAAACATATGATAATAAGGCCCATCCGTTAGTGGGCATATAAAAGTCTTGGTAATAAGTCTCGTGTTCAAAACCGTTATAAAACCATGCTTATCGATCCTTCTTGTTGATTTAATTTTTTGACATCGTTGTCTATTAGGGGAGGTTATTAATTCGATGGTCTTGGTTACACCGTTATGACTCTATTTTTTGACCTTAATCTTTATCATCGCATAAGTCAACAATGTATCATTATGATCATTCAAGACAAAAATAAAATATAAGAGATACCAAATAGGATTAAGGGAGTCTATGTACGTGATTAGGGCATATGAGTAGTGTTAGCATTACTAACTTATAATGACAATGATCTCGTTACACGCTTGGCATGGAATTGGGTGAAAATCAAGGACGACGAAATTATTTCTAACAAAGCATTCATGTGTTATGTGGAAACCTTGGTTTCCTCGATCTTTTAGCTACTAGGAATGCATCATGTTCATATGATTAGATAATCAAAGCGGAATTAGAACACGACACATCAACAAGGTGTTTATGCACAAAACACATGAATTAAAACAAATGGATTGCTCATTATATTAATAACAAACAATAACAAGGTGTGTGTACATTGAATCCCACACCTAGTCGACACACGCTTTAGGTTTACATCTTGTATGAATGATATGAATAAAACCTAAGACCCTTGTTCCTTTTATAGAGTAAGGAACAGAATCTACAAGAGATCAAATAAAATAAACATCTAAATATTCTATTTAGATAAACTATATATTGAATATATCATAAATAATATACTCAATATATTCCCTAAATATAATTCTCCATCAATCAGAAGACATCCATCAGCGTTGACTTTTGTTGACTTCTGACAACGCCTAATTTACTCTTATCAACGCCTAATTTACTCTTGTCAACGCCTGAACAAATGTCTTCATGTTTTCTTCGTTTTTGAGTTTCTGCCACATCAACTTTTTGACCTAACAATCTTCCCCTAGTTGATGTCGGCAAAACTCTTTGTGTATCTCTTATAAGTTGTACAGCATCTTCAAATTGCTTCCCCTCAATTGTAGCATGTATGTCTTCCCCTTTTTGTCATATCAACGGGGAAGTAAAAAATGTATGTAATCTTGAAGATTCTCCAAATGTAGGCTCTTTGTAATGATCTTGAAGAAAAATAACTATAATATTTGTGATGTAGAAGTTGAATAACCCAAACCTATGTTCCATATCTTATACGATGTGATGAAGTGTGTAACAGATACAAAAATCCTCATCCTTTGTGAGACACTGAGCACGATAATGTAACTCCTTCAAGTGATAGAAAATATTTGCATAGAGTGCCATAAGAAAAATCACATATTCCTAGATCTTGTATCACTTCATCAGTAACAATGTAAGCACAAACAAGTTATCTTAAAAGTCTATGACTGGAAGTGCACGACTTTAAGATATGATAGAACACAAACTCGCGAAAATCTTCTTCAAACATCAAACTTACCATAAGAATTCTTCCTCTTAAGCCAACACTTCTTCATGACGACTCTCAATCTTCATATCATATGTAAAAGTAGAAAAAGGATAACTCTTTTACAAGGCTACCTCGATTACAAAATCAAATCCAATAAAGTTCTTCACAAATTGTTGCTAACTCGCATTAAAATCATTAATCGATTTTAAAAATATCCGAGTCATAAATATCAACTTGATATTCTATATAAAAACGGAGATTCTATGTACCTTTGTGTTTAAATACCTCCTTTTTTTGTGTGCTAAAAACGTACCAATTTTCTCAAACAGCAGCTATTCTTTTGTCGTCCAACATCCTCTTTTATCCAAGAAATCATCACTGTGTGTTGTCCAATATCGAACAACACCTGACAGCGTTTAAATAACTATATATCGGATAACTCATGTCAACGCTTTCTATCAGCGTTTGACTTATTCCTATCAGCGTCGAATTATACTTTGTCAGCGTCAAACACTATAAGTGGCTAAAAACATTACCTCGATGTGTAGACCACATGACTACTTCTTTATAAGCTTTGAAAAAACCATCCTTTGTGCGAAAGTTAAACGAGCCAATTCATAGAAACCTTTATTTCCCTTCACGTGAACATGTCCTTTCAATTCAACAAAGACTTCATCCTTGTTACTTCCTTTTTACACGTGACTTATCTATAGGCCCACAAATTAAGCTTTCAATAGATTTGTATTATAGTAGCCAAAATTGAAAGCAAATATCATCATAACGAACATGTCCTATTCCTGAAGACTTGAATTCCACGAATAGTATAATACTTCTCCTTACCCATGAGTCTGATGCATCACGTGCACTCCTTATAAAGTACACATGTCCCACGTCTTTTATACACTGTTACTTTCTTGGACAAAAACTGCACATACATTCATCACACGTCTTTGTCCCATGTTGCTTCTTTTGTCATGTTTCTTTCCTTGGCTGTATTATTTACAACCTTTTCCTCACACAAAAATGTGGACCATAGCAGCTCAAAACTAACTACTATAATAGTACATCACACAGATGATCATAACATGATGCAGTTCTTAACAAAAACACACATTGAATCCCTAACAGTATGAATTTGAAAATCGAAACCCTAACTTAGGGTTATGAGAAAATCGTATTAGGGTTTGAATCATATGAACCATTATGTGTTATAACAGCCACAAACCTCCACCTTTTCTATTTTTAGTCGATTTAGGGTTTATAAAAACCCTAATCATGATTTTATGTAAAAGCAGAAAATTGAGTACCTTTATCACAACCAACTTCGACAGACTATAAATTGATATTGAGAACTCCAATCAAAGATCGCTTCGGTGAGATCCAAGACACATGTGCCAAGAACCTACAGTTCAAAAATCACGATGATCCAACGGTTAACGAAGGAGAAATCGTGTTTTGAACATGGCTGTCCACAAAAAACTGCATACATCCTGCTGCCATCTTTGACGCTTAATAACTTTTTCTTGGGGATAAAACTTGACAATCCCTCTGGTGGATGTCTAGATATATGTGTATAGAACACACACAAGAATTTTTGTGACGATCCAACGTCCAATAAAAAGTTATGACCTTCTGAATACTGCTGCCCACATAAAAACGTCCATAAAACCCCTAGACGGATTTTTCTTTTCTTCACCATACACGAACACCTTGTTGGTCCTAGCATCACGAGCCACGAGGATCCGATACCAACTGTGGAAACCTTGGTTTCCTTGATCTTTTAGCTACTAGGAATGCATCATGTTCATATGATTAGATAATCAAAGCGGAATTAGAACACGACACATTAATAAGGTGTTTAGGCACAAAACACATGAATTAAAACAAACGGATTGCTCATTATATTAATAACAAACAATCACTAGGTGTGTGTACATTGAATCCCACACCTAGTCGACACACGCTTTAGGTTTACATCTTGTATGAATGATACGAATAAAACCTAAGACCCTTGTTCCTTTTATAGAGTAAGGAACAGAATCTACAAGAGATCAAATCAAATAAACATCTAAATATTCTATTTAGATAAACTATATATTGAATATATCATAAATAATATACTCAATATATTCCCTAAATAGAATTCTCCATCAATCTGTAGACATCCATCAGCGTTGACTTTTGTTGACTTCTTACAACGCCTAATTTACTCTTATCAACGCCTAATTTACTCTTGTCAACGCCTGAACAAATGTCTTCATGTTTTCTTCTTTTTTGAGTTTCTGCCACATCAACTTTTTGACCCAACATGTTCTTGTTCTATGAACCTAAACGTCCCATTTTGCGATGAAAATCATACATTATGTCTAAAACGCAAGTAGTAATAGTGTAGTAAGTTTACATTTCAATAAAAGTCGATAAAAATGAATTTTGGAGATGCTAAGATACTTTATTCTAGCATTGCATGAGGGCACGGCAATGGTTTAGTATGGGGGAGTGATGAGACTGCTTTTATACATAGTCTCATCGTCGAAAACGGGCTTAAAACGATGAAACTATCATAAAAAGTACCAAATATATGCTTGTGTTTGCTCAATGTGTATTTTAGGTACGGATATCGAGAAAACGACAAAAGATCACAAGAATCAATCAAAAACGAACACGAGAAAAGAAGCCGCACAATGAACAGGACCCAAGTGTTGAATTTCCAAGAAAAGTCCTTGAAGAATTGAAACTGTACAAGAAGCGTCCTTCATCATTGAATAACTGACACTTTAAACCCTTGTATATTCATAATTACAATTTTGGTCCCTAAAGTTTGTCAAAGTTACAAAAAGGACCCTCAACTTTGAAGAATTGGCAAGATTGGTCCCTACAAAATAAAGACTTGTCACTTTTTGTCCTCCACAAAGTCAAAGATACAAGAGAAGACCCAAAAGTATGAATACATGTCAAGAATGGCCCTTTAAATATCATGAAATTACAAAACAAGTCCTTTAAAACACTTTAGAAAACATTTTGTGGCCAAAGTGTGAAAGTTAAAACTTATTTAACAAAGGAATGTGGGATTAGGCAGTTACAAACTTCATATGCACACAAGAAGAAAAAAAGGGACTAAAACCGGCAGACAAGCAAAGTTACCTTAACCAACCAATGGCTGCCACCTCACCCCACTATCTCTCTCAACCAATCACAAACCACCCTTCCTCCACCTCACACCCCACTCAGCCGATTAATAAATACTAATTTTAAAAAAGTATTTATTAAACCCAATTGGTGCCTAAGACCCCCACTAATCCCAAACCATATTAAACTTCACACTATTCACCACACAAGCCCTAATCACTAATCATCATTAAACCAAGGGGGTTTTAGTTGATTAACTCCAGAATGATAATTAACCCCTACCTAATCATGTTTACACTTTCAAAACCTCCACTCATCACTCACCAACCCTACCAAACCATCCCATGTCCCACACAAGTCACGGGTTGAAGAATCTTGGTACAAAAAGAATGGTTAAGATGAAATGGCCTCATATGAACGATAGGGATTGAGTCTACACCTCTGGCATCTCAGCAAAAGTCCAAAAACATCACATGGGTTCAAGCTTCATTCAAACGCCAAGGGCATTTCTGGGACTTTAGCATTAGGGTTTACATTTGTTTATCTTATATTTCTAGAAACGTTGTAAGCCTATATAAGGCATAGGACTTCATTCATTTACTCTGGTTCTTGTTTTCCTGGTTCAAAGCCTTGTAAAGCTCATTTTTCTATGAATGAAAATTTTGGTTAAGTGTTGTTGAAGAAAAAAAGTCCCTGATGAGACTGTATTTATACATAGTCTCATCGTCCAAATCGGGCTTAAAACGCTTAAAATATCATCAAAATACCCAAATATATGCTTGTGTTTGTTCATTGTGTATTTTAGGTACGGATATCGTGAATTCACCAAAAGATCAAAGGAATCAAGCAAAAACGAACACGGGAAACGAAGTCGCACAAAGAACCGGACCCGAATCATGATTTTCCTATCAAGTCCTTGAAGTTTGAAGATTGGCAAGAATGGTCCCTCATCTTTTGAAGACTTGTCACTTTTGACCCTTGTAAATCTCAATTATTACAAGATTGGTCTTTAAGTTTCAAGAAAATACCATTATGGTCCTTGAAGTATGCATTAAATACATAAGAAGCCCTTGGAACAAGCTTTGATTAAATTTTGGGGCCAAACTATGAAGTTTTGAACTTCATTTACAAAGGGAAAGGAAGAAATCAGATCAAAACTTCATTTGGAAACATTTGTGAAATGGGAGGACTTAAACTGACCAGACAACAAAACCCTACTCCAACTATCATCACTGGCCACGTCACCCACTATCTCCCACCAATCTCACTCCTACACGTCACACACCCCCAATCCACGTCTGAAATCACTATTAGCAAGATTAATATTAATTAATATTTTTAAAATGATATTATTAATATAAATCTTGGCGGGTAACAAATCCTATTCATCCCTTAATCCCCAGATAAACACCCAAGAACCCTAATTGGGTTTATCTTCATTACCTAAAATCAAAAGGTCAAACCTTCCAGAAACATAATTAAATCAAGCCTAATCCTAAACCCACCTTCATTTTCCCTCCAGCTCACATCAAAAGGTCCCACCATGGTTCCCCTGTCACCCCTATTTTGGCAATAATCGAATCTCATCAGAAAATCAATGGACCAAACGTTTTCCTTTGCCCCAAAGTTTCCTTTCAACGTTCAAGATCAACCAAGACCAGCTGGCATCAAGGACAGTCACAAGACTCCATCTTTAACCAAATTTGAAAGTTCAAAATCAAGGGCATTACTGGAATAACTTGTATTATGGTTTCATATTCGCATTATTTTATTTTTGTTCTAGAATCTTCATAGCTTTTGTATAAATATGGGTGCCTGTACTCATATTATTTTTGTTCCAGTTTTATGTAATTTTTTTTAAAATTGATTAATGAAAATGAAAAATTTTAAGTTTGCATAATACTGAGTTCCTTAGTGTTTTCTTAGTGTAATTTAGTATAAAGGTTTCTGTTTGGCAAATTTGTTTAAAAAGATTCAAGTCGTTTTTTCTTCTTAACTGATTTTCAGAAAATCAGTTTGGGCTCTCTTTGGAAAATTTGTTCATAAGATTGGATTAATCATCTTGAGGAAGTGAAAGTGGATTCAAGATGTCAATCCAAGACTTATGTTAGGCTTCTGTCAAGATTTTTAAAGCATAAAAGGAATTTCAGTTTTAAAGATTTCTTTTAAATCTTTTGTCATATTTTCCTCTTACCACTTACTGTATCAAAAGCTACAAGCTTTTAGCTTGTAGCTCTTGATTCTTGAAGTTTGTTTGCTAGTTTTGTGGTGTTGTACAGGTTTTCAAGAACTAGCATCATACTCCTTCTCCATTTCATTTAATCTCTTTCTAGAAGAATATTGGCCTTGGGTCTTTTGTGGATTCCACCAACAGGCCCCTCTACACATGTTTCAGAAGCTTTTACAAGCCCCCATCCCACCTTTTTGAAGGCATCAGCTGACCCAGGTTTGGCTTGAACCCAAAAAGCTAGGAAATAGGAGTTTATGTGGTTTTTGAGAAGTTTGTGTATTCTTGTTGGTATTAGCTGTTTAAGCACTGGATATTGCTTGTTATTGGTTGGTAAACTTGCATTAGTTGATAGAAATCAGATTTAAGTAGGATTGTTCACATTTTCTTGGTAAATCTGTTCATCAGACTTATAATGGGGTGTTTGGATTTGGGCTTTAAGGTTAGATTGGTGACAAGTTTTAGCTTAAAACTAGTCCAGCTCACTCACTTTGGTTAATTTAGGTTAAGTAGATGGTTGTTCTCAGTTTGGTGTAGCTTTAAAGGAAGTTTGCTGGTTAACATTTTGGGTAAAAATAGCTAAAATCAGTAAGTCCATTTTTCTGCTTGTTTAGGAAATATTTGACCACCAACTTTTGTAGTATGCTAGGGTAGGGTACAGTTTAAGGTTGTAAACTGGTTTGAGTAAGCTTGTGAGTGACAAGAGTGAGTTTTGGCTTAACCAAATTCACCATAAGTGCAAACTGCATCAGCAAGTCTCACAGCCCTGCATATAGACATATCAGTGACTAATTTGTGCATCTTTTGTTGAAATTTTGTAAACAGCTTGTGTGTTTTTTAGCATAAACTGACTCCCTACACTCTACTTAGTGTAGGGGTGCCTTATTGTCCAAGAAAAAGCCAACATATAAGCTTTCCTAAAGCTTATTTGTGCTCAGACCCATTTTTTTATACTACCAGTGGGAACAAAGTTCCCACTGCTAGTTATTAAGTTGGTACTGCTACACAAGAAAACAAAAACAGCCTACATGTCACTATCAGTATTTTAAATTTTTGTCTTTAGTGAGCAAAATTAGGATTTAGAACTTCATTTTTGTTTCATTATTTTTCTTATTTAATTTGTGATTTTTCTGTTTAATTTATTTTCTGTTTACTGTTCATTTCCTATTTTTTACATTAAATTGCATTTTAAAATACTTTTTAATATTCTGTTTTTGTCTTTTAGTGACAAAAATTAATATTTTTCAGTTTTTAAAATTTTCTTAGACTTAGAAAAACATTTTAAGATTTTTAGTTTAAAAATATTTTTATTGTTCATTTTTTAAGTAATTTTTAGAATTAATTTTAGTTTAATTAAGATTTTATTATAATCAGTTTTGTCTTTTAGTGAAAAATTTTACTTTTTTCAAACTTTTTCATTTTCTACTGTTCATTAGTATAATTTAGGATTTTTAAAATTGTCAAATCATTTTTAGCATTATTTTATTATTTTTTATGATTATTTTAGTTTAAAAATAGTTTTTAGTGTTTTAAAAAAAGAAAAATAGTTTTTAAAATTTAGGAAAAATACTTTTTAGTCTTTAAATAATATAAGTGATTTATTAGTTTAATAAAATAATATTTTGGGCTTTTTCTTAATTATATTTAATTTTAGGGCTTTAATTATGTTAGCCTCAAAATATTGAGCCAAACAAGAATGCTCGGTCATATGTTTATTATGTATCGTATTATAGAACGTTGTAATAGGTAGTATATTAGTCGTGTTATACGGGCTTAACTTTAGGCTAAAGTTCATTAATAAGTAACTAAAGCCCAAAAGGAAAGCCCGGCCCAAACCATATAGTCCATTAAGAAGCCCGCATGTGGGTGGACTATATATACTACCCTCCTAGCATGTTAGGAGGGTTGGTGGTTCATTTTCTTTCTTAATCTAATATTTCACAAGTTCACACACTTCTCTCTCTTTTCTCTCTCTAGTTTCTCTCTCTATAATTCATCTCATTTCTTCCTTTCTTTCTTCTTTAATTCGTATTATATAATCATCACATATTAGGGACAACAATTGGTATCAATCGCCATGGGGTAGTTTTTGTGATTCGTTGTTGATTTACTACTTAATTCGTGTGATTTTACCATAAAATCTACTCGGATTCAAGTGTTTTCTTATGTTTTTCGTACTCTAAATCTTCCTCCTTTAATCTCTACATCTTTCATACGTGTGGTAAGATTTTGGTTACTTTGGTTTGGATTGAAACACGAAATCCAAGGTAAAAATCCATACTTTTTTGTTGTTCTAAGTCTCGGCTGAATTTTAGGAGTACGATCTGATTTTGTGGTTGCATAAACCCTGGGGGTTTCTACTTGCGATCCATAGTCACGATCTAGTTCTACGATCTTACTGCGATCACTAAGTACGATCTGTGAGTACGATCCCTCACCACGATCTGTGAGTACGATCACCCAGTACGATCGAAGAGTACGATCACTTGAGTACGATCCAAGACTGCGATCAGAGTGCGATCTGGAGTACGATAGGTAAGTACGATCAAACTACGATCAGAGTACGATCCAACTGCGATCGAGGAGTACGATCAGACCACGATCAGAGTACGATCCAACTGCGATCAAGGAGTACAATCATAGTGCGATCTGAGTGCGATGGGTCTCACTGCGATGGACATCTAAATTTTGTTCGAGTATTTTTTAGATTTAGCCACTATCTAGACTAGTCTCGGAACGTAGGTTACACGAAGATTAAAAAAAAAGAGTTAAAATTTTTAGGTCAAGTAAAATCAAATTTTTCCATACTAGTTTTAGGCTATTTCTAGCTCGATTTCAAAATTTGGTGATTACAAGTTTTTTAGGTCTACCGTTTTGTCGGACTGAGGAATTTATTGTCGGGCTGAGAAAAAAATCTAAATTTTCGGAATTTCAACAACCAAACAATCACAACACAACTACTTAAGATCCACACTCGATTCATCATTCAGAGAATATTGAGTTTATTGAGATGGATTCTACCGCTGAATATCGTGTGACGAACAACAACATAATGGTGGCAGGTAACAAAGAAAGACCACCAATGCTTGTGTCGGGTCGATATGATCAATGGCAATCCCGTTTTATACGTTACCTTGACACAAAACCTAACGGTGATGCTTTAAGGCAATGTATCTTGGAAGGACCCTATAAACTCTCAAGGATTCAAGTTCCTGCAGTACCAGCCACAGACACAAGTGACGCACAACCCGCATATGAACGTGATGAAAAGAGGACCGACCTCACACCAGAGAACCGTGCGTGGTTTGATGCAGAGAAGGAAGCAATCTACTTAATTCTCAGTGGCATTGGAGATGAAATTTACTCTACGGTTGACGCATGTCCTACTGCTCAAGAAATGTGGACGGCCGTTGAAAGATTGCAACAAGGTGAATCACTTAACAAACAAGATGTGAAAACTAAGATGTTTTGGAACTTTGGCAAGTTTACATCAAAGGATGGGGAATCAGTTGATTCTTATTACTCCCGATTCTACAAGATGATGAATGATATGACCCGAAACAACTTGCAAGTTTCCACCATGCAAGTCAATGTCCAATTTCTACAGCAACTTCAACCAGAGTGGACACGGTTTGTTACCTTGGTGAAACAACAACAAAAGTTAGACGAAGTTTCATATCACAAGCTCTTTGACATCTTGAAACAATTTCAAAATGAGGCAAATGAACTTCGAGCTGAACGAGTTGCAAAGATTTCCAATCCACTTGCTTTGGTGTCTACCACTCAACATTACCCAGATTATCACTCCCGTACTTCAAAGACCTACTCTACTCAATCATCATCACCACGATCATCCATTGTCTCTAAGTCACATGCTCCAACACGATCCCGAGGAAAAGAAGTTGCAAGAGCACCATCACCCATACCTGAGCAATCATCCGAAGAAGACAGTGATGAAGAAGTAGCTCAAAGGGATAGGGAATTCAAGCAACAAATGGCTTTCGTTATGAAGCAATATAAGAAAATCTACAAACCCACCAACAACAACCTTCGAACATCTTCAAACTCGAGGAACACCCATGCACATAGTCCTCCAAGGTATGACACACGAAGACGTATTGAGAGTCCTCCAAAGTATGATCGACAACCTAAGTATGATAATTAGAGGGTGGCTACTGTTGTTGGAAATAGGGAAACTGTTAGTACTCAAGTTGTGCAACAAAGTGGGATTCAGTGTTTTAACTGTAGAGGTTTTGGGCATTTGGCTAAGGAATGCAGGCAGCCAAAGAGGGTTAAAGATTATGGTTATCATAAGGAAAAGATGATGTTGTGCAAGAAAATGGAAGCTGGAATCAAGTTATCAGCTGAGGAAGGAGAAATGCTTGACGACACAGATGATGAACTCTCCGACCAAGAACTCGAGGCACATTATTCATACATGGCAAAGATTCATGAGGTCCTTAACGTCACTGAAGATGACAATGGTCCTATCTTTGATACCGAGCTAATTGATAAGGTACAAGATGATGCTGAATATAATGTGTTTGGTGATATACATGAGCATAGTGATCTACCAACAACAATTACTGACACGTGTATGATGGAAACGGTTGATAGCAATACCACACCCGATTCATCAGACATGTGCAATAATAAGTTTGAGGATGATCAACATGCAAATGAGTATGATGACGAGGAGCATGTCGCGCTTGCTAATTTAATTGCTAGTTTACAAAAAGATGTCAATGAAAATAGAAAGAATCAAAGCAATTAAAGAAGGCAAACGCAGCGCTCACTCAAAACTTTGAAGAATGCAAAGCCGCTCTTATAAAATCTAGTGAGACTATTGATAGTTATAGGGCTGAGCTTCTTCAAAAGACCAACGAGCTTGAGGGGTACAAAAGTCGTGTCATCAACGTTAAAAAGGACGATTTTGAAAATAAATACAATGAAGCTATTGCTTTGTTAACTAAAGAAAAACGTCAATTTAATGTTTTATTAAGTGATGAACGTCAAAAAACGTACCTTGCCACAACAAAAGTTAATGAACTTGAACAGAGGCTTTCTATGAACACCACCGATTCTGCTAAAATTCTTGACGAGAATAAACAAGAGATTGAAACATTAAAACAAGATTTCAAAAATAGACAAAGCAAAGATACTGAAAAAGTAAAGGATCTCGAAGAACAAGTCGATTTTTTGAAAAAAGTTGTTTATAATACACATGACTCTATTCAAACCGTAAGAATGATAGCACCTCGGTCGTTTTTCAAGGGTCAACCTAGCTTTGCCACCCCCAAGTACCTCGAACAAGCTCAAGCTGCGAACCCTCACTTATATCTTGATGAGTCCGAAAGGACTGATAATGACTGCCCTGTAGCTAACATCGATAGTGAAGAGACGTCCCTTTGGGATGAGGAGAGTAGATCACCGGTCAATAAAGATTTTGTAAAACCATATAACTATGCTTATGAAAACAGTCTTTATGGTCTTTTCACTCCACAAAAACAGAAGTCTCGTGAGGAATTATTTTTAGAATGCAAACAAAAAAGAATTCAATGGAAAAAAGCTTTTGCCACTAAGAGGAAAACTAATATTTTTAAATATATTAACTATTTGCCTCTAGATGCTTCTAAAGCAAAAGTAGAAAAATACTTGGTTTTCTTAAACACCACGTTAATAATGTTCAATCAATTGTTGAAAGCGATTGGGAGAAACGTCAAAAGGATAAGTGGAAAACCAAGATTTCTCACGACATAACTGTGCTTGTGAAAGAACTTTTAATACCAAATACGAAGATAATAAAAGAACATGTTCTTGAGTTTGAAAATTTAATTCAGTCTGAAATGTTTGATGATTTGAAATATGTTGAGTCTCTTGAAAAAGAAATTGATGACCTTCAAAATGACAAATTAGAATTTTCAAACGAATATGATCTACTCTTAGAAGAATGTCTCTCCAAAGATATTTTGTGTGTTACTCTTCAATCTTGTGCTGATATCGATGAATATTCTGATGTTGCATGCAAATATCTTGATAAAATCAAAGAGTGTGAGCATCTTGAACTTGAGCTTTCGAAACATAAAGAAAATGTTGATAAAAAGGCTTTTGAGTTACTTCAACACAAAACTGATTTCCTTCAAAAACATTGTCATTCTCTTGAACTTGCTTTGCAAAAAGACGTTGGTAGTTTTCCACATAATAATAAATTGCAAGAAAAACTTTCCCAAACGTTTCGAGAAATGAACGAACAGAATTTGGAAATTAAAGGGTTGAAAGCTCAGTTACAAGACAGGGACAGAGCGATAGCAGAGTTGCAGAAACTCATTGCTAAGATGGGTGGGAAGATTGTGGAACCTAGTGTTAAGAAACCTGTTGTAAGACAACCCAATGCTCAAAAAGTGACTAGACCCTCTGTCTTGGGAAAACCATCTGTTTTCTCTAATTCTGCATTTGCAAAACCTGCGTTTGCCCCCAAGACGGATGGGAAGGATAGGTTACCACAAAACACTCTCAAAACACATATTCGATCACAAAGCATTAAGAACACAAATGTGGTTAAACCAGGGATGCATAGATTGGCCACTAAACCTACACAAAACAAAGAAAGTCATTCACCTCAGACTTCTAGAAACACTAATAGACGTGTGTCTTTTACTACAGGAGTAGTCCCCACTGCTACTGTTAGCCGGCCCTAGCTTAAGAGCACTCGCATGAATGAAAAGGTCTGGCAAAACAAAAGTCAAGGGAAGATGAAGGAAGTAGAAGACCACCCTAGGATTTTCAATGTTTCTAAGAATAAAACGTATGTAATCGCGTGTAATGACGATTTGAATGATTCGACTTTGAATGCTATGAAAGTTAAGTTTGTTTGTGTGAAATGTGGAAAGTGTGCTAATGCTAATCATGCTATGTGTGTTTCGAATAATGTCAAAGGCGTAGAAACTAGAACTAAGAAGCAAACTGTGATGCCTATTAGTGCTAGAAAACCCAAACGCAAAGTGAACCATTCTGGTGCAACCCCCCCTAAGAAAAGTACTGCATCAGACTCCACCACTAAGAACCCTAGAAGCAAAATTAGGGAATTATATGAATCTGCTAGCAAGCCTTGGAAATGGTGGTTTGCTAATCAATGTCCTCCAGGATATAAATGGATGCCTAAGGGTAGGACAGAAAATGTGACTACGAGCGTTAGTGTGCCTCTAAGTGATGAAACTAAGGAACTTGTTGACAGACCATACGATGTGACTCCTTTAAATCTTCGTTGGATCTGGAAAAACAAGATGGATGAAGAAAACACGATCATCAAGAACAAAGCTAGGCTCGTGGCTAAGGGGTATGGCCAGAAAGAGGGAATTGATTTTGATGAATCATTTGCACCAGTTGCTCGGATGGAAGCAGTCAGGATTTTTCTTGCTTATGCTGCACATAAGGGATTCACTGTCTATCAAATGGACGTAAAGACGGCATTTCTTAACGGTCCTTTGAAGGAAGAAGTCTATGTCACGCAGCCGGAAGGATTCGTCAATCCTCATTATCCTGACAAGGTGTATCGTCTCCACGAAGCACTTTATAGACTCAAGCAAGCTCCAAGGGCGTGGTACGACGAGCTCTCAAAATTTCTGGTATCCAAAGGTTTCTCAAAAGGCTCCATTGATCTAACTTTGTTCACTTATAAATATGGGGATGACATTTTGCTTGTGCAAATTTATGTTGATGACATTATTTTCGGGTCTACAAACCCAAAACTTTCAAAATGGTTTGAAAAAGTAATGCACAGCAAATTTGAAATGTCAATGATGGGCGAACTAAAATTCTTTCTAGGAATTCAAGTTCACCAATCCCCAAGTGGTATCTTTATAAACCAAGATAAGTATTGTCAAGAGATACTCAAAAAGCATGGTATGACTTCATGTGACCCCGTTGGGACACCATTATCAACCACATCCCTAGATGCTGACTTGGAGGGATTACCCATAGATCAAACGAGATATTGTTCCATGATCGGGTCCCTCATGTACTTGACAGCAAGCAGACCAGATATTCATCATGCTACATGCTATTGTGCACGATATCAAGCACGACCCACTGAAAAGCACCTCAAGGAGATTAAACGGATCTTTCGGTACCTTAAGAATACCATTCATTTGGGACTCTGGTATCCGAGGGAAACCGGTTTCTTTCTAACGGCCTATTCAGATTCTGATCATGCAGGGTGTCTTGATACACGTAAAAGTACTTCTGGTGGTGCACAATTTCTAGGACAAGATAAGCTTGTGGGATGGTCTTCCAAGAAGCAGGATTGCACGTCACTTTCATCAGCCGAAGCGGAGTATGTGTCTCTATCTGCGTGTTGTGCTCAAGTTCTTTGGATGAGAACACAACTCACGGATTATGGCTTCCACTTTGATAAAGTACCTATGTACTGTGACTCAAAGTCTGCCATAGCCATCTCCTGCAACCCGGTACAGCATTCCCGCACGAAACACATCGATGTCAGATACCACTTCATAAAGGAACAAGTTGAAAGAGGTATCGTTGAACTATACTTTGTTGGAACGGATTACCAATTAGCCGACTTGTTTACGAAAGCTCTGTCGAAAGATAGGTTTGAGTACCTCGTTAGGCAAATTGGTATGAGATGTTTGACTCCAGCAGACCTGGAGATTCTGGCAAAGGTGCCTGCTTGATTTATCTATCTAACATCAACTTGTAAATATCTTTGAAAAAGCAAAATACAAAAATAAAACACATAAAAGCAAAACACAAAATTAAAAATCTTTCAAAATCCAAAAATATTCTTCCTTACATGTCTTTCAGTATTGATAATATGGACGTGCCTAGAAATGTCGCTCAATAACGACACGGGTGTGTACATAAAGCTCGAATGAAAGTTGTAAATATGTTTTCAAAACATGTCATTTCTTCTTTTAATAAAGGAAATTGTCTATTTTGGACAAATATTTCCAAACAACGGGTAGAGCAATCTATCACGGGTTGAGCTTGTCACAAAACATTCAACGTTTTGAGCTCAACACAATGGCTTGTAATCACTTTCAGATTGCAACCCTGTTCTATATTCACGGGGGAGTGTACGATTTCGTGCTCTTACCCTCAGCAAAAGAAGAGAAATCTTCTTACACTTGAGTGGATTCGTCAAGACATTCAAAGTCTATGAACTCAAGTTAATGCTTCAGAAAAACCTCTTCGACAAAAAGAAATAGGATTTTTCAAAAAGCGTTGAACACAATTTTTCAAGAATTTCTCAATGATTATTCAAAATCTTTCAAAATTGTGTGTTCAACAACTCCCATCCTCAAAAAGCGAAATGTGGATCATATCCTCACAATGACAATTCAATTGGATCAACTTTTGAGGGGGAGCATTTTAACTTCATGCAAAAGATTCACACATCTTTCTCCCAGAGATTTCAAGACTATTTTTTTTCATAATATATTTTAATCAAATTTGGTATCTCTAATATCAAAAGATTTTATATATTAGAGATAGGGGAGAAAATGTGATTAAAATGTGATCTAATATAAGACTCAAGCACTTTAACTCTTACCTACATGTGCGAAACATTTTCGATTATCGATGCACATGTGAAGGGGGAGCATTTCTAAAACGACAAAACTAGCAAGGTGTTAAATGTTTTTCAAACACTTTGTTAGAATTTAAAGTGGTTTTCATGGTTACGATCGAATACCCACAACATCTTTAATTCACGACGTTATTGGTGTCAAAAGGGTGGTTAGGTTTAAGTCCTATGATCCAACCAGAACCAGAGGGATCTTCCCAGGGACAATCCAATAGATCATTAGAAGTCCTTAGGAAAGATGGAGTAGAATGTGAACGTAGCTGAATGCCGACTAAGTACTGATGCTAGAACTGGAACAATCACAACAAGGTGCTAGTAATGATGTCTTGGTAAGCATTGAAGGGGTTGAAGAATGAAAAAGAAATGTAAGGATAAAGGGTGTAAAGAAAGAAGCCCTCCATACAACCTAGGCAAAAACCGGGTCAACTCATCATGAGGACAAACTCATCATGGACCCAGTGATGTGAAGCACAACCCTTTCCTAGCTACTCAGGCTTCTCTCAAAAGAAGTTTGTTTTATTGTCACGGAGATCAACACGACTTCTATTGACTTTCTCACTCCGAGATAGTTGATATTGAATAGGTGGCATCTGCTCCAGCCTCCAACCACTAAAAGTGCACAAATCGAGTCTAGAGCCAAGAGATCAATCAAATCTCGTTAGGACACACGGATGAAGATCAAGAGAGTCCTACGCTATATCCTTGCGATATTGCTAGAACACTCAGAGTAATACTACTTAGTATTCACAATGATGAGTGGAAATCCTTCTAGTGTTAACATCAAACATCACTGCGGTAGGTCATATGCAAGATTCTTTATGAATTGAACATGTGCAAAACTGAAAAGCAACAGTGGTTTGATTCTGAATTGATTCAAACTCGTTTCAGGTTTCTACGCAATATCTTTATGGTCTTGCCAGAACATTCAGAGTGATATTCATTAATATTCACAGTGACGAATGGAAATCCTTCTAGCGTCAACATCAAACAGTGCTACGGTAGGTGACTTGTGAGATTCTTATGAATCAAACTTGTGTCAACTGGAAAGCAACAATGGTAAGATTCTTTAAGAATCACACTTGTTCCAGGAATTTGAATTGACGACCTTAATCAAGCGGATATCTATCCAATTGATTCACTCTTTATGTTCGCAGTCTTGCTTTGAGACGGTCGAGTAAAGAGAACGGCTAGTACAGCCGCGAAACCCTGTCAAGGAGATTCTTAATTGAATCTACCTGATCACAGGTACGATATTTAATATCGTATAACGGTCTTCACCGACCGGAGGTAAAACGCTACCGATTTAGGACGAATGTCAAAGCCATTCCGTCCGTGTCTATGTTCTGTCTCGAGAAGGTGGCGTCACAGTGTACACAACAAAGTCAATGATTCAGAAACCACATACTCATGCCTAAAGACATATTCAACAATTAATAGTGTGAGCATGTGGATGAAGACACAAGATCGCAAGATGGCAAAGACAAGTCAAGGATGATTTGAAGATCTCAAGCTTAAAGACAAAGTCGTAAGACAACGACAAAGGCTCAAAGATCACAGCATGAAGGAACAAGACTACTATTACACGTTCAAGACTCATTTATGGCGAGATTAGTAATCTCTACAAATTTCCTAAATGACCAAGGTTTATGACCTCTCATTGGGGGAGATTGTTAGCCTCAAAATATTGAGCCAAACAAGAATGCTCG
Organism: Glebionis coronaria; assembly: GCA_025667525.1. Taxonomy (NCBI): domain Eukaryota; kingdom Viridiplantae; phylum Streptophyta; class Magnoliopsida; order Asterales; family Asteraceae; genus Glebionis; species Glebionis coronaria. The sequence continues at coordinate 478,079,216 of CM046874.1, forward strand.
GTCATATGTTTATTATGTATCGTATTATAGAACGTTGTAATAGGTAGTATATTAGTCGTGTTATACGGGCTTAACTTTAGGCTAAAGTTCATTAATAAGTAACTAAAGCCCAAAAGGAAAGCCCGGCCCAAACCATATAGTCCATTAAGAAGCCCGCATGTGGGTGGACTATATATACTACCCTCCTAGCATGTTAGGAGGGTTGGTGGTTCATTTTCTTTCTTAATCTAATATTTCACAAGTTCACACACTTCTCTCTCTTTTCTCTCTCTAGTTTCTCTCTCTACAATTCATCTCATTTCTTCCTTTCTTTCTTCTTTAATTCGTATTATATAATCATCACATATTAGGGACAACAAATTAGCATTTAAAATTGAATATTTAATTAATAAAAGGTTTTAAAATATATTTGTTGGATTTTTATTCTTATTTATATTATTTTAGACTTATTTTAAACTTTTAATTAGTTTTAGGTTTAATTTTTAATTTTGTCACGTTTTACGTAATTACGTCATCGTTTTACGTCAATACGTCGTAGTGTAATCGTAGTCGTAGCTCGTCTTTACTTTTTCTCTTCTAAACCAAAAACGTCAATAATCCAAACTTTGATTTTATATATTGGCACATTAATCCACAAACCTCCTTCGAGAACGAACCTGCATTTATTCGACTTGTTTGTTTTCCTAAATCGTCGAGTTTAATACTTGCCGCATAAACACGTTTTTCCTAAAACATGTACGATTTACTCACATCAATTTTTGGCGCCGCTGCCGGGGAGGTGTTTTTAGTGTGCCATTATTAGTATCGTGTTTGTGTGAGTAGTGCGTTTTTTATTTTCAATTTTTGGAAAGCGTCAATATTGTACATACTCATTTTTGTTATTTTTCCTTATTATATTATAGTATCCAAATAAATCGTGTTTAATTTTCCTAAATTAAACACACAACAATCTTTTACTATATTGTAGATATCCATTATCTTTTTCGTTTTTCTTGTGAATATATTACTATATTGTACTTACGTAGAACAATAAATATACAAGTACTCCAAAAGCGTGAAAACGGAACCTTGATTCGGGATTTCATCACTCGATCATTGTATTCGAATCTAAAGCAAAAGTTTAAAGGCAAAATAGATAAATACTTTCGTGAGGCTTAATTTCAATTAACACAAACTATAAGGTGGGTATAAGGCGGTTGTATTTCACGACCTAAGGGAAAAAGGCTCTAAAGTGTTTAGCGCCGCCTCGTTTCCCCCGCTTGCTTGTGCGTGTTTTGAGAAAGAGGGCTAATCGAGGGTTTGCCGCCTAAGTATTATCTACGTATATTATATTTGCTTGTTTTCAAGATTAAACCCTCTTGAACGTTTTGGTGTTCCACCAATGTTCTAAAGTCATCGAAGGCGTTCACTCCACGTGATCATTTTCATTCTTTGAGGCTCCTTTAATCGAGAAATCGATTCGAGGAGAGATTTTTAGATTTGAGTCTACGTAATACAGTCTACGTAATACATTCAAAAATCCAAAAAAAATTAAAAACAATCAAAAACCAAAAAAATTGAAAAATCGAAAAACCGCAAAAAGAATCTTCTTTGCTACCTCCCATTCTACGCTTAGTGCATGCGCACTCGATTGAAGGATTATTCTAATTCTAGAGACGCTTCGATTCGACGCAATCGTAATAGAAGGAATCGACGACGTAGACAAGATTTAGAAACCGACGTTCCTAATATCGTTGTTGAAGAAACCTTAGACGAGATGGCCGAAAATCGTTCGATGATGGAATTGCTCCAAGCGCCCACCGAGGGTTATGGAGACGCGATCGTAATTCCCGCTATCGAAGCGGAGAATTTTGAGATTAAGAGCGGAATGCTTTCGTTAATCCAAGCTACGAAGTTTCGAGGTCGTGAAGCCGATAATCCTCACGACCATATTCGGAATTTTGATCGTCTTTTAGCCACGAGCAAGTTTAAGAACGTCGACACCAATGTCGTCAAGCTTATACTTTTTTCGTACTCGCTCGATGGTGCCACCAAGGATTGGTATGCGAAAGAGCCACCTAATTCCATAACTACGTGGAAGGATCTCGTTTCCAAGTTCGTTAATTATTTTTTCCCACCGTCTAAGACGACTTTTTTCAAAAATGAAATTACGAAATTTGAGCAAAAACCGAATGAATCTTTTAGAGACGCGTGGGATCGTTTTAAGGAATTGCTTATGCAATGTCCTCACCATGGTTTTTCCGATTTGCACCAAATCGATGCGTTTTACAACGGTCTTAATTTTCAAGAACAAGATTCGTTGAATTCCGCCACCGGTGGCAACTTTTTGTGTAAAACTCCGAAAGACGCTTGATAATTATCGAGACCGATCAAAGGTTTACCAACTCCGCAACGCACCGAGTGTTGCCAATGTCGCCAATGTTAGTAGTTCTAATCGCGACATTGAGAGGGTTGATGCAAAAGTCGACAAGTTGACGAATGTGTTTACGTCTTTTCTCGTTGAAATGCAAAAGAAAGACGCTCCCGCTACGGTGAAAGCGGTTGAGGTTTCGTGTACGTTTTGTGGTGGACCTCATAATTATTATGAGTGTGCGGCTACGGATGGCCAAACGTCGAATGTGAGTGCGTTAAATGGAAACAACAATTTTCAAAATCAAAATAACGCGGGTCCATCACAACAAGGCAATTATAATCAAGGCAACAATTTTAATCAAAACCGAAACAATTTTCAAGGAAACAATCAACAAGGAAATTTTTCGAATAAAAATCAAGATTATAATCAAGGTCAGAATTTGAATTGGCAAAATCGAGACAATAATCAAAACTCAAATTTTTCAAACAACAACAATCAAGGAAACAATTTTTCGAGTGGTAATCAAGGAAATTTTAAAAAAGTAATCAAAACCAAGGGAACTTTAATTCTAATCAAAATAGTTCGTCAAACGATTTTAAAAATTACATGAAAACGAATGAGGCTAATATGAGACGATTAGAGGAAGAAATTGGTACTTTAAAAAACGACTTTTCTAATACATTGAAATTGCAAAACACGAAGATTGAGCAAGGACAAATTGACATTAAAAAGATGTTTTCGGCCATTATGAACAATTCCTCGGGTGCTTCATCGAGTTCGTTACCTAGTGACACCGTTGCAAATCCGAAGGAACAATGTAAAGCCGCCTTGTCTCGTGAGAAAGGTCGTGTGATTACCCCTAACCTTGAAGGATTTCAATTTGTTCCTTCTTCTCAACCCTCGACTTCTAAAACGTCTTATTTTTCTAAATTCGATGGGGTGAACGTGACGACCAAGGAAAAGAGTGCACACCCTCGTGTACCTCAAATTCCATCCACTGTTCAAAAAGAGAGTTTTATCGACCTTACCAAAGTAACCCTTGAAGAAACTTGTGCATCGATCCTTCTTAAAAAACCCAAAAGGCATTTGCCGAGAAAGGATGAGGATCCAGGCCAATTTCTATTACCTTGTGATTTTTCCGAGATTTAGGGATGTTTAGCCCTTGCCGATTTAGGTGCTAGCATCAATCTTATGCCTCATTCTCTTTGGAAATTGATGAGATTTCCTAGACTTACCCCCACGAACATGACAATCAAGCTTGCAAATTGTACACCATTAATACCAATTGGAATAGCCGAGGATGTCTATGTCAAAGTTGGAAAGTTTGTTTTTCCCACGGATTTCATTATATCCGATTACGAGTGTGACCCTAAATGTCCCATTATTTTAGGCCGACCATTCTTATCGACGGCTCGAACCGTAATCGGCGTTCACGAGGGGAGACTTACTATGAGATATGGGGAGGATAAAATGGACTTTTTCACGAGTAAATCCCAAGTGCCTTGTGACAATGCAAAAATCGAGGTTTCAAAACCTAATGTTTCAAAACCTAATGATTTCAAAATGTTCACTTTAGCGGAAAGAATGAGGCTTAATGCATGTTTTGAAAAAATTAAGAAGAACGGTTTTAAATATGAGGATTTTAATGATAGAGAATACGTGTACCTTATTCAAAAGGGTATGTGTAAATTTATGAATGAAAATTCACTTTGGGATGAATTCGATGAAACAAGTGACACACCAATTCCGAAGGGCGACGTTAGTGCCATCAAGACAATGACCAAAATGGGCTCGTCTTCACCACCTTCGAAGGACCACGTCTTTGAGGCTTCAACTTCTAACTCCATCGAAGTGCCTCCTTTGCCTAGACCAACACCCGTTGAGGCTAAAGGTTTTATCGACATCGATCCTCTCGTCTTAGATAAGTCACCTAAGCATAGTCATTCGACTTGTAAGACCATGGTTGTGAGTGCTCACATCGACTCTTTCTTTGACGATGGCGATGGCGATTTTGCCGAGATTGATCACGTACTTCGAAATCCACATGCAATTTTTGATTCTCCTAAAAAGAAACATGTGAAGTACGATGATTATGAGTTTGATCCCGAGATTGAGGAAATCATTGAACGAGAGCTAGCTCTTATGCCTTCACTTCCACCTACGAGTGAGGTCGAACTTTCCAAAATCGAGGATGAACTTAATGAGTTGGAACGTCTTATTTTCGATGACGAGCCAACTCATATGACCAAAAATCCAATTCTCGAGGAGTTACCTAATCAACACTCCTCAAATGAGAATTACGTTTACCACATTCGTGAGGATTTAACTTATCAACAATCCCCACAAATGGATGATGGTTTCGTGCTTGATCGTGATCTTTTCGAGAGAGTTTCTACAATACTCAAGGAGGGGAATGACAAACCTTGGTTTGAAAAGCCTATCTTTGATGAAGAAATCGACGAGATCGACGTTCATGAGGATGACGAGTATGTTGACCCCGAGGGGGCGGTGTTCTTTATTGATCGACGTTTTGAGAACTTATATAATCCGCCACCCCCTCCTACCAAAGACTTAAATGTGAGGATTTTTAGCGCGACTAATTTTGAATTTGACACGCTAAATATTTTTGACATTATTCAATCGGGTTTTCATAAAGAGTTTTTAAAGGATGAAAAAGGAAAGGATTTTAAAAATGTTTTAAAATAATTTTCTACATGTTTAACTCCGTCATCACATCGTTTTATGAGTGCTACCACCTCGTCTACTCCTTTTGACGATGGTTGGTGTGGATCTAGTGTGGGGTAGCCCCTTATGTTCCCTCACATTTCTCCACCGAGGACGAGATTTACGATCCCGGAATTGCTTGTAAAGGGAAATCTCGGTCTTCTACCGATGCAATAAATGGAAAATCTTTTCGTTTGCTTGGTGTGAGTCTACCTCGAGTAGCTCATTTTGTTGACTTACCCATTGACCCACCTTTCTACTTCTTATCTCTTTTCTTCTACCTCTTGGAGGTTCTAGCACATGTTGAAGTGGTGTTGGTTCGTTTATCCCATGAGAACGAGGACGCCATCTTCGACCCCGGTATTTTGCATCATCTAAGGACTTAGTCCTTAGTACCGGTTGCTTCTGGGCATTGTTTATCATGTAAGCCCCACCAAAAATGACCATACCATGATTATCCCTAAATGATCACATTTATGGGGATTCGAGTCGAGCTTTTGACTCGATTATCAAAAACAAGGTTCCTCGTGGGGGATTCTCATGCTTATCCTTGTACATATTATCGCTTTCTTAGTTAACGTAACAAGGGGACTTGTGCTCTTCCAACCTTTGTTCCGTGGATGTTTGTGATTGTGATTTATTAGGTTCATCATCATCATTGAAGCCTCTCGTGTTCGTTTTACGGATCACTCGAGCTTCGATCGTTGCCTTTGGAGATTCCGATATCCGATGATATCCTTTTATGTTTTAACGTTTATCTTATTAGCATAATTCATAAACGGCTTTTAGGTTATTCGTTTTACCCTTTCCATGCTCGAGATTAAGCATTCGACTTCGTCTCTAGTATGGGGGTGTTTTCACCCCTAGACTCGAAACATTGAGGACAATGTTTAGTTTTAGTATGGGGGTGAGTAGATACTTCACCTTGCTTACATCACCACGCTATCCAATATTCATCTTTTTGTTATCGTTTTGTTGCAAATAAGGTTAAAAATGGCCAAATTTTAAAACTTTTCTTATTTTTCATAAGTGTTTAAGACACGAATGTAGGTTTTCCGATGGTGAGAATAAGAGTAATTTTTGACTCGACCGTGCGTGTTGAGCACTTAGCTTCGATTCCTTAACTTTTTAGGCTAAGTCTCTTAAATGAGGACGAGAAATGATAGAGTTATTTATAAGTCTCGTAATCGTCACGATCTCATGTGTAGTAATTATTAGCTTATTCTCCCCACGCTTTTGATAATAAATTGTTAATAAATATTGATTTAGCGGTTTAGTCACTATTGTTGGTTTCTAATTTGTTTTAGTAGCTACCATGTAATAAAGTTGGGAAAACATTAAGGTATCGCCAGCGTCACGGTTTTGAAGTATTGGCACCCAAATAATCAAAAGCTTCACCTAATAATAAGATTTCAAGTGCTCACCTAAATTAAGCAAACATTTGAAGCTCACAAGGCCGAAAAATCTATGCCCAAATTGAAAGTGAATCAAGCCTTAATCTTTGAAGCTTTAAAGATCCAAAATTCGCTTTAGCGTGAGGGTATATGTCTTTGGCTAATAAAACCACCGATGAGGCGGATAATAAAAGGCAAGGCAAGACCGAAGTCATAATAAAAGCTTCATGGCGAAGTTGAATAAAAGATGGAGGTAAACCTATGATAATAAGGCCCTTCCGTTAGGGTGTGTATAAAAGTCTTGGTAATAAGTCTCATGTTCAAAACCGTTATAAAACCGTGTTTATCGATCCTTCTTGTTGACTTAATGTTTTTGACATCGTTGTCTATTAGGATGAATTATTAATTCGATGATTTTAGTTACACCGTTAAAACTCTATTTCTAGACTTAATCTCTATTCACGCATAAGTCAATGATGTATCCTCGTGATCATTAAGACAAAAATAAAATATAAGAGATACCAATTAGGAATAAGGGAGTTTAGGTTCGTAATTAACACTCATGAGATATGATCGTGTTGCTAACTTATAATAACAATGATCTCGTTACACGCTTAGCATGGAATTGAGTTAAAATTGAGGTCGACAAAATTATTTCTAACGAATCATTCACGTGTTCTTGTTCTATGATCCCAAAAGTCACTTAATTGTGATGAAAACAATACATTATGTCTAAAACGCGTGTAGTAGTTTATTTAAGTTTATGTCTTTAATAAATGTCATCATAAAATGAATTTTGGAGGTGCTATGATACTTAATTCTAGCATTGCGTGGGGATACGGAAATGGTTTAGTATGGGGGAATGATGAGACTATATTTATACATAGTCTCATCGTCCAAATCGGGCTTAAAACGCTTAAAATATCATCAAAATACCCAAATATATGCTTGTGTTTGTTCATTATGTATTTTAGGTACGGATATCGTGAATTCACCAAAAGATCAAAGGAATCAAGCAAAAACGAACACGGGAAACGAAGTCGCACAAAGAACCGGACCCGAATCATGATTTTCCTATCAAGTCCTTGGAGTTTGAAGATTGGCAAGAATAGTCCCTCATCTATTGAAGACTTGTCACTTTTGACCCTTGTAAATCTCAATTATTACAAGATTGGTCTTTAAGTTTCAAGAAAATACCATTATGGTCCTTGAAGTATGCATTAAATACATAAGAAGCCCTTGGAACAAGCTTTGATTAAATTTTGGGGCCAAACTATGAAGTTCTAAACTTCATTTACAAAAGGAAAGGAAGAAATCGGCTCAAAACTTCATTTGGAAACATTTGTAAAATGGGAGGACTTAAACTTCCCAGACAACAAAACCCTACTCCACCTATCATCACTGGCCACGTCACCCACTATCTCCCTCCCACCAATCTCACTCCTACACGTCACACACCCCCAATCCACGTCTAAAACCACTATTAGCAAGATTAATATTAATTAATATTTTTAAAACGATATTATTAATATAAATCTTGGCGGGTAACAAATCCTATTCATCCCTTAATCCCCAGATAAACACCTTAGAACCCTAATTAGGTTTATATTCATTACCTAAAATCAAACGGTCAAACCTTCCAGAAACATAATTAGATCAAGCCTAATTGATACAAAGATTTGCTATGGGGTTCAGATTAGTTCTCGGTATCTTCTCGAATTGATCACGGTTCAAAGTGGAATAGTTTGTCCTTGGTTACTAAAAAGGTGTTGGTTTGTTATCTATTTTTAAACTAATAGCAAATAAATGTAAATGTCGTTAAGTGAAAAGAGTTTTAAAGATTAAACTAAAAAGACGAGTTAAAAATAAATGCTTGAAAACTTAAAGGCAAGATTAGAAAAAATACTTGAACACTTAATGAATCTAAAACTTGGAAACTTTGCAAAAACAAGAAATTAAGTCCGTCGGAACCCCTGGTCGGAATCCCGTCGGAATAGGCTAATCGGAATAAGCTGATCGGAATACATGGGAAATAGGTCCAATCGGAATATGGAAACAAGCACCAATCGGAATGTGCTATCGGAAAGGCTAATCGGAATAAGCTGAAAATACCCTTATCGGAATAATGGGAAAATGGTTCTAATCGGAATGTAAGGGAGACACCCAATCGGAATACCACCAAATCAAACCAATCGGAATGATATTAAACCCGTTTCCGATCAAACGATCGGAATAGAGGGGGTAGTGTAGTCGGAATACGTGGTCGGAAAAGGGTTTTACCCTTTCCGATAACTCTTTTGATCCGAAAATAAAGCAAGGCAATAAGCTATTTAGATAAGCTAATCACCAAAACTAGGACGAATATATAATGGAAAGGACTCAATAAGCACAAACAACAACTTTCACTAACTTTAAATTAGCAATCTTTTCAATCAAACCATAAAAAGATGAACTTTTTAAGAAAACTTTTAAAAAGTAAATAAGCTAAACATATAAACAAGCCAATAAGCACAAAGATCTTAAAGCTTATTCGTATGAAAACTTAAATAAACATAAAAAGATTAACTTTTTAAGCACGAAAACATTAATGAACAACACGGATCATAAGTAATTCGCACCAAAAGTGAATCAAAATCAAAGAAAGGTAGAAAGAGATGAAAGATTAAAAGCTTAAACTTAAACTTGATTAATGAAATCACCAATACAAAAGGTTTCTTTGAAAGATTAAAAGAAAGAAAGATGAAAACTTAGTGAGAGAAAGTTGAGAACTTTCTCTCTCTAAAACTAGTGAGGAAAAATTAAAAGTGAAACTAAACACTAAAAACTAACTAACTCCCTAAGTTGTGAAGTGTAGGCCTATTTATAGGCGTTTGCTTTGTGGGCTTGTGAATGGGCTTTGTTCATGGGCTTCTCCTCTTCTTTCTTCTTTAGTCTTTACGTTTCTTTAATTAAACGTTTCCGACTTTAGATTTTGAGAAGTGTCGGTGAATGATTCCAACTCGTCCTATAATCATTTGTTTAATAGACTCGAGTTCTTCGACATATATGAATCTTCCATCTTTGGCCCAATTCTTCGATAAATCTTCAAATAGGCACAATGACTTCAAATCTTTTGCATCTCTTGGACAATAGACTTCGTCTTGAGTCTTTTTCTTCGATATAACCCGTGCAATCCCATGTTTTCTTCAATATTCATCCGGTTGACTCTGAAAACACAATAAACACAAAAACCACGCATAATTCCAAACAAATGATATTAAATACGTGTTTTGGTCTTGTTTTAGCCAGAAATAAGTGGTAAAAGGATGGGTGTTTTCACACCTATCAAATCCCCTACACTTAACCATTGCCATGCCCTCATGCAATGCTTAGTGACAAAGCAAATTTACACTTTTCTCATAATCAATCAACCTTGGCCTTATTAAAATACCACTAAACAAAAATTAAAGTAATTAGAGAAATTAAAATCTTTAAAGTAAACAAAAGGATAGAAAACCATTTTCACTTGAAAATAGCTATATGGAAATAACTTGCAAAGAGACCAAGGACTTACATTAGGGCTTTGGTGCTGCGAAGATTTATCACCCTCAAGTTTCACGTTCCCCAAACTAAGCTTAAAAACGAGATCATTGTTATTATAAGTTAGCAAATCAAACACTTACACACATGGCTAATTATATGCTTAAACTCCCTTATTCCTAGGTGTATCTCTTATATTTTATTTTTCTCTTAGAATGATCATGAAGATGCATTTTTGGACTTATTTCGATAGTTTATTTAGGCTGAAAGCAAAGTAGGAGGATTTGATCAATAGTTAGCTAAAGGACAAAATCTCTTAAAACTGCTTCTCGGGATATCAAAAAGTTCATATCTTGGCATAACTCGCTTCACGATTTGAGACCTTTCTCGGGCCGATATTTGGCATGTACTTCATACTTCATATCTTCGAGAGACGTTCTTGAGATAATGGTCTTCTCTACGTTATAGAGTTTCTTCACTTGGAGACTTTTGAGGGGTACTCCAACTTTGTTGACCACGACTTCATGATTATTTCTTCAATCTCTAATTGGGATTTTGAGATACAACGATCCGCCTCCTTTTCGGACTTGGATCTATTTATCCTCATACCTTGTTAGGGTCTTTTCGGATAGACTTCTCCATGATCTTTATGGGAGTTGATTGCTTTTCGTCGTGAGTCTTGATCCTTCATATTGATTTTAGGAATAATACTTTTCACATCACCTTGGATCTTTAGAAATAAGATTGAATCCTCATGCCTTGTTAGGGCCTTTTCGGACTCGCCAATCTTCGCGCCCCGCTTCATAAGTTTTGCCTTGGCTATGAACTCTTATCATTACCGAGCAACTTTTAAACGATCTTGGGCTAGAAGCTAAGTAACTTTTCAAATCGTACGACCTTACTTATTACAGATAAATTATTAGCAAGTGATGGGAGAATAGGCAAATAATTACACCAAGTGAGCTTGTGCAAGAATACCGACTTATAATTGACTCTATCATTTCTCGTTCTCTACAATTTAAAATCTCAAGTAATGAGACTCGTGGATACTTAGCCTAATAAACCAATTAAGGTCTACATGGTTAAGGATACTAGCTAGAATAAACTTGGATAAGTCTATTCGGGTTGAGTCAAAATAATCGCAACAGGCCTAATATGTCAAAGATTTCTAAACTAGCTACACCACTTTATTAATATTTTTGACTTTATTATGGAATATATACATATGAAAGCAACGATAAAAATTTGAAAATTATGACTACATGGCCAAAGTTAATTAAAATTTTGAAAAATGCTGAAAAGGATGATTTTCCGGTTAAATGAAAGCATTTTCATGGAAACGTCCACTTAAAACTTCGATAGAAGTCCCCCTTACAATTAAGATAAACATTGTCCTCAATGTTTAAGCATGTGGGAAAAATCTCCCCTACACTTATGACATTGTGCACGTTGGTTAAATTAAGTTAAGGAGGAGACGACTAACGTGATCAATTTCAAATGTGAGTATGAAGAAAATTGAATCACGATAGTTGAGAGATAGAACCGGATTTCGGATAACACGGGAGCACGGTTCTTCAAAGGTTCCAAAAGTGCATTCATCCCTGTAATCACATCACCACACAAACACAAAGACCTATAGAGGTCCCCTACACTTAGGAGGTTAAAACAGAAAAGGATAGATACTCGGGTTGCCTCCCGAGGAGCGCTTGTTTTTGATAACCGAGTCACGAGCCTGACTCGACCAAAAATTAGTTCATGGGAAACGTGGTGAGGGATGGAATCATCTCATGAGATATGTCCTCACCAAAGTACAACTTCACTCGTTGTCCATTCACCTTAAAATTAGGTCCAATAAGTTGAGCGAGCTCGAGAGTACCATATGGAAAAATTTGGGCAATGGTGAATGGGCCGGACCAACGAGATTTCAGCTTGCCTGAAAAGATTTTCAACCAAGAGTTAAAGAGTAAAACTTTGTCTCCAACTTGGAACTCTCGGTTCTTAATCTTAGAGTCGTGAATGAGCTTAGTCTTTTCCTTGTAGATCAAAGAATTTTCATAAGCCTCATTCCGGAGTTCATTCAGCTCATTGAGTTGGATCTTGCGTAGGTCACCGGCTTTGTTGATATCAAAATTAGCCCACTTCAAGGCCCAGTAAGCCTTGTGCTCCAACTCAATGGGGAGGTGGCATGCTTTCCCGTACACGAGACGATATGGTGTACAACCAATCAGAGTCTTGTATGCGGTACGAAAAGCCCACAAAGCATCATCAAGTTTATCAGCCCATGAGGCACGATGCTCTCCCACGGTTCTTTCAAGAATTCGCTTTAATCCTCGGTTGGATATTTCAGCCTGGCCATTAGTTTTTGGGTGGTAGGCGGTGGAAAGACGTTGATTTACACCATACTTAGCCATGACTCTTGCGAATTGGTCATTGCAAAAATGAGTCCCGCAATCACTAATAATGGCACGAGGCACACCGAATCTAGCGAATAGCGATTTCAAAAAGTTACAAACCACCCTTGCATCATTAGTGGGTAAAGCTTTGGCTTCAACCCATTTTGAAACGTAGTCAACGGCTACAAGGATGTATTTGTTTCCTTTAGAGGAAGGGAATGGCCCCATAAAGTCGATACCCCAAACATCAAAGATTTCACATTCTTGAATGAAATTCTGAGGCATCTCGTCTTTATGTGTGATCTTGCCTTGTTTTTGGCAAGCATCACAACATTTAACCATCTCATGAGCATCACGATAAATGGTGGGCCAATAAAATCCCGAGTCAAACACTTTCTTGGCGGTGTAGTTGGGACCAAAGTGACCACCGGTGGGTCCTTTGTGGCACGCGTCAAGGATTTCTAAAGCTGCCGGTCCATCAACACATCGACGAATAATCAAATCGGCACATTGTTTGAATAGATACGGGTCATCCTAAAAGTAAGTCTTAATGTCTTTGAAGAACTTCTTCTTTTGTTGGGATGTTAACCCGTCAACGAGAATTCCACCCGCCAAGTAGTTTGCAATGTCCGCAAACCATGGGGTTTCATCAGAAGTCGAGTTGATAGACATTAAGGTCTCCAGGGGAAAAGAGTCATTGATCTCTTTGTTCAGATGATCCCCTTGGTAAGGATCCTCAAGTCTACTGAGATGATCCGCGGCTAGGTTTTCAGCTCCCTTCTTATCACGAATTTCGATTTTAATTTCTTGAAGTAGCAAAACCCAGCGAAGAAGTCTTGGTTTGGAATCTTGTTTAGTTAACAAGTACTTCAACGCGGAATGATCAGTGTAAACGATTGTGGTAGAAAGGACAAGATAGGGGCGAAATTTTTCAAAGGCATAGACAACAGCTAAAAGCTCTTTTTCGGTTGTCGTGTAATGCAATTGAGCCCCTGTCATTGTCTTGCTAGCGTAATAGATCGGTTGGAAGTGTTTGTTCACTCTTTAGCCCAAAACCGCTCCAATAGCAAAGTCACTAGCATCGCACATCAACTCGAAAGGCAGCTCCCAATTAGGGGTAACCAAGACGGGTGCCTTAGTTAGCTTATCCTTAAGCAAGTTGAAGGCTTCAATACACTCGTTGGAAAAGATAAAAGGAGTATCTTTTTCCAAGAGGTGGGTCATCGGACGGGCCATTTTAGAAAAATCTTTGATGAATCGACGGTAGAAACCCGCATGACCGAGGAAACTTCTCACACCCTTCACGGTTGAAGGTGGAGGCAACTTAGAAATAACATCGACTTTAGCACGGTCCACTTCAAGACCGGCATTGGAGATCTTGTGTCCTAGCACGATGCCCTCTTTTACCATGAAATGGCATTTTTCCCAATTAAGAACAAGGCGAGTGTCTTCACACCGCTTAAGCATTCGTTCTAAATTGGCAAGGCAAGCAGAGAATGAATCGCCATAAACCGAGAAATCATCCATGAATACTTCCATAGTTTCTTCAACCATGTCATGGAAGATAGCCATCATACACCTTTGGAACGTCCCAGGAGCATTGCATAAACCAAAAGGCATACGTTTGTAAGCAAATGTTCCGTAGGGACAAGTGAATGTGGTCTTTTCTTGGTCTTTGGGATCGATGGGAATTTGAAAATACCCGGAGAAACCGTCTAAAAAGCAGTAATAGTCATTACCAGCTAGACGCTTGAGCATTTGATCCATGAAAGGAAGAGGAAAATGATCTTTTCTCGTGGCATCATTGAGTTTGCGATAGTCGATACAAACTCTCCACCCAGTAACGAGACAAGTGGGAATCAACTCGTTGTGTTCATTAGGAACAACGGTTATTCTGCCCTTCTTGGGCACACAATGGACGGGACTTACCCAAGGCGAATCCGAAATATGGTAAATCAAGCCGGCATCTAGAAGTTTGATAACATCTTGTTTGATGACGTCGTGAATGCGAGGATTAACCCTTCTTTGGCTTTGGATTGCGGGTTTAAAGTCATCTTCCATGAGAATCTTGTGAGTACAAAAGTTCGGATCAATTCCACGGATATCGGAAATTTTCCAAGCAATTGCCTTCTTATGATCTTTAAGCACGGCGATGAGGCGAGATTTCTCTTCTTCTTTCAAGTCCTTCGCGATGATGACGAGCGACTTCTTTTCGTCTTCAAGGAACACGTACTCGAGATGGGGCGGCAACTCCTTAAGTTCTAAATCCGGAGGATTTTCGATGGGAGGCATATTCAAAGTCAGAGCATCGATAGCAATAACCGTGGGAGATGGTGGAGAAATATTGTCTTCTTTGAAAAGGTTTTCAATGAGGCGAAGATCTTCATCCCAATCGGTGGGAGAATCGTCATGTTCTAAGTTCACATCTCCCATGGTGGCTTCTAAATCTTTCCAAAGGAAATCACTTTCTCCAAATAGAGATAGTGATGAATCAATAGAGGAAACGGTCTCAACATTGGGAAGAGATGTAGGAATACTTTTGCAAGCATCTTTGAAGTGTTCTTCACAGGCCTCATCAAGAACGTCAATACAATTAACACTCTCGTATGAATAAGGCTGTTTAGAAAGCTTTCCCATGTTGAAGACGATTTTATCGTCACCCACTCTCATGATAAGCTCACCGGCTTCAACATCGATGAGAGTGCGACCGGTCCTCAAGAATGGACGACCAACGATCAATGGCACACGAGGGTCCATGTCGTAGTCAACGACAATGAAATCGGCAGGAAAAGTGAATTTGTCGACTCCTACAAAGACGTCTTCGGCTATCCCCACTGGATAAGCAACCGTACGGTTAGCTAATTCCAAAGTCATTTTGGTGGGGACTAGCTCAGGGAGAGATAATTGCTTCCAAATGCTTAAGGGCATTAAGTTAATACTGGCACCTAGATCGACTAGGGCCATGCAATTCTCTACTCCCGGGAAGTTGCAAGGGATTAAGAAGCGACCTGGATCACCAAGCTTGGTTGGCAATTTCCTTAAGAGCACTACAGAGCAATTCTCATTAAGTTGGGTGTTAGCAATATCAAGAAGCTTCTCCTTGTCGCTAAGAAGATCTTTGAACATTTTTACGTATTTAGGCATGTGAGCGAGAGCCTCAGCAAAGGAGATGTTGAAATTCAATTGTTTAAACATTTTGAGAAAGTTCGAAACCTGAATATCGTCCTTGCTTTTGAGCTTCTCTTTCCTCAACCTTGAGGGATAAGGTATATCGGAAGAAGAGGAAGTCTTTGGAATCGAAGGATCACTCACATCCTTGGGTGGAGGTGGGGTAGAAGTAAGAGGTGGAGAAATTGGGGAAGTAGAAGGATGAGGAATAGAAGTAGGTGACTCGTTTTCCTTAGTCACAATCACCGGTGGAGGTATAAGAAGTGCGGGTTCCTTGGTACCTTTGCCACTGCGAGTGGTGATTGCTTTCATCTCCCCTCTTGGATTCACAACGGTGTTACTCAGAAGAGTACCTGAAAAAAAGGGTTGATTACCTTGGAAGAAACTTGCCATCATGTTCCTTAAGTCATTCGTTTGACTTGCCAAAGTGTTTCTCATATCGGCTCACAGATCGTTCCCTTGTTTCACCATGTCTGCTTTTAAGTTGAGCACTTCCCACTGGATATTGTCCACGATCACATCATTAGTCCTCATGTAGGTTCCAATATCTTGGTGTAATGTGGTGGGTTGGTTGGGAGGAGCATTGTAGGCGGGTGGTTGATAAGCAGGTTGCTGGTAAACTTGGTTGTTTCTTTGAGGTGGATATGGTTGTTTGTGAGGTGGTAGGTATGGTGCACGAGGTTGTTGTTGAGGAGGGCGATTGAGGTTTTGTTGTTGGTTTGGGTTGTTAGGAGGAAAACCGGGTGGGGAAAGAAAGTTGTTTGAATGGTAGCTAAGCAAGTTACGGTCTCCTTGAGGACGAGCTTGATAAGCGGCCGGAGGATAGGTACCGTATGCTGCATTAACATTCTCAGAAGGATAGTCTTGGGTGGCGGTACAAGTGGTGTAAGAGTGAGGACCCCCGCATATTTCACATGGTTGGCTAACAGCATTGACTTGAGCGTCTTGAGCGTTTTTAGCGTTGATGTTGTTGGTATTGTTAGCGATGTGGGTAACAAGCGATTCAAGAAGCGTAGTAATTTTGTCAAGTCGCTTGTCGTTGTCACTAGTACTAGCACTAGCGACATTGGTCCGAACACTCTTGGTTTGCACACGAGACTTATTCTCAATGATATCCCAAGCGGCATTAGAAGTCTTAACCAAAATATTACCCCCTGAGGCACTATTTAGTGAATCTTGGTCATTCATGCTTAAACCATTATAAAAAGTATTAATTTGGTGCACTTTGGTAAAACCATGTTGTGGGCACTTTCTTAAAAGATCTTTAAAACGGTCCCAAGATTCACTAAAAGACTCATCGTACTTTTGTTCAAAATTAATGATTTCATTCAGCAAAGCGGTAGTATGAGAGGGTGGGAAAAAGTAGTTTATAAACATGGTCTCCAAATCCGTCCACGTCAGAATACTTTGTTGTCACACCCCACCATGGCGGAATATGGGGCGCGACGTATGGATATCATCACAACAACAACGTGTCTATAGAGAGAACTAAATGAAATTGAAATATCATAGATGGCGACACAAATGTCGTGACAATATCTCAACAATGCAGGCGTCTAGGTAAGTAGGTAACAGGCCTACCTCTTACCAAAGACATACAAATAAACAAACATCAAACATATAGGTACCACAAAGTTCACTTAATCAAAACACAAAATAAAATCTAAGAGGAAAGGGGATTCCTCCGAATGCAATCCTAGCAGCCTCTATACTCTAGCCACTTCTAACATCATCTTGCACAACTACCTCACCTGAAAATGACACTAAAATCTGTCAACATAAAGTTGGTGAGAACATAGGTTTAAGTTATCTAGAACATCATAAGAAACCTTGACATCCGCTGTAAATAAGTTGAAGAAAAACAATTTATAGTAATGGACCATAATGTGATAATCATGCTACATGCATCCACAACAAAACTCAAGCCAAGTACCAACCACATCTACAATTCACAAAGCACATTATAACAATCAAGAAGTATCCCGTCACACGCACAAGAACACACACCACACTATCCGGATCTTTCCCACACCACCTGTGGAAGATGAACTATATGCCCGTCGAGATATCTTGCCTCCGAAGAGACGATGCACAAGTACTCAAGACGGATCGTGCCCCACGCTCCACACACATCACAACTGGTCCCATAGACGCCCATACATCTATGTACCAAAGCCAATCACAATCCAAACAAGATTCACATAGCAGAACACGTACCAAAGTACATATGAGAACACATAAGCACGCAAGTCACACAATAACACATTTATGTCCACACATTTTATAACATAGTACTAAATCATGTTAAAGAAAATTACAAGTGTCATCTCCATCCCATACTGGAAAAAAACATTTAAAAATGTAGTAAAATGGGACTATGAACTCACCTGATTGCTTCTCCAAAGTCTTTGCTCTAGCCCAAAGCTAATAATCCAAAAACACATAAATCAATACATGAACCAACCTCTAAAATGGTTCATCAACCTATGATGGACATCTAACCTCCTCTCATATAAATACCCCATTTATAACTCTAAACACCCCATTACCCTTCCCTAACAATTCCTTAACTTGGTTAAGTTTAATAGCTATCCCGTTCACAATTTTACACAAAACAGTCCCAGTTTTAGGTCTCAAAACTTTAAGTCAAACGGCCACTTAAACATACCCATGGTTTCTGTAAAAGGAATATTCATACCCTTACATATGTTGGCTAACACCTCCCACTTGCCCTAACCTTTAAGATACTGTTAAGGCCCTGATATATATATATATACTTTTGTCATTCCAGTTTTCCTGATTTTAAACGTATGAAAAGTTCATTACCATTAGAGGGTCTTACCCTAAACCACAATCTTAGCCCAAGTGCAGATCCTTATTACAATATATAAACCATCTCTCATGTTCGTGAGAAGATCCCAATGCAACCCTAAGTACCCCAAACAACCCAAAACTTAAAAAGAAAACAGGCTGAATTCAAAACTGTTTTGACCTCCGACTGTTGTAACCTGTTTTTGACCTACTTCCCGACCTCCAATTTAGTTCTAGTTTCTTGCATTGGACAGCCACTTCAAATACCTTTTCAGGGGTATGTGGATCGTAAGATAAAAGTTTGTAGAGCTCCCTATATGATCAAAACAATGACCCAAAATTCTGCCCAGTTTTTAAAAACGGGTTTAACAAAATCAACCTCATTAATTAACCCTAATCCCTCTAATTACAAGCCCTAATTTATGTGATCATCATATTATGATTAATACAACATTAATTTACTGTTTTTATATTAAACCCTAACCCTAATCCATCAATAGATGATTAAATAAACATAAAAACAATTTAATTAAAAAGGGATTTGAAGGTTTTACCTTTAAATTAATGGAAGAAGAAAAAAACTATGAAACCCTAAAAACTCTCCCAAAAACCGTCGACCATTAATCTCCA
Source organism: Glebionis coronaria (assembly GCA_025667525.1). Classification (NCBI taxonomy): domain Eukaryota; kingdom Viridiplantae; phylum Streptophyta; class Magnoliopsida; order Asterales; family Asteraceae; genus Glebionis; species Glebionis coronaria. The sequence continues at coordinate 478,098,208 of CM046874.1, forward strand.
GGGATTTAATTATGTTCTTTTGGTAGTAAATAATATAATATATAGGGTGTGGGTGAATCCTTGTCCAACCCAAACCCAACTTTCCTTTTTCCTCTTTTTTTTCTTTTTTTTCCTTCTTTTCTTTTTTTCCAAACCGACTAACACCCCCTTAATTTTCGTTTTTTTTCTTTTTATTATTAATATATGTATTAATAATATTACCTTAATTTTCCTTAATTTATTTCAGCTCTTAAAGCCTCCAAAACCCCAAAACCGTAAAACTAGTCAGTTTTTACGCGTTTTACCGTAAAAGACGTAAAATATACACTTTTATAAAAAATCTCAAATTTTGAAATAAACTTTATAACTAAGTCCTAAATGACTTAAAACCATCCCGAAAAATATTCATATGGATAATTACCTCACCCGAGACCTCTAAATGCTAAACCGTAAATCCTAAAAAAAATACTACTACTATAATACTTATACGTATACGTAAACACCACAATATCACCATTTTCATTTCATAGTCACCACTTGTGAGCTCATGAACATGAAATAACCGTTCCTCGATTTACTTATGAGTACTCTATACTCATAAACGATAACCACACCAACCTCGTTCACACAAAATAAACACGTAAACACACAATTCAAGTAAGCACACATAAAATAACCTAAAAGTAAGACCAAGTGACAAACCCAAAACCTAGGGTTGTCACATCACTCCCTCCTAATAGAAATCTCGTCCCGAGATTTACTCCCAAACTCAAACTTATTCTCAGCAAACAAACGAGGATACATATCCTTGATAAAACCTTCACATTCAAACGTGAACTCAGTTTACACGAAAATAATCTCAACCAACAACACATGAGCCTTAACCGTCCGCGAGGAAACTTATCAAAACCATAAATCAAAACTCATCAAAATATAACCACGTATAATAAGGTCTAAAGAACTCTCAAATTCCTTCCCAACTCATTTCTATGTTAACCCTCCAAGTGTTCATTACCGAAATATAACCAAAACACGAGTTTAAACCATGTTGTCCGAAAATTAACCTTGAACTCAACACTTGTACAATTAATTCGACCAAGCTACTGACTTCCAATTACGAAACTTTCTGAATATTTGAAAAGTATGTTCCGAGTACATAATTTGAAAAGTATGTTCCGAGTACATAATTTTAGGCTTTTGAATCACCCAAAAACCTTTCAAAACGAATAAGTTATGACCAAAACGATTTTTCTCAAAATCTGCCTAGGCATTAGCGACAGTTTCTGACAGTTAGCGACATATTTTGACAGTTTAGCGACAGTTTCTGCCTACTCCGATTTATACCAAAAAAAAACGATTTTTAAACCCTAAAACCCCCCATTAATTACCAAAACTAGAACCTAATTTATTTTAATTCCAGAAAACTAAAACTCTATTAATTACATGATTTTAACATATTTCACTAAATAAGAACAAAATTTTTAACTTAAGAACAATAACTTTAGGTGATCAAAACCAAAATATTTTAAAATAACCGAGTCATGCTTATATGTTAAAGATTTTATATTCCACCTTATTTGAAGCATGATCCCGACACTTCCTTATTTCATCGACTACCAACAACATTTTTTTTCAATTTGCAAGTTCTTTTTTTTTTACCATGTATAACTCGAAACAAAAGACATCGTTACCCCAAAAAGAAATCTCCACCATCTCAAAATCCTTCACGCCAAAAGTACCGTACAAACAAACACGTGAAATGAGGACCCGAGAAATGCGCTACTACAGAAGTTGAACATCTCAAAGAGAAACGAGCTAGCAACCATCCCAAGAATACAACCGGTAAGTAGAAAATAATTTTACATACATAGGCATAAGCGTACATACACTCAAATCCATCCAACATATACTATACAAGCATGTATTAACTCTCTTTCATGCAATCATACTTGAAAGTCCAGTGGTGTTGTGGCACATATATAATTATGTAGGCCTCCATAATTATACATGTTCCCTTTCACCAATGTACTCCCTCCTATGATGACACTTATAAGAAATTAATACTACACATAACACATAATCCAACAACTCACAAGCACATAACCACACAAGATAAGATCCAAAACCCCATGTATCAAAATAACATAGCCAATGCACGAAACACATAAACTCGTAGTCCAGCTGAACCAGCATAGACAAAATTCAAAATGTATAAAGAACATGAAAACATAATTAAGCGAAATCCAACAATGACTAGCGTATACGACCATGGTTCCACCCGCACTAATCAAAACTCGTAAAGAAAATAACATGTAGTTAAGTATGAACCATTGTAGTTCATAACCAAACAAATTCTGCGAAAATAATATTCAAACACATCAACTACTATAAAATGCACACATACTCCTATGACGCCTATATGCAGGGACCCTTAAGCTATAGACTAGGCTACACGACTAGGAAACCTAATTCTCTATAACCATTGTCTCTGATACCATTCTGTCACACCCCACCATGGCGGAATATGGGGCGCGACGTATGGATATCATCACAACAACAGCGTGTCTATAGAGAGAACTAAATGAAATTGAAATATCATAGATGGCGACACAAATGTCGTGACAATATCTCAACAATGCAGGCGTCTAGGTAAGTAGGTAACAGGCCTACCTCTTACCAAAGACATACAAATAAACAAACATCAAACATATAGGTACCACAAAGTTCACTTAATCAAAACACAAAATAAAATCTAAGAGGAAAAGGGATTCCTCCGAATGCAATCCTAGCAGCCTCTATACTCTAGCCACTTCTAACATCATCTTGCACAACTACCTCACCTGAAAATGACACTAAAATCTGTCAACATAAAGTTGGTGAGAACATAGGTTTAAGTTATCTAGAACATCATAAGAAACCTTGACATCCGCTGTAAATAAGTTGAAGAAAAACAATTTATAGTAATGGACCATAATGTGATAATCATGCTACATGCATCCACAACAAAACTCAAGCCAAGTACCAACCACATCTACAATTCACAAAGCACATTATAACAATCAAGAAGTATCCCGTCACACGCACAAGAACACACACCACACTATCCGGATCTTTCCCACACCACCTGTGGAAGATGAACTATATCCCCGTCGAGATATCTTGCCTCCGAAGAGAAGATGCACAAGTACTCAGGACGGATCGTGCCCCACGCTCCACACACATCACAACTGGTCCCATAGACGCCCATACATCTATGTACCAAAGCCAATCACAATCCAAACAAGATTCACATAGCAGAACACGTACCAAAGTACATATGAGAACACATAAGCACGCAAGTCACACAATAACACATTTATGTCTACATATTTTATAACATAGTACTAAATCATGTTAAAGAACATTACAAGTGTCATCTCCATCCCATACTGGAAAAAAACATTTAAAAACGTAGTAAAATGGGACTATGAACTCACCTGATTGCTTCTCCAAAGTCCTTGCTCTAGCCCAAAGCTAATAATCCAAAAACACATAAATCAATACATGAACCAACCTCTAAAATGGTTCATCAACCTATGATGGACATCTAACCTCCTCTCATATAAATACCCCATTTATAACTCTAAACACCCCATTACCCTTCCCTAACAATTCCTTAACTTGGTTAAGTTTAATAGCTATCCCGTTCACAATTTTACACAAAACAGTCCCAGTTTTAGGTCTCAAAACTTTAAGTCAAACGTCCACTTAAACATACCCATGGTTTCTGTAAAAGGAATATTCATACCCTTACATATGTTGGTTAACACCTCCCACTTGCCCTAACCTTAAAGCTACTGTTAAGGCCCTGATATATATATATATATACTTTTGTCATTCCAGTTTTCCTGATTTTAAACGTATGAAAAGTTCATTACCATTAGAGGGTCTTACCCTAAACCACAATCTTAGCCCAAGTGCAGATCCTTATTACAATATATAAACCATCTCTCATGTTCGTGAGAAGATCCCAATGCAACCCTAAGTACCCCAAACAACCCAAAACTTAAAAAGAAAACAGGCTGAATTCAAAACTGTTTTGACCTCCGACTGTTGTAACCTGTTTTTGACCCACTTCCCGACCTCCAATTTAGTTCTAGTTTCTTGCATTGGACAGCCACTTCAAATACCTTTTCAGGGGTATGTGGATCGTAAGATAAAAGTTTGTAGAGCTCCCTATATGATCAAAACAATGACCCAAAATTCTGCCCAGTTTTTAAAAACGGGTTTAACAAAATCAACCTCATTAATTAACCCTAATCCCTCTAATTACAAGCCCTAATTTATGTGATCATCATATTATGATTAATACAACATTAATTTACTATTTTTATATTAAACTCTAACCCTAATCCATCAATAGATGATTAAATAAACATAAAAACAATTTAATTAAAAAGGGATTTGAAGCTTTTACCTTTAAATTAATGGAAGAAGAAAAAAACTATGAAACCCTAAAAACTCTCCCAAAAACCGTCGACCATTAATCTCCAGGGATTTAATTATGTTCTTTTGGTAGTAAATAATATAATATATAGGGTGTGGGTGAATCCTTGTCCAACCCAAACCCAACTTTCCTTTTTCCTCTTTTTTTTCTTTTTTTCCTTCTTTTCTTTTTTTCCAAACCGACTAACACCCCCTTAATTTTCGTTTTTTTTTTCTTTTTATTATTAATATATGTATTAATAATATTACCTTAATTTTCCTTAATTTATTTCAGCTCTTAAAGCCTCCAAAACCCCAAAAACCGTAAAACTAGTCAGTTTTTACGCGTTTTACCGTAAAAGACGTAAAATATACACTTTTATAAAAAAATCTCAAATTTTGAAATAAACTTTATAACTAAGTCCTAAATGACTTAAAACCATCCCGAAAAATATTCATATGGATAATTACCTCACCCGAGACCTCTAAATGCTAAACCGTAAATCCTAAAAAAAATACTACTACTATAATACTTATACGTATACGTAAACACCACAATATCACCATTTTCATTTCATAGTCACCACTTGTGAGCTCATGAACATGAAATAACCGTTCCTCGATTTACTTATGAGTACTCTATACTCATAAACGATAACCACACCAACCTCGTTCACACAAAATAAACACGTAAACACACAATTCAAGTAAGCACACATAAAATAACCTAAAAGTAAGACCAAGTGACAAACCCAAAACCTAGGGTTGTCACATTTGTGGCGGTTCTTTTGCAAGCCAATGTCGGGCTTGTCTCTCAAGGGAGAAAGGAAAAAGTTGCAAACGGATTACCTCTTGTGGAACACCATTGAATTTGACCGTATTCGTGAGTTGCAGGAATCTCTTGATGTAGTCATGTGGATCATCAATGGTACGCCCCAAAAATGGTTGAGCAGAGACCATCTGGATAAAAACGGATTTGAGCTCAAAGTTGTTGGCTGCAATCGCGGGTATGACAATTGGATCATTGTTGCCGTCTACATGTGCTTACAGAAGTTCAATCATCGGGCGATTGTCTGGTAGAGGCTCATTGTTGTTGTTATTATTGTTGTTGAGAGGTGGATTGTTATTGTTGTTGTTATTATTGTTGATTTGAGGTGGGTTATTGTTGTTGTTGTGTACACCGGCCATGTCTAAGTCTTCGAGAGGCTCGGGCTCTTGATAAGACGTTGATCGTGTACGCATGCACCTGCAAAAGAACTAACAAAGCAAACAAGAAATATTTTTGGTTTTTATGGTTTTTAAATTTTTTTTGTATTTTTGAAAATTTTATATTTTTTAGGATTTTTTTTTTTAAATTTTATGAAAAAGTAACGTTCACGGTAAACGGATCCGAAAATCCAAGTTCTCACAAAAAACTCTTAATCTTAACGAGAAGAGCCGGCAGCGACGCTATTTGATACAAAGATTTGCTATGGGGTTCAGATTAGTTCTCGGTATCTTCTCGAATTGATCACGGTTCAAAGTGGAATACTTTGTTCTTGGTTACTAAAAAGGTGTTGGTTTGTTATCTATTTTTAAACTAATAGCAAATAAATGTAAATGTCGTTAAGTGAAAAGAGTTTTTAAAGATTAAACTAAAAAGACGAGTTAAAAATAAATGCTTGAAAACTTAAAGGCAAGATTAGAAAAAATACTTGAGCACTTAATAAATCTAAAACTTAGAAACTTTGCAAAAACAAGAAATTAAGTCTGTCGGAACCCCTGATCGGAATCCCGTCGGAATAGGCTAATCGGAATAAGCTGATCGGAATACATGGGAAATAGGTCCAATCGGAATATGGAAACAAGCACCAGTCGGAATGTGCTATCGGAAAGGCTAATCGGAATAAGCTGAAAATACCCTTATCGGAATAATGGGAAAATGGTTCTAATCGGAATGTAAGGGAGACACCCAATCAGAATACCACCAAATCAAACCAATCGGAATGATATTAAACCCTTTTCCGATCAAACGATCGGAATATAGGGGGTAGTGTAGTCGGAATACGTGGTCGAAAAAGGGTTTCACCCTTTCCAATAACTCTTTTGATCCGAAAATAAAGCAAGGCAATAGGCTATTTAGATAAGCTAATCACCAAAACTAGGACGAATCTATAATGGAAAGGACTCAATAAGCACAAACAACAACTTTCACTAACTTTAAATTAGCAATCTTTTCAATCAAACCATAAAAAGATGAACTTTTTAAGAAAACGTTTAAAAAGTAAATAAGCTAAACATATAAACAAGCCAATAAGCACAAAGATCTTTAAGCTTATTCGTATAAAAACTTAAATAAACATAAAAAGATTAACTTTTTAAGCACGAAAACATTAATGAACAACACGGATCATAAGTAATTCGCACCAAAAGTGAATCAAAATCAAAGAAAGGTAGAAAGAGATGAAAGATTAAAAGCTTAAACTTAAACTTGATTAATGAAATCAACAATACAAAAGGTTTAATCTTTGAAAGATTAAAAGAAAGAAAGATGAAAACTTAGTGAGAGAAAGTTGAGAACTTTCTCTCTCTAAAACTAGAGAGGAAAAATGAAAAGTGAAACTAAACACTAAAAACTAACTAACTCCCTAAGTTGTGAAGTGTAGGCCTATTTATAGGCGTTTGCTTTGTGGGCTTGTGAATGGGCTTTGTTCATGGGCTTCTCCTATTCTTTCTTCTTTAGTCTTTACGTTTCTTTAATTAAACGTTTCCGACTTTGGATTTTGAGAAGTGTCGGTGAATGATTCCAACTCGTCCTATAATCATTTGTTTAATAGACTCGAGTTCTTCGACATATATGAATCTTCCATCTTTGGCCCTATTCTTCGATAAATCTTCAAATAGGCACAATGACTTCAAATCTTTTGCATCTCTTGGACAATAGACTTCGTCTTGAGTCTTTTTCTTCGATAAAACCCGTGCAATCCCATGTTTTCTTCAATATTCATCCGGTTGACTCTGAAAACACAATAAACACAAAACCCATGCATAATTCCAAACAAATGATATTAAATACGTGTTTGGTCTTGTTTTAGCCAGAAATAAGTGGTAAAAGGATGGGTGTTTTCACACCTATCACTAATCCTAAACCCACCTTCATTTCCCTCTAGCTCACATCAAAAGGTCCCACCATGGTTCCCCTGTCACCCCTATTTTGGCAATAATCGAATCTCATCAGAAAATCAATGGACCAAACGTTTTCCTTTGCCCCAAAGTTTCCTTTCACGTTCAAGATCAACCAAGATCAGCTGGCATCAAGGACAGTCACAAGACTCCATCTTTGACCAAATTTGAAAGTTCAAAATCAAGGGCATTACTGGAATAACTTGTATTAGGGTTTCATATTCGCATTATTTTACTTTTGTTCTAGAATCTTCATAGCTTTTGTATAAATATGGGTGCCTGTACTCATATTATTTTTGTTCCAGTTTTATGTAATTTTTTTTTAAATTGATTAATGAAAATGAAAAATTTTAAGTTTGCATAATACTGAGTTCCTTAGTGTTTTCTTAGTGTAATTTAGTATAAAGGTTTCTGTTTGGAAAATTTGTTTAAAAAGATTCAAGTTGTTTTTTCTTCTTAACTGATTTTCAGAAAATCAGTTTGGGCTCTCTTTGGAAAATTTGTTCATAAGCTTGGATTAATCATCTTGAGGAAGTGAAAGTGGATTCAAGATGTTAATCCAAGACTTATGTTAAGCTTCTGTCAAGATTTTTAAAGCATAAAAGGAATTTCAGTTTTAAAGATTTCTTTTAAATCTTTTGTCATATTTTCCTCTTAACACTTACTGTATCAAAAGCTACAAGCTTTTAGCTTGTAGCTCTTGATTCTTGAAGTTTGTTTGCTAGTTTTGTGGTGTTGTGCAGGTTTTCAAGAACTAGCATCATACTCCTTCTCCATTTCATTTAATCTCTTTCTAGAAGAATATTGGTCTTGGGTCCTTTGTGTATTCCACCAACAGGCCCCTCTACACATGTTTCAGAAGCTTTCACAAGCCCTCATCCCACCTTTTTGAAGGCATCAGCTGACCCAGGTTTGGCTTGAACCAAAAAAGCTAGGAAATAGGAGTTTATGTGGTTTTTGAGAAGTTTGTGTATTCTTGTTGGTATTAGCTGTTTAAGCACTGGATATTGCTTGTTATTGGTTGGTAAACTTGCTTTAGTTAATAGAAATCAGATTTAAGTAGGATTGTTCACATTTTCTTGGTAAATCTGTTCATCAGACTTATAAGGGGGTGTTTGGATTTGGGCTTTAAGGTTAGATTGGTGACATGTTTTAGCTTAAAACTAGTCCAGCTCACTCACTTTGGTTAATTTAGGTTAAGTAGATGGTTGTTCTCAGTTTGGTGTAGCTTTAAAGGAAGTTTGCTGGTTAACATTTTGGGTAAAAATAGATAAAATTAGTAAGTCCATTTTTCTGCTTGTTTAGGAAATATTTGACCACCAACTTTTGTAGTATGATAGGGTAGGGTACAATTTAAGGTTGTAAACTGGTTTGAGTAAGCTTGTGAGTGATAGGAGTGAGTTTTAGCTTAACCAAATTCACCATAAGTGCAAACTGCATCAGCAAGTCTCACAGCCCTGCATATAGACATATCAGTGACTAATTTGTGCATCTTTTGTTGAAATTTTGTGAACAGCTTTTGTGTTTTTTAGCATAAACTGACTCCCTACACTCCACTGAGTGTAGGGGTGCCTTATTGTCCAACAAAAACCCAACATATAAGCTTTCCTAAGCTTATTTGTGCTCATACCCATTTTTTTGTACTACCAGTGGGAACAAAGTTCCCACTGCTAGTTATTAAGTTGGTACTGCTACACAAGAAAACAAAAACAACCCACATGTCACTATCAGTATTTTAAATTTTTGTCTTTAGTGAGCAAAATTAGGATTTAGAACTTCATTTTGTTTCATTTTTTTCTTAATTAATTTGTGATTTTTCAGTTTAATTTATTTTTTCTGTTTACTGTTCATTTCCTATTTTTTACATTAAATTGCATTTTAAATTACTTTTTAATAATCTGTTTTTGTCTTTTAGTGACAAAAATTAATATTTTTCAATTTTAAAAATTTTCTTAGACTTAGAAAAACATTTTAAGATTTTTAGTTTAAAAATATTTTTACTGTTCACTTTTTAAGTAATTTTTAGAATTAATTTTAGTTTAATTAAGGTTTTATTGTAATCAGTTTTGTCTTTTAGTGAAAAATTTTACTTTTTTCAAACTTTTTCATTTTTCTACTGTTCATTAGTATAATTTAGGATTAAAATTGTCAAATCATTTTTAGCATTATTTTGTTATTTTTTATGATTATTTTAGTTTAAAAATAGTTTTTAGTGTTTTAAAAATAGAAAAATAGTTTTTAAAATTTAGGAAAAATACTTTTTAGTCTTTAAATAATATAAGTGATTTATTAGTTCAATAAAATAATATTTTGGGCTTTTTCTTAATTATATTTAATTTTAGGGCTTTAATTAGCATTTAAAATTGAATTTTTAATTAATAAAAGGTTTTAAAATATATTTGTTGGATTTTTATTCTTATTTATATTATTTTAGACTTAGTTTAAACTTTTAATTAATTTTTAGGTTTAATTTTTAATTTTGTCACGTTTTACGTAATTACGTCATCGTTTTACGTCAATTCGTCGTAGTGTAATCGTAGTCGTAGCTCGTCTTTACTTTTTCTCTTCTAAACAAAAAACGTCACTAATCCAAACTTTGATTTTATATATTGGCACATTAATCCACACACCTCCTTCGAGAACGAACCCGCATTTATTCGACTTGTCGGTTTTCCTAAATCGTCGAGTTTAATACTTGCCGCATAAACACCTGTTTCCTAAAACGTGTACGATTTACTCACATCAGTCCCATATTTACTTTACATGTTTCTTAGTTAATGCTTTAAGTTTGTGTTGGCTGAAATTGGTTTTTGATTCGTCTCAAAAAGTTTCTTGCTTTAAGTTTATGAAAAAAGTGGAATATTTGTTTTAAAATTTTCTTGAGGTTCATTGGTTGAGAGAGTGTGTTGCATAGTGATTGTTTGGGCATAAAGGTGACCATAACACCATGATTAAGCCCATGGTGTAGTGGATGTTTATGTTTGGGCAAGGCCTTGTGAGAACTCACTAAAATCACCAAGAATCTGATTTCCTTTTCATTTTTTTTATATATCTGTTACTGCTAACCTTGTTACCTCTTAGTAGGGTTGTTTAGTGGAAGCTTGTTCTTGTTTAGCTAGAATATAAGCTCAAAACAAACGGTGGCATGGATGTGTGTCTCTTAGGTTTGTCCCCTTATTCCTTTTTCAAACTCTTCAAAAATTGTGCTAAGTGTGATTGTTGCCTACTGAAATATGATGATGTTTCATGCATAGAATCTGCTTCTTAGTTCTTGATAGTGTTGTTGTTATACTTGTTTAAGTCTGTCTAGGTTTTAAAAACGTTTTTGCTTTGATAAAAATCTGATTTCAAGTTTAAAAGGGTGTTTGGTATTGCATGATTTATAAAACTTTGGTGAAATTGAGTAGGTTTTTAAGTGTCACTTAGTGTTTGGATCTGATTTTTACTAGTTTGGCTCTAAAAATTGCATATCTTGTGGACTTAAACACTAAAACTAAATCATAGCTATAACAAGGTTGTTTTGAGTTTCTGTGAACTGAAAGTTGGCCATCTTTGTACCTAGGGTTTAGATCTAGGGTTGAGTGTTATAAAATCTAAATTTGTGCAATATGATAACTTGTTTTGACCACTTGAAGTTCATTTTTTGGTCAAGTGCATCAAAAAAGGTTATTTTTGTGTTCACGGTTACATCAGATAAGTCACTTTGGCTTAATACTATATCTAATTGATGAACCAATGCATGAAACATGTTCGTATGCCATGTTTAACATAGAAGAATGATTATGCTAGCTTTTGTATGCTTTTGGTGAAGTTTGGTGGGCTTATTCTTGCTTAAACAACAGGTTCTTTCACCAGACCTAGTTCTTTTCCATGTCTGAGCATGTTTTGAATTAACTATACAAATTGGCTAAGTGGTTTGTTGTTTTACTACTTGATTGTGACTCCCTACAACTCACTGGTTGTAGGGGTTCCTTGTTTGTCCAAAATCACCAAGTGAATCTCACTAAAAAGCATAATCAGTTCATCATCAGTGAGAACTCCTTTCCCACTGAAGCTACCCACTGGTAGTGTTAATGTTCAAACAGCTTTTTAATAAGCTATTTTAGCTTATCCAAACGTGCAACAACTTTAATTTTGTATTCAATCTTGCTTATTTCATCCATTTAATCAATATGAAAGTTTGTGGCCTTTGACTTTAGGGTTTGACTAGGAAACGAATTGACTTTTCTTTTTCAAAAGTGCTTATTCTTCATTTCAGCTTATTGAGTGGGCTTATTGAAAATATTTTCTTATTTAGCTTAATTAAGTCATTTCAAACATTTTATAACTTGAATCGGCTTTTAAATCAACCTAGAACTCGAAAACGACTATTTTGTAGTTTTGTGTAGAGAGCTTTTGCTTATTTCAGGCTTATTTATTGAGCTTATTCAAAATTTCTTTATACAAATAGCTTTATAAGCACAAGAGAAGGATGTGTGTGAAATTTCAGCTTATGGCATTAGCTTATGGCTTAATAGGCCAAAAAGCCCATTAAGAAAAAGCTGAGTGCTTATTAAGCTCTAATAAGCTCACTTTCTGCTTTTGGGCCTTTAGAGTTTTTTGTTTAAAATCAAATTTTAAGCTAGACTGGAACATTTGGGCTTTTTTGGTTGAGTTTTGTCTTATTGGGCCAAAAACCCATTTAACTTGGACAATTTTCATTTTTGGCCCATTTGGAGGCCCATTAGGGGTATTTAGGTCATTTCACTTTCATTTCTGGTTTTATTAAGTTAAAATAAGTTAGTTTGCAAGTTTTTAGAATTTTTTTATAAATTTTGAATTTTTAATATAATTTTAATATTTATTTTTAGTTTTTAATCATTTTAACTAGTTTTAATTGGTTTTAAATTTTACAAAAATACTTTTTAGTTTAATTAATTTATTTTGGAGGTTTACAAATTGAAAAGTCTTTATTTGGGCTTTTTGTTAATTTAATTGCTTTTTAGGGCTTTTATTAGCATTAAAAAATTAATTATTAATTAAATAAAAGGTTTGAAAAAGTTTTGATTATTTGTAAACTATAATTGGATTTTTTGGAATTTATTGTGATTTTCTAGGAATTTTTAGAGTAATTTTTTAATTTCGTCACGTTTTTACGTTTTACGTTTTATCATTCGTCGTAGTTTAATTTTAATCGTAACCGTCATCATTTTCTTTTCCCCTTTCTTTTCTCAGTATTAATCTCAAATACCATCAAGTTTAACACACACATTAAGCCTCCTCGAGAATGAACTCACAAAAGGGTCATAAGCATTTGATTTTCCTAAATCATTTGTTTAATACTTACCGCTTTTACCTTGTTTTCCTAAACAAGTGTAATCATACTACTATCACCACATAAAAGCTATACACAAACGAAAGGGTCATACTTGCCCGTGCGTTTTTAGTCAATCCGGTAATTCGTGTTTATAAATTTAAAACTTGTTTCAATCCAACCACGACGGACGCATCAATCATCTAGAGGAGCTTGTGATGATGATGAAGATATGGAATATTGAAGACACCATATCATGTGAAGTTTGTAAGATATTATTTTCAAAAATAATTATTTTATTTTATTTTGCAAGGATTATGTTTGTAGTTTGTTGAACTAGAATTTTTAGACAATGTGGTAATTTTTATTATATTTTATGTTTTTTGGTTTGGGAAAAATATTTCTTTTGTTAGTGCAGTATTTGCAGGAATTGAGTTATGAACTCAACATTGGTGGAAAATATGGAGTTTTCTATAGACTCATGATGCAACAAAACCACATGGAGTTCATATTCTTAATTCGGTAGTATCGTTTGACCTTATTTTTCCAATTTTCTTATACTTTTAAGTTCGTTTATTACCATTGAGGACAATGTTAAACTTAAGTGTGAGGGGGTGGTCAAATAGGAAAAGTAGTTTATTTTTGTCAAATATGGCTACTTTTCGAAGGTTATAAAAAAATCTAAAAACTAGTTAAATTTTAAAAAATTTAAATCTTTTATTTTAGTGGTATTTTTAATCCGCAGTGAGATCACAATTTTTATGTGATTATGACAAGAATAGATGATAAAAGGCAAAATATCTTTAAAAGTTGTTGCTAGTCACTTATATTTAAAAATGTGTTTTTGATGATCAAAGTTGGTTACACTTTGTATTCGCATGAGTTATTTCAACAAAAGAGAATTAGCTACTCTAGTTTGTATTTTTTGTAGCGTATGCTCATCCAAAGTGTGAGGGAATTGCGGAAAAGAAGCAAATAACCAATGAGCTATAAGCTTAGATATAAATAGCCAATGAGCTATAAATTATAAAGATGAAGGAAGATGAAGTAAAATGGTAGTATCGATTGGCCAATGTGTCAAGACGTGATACTTGAAGTTGAATATATATATATATATATATATATATATATATATATATATATATATATATATATATATATATATATATATATATATATATATATATATATACTAGTGGCAAAACCCGTCCGATGGACGGGTATGACTTTTAATTATCGTTTATCATTTATCTTGTCTATGGGTCTGACTTTTGATTATCGTTTATTGGTTAATATTGTTTTTATGTATAAGTAACTTTTTGCAACTTATAATTAAATTAAGAAGGTTGTAATTGACGGCCTAGTGGTAAGGTCTCTGACTCTCAGACAAATGATCAAGGGTTCAAACCTTGCTAGGTGTGTACATTTGGGGGTGACCACGGAGGTTCAGCTGCGATGACTCTGGGCTATCCAAAAGGGTAATTGCCTTGAGATTAGTGGGCTCGCAATGTCGAGTCGAAAATACAGGTATACCCGGGAAAAAAATTAAGTAAAAGGAATGAATCACAAACATACTAAATTTTCTAATTAATGCATTGATAACAAAAGAAAACAAAATACTCCTAGGAATAGTAAATATTGTTAGTTTATATGAAAATAAAGGTTATTTATATACAACGGTTTGTCATCTCGCGACATAATGTTTTTCAATCTCTTCCTGTTGCTGACTCTTAAAATAGTGACATATAATTAACTAAGGTTCTAAGTTTTTATAAATCCTTTTTAACAGGATATATTCAACAATAAACTGCCGTTCAAAAAAAAATCATTGTGACTAACACATTATTAAGACTTGAGAGATTTAGTATTAAATCTCGACCAATCTCCAAAGAAGAGAGCATAATCTGCATATCGCAACAAATAAATATTAGTTCCATTGTGTGATAGTTAAACTCCTTTATAGAAGCCTTTACTACATGATTCTATCGATTTAAAAGGATTTGGTGATAATATGGAGCATTTGGTAGCATTAGCAATAACACTGATATGATCAGTGGCACAAAAGAGTGACGCACATATGATCGTGTTTGTCTTTTGTTAATTTGATATCTTCATACAAAATTCAGATCCACACTTTGGTTGTTCGGGTTATAAGAAATAAAACACACCAGACAAATGTTAGTTATAGTGGGCTAATTAAGCACATTTCTCCTCTCTTGTTATATGGGTAAAAAAGTTCAATATATTAAACATCATCATGTAAAATAATCTCTAGTCTCTAAATGTTACACACTCCCCTAGTGCCCTTCACATCAGGCATGACTCTCTTTCCTTTTGCTATTATACACTTATACCAACTCCTCTTTCAACTCATACTCACTACTATTACACTCATAGTCCATCAACATTGCCATTTATTAAAAAAACGCAATATCTGTGCAAACACTACTTATCTATTGTATCAATTTTTCAATACAACTATTTTTTAGTTTCCTAAAGATAGAAATATCTTTGGATCTAAAGATAGAACTTGCATGCTTATGAATTTGTTTGATTTCTTGCATCTCTCAATTTTTGCAATATTTACCTAAAAAATAATTGTAGAATATTGATAATCTTGTTAATCTATGAAGTGGGATGAAGATTCCTAGAGAGAGAAACTAGTGAGAGAAAGTGAGAGAGAAACTATGTGTTTTTATTAAATGAAAAATGTAGAATGATCAACAACCAACCCCTTTCCATAGTGGAAAGGGGTATTTATATCCAAGGCCACTATTTGGGCTTGGGCCGACCCATGACAAGCCCATGGGTCGGTTTCTTACTTAACTTAATAAGCAACATTAACTACGAGCTATTACAACATAAATAATATTGTGGAGTGACCGATACTTCTAATATACGTTAAAAACGTATTTCTAACAATCTCCCCCTAAGGGAGGTCACTCCACGTTTACAAAGTTCTAAACCTAGCATACTATACTAAGTCTTCGTTCTTCAGCTCGTAGTCTTTTCTTCTTTCTTTTTGTTGTGAATATGTTGATTTGATCTTTTAGGCTTTGGCTTAAGAGCATTGTTCTTTTGTCCTTTCACGTGCGATCTTTGCCTTCTTGTGAATCTTGCCTCCTCGTGACTCCATGTTCCACACACTTATGTCTTTTTGTTGAATTCTCGAAAGCTTCAGAGTTTGGTACAGCGGAAGACTTCATTTTGCACTTTCTTGAATTCTCCAGAACTTTGATGCAGAAAAACATAAGCATGTGGGAACGACTTCAGCAGGTACACCGCAACGCCACCGTCTTCAACTGGTACACAGCAACGCCACCATCTTCAACAGGTACACAGCAACGCCACCGTCTTTAACAGGTACACAACAACGACATGAATAAAATGGCTTTGACATTTTATTCTAATTCGGTAGCATTTTACCTCCGGTCGGTGAAGACCGTTGGACGATATTAGATATCGTACCCGTGACGGACAGTTTCAATTAAGTAACTTCCTGACAGGATTTCGCGAGTAAACCCGTTCTCTTTATTCGACCGTCCAAAGCTGACTGCGAACATAAAGAGTGAATCATTTGGATTAAAAATCCTTATGATTGAAGCCATCAATTCATGAAACCTGGAACAAGTGAATTTTAATTAAGATTTTCACCATCGTTGCTTTCCAGTTATCACGAGCTGAATTCATAAAGAATCTTGCACGTCACCTACCAAGTGCTGTTTGATGTTAACACTAGAAGGATTTCCACTCGTCACGGTGATCAATAAAGAGTCGCTCTGAGTGTTCTGGCAAGATCGTATGATAATGCGTAGAGGCCTGGAACGAGTTTAAGTTCAAATAAGAATTAAACCACTGTTTCTTTCTAGTTTTTCACAAGATTGGTTCTTAAAGAACCGCACGTGTAACCTACCATGAGCTTGTTTGATGTTGGCTCAAGCAGGATTTCCATCTTCATTGTAATACTTGCGTATTACTCGGATGTTCTGGCAATATTACAAGAATACTGTGTAGGACTCATAAAAATCTCTTACTTTTCACAGTGTGTGAGAAAGTAAGGAATAAATAGAAAGTGTCCTAATGAGATTTTTGATGATCTCTTGGCTCTAGACTTGATAGTGTGTTTTGATTTAGTGAGCGATGGCTGGAGAGGAGTGCCACCTTTTCAATATCAGTCTATTCGGAGTGAATAAACCAATAGATAACGTGTTGACCGTGTGATTAAAACAAATACCTTTTGAGAGATATTTGAGTTAGCTGGGAAGGGTTGTGCATTGCATCACTGGGTCTATGATGTCTTTCTTCAATATCGAGAATCATTAACAAAAATGATCTCAATAGCATATGTATTGACCCGGTTTCTGCCTAAAGTTGTAAGGAGGGCTTCTTTCTTTACACCGTTTATCTTTACAATTCTTTTTCATTCTTCAACCCCTTCAATGCTTACCAATACGTCATAACTAGCACCTTGTTGTGATTGTTCCAATGCTAGCTTAAGTACTTGGTCGGCATTCAGCTACGTTCACAATCTTTCTCCAACTTCTAATTCTATCTAGGGAATTGTCCTTGGGAAGATTCCATCGGCTCTGATGAATCATTGGACTAAACCTATTCCTACCACCCTTTTGTCACCACATTCGTCGTGAATTAAGCGTGTTTTGGGAAAGTATAGCCACCATGAAAAATCCTTGAAAATCACTTAAGGTACTTGTGATATTGAAATCAAAAGTTTTGTACCTTAGGTGTTTTGTTCATCAAAAACTCTCCCCCTTAACACGTGCTTTACACATATTAAGTTGGATTATCGTTAAGTTTTTTTTTCATCTTTTAGCCAAGTATCATTTAAGTCTCCTTAATCCCATTTTCTCCCCTTATCCAAAATGTTAACCACTAATATTTGGGATATTGAATGGATTAACCGGTCTTTGGGTAAAAATGAAATCGATGTTTTGACAATGAAAAAGTTAATGCTCCCCCTTAAATTAATAAGGGATAGTTGTAGTGCTTTAGTATGATATATTTTGAAAGATTTAGAATCTCGTGAGAAATTCTTGAAAAATTATCATACCTTAATACTACATCAAGCCGTAAAAGCACAATATTCACAAATTTACATATTCACAATTAAAAAACCAATATAGAGTAGACCTGAAATGTACGACCCATTAGATGGATCGTTGCAGTAACTTGTTGTGCACTCCATATGGTCTTCCACCAACGAATCTTTCTAAGCTCCTCATCAATCTACGTTCACGGAGCTTTTGATCAATCTTCTTGATCACATACTTCGCCATTTGTCGATAACCCTGATGCCAATCCTCAGTCATCTCTGGTAAAGACCCACCCGAATTAAGATGCTCCAACTTTCCTCTGACGTATATGAGAGTCCCATCACTGTACTTATAAAGCTCACCCACCCTCATAAACTTCATTATCCCTCGACTGTTCAAGTAGAAAATCCCGTAACTCGGAACAGAAATGCCGGTATAGGGACATCTTGTGACATGTTGAGGTAGAACTTGATTCACTAGACGGGTTAGGTTAAGCTTCCTTTGGTAGCTTTCAACTCCCAATTGAAGATCTTCAACTCGTTTCTTGATAACAACGCTTTGTGTGAACATACGAAGTGCTGTATTCAAGGCAATGATGTCTTCACGAGCAATATGGGTGAGTTGATCCCGGGTCATCATAAGCAACATGTCTTCGATATCCTCAAGGCGAATGATAGAAAAATCTCCCTGCTGGATTTTGTATTCTCTGTCATCCTCCCTTTTTAGACGAATCTCCGTCACATGATAATAGCCATTCTTGGCTTCAGTTTTCAGTCCCAAAATGCTGGAGATGCGAATATCGGATCTAACATTGCTTCCTGAATTGGCTAAGCAGCAACCTCTGTACGCCCTTCGGACTCGTTCGTCCCAATGAGATGCACCTATAACAGCATACATATCATAATTACGAGTTACCTTTGGGACCCAGAGTCGGTTTACCTTTTCCTCGATCCAGGGTATTGTTCCCCAGTTGGCAGCTTTCAGCAAGGTCAGGGAGGTTGCGTACTTTGATGAACCCTTGAGGAGATATTCAAGATCATAGGTGACGAAGAAGTCGAGAGTAATTTGATTATCTTGAGAAGGATCAAGTGGAGGTGGAGCTCCTTCTGATTCATGGAGGCCTGGCCTTTGAACGGTGTTAAGAGCTTTCAGAACCTCGTCAGCATAATACTCGTACTCCATTCGGGTTAACCTGGTTTTGGCGCGAATTCTCTTATCCTTTAGCGCTCTCTTCACCAAAGACGGAGTGACCGAAGTCTTATACTCATGAGCCAGAAATGCACACAAGTCAATCGGACTACGGATACGGAGATATAGAACATCTATGTCAGCGTCTGTGATTGGATCATATTTAGCAGCTGCCGTGATCCAAGCTTGTGGCGGTGCAGTTTCATCAATCTCCAAAGTGTCCGCCCAGTCCCGTGTGCTTGACTCGGGAACAGTAGATTGTGGTTCTTGTGGCAGAGGAGTAGAAACATGAACATCTGCTGGTTCTGATTTAGGCATCTCGGCGGTGTCATGAACAGGTGAATGTGGTGCAAACTCAGGTTCAGTAACTGATTCTGCAATCACAGGAGCAACAACAGAACTAACAGGGTTAGTGGTAACAGGTATAGACACAGCAATAGATGTACGGGAATCGATGATGCCGTAGTAGCATTCACACCATGGCGCCACTTGGATCGTCTTGATTCCGTTGAGGTGGATTTTTCCTTCTGCGCAGCATCTTTTTGAGACTTGGTACCAGACTTAGATGGTTTCTTTGTGTTGGCTACCTTGTCCCCCGTTTCAGTCTGTTTACCATCATCATCCTCATCGTCATCCTCGTTGCTTTCCTTAGCACTCTCCTCATTTCCATCACCACCATCATCACCATCATCATCCTCATCATCATCACCATCATCCTCACCATCATCATCCTCTTCTTCTTCTTCTTCTCCTTCTTCTTCCCCGTCACCCTCTTCTTGTTCACTTTCTTCCCTTTCTTCCTCAGGAAGAATGTGGTAAGGTACAACACTTCCAAATATTTTGAACAACCGATCATCCTCCATGATAGCGTCATTGAGTGATTTGTAGAGAGCACGTTGAACTTTAGACTTATCAAAAGATCCAAGTTCCCTCATACGAGCTTTGAGGATCTTCTTTAATTCAAAATCCGTTAAATCATAGGCAATTTTGTAGGCGGATTCAGAAGGATTGGATGACTTGATCATCAAGTTATCAACCGCGAGTGTCTTCAACTCATCACGCAGTTTTGGCATAATGGACTCAACGGATTCTTTTAGTCTCTCTTCAACAGAAGCTTCAAGTGTTTCTTTCTGCTCCTTGTATTTATCCCTCATAGCTTGAAGTCTCGTGATTCGTGCAGCATACTTATCAGCTTCAGCCTGCTTAACCTGAGCTAGTTCTTCTGCATGAGCTTTACGTGTCAACTCCATCTCTGCAGCGAACTTAGCAAGCATCTCTTCTTGGGCTTTCTTAGATGCTTCTTCACTTTAAACTCGTCTAAGTAGCTCTTGGCGAAGATCATCCATCTCTTTTCTTTGATTATCCGTAGGTTTATCCAACATTTCTGCCATTACAAATGCAGCCATTGAAGACGATGCAGAGCTACTCTGTGTTGGTTGAAGAGGCTCAGTTGTGACCACAGTACTGAGGATGGGAGTTATTGGAGGTGGAAGGAATGGTGTTGGTACCGGTCGGGTTTGTAGGGGCTGTATTGGTGGAGGTTGAGTTACTAAAGGCTGAGTAGGTACCATGATTGTAGGAGCACCGGACTCCTTTTCAACACTTGCTGAAACAGGGATGGATGTCTCCTTCGAAGTAGAATACCGTTCAGGTGATCCAAACTCATAAACATCCTCTGGCTCCTCGTACTCTTCTTCAATATTCATCTGTGCACCCGAACCACTACCGCCCGTGTCTCTCCTACTCTTTTCAATAGCTATCTTCATTAATTTTCTCTCAGCCTTGTCAAGAGTAGGATCATCAACATCTTCTTCGTCACGTAGAACAAACTCATCAGCAGTGCCTTTTCCCTTCTTAGCCTCAGTCTTCTTCTTCTTGGTTTCGGGCTCAGGTAAAGCAGTTGGTTGCTTGCGTTTACCTTTACTCTTGACCGTAGTAGACGAGTCTTCTACTGTTTGAAGGATTGCTTTTAGCTTCTTGATTTCTAGTAGCAGTAGTTTGTAATCAGCAGAAGCTTTAATTTTATCCGTCAGAAGATAATCGGGAATAGGACCAGGAATAACAGCACCAGACGGTCCTTCATGCCTTAGATCCACAGTGTGATCAGCCTCTTCAGTGTGATGACGACTTGCTGCACGCTTATCAATAGTAACATCATTCTTCATAAAATAATTAATGATAAGCTTGATAAACCGAGGGTAAGGAAAAAAATTAGTCTTTAGCTTCTTGTTTTGGAAGAGTTGAAAGTTAAATTCTTCCCACAACAATAATGCATAATCTGCATTTGAGCCTTTGTACATTCCATGGAAGATGTTCATAATTGGACCTCGCAAAGCATCATGCCCACTTGTTTTAGGCGTAAGACATCTACTGAGAATACCCAAGATTCCTCTCCAAGGTTGACCTACTTTAGCGGTGGTAAACTCAGACACAACTCGTATGTCAGGACATCCAAGAGCATCGAACAACTCCATGAGTTCATCTTTGGTAGGATCCCTAGAAAATGACATACCTTTGGGTGTATCCCGTATTCCAAATATCTTGCGGAAGTCTGAAACTGTGAGTATCTGCTGCTTGTTGTCGAGAGTGAAGGTGATCTTGTTTGAAGTACTTTCCTTAGTAGCCCATAACTCATACATGTAATCATATGGCACCGAGGCAGTACTCCTTAATGCATTCTTGAAGTGAGAGTGATCAAGGATTGCTATGGCTACTTTGAATCCATGGTGAGTGGATTTTGAGACTTGCTTCAGCCGGTAATTGTTTGGTATGAACTTGAGGGCTCTTGCTTCGGCAATTTCGGCTGCTCTAGCATCTTGGAGTGCTTGTACTGTTGGATTAGTCATCGTGTCTGCTTAAGATAAGACATAAAAGGTTGATGCACAAAAATATATATATTTATATATCATTATGATTTCTAAGCATAACACATTTCAACAAGTAATTACAACAGGCAAACAACTATTAATCCAACAACTCTTCATTCGGAACTCTTCATTCGGAACTTTTCATCCGGAACTCTTCATTCGGAACTCTTCATTCGGAAGTCCTTCATTCGGAACTCTTCATTCGGAAGTCCTTAATTCGGAACTCTTCATTCGGAAGTCCTTCATTCGGAACTCTTCATTCGGAAGTTCGTCCGGAACTTCTTCATTCGGAAGTCCTTCATTCGAAACTCTTCATTCGGAAGTTCATTCGGAACTCTTCATTCGGAAGTTCACTCGGAACTTCTTCATTCGGAAGTTCACTCGGAACTTCTTCATTCGGAAGTTCACTCGGAACTTCTTCATTCGGAAGTTCACTCGGAACTTCTTCATTCGGAAGTTCACTCGGAACTTCTTCATTCGGAAGTTCACTCGGAACTTCTTCATTCGGAAGTTCACTCGGAACTTCTTCATTCGGAAGTTCATCCGGAACTTCTTCATTCGGAAGTTCATCCGGAACTTCTTCATTCGGAAGTTCATCCGGAACTTCTTCATTCGGAAGTTCATTCGGAACTTCTTCATTCGGAAGTTCATTCGGAACTTCTTCATTCGGAAGTTCATTCGGAACTTCTTCATCCGGAAGTTCATCCGGAACTTCTTCACTCGGAAGTTCATCCGGAACTTCTTCATTCGGAAGTTCATTCGGAACTTCCTTCATTCGGAAGTTCATTCGGAACTTCCTTCATTCGAAAGTTCATTATCCTTGTTCATCCGGAAGTTCTAAGCGCACCCTATAAATGATTATTCTAGGCGCGTGTGTGAGATTTAAGGCAATCTAAGGCAACTTAACACAATCTAATGATATTCCGAGTAAAACCTACCTAAAACCCTAGTCAATTAATCCCTAATCAGGCAAACGAACACTAATTTGATAAAGTTGATTACCCGAATCAATTAACTTGATTTAAATGAGGAATTAGGCGAATTATAAGTTAAAGATTCGATGTTATTACCTTTTAGATCGAAGGAAACGAATTGAGAGAATGAATCGAGCGTTTTTGAAAGCTTGTATGTGTGTTTTTGTGTTTGTCAATGGCGGCAATAATAACACAGAAGAAGAAAGAATAAACGGGGGGGGGGGGGGGGTTTGGTTTGACTTAGGTCAAAAAGTTTTACAACTTTCACCCTTAGTCACTTAAGTCCCCTATACTTTTCTTTTCTTATGCTTTTTAGATACTAACTCCTTTTCTTTTCTAGTCACCCTAACCATTGTTAAATTTCTCCAACTTAACCTTCACACAACTTAAGCATCGCAACCTATTAGCAAATCTCCAAGATCTTAAAGCAATTCCTATCACATTGAACGAGCACAAGTCGTATTCTAAAGCAAGACCACTCATAAACCATTTAGCCAATTAATTTTCCACAAACACTTTTGAAAATCGTTTTGATGACGAAGATGATTTAATATTTTCTCCCCCTTAAACGATGACCCGTTTTCTATTTAAAGAGCTGTAGTCATTGTTTAAAGAGTCAAATATTGATGAAAACTTTTCCAATTAATGTCTTTGAAAAGATTGATTCGTGGTGGCAATAAGATTTCTCTTATTTTGACAAATTAATGCACTGAGAC